>OX381704.1:18126466-18848966 GCA_947462335.1 Harmothoe impar | reverse complement strand
GGATTACTATCAATGTTATAATAGATAATGGGGGTTCTATTAATGTTATAATAGATAATGGGGGTTTAATCAATGTTATAATAGATAATGGGGGTTCTATCAATGTTATAATAGATAATGGAGGTTCTATCAATGTTATGATAGATAATGGGGCTTCTATCAATGTTATAATAGATAATGGGGCTGCTTCTAGATATAATGAATAATGATACCAGTACAGTATAATGGGATGACGATGGGTGGTCATGGCCTCCAGAATCAGCACCTCCCTGTATCACCCCTCCCGGTAAGTGAACGCTGTGAGATCTGATGAGGTGCATGGGGGTGGGGGTAGCAGAAAACGGCAGCAGACTTCTTAGTTACCCTTAACAGACACCATAAAGCCTCAAGGAGTCATGTTACAATGAAATCTCGTCTTTGGAAGGGCATTTTTGCAAGACAAATCTGCGCCTTAAATATATGAGGAAAGTTCCTCATAACCAATACTGTAAACGTATATATCTTCGCACTGTACATATTTTCGCGATTTTCGCGATTTTTAAAAATCGCGAAAATATATACAGAGCGAATATTTATTCAATATCGTAATACTACTACCATATTTCAAAAATCGCGAATTCAAATACTCGCGAAAATGCACTTTTTAGCAAAATCGCGAAAATTTGTACGCGCGAAAATATGTACGTTTACTGTACTAGAAAAGTAGAGAGAATAGGACATTATGGCTGTAAAAAGATGCTACTTAAAATAGGTCCTCTTACAACGCACTTTGTCATCATTATGCAACAAAGCAGTGCAGTGCTGGTGAGTTATGCACCCGTGTTGTATAGGTGCATGATGCCGATCCTTTGGGAGTGAATTAAAAGCTAAGAGAGATTTGTCGCAATGCATTCATGCACCATGCCGACGTTAAAGGGTTAACACACACCGTCCTCTTCCCGCTGCTCTGTCAGAAAGTCTTTACTGAATACAATAAGAACCCCCCCCCCCTACTGTCTGGGAGGACTGTGTATGTGTGGGGGGGGGGGGGGGGCTGGTCGGGCTGGGGAATGGCCGATTACTGCAGTCAATATGGCGGCTACCCTGGAGACTATAGCATGTCTCTGAGCTGTTGGCAAACGTGAGCTTGTTAAAACATACTAGTACCTTGCAAAGTATCCGTGTGCCATATAATCATTCTAGCGGCGTAGGAAGCAAATTTTCTACGCCTGAGCCTGAGGGGCGAAAGTGCTATAGATTTTTATATTTGTATATCAATTTATGGAATCCGCCCATTATTATGGATCCAAGGCCCCAGCCCTCTCTGCCCCTACCCATTTCCAATAGACCACTGCTTGCTAGCTAGTAGACTAGAACTGCATGCATGTATCATGACAACAGCAGGTCGGCATGATACATTCACGCACCAATCCCGATTTACATGCTGATGCTGCATTTTTACAATCATTCCAGCAAAAACCACAGCAGAGCTTCAATTCCGTTGTTGCCCTCCATAAGTCCGCCCAGCCTACTGCTTAGCATGCAGCGCAATGCATTGTGGGGGACATGTGGACAGGCTCTCAGCATAGAGTGCCATAATTGATGAAACATGGCGCCGGGGGCGGCGGGCAGTGTGGCTTCTATCAGAACAGATGCTTTTTAACTCTGTAAAGGCTGTATAGTGATTTAATGAACTATGCTCATCGTCGGCATGATGCATGAATGCAACCTTGGTGAGTAACTCACCAGGACTGCATTCATGCATCATATGGACCATACAGGGTTGATGAACGCACTCCTGAATGGTCTGCATGATGCGTGACTACAGCTATTCAGTAGACTCGCTCGATATTCCATATGGATTCATATACCTTGACTCCATTGAAGTTCATTAAAGCACTATGTGGTCCCTAAAGGGTTAATTGGCAAATGGTTGTCAGTGTGGGGTGAGACTGGGGGGTGGGGTGCATGTTGTGACTTATTGATAAGGTGGCATGTAGGTATGTGGGAGGGTCCTGCTGTACCCTATAAGGGCGACATCATGCCTCGAGTTGTATCTTCATTTGTTATCATGATACACCTATGCAGTGTTGTCTAATAGCTCATTGGTGCATTGAGTGCATCATACGGGAGTGTACCTACCTCATACAGTGTGCATGTGGCATGAATTGAATGATGGCGAGTTACTCGCCAAGGCTGCCTTCATGATAAAAGCACTGCATTGGTGTTAAAGTGTTATGAGGAGATGACGGGGGTGGCTGAGGTAAGGGCGATAATATAAGGATATGCCACCATTTACATCAAGTGTAGGCAGATGAAATATCTTTTTTAAATCGGTTTTTAATCCTGACAAATATGGAAAGTGCTTAGCACTTGTTAAACATAAAGTGTTGGCTTGCATAGTGCTGAAATGCATTCATGTCAACTTATAATAAACTGAATCTATAGTCTTTTTTATAATTGAAGGATAGCTTCTGAAACAATAGTATGTGTGGTGTCATTTTTGTGCAGGAAACTAGTTGATCGCATTAGGAAAATAACGCAGAAACTAGGGACCTGAACAGTTCCTTGAGGCTTCCCCCAGTCTCCCTTCAATGGAAAGCCATAAAAATTCTGCAAAAGAAATTGACAATGTAAGGGTAGTAAGAACTCAAGCAAATCCGCTTTCAATAGCTGCTTGTCAAGGAATAAAACCCACCAAAACTGCTCCCTGGTTTGATGCTTATACAAATTCCTGGGTAACGTCTGTGAAAACCAACGACAGCAAGCAGGAAAAAAGTGAAAAGGAAAGTGACCATGGAAACCGTTACTAAGGAAACCTTTGAGGGAGGATACGGACCGGAAACAGTGATAACCGGAAGCTGCAGTGGATGCCGGGTCAATGATAAGGCCGCCCCCTGGTGTCAGTTTCTGGTACTGTCACGTGGTACAGCCAGCGTCTGTTGGCTGGTAGGGGACTACCCATGATGTCAATCTCTGTACGTAGTTAGGGAGGGTTCATTATTTATGGCAGGGGGGGGGGGGTGAGCATTTGAGGGGGGGGGCAATTTTTTTTAGGGGTATTCAAAGGGGGGGGGCCTTTTTTTTTTACCCTATTCTTAGGGGGGGGGCCTTTTTTTTTAGGGGTATTCCTAAAAATGTCGCGAATTTAGTACGTTGAAATGTCGCGAATTTTGGTAACAGCCTGTGTTATATTTTACCAAATTATGTCAATATTTTCAAAATTTTCCTCAAACTCCCATCAAATTTCTCACTGCATCACTTTTGACACTCAGAATAGCCCACCGTTTTGTCAGTCTTCAAAAAAGTGCCGGCCTCATGTAAGCACTGAGGGTATGGGAGCTTCCAATTTATAAGCACTGGGGCCCTTAAACTCAAAGGTATGTAAGTCAAGTGTCTGAGGTTTGACTATTATCACTCACCAGCGAGTATCATGAGACGTTTACACTAAAACACCTTACGAATGGATGTATTTGTTGCAAGGTAGTAAATTGTAGGTAAAAAAGTGCCCAGGATTAAATGCATACAATTAGTAGACACCAACATCGTTTTTGTAATAAAGTTGAAAACGATCCAGGGTGAGGGGGGGGGGGGCGCTTTTTTTTCAACCTATTCGGAGGGGGGGGGCCTTTTTTTTTCAACCTATTCGGAGGGGGGGGGCCAATTATTTTTGACGTATTCGATTTGCCAAACGCTCACCCCCCCCCCTGCCATAAATAATGAACCCTCCCTTACTGAACCAGTGAGTGGGGGCCAGCCTGTGTTTGTGGGGGACTACCCATGATGTCAATCTCTGTACGTAGTTACTGAACCGGTGAGTGGGGGCCTGCCTGGGTGTGTGGGGGACTCAACATGATGTCAATCTCTGTATGAAGCTACTGTACCAGCGTGTGGGGGCCAGCCTGAGTCTGTTGGGGACTACATGTGATGTCGATCTCTGTCCAGCGTGTGGGGGCCAGCCTGGGGATGTTATAAAAAGATAGACCCCTAAACATATTTAAATATTTGCAGCAGCATAGCACGATACCTACATTCCTATCCTACCCCTATAATTCCCTATATACCCAGAGTCATGAATGTCATTCCGAAGCAGGGTTCAGCTGCGGAATTTCTCTCTCTGAGGACTCCGATTCAATAGCAGAGGTGTCACTCTCCTAACACAGTCTTGGTGTGGACTCAAACTCAGTTGAATAGCTTATCATACATTCAATTAGCAAACAGTGGTTTGAGATGGCCGAAGATGTACAGAGAGGTATGCGACACAGGTGGTACCACCTATTGCTACAGAATGGGGTCATGTGTCGGTTCCTATTACATGGCCCATTCTACGACTGCTATCTCGGGTTCAGATCGAGGCTCTGTGTGAGAGAGATACCCCGAGGTATGATTGCTCATTCCACATACCAGAACCCCAGAGGTAGCACTGGATGGTAAGGTAAATGGGGGAGCTAGACTACACTGCAAAAAAGGTGTTTAGATCCTAAACACAATCCTAAACACATTCCTGCCCCGTTTTTGTCCACACAATATGTTCCTAAACATGTTCAGCTCAATAATATATTTAGCTCAGTGCTTAGACATTTATGTGTTTAAGGAAATGTGTTTAGGGCAATGAAGTGTTTAAAATTCAGGAATTTAGCATATTATTGTGTTTATCTGTTTAAGGATAAAAGTGGTGTGTCTAGAGATGTAGATTATCATTATGTTTAGATGTTTATATTTAAATAGATAAATAATTTTATTTCCATATAGTGCCTTGAAGAGACTTCTAGCAGCCCCCCCCCCTTTTTTGGGCAATATATGCATCACTATTTCACACAGGCCTCTAGTTTAACATAGACGCAACCTTGTAGATCCACTTTTAGATCCACAATAACATTTGACTGGTTGTATAAACTACAGTCAACCACAGAGCTGCCATCTGGTATGTGTTTGATATACTATGATCTAAACACTACATGTTTACATCCTAAACACCAATTTTTATACTGTTTAAATACTAAACATCTAAATTTATTCAATATATATGTTTAGGTGTTTAGAAGAAAAGTGTTTAATTCCTAAACAGAAGGATTCAAAGACACAAACCTAGTAATATGTTTAGACTTTAAACATGTTTAGACCTAAACATGTTTAAAACCTAAGCACCTTTTTTGCAGTGTATCAATACTGTCCAATAGATGAGCTATAAAGAGCCAAATTGTAATACTGTTTTTTTTGTGTGTGCTATTGTTTGTAACACAGAGCAATTTTAGGAAATATATATCTATACATAGAAGAGCCTTTTTATATACCCTATAGAATACTTATAGAATTTAAATGTACGTATCTTTCCCCCCCCCCCTTCTGATTTCTAATCTAGAAGATTATAGGGCACTCGGTGGCCTAAGTGTGTAGAAAAGCTTGGTTGGTACATTTTAAACCCCCTTACCACAAAGCGTCGGGGATAGCAGACAACTCCATTTATATGCGTGTAGAGAAGGCTGGATATTATATTTATTTTTTCCAACCTCTAGTCTATAATCTGAGATAAAAACCTCTGATGTGTCTTTATTTATCATCATGGCTCAAGCAACCTGTAGTATAACAAAGTACAGGAAGGACTTTGTTGTCAAGGAGGTATATGGCTGCTCTGAAGAATGTCATTCTGGTAACCATTTAACCCTTTAAGGATGGCATGATACCTTGATGCATTATGCCCTTTGCTGTCATGATGCATGAATGCAGCCCTGGCGAATTACTCACCAGGGCTGCATTCAAGCATCATGCCGACCCTACAGGGTTTAGACACTCCCAAAGAGTCCGCATGATGCACCAATGCAGCACCGGCGACTTGCTTCCGGAGCTGATTGGTGCATCATGACGACAAATGTCTTCTTCGAGCAACATGCATCCTTAGAGGGTTAAGAATGGCAGGTTTTGTCAGCATCATTTGTCATCATTTAACATTAGCGCAGTGCTAGCGAGAAACTTGCCGGTACTGGATTGGAGTCTTCAGATATGTATCAACCTTGTAATGCATGATGCTTCAATGCCTGCAGCACTGGGAGGTAACTCGTGAAGGCTGCATTTACGCATCATGACGACAAATGACATAGCACATTAAAGCGCTATGCCGTCCTTGGGGGTGGTGTACAGGTGACTGATGGGGTCTACTCTACTCTACAGCCCCACCTTTAACCATTAACTGATAAAAACAGACACCTCACGTGTTCAGTTTGAGCCTTAGTTTTTTTAATATGTTACCGCCAAATTAGTTCTCATGCAAGAATGTTGTAGCCATGACGATTAGATAAGTGAACTATGAGCAAGATGATACATGACTCTCACCATCAAGCCACCTCCTCAGTCCCCAACGCCCATCAGCGTATTTGGATGGCAAGCAAGTCGAGTGGGTATTTCAGACAAGGAACATTTGCTGGTCGTTGTTCCAATAAACAGGCCCTGTGGTTATGTGGGACCAGCAATGGCCACCAGGGTGGGGGCACTAACAGAAGTGCTTAGTAAGACTGCTGGCGGAGGGGGCGGACTGAGGAGGGTAGAAAGACTCTGGTAAGTGAGACTGTAGTAACCCAAAGCTGAATGGGTACACTGGCCTAAAACTATGTACCATGATTTCCACTTGTAGCTACAGCTACAGTTATCACTGCATACTCATTTGCCAGTTTCCGGTGGTATGGTATACCACAGGAGCCCAGTGTATGTCCACACCAGCAGTTTACCAGTAGCCAGTGGTATGGTAGACCACATGAGCCCAGTGTATATCCACACCAGTTGTCTAGCAGTTACCACTGATATTTTGCACCACAGGAGCCCAGTGTATGTCCACACCAGCAGTTATTATTGGTACTTTACATCACAGGAGCCCAGTGTATATCCACACCAGCAGTTTACCAGTTACCAGTGGCACTGTACACCTCAGAAGCCCAGTGTATGTCCACACCAGCAGTTTACCAGTTACCAGTGGTACTGTACACCTCAGAAGCCCAGTGTATGTCCACACCAGCAGTTTACCAGTCAGAGAAAGAGACAAAGATGGCAGGGGGAGTAAAGGGGTGAGTGGGAGGGATTGGACAGCCGTCTCACGCTTTCCGCACCCAGTGGCCAAATGAGCCCACTAATGGGGCCTAGCTTGACCCAGACTTCTGCAAGCCCAAGCAATTCTGCAATTATTCCCCAACAGACGTGTACAGTGGCAGCACGGCTTGTGGCTACCGCCCACAGATTGTAGCCGTATGGTGCAAGCAGGCATCCAGCCACTGAGGCGCGTTGCAGCTATAGCAATAATTCTGATGGCTCCATATGGGAGGATTGGGGGGAGGGGAGGGGGCAGATCCAACTTGGTATCAGACTCCCTTTGATTTACACAGGTCCTTGTGCAAGACATTAAGGTATAAATGATACTTTAAGATACCTCTACCCATGGTGTTAATACAAGACTAGTATAAGATAGAATGGTGATGGACTTTAGTAATTATTAGTTGTTGCCATAAGTCGATGAAACTGAAAAGGCATGGCATGCACTATTTTAAAACATTGTCATCTTGACTAAACGCGCCCATGTCAAACGTCCAGGATCCCATGCAGTGCTGCAAGGTTTATATCAACTTGAAGTCTACCAGTCAGGACATTTCCTTTCTAGAAGTATTGACAAAATGTCCATGTCCGTCCCCCACAGCTTTGAATAGGATGCTGTAGAGCTGCTACTGGCTGATACATTTTACTGCCCGGTCACAGTCTGTCTGCCCCCATGCAAAACGACCCAGGGCCCAAGCAAACGTCCATTTGCAGCGTTTAGAAGTTCCATTGGGGGACACCGCGGTCTAGAAAGGGGTTCTGGTGCTCATAAAGGGATCCACTGAAGTGGAGTGAATGCATCGTTGTGGTTCATGGGTTTCTATTGCGCATGCGTCACCCCAGCCGTCAATACAGCATTTCCTGTCAGCCACTGCTGCCACCTTGTGGGCCCCGATGTATTTATCATGGGCAGGGGCTAGTGAAGGGTAGAGTGAGAGGTGGGTGAGGGGGTGGGTGAGTGGGTGAGTGGTGGGTGAGGGGGTGAGTGAGTGAGTGAGTGGTGGATGAGGGGGTGAGTGAGTGAGTGGTGGGTGAGGGGGTGAGTGAGTGAGTGAGTGAGTGGTGGGTGAGGGGGTGAGTGAGTGGATGGGTGAGTGGATGAGTGAGGGGGTAGGTGAGTGCGTGAGGGTGGGGGGAAGGTGGGTCCGTGGATGCTTTGCCACATGGTAAATGCCATCCTGGAATAAAGAAAGCTGGCCCCGTCTCGTCTTTAGATGTGTCAGAGCGACATCTCTTGTATCTGAGGGGCCATGACCGCAGCACTTCCCCCATATATTGAAGGAAATTCATTGCTGTCCCCATCCCTATTTATAAGATTACAGCACCAAGCAGAACTATTTGTACCATCAACCTTTGGTGCCAGCGATGACGCTCGGAAACAGAGGTTGAGGTGGGGCCAGCTTGCCTTCACAGCTGTGGGTCACCAATGGCCATACACCAGTTCCTCGAGAGATCTATGGGTTCACACTTAGACCTGATGGCCCAGGATCAAAACATTAGGTTTACTTCTTATCCCCTAAGTTGCCTGCAAAATTCCTAGCTTAAGATCATGGAGTGTCTTTTATATGTCTAGAGATGAAAATGCATGAAAAAGATAATGATGGATGAACAAAAAAGAGTTAAAAGCGAATTGCCACATGAGGTGAATGATTATCTTGTTTATAATAGAAACCTCTCACACCACTGAAAGTGGATTGGTTGTCTCAGATATATTCACCGCTCTCATATATCATAGTATCCATCATTGTCAGTGACAATTTGACTTTGTAGGGCTGTTGATCACCCCTATAGTGGCAGCATGATGTATCAATGTGTCATATCCACCTTTCATTAAAGCACCAATGTGGTGCTGGTGAGTACCGTAAAACCTTGCGTATAAACCGAGGCTAGTACGTGAGTCAGGTCGGCGGTGCGGCTTATAGCATTGGCCCAGGGTCAGGGTGCAGTTTATACCTGAGCTTTTGCTACTATGGTAGAGTACTGAAGTCACCATAATCAGATCTATTATGCGGCATATAGAATCGGGCCAAAGTCCGGGTGCGGCTTATATGCGAGTCAGGCTTATAAGTGATGTTTTATAGTAGATGACCAGCA
Source organism: Harmothoe impar (assembly GCA_947462335.1). NCBI lineage: Eukaryota > Metazoa > Annelida > Polychaeta > Phyllodocida > Polynoidae > Harmothoe > Harmothoe impar. The sequence continues at coordinate 18,839,816 of OX381704.1, read as the reverse complement.
CTGTACTGATGCATCATTCCGACCTTTTTGTACTGTAGCCACATTGTATGATTTATGCGGCACCCACCATGAACTGGACAGGTCTATTTTCAAATACATACGTCATGGCTAGCAGAGTGCAAATTAAAGCACTATTCTGCCTTTAAAGGGTTATACCTTTGTACATCATGCAGATCCATATCTCATAGTGATCTGTTATATTGGCGTCAACGTTTTCTTCAATCAAACACTTATCTATACAGTGAATTATTTATACATTGACTGATACGTTCAGAATATTTATTTCAGAATCTACTGCGCAAGAATTTGAATACTGACTTCTGCTTAACCCCTGAAATGCCATACAAATGTTCTAGCTCATCATGATGCATAAATCGACATCAGTACTGTAATATAGCTGTCTCACCACTCGCACTTAACACATAGTAGACTAGAAAGTACTAGAATTGTGAGTCAGATACGCTTGGTGATATGCCACTTTAAAGAATTAGCTACAATAAAGATCTTCTTATTCTTATTGAACACCATGAGCTGGATTATTAGTAAGACATGCCCTAGGCTACTGTATTGATCCAGGATAAATAAAAGAAATTTCAACTTCAACTTCAAGAGCACTGTCTCGTAAACATATATATATATATATATATATATATATATATATATATATATATATATATATATATATATATATATAATATATATATATTTATTTGCGCATATTACAAACATATATCTACTTTGGTGTTTCATCCCAACTCTTTTGGAGTGTACCAGCGCTCCATGATCGCCATGATGCATGCATGAGTAACCATGTAAATCATGCATGTATCATGCATGTATCGTGCATGCATCATGCATGCATCATGCGGGAAGAAACATGCCCTTTCCTTATTCTACTACATTACTAAGCTGCATAAAAATATGTAGAAAATACAATGTACTTGACAAGTTATACTAATACCACTTTTCTTCTCTCCTTACAGATATGGAGATATGGTACCGAAAACCATTATGGGTAAAGTTGTTGGAGGAGTATGTTCCCTGAGTGGAGTGCTGGTGATCGCCTTGCCAGTACCCGTTATTGTATCCAACTTCAGTCGAATATACCACCAAAATCAGCGTGCAGACAAGCGCAAGGCACAAAAGGTAAGCGGCATTATAATATTCAATTATTTCATTCAATTTCAACGCAATGTTCTTTTTATTGATTTTTATCAGGGAAATACTTTTGTACATATTATGCTTAATGTCAGCATACAGCTGTCTATACGGGACTAGCGCATCCTGGTAATTCAGGTAGTCGGGGGCTAAACTCCATCTCCTTATCAGGCTAATCCCCTCTCCTCACACCGAGAACAAAGGTACTGATAAGAAATTCTCCCATGATGCACTGCTCTGGAGTAGGGGGCCTAACCACAATGCATTGCTCTGAGCCAAGATGGCGGCCCCCTTAGCCTAATGCGCTAGTCCCGTATAGGACCAAGTCGCACGCCGCTGGGCGATTCGGGCGTATGTGCAAATCTGAGGCAAATACATTGCCTAGCTGTTATTTCACATTGTATAGTTTGCAGTCAGCTAAAACATCAGCGCAGAATCTACCATTTTATGAATACTCGTAAAATGCAATCCCAAGCTCCTGAAGCCTTTGCGGGTGTCTTTGCTGGCAAATAATTGTTCCAGGACTTCGACCTCGAAGTTAGAAGTCCCTATATACCACTTCCACACTTGATTAGATGACCATGAACTTTGTATCTACAGTGGCCATTGGTTTCTACATAAACTAGAGTGTATTATTACTATTTGTTAATCTGTTCAAATATAAAAGTTCCATTACGAGTGTTCGCTCACACTGATCACATCTTTCTCAACAGCATGCCCTGACCCGACTCTTTAGGGTCCATCACCCCCACCCCCTCCATCACTAACATACTTTGAATTACACCACTCTCTTGTAGCAGGTCATCATCAAAACGTCTAAAGAGGGATGTCCAAGACGATATATGAATGAATGATTGCTTACATTATATGTACCAATAACTAACAGATATTTCCATTTTACCCTAGGTACAAACACATTATGGTAGACAAAGAACTTCCGATATTAACATATTTAAGCTCATATGACCCAGGCGATGCAGTATAGAAGGCAATGGTCCAATGTTAATCTTTCCAGAAATGTCCACCATATACCCTCGGTGGATTCCCGGAAAAAAATTGCTGTTTGGAATTGAATGGGTCCTAATTTCTGAATTAAACATACAAACCTTGTACGGCAACCAAACGACAGATATAACATACGGCAGTGTCTTGCTATACAGATAGACTACACTTGACATATAGACACCCCTTAGCTATTAGTAGTAAACCCACGGCCACCTCTATGTATGGGAGAGAACCAGGTTTCAACCTGATGGCACTCTCGCATGTGACCGGGACTATTTATAGAACGTGCAAGGTTACATCGACATAAAACATAGTCCGGGGATGAATGCTGACAGAGCAGTGCTACGGTTACATGAACCCCTGTCCTTGGCACGACCCAGCAAGGCTTCAGTAGGAACCAGAAATTTTATTTCTGAACTCTTTTTAATCCTTTTATTAACATTTTGTTCATGAAAGAGAGTACCTGAACCTCTAAATGGTAACGTATGCTGACCTGAATATGTGCACATATCGGTGGGTTTGGCCAGAATCTACCTCTATACCTTGTACCAGCCCCAATATAGAAACTTGCCTGGATGAGCATTTTCGGGTGCTGCCTCTGCCGTCCATATGGATGGCATATGTCATGCTATTGCCTCTTCACCTTGGGCAGTACCATTTAGGGGTGCGCCGGAAATGGCGAACGAGAGAGATTCGCTTTCCAGTTAATCGGTAATAAACCATGTACGGTCGTCTCGTGTTCTAGTGCTGCATCTCATATATAGCTGCATTCTGTAGCTAATGAGAAATAGAGATGCCGAATGATTACCACAAAGAGACATATACTACTCTAGTCAGAGTTACTAATCCTTTATGATAATCCATTCATGAAATAACCAATGAGTTACATCCCTGATAACAGTTTACAATGTACAATCCACTGCCCTTTATAGTAGTTATTGTAAAAAAAGATTGTTTAAATGTATCTCGTTAACCCTTTAAGGACAGATTTTGCTAAAAGATGACATTTGTTGTCATGATGCACTAATACAGCACCGGCGAGTTACTTGCAGGGGCATGATGCTTGAATGTAGCCAATGGTGAGTTACTAATCATGACTGCATTCATGCATCATGATGGCCAGGGCATGATGCATTTAGGTATCATGCTGTCCTTAAATATGGCCATGGTTCGCGATCCTGAAGCTCCTCATGGACTCAGGCTCTGTCCCTCGGCTATGGCCTCGACAAAGAAGTCCCAGTACACAATTGCGTACCCCTCTCTATGTGTCATACCGCTTGACTAAGCCCTAACTGTATCACATATGACAAGTAAGTGACAGCTGTATTTGCCGCGAATCCCCAAGCAGCGGCCCACCACGGTATACACACACCAATTCCTCCACCGGTGATCAAAGAGATGAAAGGCGAGGGGAGATTTCAAAAGACAGCCTTCAAAGCTGATCATGTCCTTATTTACCCGCCTTCCTCTCAGTCCACATGTACCTAATCAATCATATATACTGCAGCCCTTTGTGCCGGCCCTGAAATATGTCAGCATTGCTCTACGCTCATAGTGCAGCGCTCCCATTGCCTCGGGGCGAGCCACTGAGGCAGTTTTTAGTTTTTCGCTCGTGGGAATACACAGTGGTGTGCACCCGTTGGCCCCGAACGGGCTCTTGGCTGTATGAAAAAGCTCCTTTCGGGAGGAGTGTGATATGCCTGATGTATTGTTTCCTGCCCTTGGTTAACAGGGTGTTGTCGGCCGGCCTTCTGGCCACCCCTCAACCATCAAATGGTACATAGATCACTGAGCGGCCGCCGGCTGCCTCCAGGGTAGGTGCTGCCAGGCTGGGGGATGGTGGGAGTCAGTACTAGTAGTGGGTGAGGAGTTCATGCTATAGGGTGAGGACTGTTTTAAGCAGCACTGCATGAAAGTTGGCATTTAGGCAAACCTTTATTGCTCAAAGTCACTATTGAAGCAGCTTTTAGTTAAAGAGATGACATTTAAATGTTACCGAAAGGTGATGATAATACTAAAGTGGTTTAAGTGGCATTTCTTGGAATAAAAAGTGCTTAAAGTGGGACTTAAATCAGTCTAATCTGCTGCTTAAATGTCAAAATTTATGCACTGCAGGCACGGTGTCTTGATACCTAATATCCCCTTATTTTGTCATGATGCGTGTAAGCAGCATCAGCGGGTAACTCGCAGGTGATGCTTTGCTGCATCATGACAGAAGCTCAACATGATCTCTACAGTAGAGTAGCCCAGGGTGACAGTAAGCACATGAAGTCGGGCTTTTCACTTCACAATGTACTTCCAATTTGGATACTAATGTATGTCTGTGCTAAAAGATGTCAGGCACAAGTCGGTAGGTGACAGTATATGGATGAGTTGAGTTTTCACTCTCAATTCAAGTTTTTCCTTGCAAGTTGAAGATGATTTTCAGTTTCAATTTCATGTACATTTTTGATCCTCATGGGCCAATATGCTAGAGGCCACTGCCGGTGCCTGTATGCTGTTATATAGGACACAACCCAGCCACCAAAGGGTTATGGATGCATCTGAGTCTGGTGGTAGCCCTCTGCTGTGCGTTATGGCAATCATTCTTTACACTGTTGCTGATATGAGCACATGCAATTGCATTCTTGCAGTGACTGATAAAAGAGGCGGCTTTACAGTAATTATAGCACATGTCACAACAGGCTGAGGGAGATGAAGGGGGTGCCTGTCCCTCTAATATAAACAGAACATGCCAGTGCAGTTGAGAGACATGCTGAAAAGAACCCTACCCTGTTGTTGAATTACAATTTCAACTTCACTTTCTTCCTAACCTGGCAGAAATGCAATGTGACCCTGTTGAAGGCCTCAACTATAAGGCATGAACCCACATAGTGCTTTATACAAATGGGAGGTTGGAATTTGAAGCCAGACAAAGGGAGTGACAGTAGATGTATTCTTATTAACCCTTTACGGGCTGCATCCTGCTTTGATGTGCTATGTGCTCTCACAAACTGAATGCTACTCTGCTACTAGCATCAGTACTATCAAATTTTCCTAGTGGCCTTAAGCCAGACTGTAATAGCCATTCATGTAGAAATGAAATATATAAACCATCGACTGGATGCAAAATAATTACAGGCAACTATGCATGCCTATATGCTTTCAGTATAAATAAAGGAATTTACAATACAATACAATACATCATCTTCCAAGTGCACCATGAATGCATCATGAGGATAATTGGCATAGTGCATCAAAGCTAGCTGTTTGCTGCAGTAGGCTATTCTACTCTTAAGCCTAGCACAGTAGATGCTCTAAGGCCACCCTTCAAGCTTGAGTATATATGTAATAACAGAAACTACACACACTAGGAGGTCTGCCTTTGGACATTATTTATTGGACTCTCTACAGGTAATAGCCTCCTCCCTCCCCACCATCAGTACCTCTTCTCCTAACTCGTTTTCCATATACTCTCCACCCCACTTGCCCATCTCCTCCATCAACCCTTGCAGAGTCGTGCAGTGTTTAAATACACTTCCCAGTAAACAAATAACGTTATACACCATTTTATAACGTTATATTACGTTATATGTCAACGTTTTTCTAAGGCTCTTTAGTATGACATAACGTTATATAAGATTTAAAATGTTATTTTGACGTAAAATAACGTTTTTTGCTCTGTTGCCCAGTCGTGAGTAACTCGCCAGTGCTTCATACACGCATCATACTGATATTATTGGGTTGATACTGCCAAAGGAATGGCATGATGCACTAATGAAGTGGCAGTGCTGTGTTGCAGCATCATGATGATAAATGGACATGAAGTTCTCAGGTATCATGCCATCCTTAAGGATGGATGTCGCCGAAACATGACATTTGTTGTCATGATGCACCAATGCAGCCCCAGCGAGCAACTCGCCGGTGCTGCATTGGTGCATCATGCTGACCCCACAGGAGTGTCTCAACCTCATAAGATTGGCATGATGCGGCTGCATTCATGTATCATGACGAAAAAGGGCATGATACCTTAATGCATTATGCCATCCACAAAGGGTTAAAGGTTTAAGTATCGGGCCCTGGCGACACCAGTCAAGGGGACTTAAAGTCTGCAGAAATTGTGGGTTGATGTTTGCTGTCACGCAACATCAGGAGATTGCATTTGAGAAGTAGCCAGAACAGACTGTTAACAGCTGATTAAAACCTAACTTGAAAAGAAAAGGAAGAAAAAAGAAGAGGAAAACAAATTAACTTGAACACGACACATAAAGGAATCATCATGAGTTGGACTGTGCAGTTTGCGTCTGACCAATCATTCGGCCTCTGGCTATCAAATGCTCAGGTGATTGGTGGTCCTCCTCAGAGGGTAAATGAAATATGGTTCTCCCAGAGGCACGTGGTAGTCATAAAATGATCAATCTTGACTGTTAAAGTAGAGGCATATACAATTTAAGCACCCAGGTACTTATGAAGTTGGACATCACTGTATCCTTAGCGCTTGTACAAGACAGGCTTTTTTATTCAGGATACAAGTTTTACTGCTCATTACTTATCCATGTATCCCTAGTGTTTATTCAAGATGATTTGCAACTGAACAAACAATTAGGGGATTACCTTAGCATAGCAACTTCCCCAAAAACATAGCTGGCTACTGCTATTTGACTGACATAGAGCCCAATGTATAGGCAGTGAAGGGATACCCTGAATGCCATCCCCAGATGCCTACTATAGCATCCCTCCAATACTTGTAGTAAGTAGCTTCAACAACATACTATACACTTGGCATGCGGAGGTAGCCAGATGGTTTCCCTTCCCCGTCCCGGCCGCCAAATTAGATCAGGGTAAGCCGTGTGGGGCCCGGTGTAGGGGTAATAGGGACCGGCCGGCCCCCGGGGTGGTCGGCCAATGCTTTAGAGCCCTAGTACAAACTCAATAAGCCTTAAACTCACACCCTCAAATACGTCGTTATCGCACATGCCCCTGCATCCAAAACACCTACCCCGCTTTTTATTCATCTGCGGCCCAAAAAACAGAGCTAGGTCCAATAGACCCATGTCTCAATAATAGGTGACTTTTAGGATAATTTTCCTTAATAATTTAGCACTTTTCTGTGATCCATAGTATTCTGGAATTAAATATCATTTGATATATAAAATTCATAAATACATGTGTCACTTGGTATTTTTCTTTTTCTTTGCTTCCTCTGAAAAGTCACCCTTTCTTTCTTCATGGATCTCTAGACATCTCTATTGGCTGTTGCTTGAGGAACCTACTGTAGACATACTGCATGGCCCTTGGTATTTAAACAACTTTTTATTGCTTAAATTCACTGTTTAAGCAGCTTTTATTTAGTAAAGGCAATTTAAATGTTACGTAGATGTAATGATGCCATTAAAGTATCTTTAAGCGGTATACACTGGAATTAAATATGCTTAAAGGACTTAAATGTTAGTGTTCATGCGGTATCGTGCGGTTCATATGAGCACCAATAACACATAGCAGCATTACTGTCAGTTGTGCACTGAATTCTGCGTTGAATGCATGGTAATTGATTCATTAGTCTAGCATGTATCATATAGTGGCCTAAAGGCTCCTATTGTGGCTGCTATCTTTGTCATAGTGGTTCAGTAGAAAGCTAATACTGCAGTACAAAGTCTCAGCTGTATACCAACCTGTGGCAGCTACACAAATAATCTAAAGGTCCCGGCACTTAGTCTGTAGTGACTATGCCAGGTTAGTCATCAGACATGACTGAGACAAAACAACATATGACTAATGCCGTACTCAATAGACTTAGCCTGCATTGACATTGAGAAGAGTAAGGTGAGTTGGTCAGTACTGACAGCCTAGGTTGGTCGTGTAGGGAACCAATAAATGACTAAGGAAGATAGTACTGACTAGGAATTCTAGCATAAAGATTATCAGTGTAGGGCGTAGTTCTCACCTTTTATGTGTTCAGATAATGTCTGAAACATCTTGCACCAACACCTGTGGCTCACTGCTAATGCAACAATAAATAATAACCCTCCAATGATAGCTTAGTGTATGTTTATACTATGCCGCTTGAGCAGCATGATACTTCACCAATGAGTACTTGGTGATGTATTCAGGTATCATGCTGACCCTGGGGCTGATACACTCCCGATAGAAGATCAGTATGTCAATGCGGTACAGACAAGCCGACAAGAGACCAATGAACCTTGAGGCATCATCCCATCCTTAAAGCGTTAGAAATAGTTCGCCATATTTCCCCCAGGGTAGCATCAGGTGTTGCTGCTGCTCTTAGAGTGGGCATGTGAGTGGGAAACATTAGTAGTATAGACAAAGTGAAGTTTCAGGCAGGTTAAGGCTTAAGGCTACTCCCACCTGTTCAGGCCAGAGGGGTCCTGGCCTTATACCATTAAGTAGATTGGCTGAGGGTATGTAGGGCTAGGGTGGGAGGGACTAGGACTGGCCAACAGACATGTTCTTGGGTTTTGAGCACCATCAGAAACAGGAACACTTACCCCATGACTATCTGGGTAATATGTACAGCCCTGCATGATTGAAACACCAAGGCTTCAGGAGTTTATTGACCGTATAGAATCAAATACGTGCAGACAGAAAGACATAGGACATTATACTGGATGTGACATACTATACATGTATGTACTATTGTAAGGCATATTCATCTCCTGTAGTGACCTTGAATCGACTGACTACGACAATCTTACCTTGAATCGACTGATGACTCTTTGTGTTGTTTCCTGTTGCATATGATGCAGCTGATATTAAATTACTTACGACAAAACCCAACAATGTTCAGTAGAGTGTCTTACTCTTGGACCAATGAGTAGGGGACATTTCATTCATGCATTAACCAGAGTAGAAAATTGTGATGGTGAGGTCAAAAGAATTGTCTTTCGACCATACGCTGATAATCGAGGCGTCAGCGGCAGGTATTCTCTATACGTGAGTACGAAAAGAATACAAACTCATTTAATACTATGATACACATTCTTTTATACAGTCAGTACATCCCATAAAAGTTAGTTTTGAGTTTAAATTGTTAATTGAATTCAATTAACCAATTTACATCATGAACACATTACATGTCTTGTATTCCTCCATTTTTGCACTCAAACTTGATATTTTCTACATTTATATAGTCTTTTTCCAATATTTGTATTTGTTATTAGAATCTGTTGAATAGTTCATTGTACTTTATTTCTTTATATCATTCTAGATTCTGGCCTCTTTATACAGAACATTTATCAATGTTTTCGCAATGCATTTCTCCACTGTCCCGAAATGTAATGTTTAAATGCTATGCATTTTCTCATCACCAAATTTTGTTCTCATAATAGGTAGTAGACTTATTAAGTTGTTCCCACAATAAATCAATAATACCACATGTAGTTGAGATGTTATCTAGTTTATAGCTCTTTTATCACAACTCATGTGACAATTGATTTATCGTGCACTTTCTATCCGCTCACTTTTCGATGATGTACTTTTTGCCTTTGGAGCGTGAGTTACTTTGGTGATGGCTCTCCTTACTATCATTTATACTGCCTGTTTTTAATTAAGATTAGTTTTAAATTTGATTTGAGAATGTTTTCAAGCATACCCATGAACGAAAGCATACCTTGTAATCGTTCATGTGTACTTTATCTTAAAAGTTGTCGCGGAGAATCGTAAGTTTTCAGTGTGTGTGCCACCAAAGTAAATGTGAACGTTTCAGGACCCGACTTGTGCACACAGTCCTGGCACTTTGTAGGCAAAAGCAACATCCACATGTGTTATCAATTCTTTTTAAATGACACCTGGTGTTGAAACTGATCTGCATTTCTGAAAGTGAACCAAACTTATTTCAGATTTTCTTTTCCCAACTATTTTTTTGAAAACGTCTCTGATTCTTTGAAAAGCAAAAAAGGGAAAATATGAATCTCTAACCCATCTTTATTTTGAATTTCTGAGTAAATTTTTATTTTGCAAGACATATGCTGTTTTAACTAAATTCTCCTTATTGACAGCTGACTTTTTTTTCTTATTTGGGTCAGAAAAGAAGTTTATTTTGACAAACCTTGCATTTTTTCTATTGTTTACCTTGCTTGCATAGGTTCCCATACTGAGAATATATAGTTTTGAGAAGACGAGTGGATGTGACTTTTGCCTTCTGAGTGTGAGGACCAGGTGTAGCTACATCCTACCACCACTTGTGTACGAAGCCAGTTTTCCATCAAAGCCATTTTTAAAAAATCATTAAAATTCTGGCCTGACTCATTTTGATTGTTTCATAATTTTGCTGCCTAATCTATGACAGTAAAAGAAGTCAATTCTAAAATAATTGGACTGAATCAAACATTTTAATGCGACATGGAAATTGGCCAAAAATCACTGAAAATTAGTTTTGATGGAAGATTTGCTTAACGGATGTATCCGAGGTCCCCGGTGTAGTGGCAGATGACACTCATTGTACAGACACCAGCCGTGTGCCTGCCGTATGACCCCACTCCACCATGTGTTAACTACCCGGGAACCTGACCGGGTTTAACCTGAAGTACCCTCAGTATGAGGCGCTGTAGCTCAGACTTGACTAGGGCGACATAGGTACATGTGGAAATTGGCATACTTTTTGATCCTTTATCCTGGTATGTATCACTGCATTTTGCAGCAGTGTCGTCCTATTTCAGGGCAACACTGCCACGGAATTCTGTAAAATTCAGTGAAATGCAGCTAAATATGCCAGGACAAAGTATCGAAAAGAACGCCATGTTTTGTACGTACCTGTGTCACTCTAGTGGAGTTACAGCTTATGCCAAATACATAGCAGTACTTGACCAGTGGAGAGTGTGCTTTGGGTTCTCAACCAAGTCAGGTTTCTTATTCATTCCACATGTTTGAGCAAAATATCTAATAAAATTATTAAATCAAATTTTTCCACTGAAAAATATATTTGGGAAAATGAGTCTATGTGGCAAATTTGAGATGTGAAAAGGCTGTAAATCGTCAATTTGACATCTTTTTACTTTTTAATAAATTAGGGTGGAGCGACAATTTCTAAACCCATTCACACCTAGGTCCAATGGTTTTCAAAAGCGGCTTTGTTATTGCATGTGGAATAAAACCGGTAACCATGGCAACGAACACCCAGCAAAACCATGCAGACAGTATCTTATCGTCTAGATGGAATGAGCTTCAGACAGGCTGTTGTTTTGTGTTAAGGTCCGGTCTGACTATTCGTAAAATCGGGAAGACGACAACCAAATAAAAAAATTGGGGACAACAATTGTGTTGTCTGGCATAGATTTATGACTAGAGATAAGGCCGAAAACTATGCAATTTTCAAAATCATGGGAGTTTAGCATGCACAACTTTTGGATTCATAGAGTAAAGGTGTCGTGGCTTGCCGTTTCTATGACTAGTCTGACCGAGCCTTCATAATAGTATGACAGAGACATACATAAGAGGCTGCAGCCTACAATTACCTGTCCTTGCTTCCAGGTTGTATACTTACAAAGTAAAATACTGCAGTCCCAAACAGCTGTCTACCCCCCTCTGTCGGGCCGCTTGCATCCATGTCAGACTAGGCTCTTCTGGTCCCCCCTCCCTCCGCCGCTTGACAAATGCGTCTGTTATCATCACAGACCTCCCCATGTTGGGTGACAGTCCCCCTACCTCAACCTGTTGCCTAATAACCCAGATGATGCTTCATACCCTTGTGTATAACCTGTAAACATTCATCTGTGGTCAATCTTGGCTATACAATCTCTCAACAGGTGTTTGACATAGCTCTGTGTCCTCCAAAAAAAAAATCAAAATTTGAAGTTAGAAGCCATGTGAAACTTCTGTTGAGGTCCAAAATTGTTCCACCATCAAAGTGAAGACTATTCAAAATGGAAAACTGTTCATACAGTGCAAGGCTACTCTACATGACCAGTGTAGAATGGGCACTTTGTGTTAAGCCTATGAGGCTTTGTTTCATGATGGAATAATTACGGTGTAGTCTGCACTAGTGTGATCAACACTGGTGTGTGGCATTACATGAAATACTACCCTATAGTATACCCTATGGCCAACCTACCTACATATAATATAGCAACGCAACCACACACCTACACCTAGAGACCCTACCTTGCTACCTGATACAGACTATTGTTTACCTGTACTATCCTGATTCTATATAATTTGCACCTAAATGGACTTGATTTACAGTGACACCCTAGGCCTATATATAGTACATCTTCTGCATCCTGTGAACACCACAATCAACTCCCTAACCCTACAAATCAAGCTGTATCTATGCCAATTCATATAATGTTTGTACAAGAAACTATGATCAATTTTAATCATAGTAGATGTTTGTCTCAACAATTACACATTTTTGTTGTAATTTTGTAAAAAAAACACTTCACCTTTAAATAATACCATCACCTGTAAAGATATGGTGTTGTGACAACATAATAAATCACATAACTTCAGCAATATATTAACTCTACACCAAATAAGATATGATTCTATAGTGTTAACTTACACCCAACTGATTTAGCTTTAATATGCTTATAGAGCAAGCATAGACATACTAATACTATTAACCATAGGCAATCTTAAGTCAATCACATATAAGTATACTTTCCTATAGTATGCATATACTCACATTACTGACACAATTTATGTTCTGTTAATGACCTGTCACTGTTAAGTTACAGCTTTTACTTGCAAAATGCATTTTCCTTTCCACCATCTAGACCACCGTAAGTACATGTCAAATATAAAACAAGATGATGTACACCGCAAGTTCATTCACTCAGACACTTTTATCCCACAGGAGAGAGCAATACGTTGGATATTACCAATTTGATTTTCCAGGCGAATACTATTATCATGAACTTTCGACACTTATTTCATGTGTGTTTCAGCAGGTTTTTTTTAGTTATATGGAAGAAGATTCATACAGGAAGGAACTTGATCTTTCAGGTTATGATGAAATATTGATTTTACAATATCCTATTGCCCTAGAGCTCTGCGTATTGCATATTTTACAGCCAATGATCATTTGGTATAGCATTACATGTTAATTTCAGATTCATTGTCTGAACTTCTGTACTTGGAATCAATTTGTGAACACGTGATCGGCCATTGTGACGTCCAAAATGTTTTTAGTCGTGACTAATTTGAGTGTCGATGAGTGTATATAATCCAACCAGATGATATTTACACGACATGTCAATTTCTTTTCAGGACATCTGTGCATATAGTGCTATTGATAAGTTCATAAAAAACTGTTAAATATAATGTTTACCCTAAGTATTTTTCAGTGCAACATCCTTTAAATTAGAAAAATGTTATTTGCTATGGAAACTTTATACGTTGCGTATTGACGACTGTATGTCATGTTCAAATACATTAACAGGCGGTTTATTAGTATTTGTATTCAGTGCTAAGTGCTAATAGAATTTAAGTACAGCAAAGAGCAAAAGCATTTAGTACCCATTATCTCAGAACACATTGTGAAATATGATGTGGTCCAGTGTTGTACATATGACAATAACAATACAAGGGTTACAACAGTTCCTTATCCATATATAGGACTGCAGGAAATGCAGTTGTGGAACCATCCTCTGTTGACCGATATCTTGTGGGGATAAAAAGATGGCCGTCATTTGACTCCCTTTTAATGGGACTGGTGATGTCAGGAATACTGTGCACATGTCATTATGACGTGATGTACACGTCATCAGATGACGTCATTAAGATTTATGAGCGTCCGCAGTGTCATGTTCTCCAATGATGGCATGCATTGTGTGCCGGTGTCAGTTGGGATGCTTCCCCTCTTCTCGCTTTGCCTGTTGTCCTCCCCAGTTCCCACTCCCCACACACATCTGTATTCAGTCACTTATTTTGCATCTCTGCATCATCAGTTTTGAAACATAGTTTGTCAACTTAATCATGTTGACCCTTTATACACTATCCCCTGTTGTTGACATGATGTATCTATGCAGCGCTGGCGAGTAATTCAGTGTAGCTGTATTCATGCATCATGCGAACCCAAGTATCGGCTTTGGAGCCCAACGCAGTGGCTCTATATTGGCCTATTTTTACCAAGAAAAAAACACTATAGCTTTGAGGATTCACTCACTGTACTAGTGCAGAGTCATAGCTTGACAATAATGCCAGTACTGTGCTGCTTGCAGATTGCATCGTGCTGGCTTCCCTTTGGACCACCCTCTTTGAGGGCCTCTTGGCAATCTCCCTGACAGAATTCAGATAAAACCGGCCTCTGTTTTACTTGATTGCCATGATTGGTTTTTGTGACACTTGGGAATTCTCCTGGCATCCCAGAGTGGGGGACTCATGAAGGGATGGAGTCATTAAGCCGCTGTTTTGTAGTTGTCAGACGGTGTCAGTGTTGGGCCGTAACAATATTATTTAGGTTCAATGCCAGGCTATGTATTAGTAAATGTAAAGTAATGCTTTGTGTAGCAAAGGGCTTGTTGTAATTTTTAACAATTACTGTAATAGACAAAATACAGGAACCTAGCTAGAACCTAGAAAAAATAATTGAATTGATTTGAATTTAAGTATTGCACAAAAAGCAATAACATTGATGAAATCTGGCATCATGCAACTGCTGCATTCAAGTATCATGCCTTCTGTACTGGGGAGATACACTGCCGAATGGTTGGCATGATTTATCAAAGCAGTGTCAGCAGATTACTTGGTTCTCATGACAACACTTGTTGTTTTAAAGCTACACATGCCACAGGTTAAACCTAGGCTACTTGTTAGGGGACAAACAAACCCAGCCCCACAAACCCCAATCCATTAAGCCATGGTTTCTGTCTGTTTTTATTATTTAGCCATTAGCACATGTCAACCTTCAACCCGATGAACATGCCAGTAGTTTGTAACCTCACACCGAGATACATGTCAAGGGAGTGGTCATTTTCGATAATCGAGGGGATCGGCACATTTTCTCGTCAAAAACAATAAAACAGAATCAGTGACTGAAGCAGACGTATGGATGCAGCCCTGGTGGATATCTCGCTGTTGCTGCATTGGTGGATGACATTGACAATGCAGTTTCCCCACTGCATGAATTTCTGCGTTTAAGCAAATTTAAGATGTTTGAGATTTAAGCTGCTTTAAGTAATTCAGTTGTTTTAGATGGCATAAACCTGGATTAGATATGTTTAAAGTGTTCATTTAAGCATATTTAATTCACTTTAAATGCAAATATTCATGTTCATACAGTGCCCCTCGGATGAGCCTACAATGCAACCGCCTCTATACACATCAGTTGTGAGGGCCCCTCATGGTCATGAAAAAAAACAAACTATAAAAACGGTTAGAACCAAGATAACGTCCCTCAACCTCTGTAATAGATACAAAAAAACAACGCTAAGAATATTGCCCCTAGACATATAACTATAAAAACCTGCCAAAAAAAATTAAAGTGAATTATTTAATTTTAATGATATAAGCGGCCTTTGCCAAGAATATGTAGACCAAGTAGGTTTCTATGAGATTAGCCCCTCACCTTCCACCCTTTGATGTGGGTGCCCTGCCCCACCAAGTGTGAACAAGTCGCTCCTCCATTGTCAGACCCCTATCTCACCCCCATGTGTCTTACCACCACTCAACCCGATTCAACAAACAATGGCCGCTGTAGTTCCCTCCCCGCCCGGTGGTGGCGCTATCGGCGGTGACGGCGGTAGAGATGGCGTCAAGGCGTGGGTCCCTGGAGGGGGCTGCCACATCCTCCAGGGCTGAGATAAGGCAGGGAGGGCAGGAGGTGTTGAGGCGGCCCCTGGGGCCATCTATCTGCTGTCAGCAGGAGCCAGCAGGAGCCAGCCACAGCCCGTCTGTCTGTCTGTCTGTCTAACCATCAGCCATCGCGCTTGTCTTCTGCGACACCCCACATATTTCCCCCATATCTATAGTTGAATACCCCTGCGGGCCTCCTATACCACCCCACCCAATAGGTACTGCTCAATACCTCTCCCATATCCCATAGACATAGCTATACTGATGAAGCCTCACCCTCTCCATGCTGAACCCCATTATATCTATATCACTGAAATCCCCCTCCATACTGCCCCTCCACACTCCCATATGTACCACTGAAACCTCTTACACCCGCTGCAGCTACCATTGAAACCCATATACCTCGACCTCCCCCCCCCAAAAAAAAAGACAAACAACACTCCCTCCCCCATAGCTACCACCGAAACCCCATTCCCATACACCCCTCATCTCGACCCTTAAAATCTCCAACAATATCCCCCAGCCGCTATACCGCATACCCGCAAATGCTTCTTTCCTGCAGGGTCCAAATCACTGATCGAACCGAACTGCATGAATTATCATACATACGGTACATGAGCTGGCAACGGGTAAAGATGGCCATAATCATACAGAGAGCTTATTCTAAATTGGCACCATCTCGCGGCAGAATGATACCAGTATGTCTGCCCAACCCCCCCTCCCCCTTACACCTCGATACACCTACCCCACCCCACCAGGAGAACATGGAGCAGAAGACATCAGTAACAGAATAAGGGCAATACAATTGCTGCTATCATATTTCTGGCTGCTACAGAAATGTTAAACCCCCAGTTCTGCTACAAATCAGTCTCAGTTACCTGCCACCAGGGACCGCCACAGGTCACGGGGTGCAGAAGTTGTGTGTAACATCCACCAGGGGGCCTGAGTCTGTTACAGACAGGGTTCAACTATATCATGGCCGACCCGCTTTAGTAACGCTACAAATGCGAAGCATATTTATGCCCCCCCCCCCTCCCCATCAGCAGCGGTCTGCATTGGTTGTCCCCCTACCCCCCGACCCTACAAAAAGAAATTTAAAAAGCCCCCTCCCCCAAGGCCCAAGGTTATGTTTAGCATCATCCTTGGACATAGGTCCCCACCCACCCCAGGCATATCACACTGAGAAAAGCCGAGTAGCCCCTTATACACTGGTACAGCGCTTTTCGTGCTGACTGCCACAGATGCTCTGCTTGTCTCTGTGTCCATGAAATAGAACCGACAAGGCAGTGTGTAAAAACGTCTATAACTGACAGCTTCAAAGCCGCACCAGTCCTGGAGTTTCTATTTATAGCCACTGTCTGAGGAAAAACTACACCATTATAGGAGGCACATCAGTGTTAACCATTTACATATAGCATTATATTTTAAAGCGCTGTTTTGATTTGTCATCATATTGCACTGATGCAGTGCGGCGAGTGCTGCGTTGATGCATCATGTCGACAGTTGGGACTGTACCGGTCAACACCGTAGGCTCTGCATGATGCATAAATGAAGCACTGGAGAGTTAAACGTCGGTGCTTCATGCATGCATCACGCATAGAAAAGGGCACAGTGCTTTGAAGTACAAAAGGGTTAATGTGACTGTCAGTGGAAAAGGTAGTATCAGTACACTGGGTGTCAGGGGTATCCATTTATGACAAGTTGTACAGAGTTGATCCATATTCTAGAGGAGGGAATGACCAAAGAAAGTTGTATCCCTTTTGGGGAGGGGAGAGAGGGCATCAAGAAAATCAGCAGCGTTTTAGGGATCCAGCCTGCTTGTTATTCTTAGCTAAACTGGGTTGGCCGCTATCATTTTGAAATTGCTAATTATAAGTGGGCCACTGAAATATTTCGACGCGCTTGGGTGCAAAATCCGCCAAGCCCCCTGATATAGATAAAGGATCTACCACCTTTTCTTGCAACATAGCCAGTGGATTTCAATGGCTGCGCATACTAGGGGTCAAATCAAATGGTGTCGTTTTGCAGAGGAGTGGATCTCATGCTATAAAGTCATGCACGCGGTGTGAGTAGTATAGCGAAGTCTCGGTTTTCTCTGTATGGGCGGCCATTTTAGTTCTGAGCTCACAATCTATAGTGAGACTAAGGCAGTGACCAGCCACTCACAACCCACAGCTTCCGGGGAACAAGCTGCAGTACGAGAGCAGAGCAGAAGTCTCACGAGATTACTGGTGTCAGTGTAAACATTGTTTCTGCAGGAACAAGTCCGCACCAGTTAGAGAGCTATAGGGAAATACCCATTGTAGCCTCAAGTTGAATCCTGCAGGAAGCCTCGAATTGATGCAATTATTTTAGCATTACTTAGAGGCAAAAGCCTTGCTGGGCAAGGAGTTGTACTCTGGAGCTCCTTTTGGAGGTTTTGGCTAGATGTTCAGCCCAAGATGCTTGACTGGGCTACACCCTGGTCAACATGGTGCATGAATGACTGCAGCCCTGCAGCTATTTCTATAAATATGACTGATGGTATTAGTCTACAGACAATAAGAAAGCTGTATTACTCTTCACTTCATCATATATTACTTCACTACATAAACATTATTCTTATCACCGACACCCTAAAGGGAAAAAGGATGATTTATTCGATAGACAAAGATAAGCCCTGACCTCGTTGTGGCAGAAAGGGTCCGAACAGAGCTAGGTTTATTGGTTCTCAGCATGTGACATGGAAATCAGAAACGCAGAGTCCCTTTTTACCTCCTTTTGTCTGCATTTAGAACTCTAGAAACGGTCCAGTTATTGCTAATGGTAATAGAGCTATTGCATACATAGAAACCATTCAAATACTTTCTAGACAATAATAGTATTTTGTATGATATTATGTAAATATAGCAATGAGATAATAAACGTGAAAGAAACAATATAAAACCTGGTGCTGCATGTCGGGAGTGTATCATATGCACACACAGAAAAGTGAGAATCATTGTCGCTAAAACGACCCTCACTCTCAGGTGAGGGTCGTTTTAGCGACAATGACTCTTACTTTTCTAAGGGTGTCAACTCTGCACCCAGCCAACATTGCTCAGTGGGACCCATATGTGTTTTTACGTGGGCAAGCTGATTTGCCCATATCTGGGTTATGGTCCGTTTTGTCCAGGGCTACCAGTAGGATTCCAGATGGGCCAGCCCAGATTTAAAGTGCCCAGCTTGAGCCCAGATTAAATATAAACCATAAAAATGTACAATAAATGGTGATATCTGGAGGAAAATCAGATGTCAGCATATTTTGAAAAATGTCCAATGTATTTATGGGAATTTTTTTTTACCTGGGCTACCACTAGTAGCTCTGGACAAAATGGACCATAATCCAGATATGGGCAAGCCCAGCTGGCCCAAGTAAAACACATATGGGTCCCAGGGACCAATGCTGGCTGGGCAGGGCCTGCAAGATACATGCATGCAGCCCTGACGAATTACTCACAAAGGCAGCAATCATGTATCATGACGACCAAATTGTATAGCATATGCACTATGCAGTTAGGAAGGTTAGGAAGTAGTCGTTTTTTAAAACATGGGGGGTGTGGGGTTGGAGGGGCGACTAAAAGGGATTGAAGGGACAAAAATACTCCCCTCCAGTCGGCACAAAGCATTGAATCAACTTTGACAGGTGGTTGTCAATGTTGATTCGATGTTAATTCAACATTGGACTGTATTTGTGCCCACCTCCCCTCCTCCCCCAGTGGTTAAAAACTTCCCATTCCCTAATAAATCCGCTATCAGGGCCCTTACTCAGTCTGATAGTGAAGATGTACGTGGTAACACCGAGATAAAGCAGCCGTCACGGTGGTAGTTGGTTGGCGGGGGGGGGGCAAGGGGGGGGGGGGGGGTTGGGGGCAAGGGGGGAAGGGGAAGGAGGGGGGAGGGAGGGGGGAAGATAAGGGCAGACACGAGCCATATCTTAGCTGAGCGGACGTGTTGATAGCAATATTAACACTCTCAGGATGGCATCATGCTGAGAGGCTTCATGATGCTATCATGATGCACAAATGATGTGCCAGCACATTACTCGTGCTATTGATTTGTTGTATCATGAGTTCCGACAGGAGTGTATCAACCCCCAGATGGTCGGCGTGATGCATTCATTGGCGAGTTACTCGCCGATGCTTCTGTTATCATAACGATGCAACATCACCATGCATTAACGCAGTATGCCGCCCTCAAAGGGTTAAAATGCCTGCTTATTTAGGCAGCACTTCATTAGATGTGTCCCTCTAGTGGCAGATTGATGAACTAATTGCAGCTTGCTGTTCATTAAGACGTTATCTAAAAGTGGCGGATTACGGCACGTCGTAAACCAACACAGACCAAGAACAAACCGCCCTTTAAAGACCGCAGACTGGATGGGTGGTGTAAGGAACGAGAATGGTAGGAAGGTAGTGAAGGGAGGAGAGAAAAAGACTGACATGGCGGTAGAGTCATCTAAGAGAACTAAGGAGAGAGACAGCAAGGCAGAGAGAGGAGTAGGACAGATGAATGATGTCAAGGAGGTGGAGAAGGGGGAGAAGAGAGAGAAAGGAGACAAGGCGGTAGAGACATCAAAGAGAATTACGAGAGAGACTGGAAGCAGAGAGGTCAGTAGGAGAGAGGGAGGGACAGAAAGTGAAAGAGATTATGAGAGAAGTGGAAAGAATTTGAAGGAGAGAAGGGTAGAGTGTTAAAGGCAGGTAACCAATGTCAGCATACGTCGTCATAGCAACAAGCAATATTCAACCTGCAGGGTCTGCTGGATAGCTTACTGCACGGGTCCTACAAGTAGAAATTGAATATCTGATGAGAGACATTTGGTAGAGAGAGAGAGGGAGAGAGAGGGAGAGAGATGGCGCCACCCATTGAGACAAATTACCTCTCTTTGTGTATACGGCCATCGTTATCCACCATTACATAATGTGTAATAATCTATGCAGTTGGCTTTGGGCCTTGGCCGAGAATCTGCTAGGAGTTTACTGCCTCCACCAGAGATGTGGACCCTTCAGAGAGGCATTCCGATGACTCCTTCTACTGTAGAATGACAAGGGAGCTACTAGTATGTTATCTGTGAGCCCCAGAGAGATGTTAACATGAGACCATTCCCATACATGTCAACACATCTAGTCTTCTCTGTTTTTACCCATGCGGTAAACAGTGGTATAGGAAAGCTATTCTATCCCACCAGTAGTACATCAGACGTTACCGAGGATGTTTACATGCTATTAGGCTTGCTGACTCACGCTGTGCGGTTGACTGGGATCAAAAACATATAGATGGATATGTAGACTCCATACAACTATATATATATGTAGGTTAGAGGAGGCAAATATCATGGGGGAGAGCTAAGGCAAACGTGCATGAAGGTCAAATAAGGTAAACATAAATGCACTCATCAGTGTGTAAAGCTCAGGGAACGTAGACAAATATCATATATGACGGTAATAGCCCTCAGGTTTGATTAAAACCAACCCACTTTGTTGGCCATGTATATATGGTCAATTTTACAATATAACAGATCAGCATTGTAATCTTATGTAATTGCTTTTATACACTACTTTAGGATCACCTTCTGAGGGGATTACTCATTGGCCATGTGCGCATTATCAGGTGCATCATCATTGCATCATGAAAGCATCATGGGTGCATCATGGGGACTGACGAACATGAAGGCTTGAGGCATCATGCCGTCCATTGAATGTTAACAGAACGAAACTCCATTATTAAGACAAAGGACACCTATCTCTTCAACTCAAACAGTCCTCTTTCAAAAGACCAGATTAATATTCATCAGATTCCTTCTCTGACTTACATCCCATGGTGGATTGTGCCGCTTTCCGTGGCAACTGTTTCCCCTTCATATCTACATTCCAGCTGACTGGCTTCGTTCCTCACTAACCCTTTAGGGACCGCATACTGGCTTTTGGTTAAAAAATTTGTCATAATGCACTAACGCAGTCGAAGCGGATAACTCGCATTGCCAAGAGTGTATCAACCCTGCAGTGCCAGCATGATGCTTGAATACAACTTGGTAGAGCTGCATTCATGCATCATGCTGCATAGGGGCATAGCGCATTAAAGCATGATGTGAGCTTTAAAGGGTTAAATGGTTTATGGCACATTACTTCCTCCCTTTCTACACCCTATATGGATGTATGTGCTGGAGGTTTCCCTTTTATAATGCAGTCTGTGTGAAAGTAACTCTTTGAGGGCAGCACACTGCTTTAATAAACAGTACCCTTTGGAGTCATCATACATGAATGCAGCCCATGCGAGTTATTCGCCAGTGCTGTATTATTCCTTAGCATATACCAAGACAATATCAATGCCATAGCAAGCCTAATGCATGAAGTTATTTACCAGCGCTGCATTAGTGCATCATGATGACAAATAAACATGAAGCCTAGAGGCACCATGACATCCTCGAGAGGGTTACAAAATGTGATGACATCAAAGCGTAACGCGGACACCACTGTGACAGCCGCGGTGTGACAGCTGACAGAACACAGAAAAGGACCAAAGACATCACAGTGACAGGCCAGCCCTGCCATGAATACACATACATCAGCACATTAAACACTTGTTTCATATGGCTTGGACCCTTCAAAGAAATATGGATGATTATATATAATTAGGAAAGAAGGGATGGAATTCGGGGCCTCCTGGTGGTAAAGCCATCTGGTATACCCATCCGGTATAGCTATTCGGTATATATATATATATATATATATATATATATATATATATATATATATATATACCCCTCCGGTTAGCCATCCAGCATAGCCCTCTGGTATAGCCATCTAGTATAGCCCTCTGGTATAGCCATCTAGTATAGCCCTCTGGTATAGCCATCCAGTATAACCCTCTGGTATAGCCATCCTCTTGACCGCTCCGGTATAGCCATTCTCTAGACCACTCCGGTATAGCCATCCAGTATAGTACTCTGGTATAGTCATCCAGTATAGCCATCCAGTATAGCCATCCAGTATAGCCCTCTGGTATAGCCATCCCCTAGACTGCTCCGGTATAGCCATCCTCTATAGCCCTCTAGTATAGCCATCCTCCATAGCCCTCTGGTATAGCCCTCCAGTATACCTGTCTGGAATACCCATCCAGAATAGCCATTTGGTATGGGCCTACCCATCTAGTAAACCCATCCAGTTCATACAACCTTATTCAGAAGCTTGTATTTCAGAAGTTAACAAAATAAATAAAGGATATGTGTTTGAGGCAAATTAGTCTTGTTCGGTACTGGTTAAGCAATATTGCCAAAAATACTCTCCCTACCGGCTTCAGGGGATCGGTCCCTGACACAGAAGTTAATATTAGTTCAGGATCCAGCAAATTAGAAAAAGTTGTTAACAAAATTGTCATTGCATCATGGTAACTGTCGAGGATATTTACAAGGGCTAATGATATGCCTGCTTAAGATTCAATCCGAAGTAGTGCTCTTATTCACTTTTACTACCATATATATCAGTATCATCCAAATGGCTATAGTATATGCAAAATAAAATGGGACTGTAAGCTTCAATCTGACAGAGCGCTTTCACTCCTGGGTTGCAACTGCTTTTGCGATTAAACCGAGGCAGCTTTGTTCTCTATAGAGCACCTCTTGGGAAGAACGGCATATTTGCTCGGCAATTTCAGTCGTCCCGGGACCCTTGTACGTGTTCGAACAGGGTGCTTTGAACATCACCAGGCTCTGTGTTTGATGGAGAATCAAAGAAAGGAGAGAAGCAGCCTGTTTGTTCTTTCACTGCCTTCCATTGACTCTTCTGGAGCTCATTTGGTCGGCTATGGAGTAGGAACAGTAGGACATGGGCTTGGTGACGTCCTTGGAGACCAGTAAGGGAGGTTTGTTTTCAGTCAAGGCCAACTCACTGCATAAATGTTTGCATTTAAGCACATTTAAGATGCCTTAAAGGAGCACTTTGAGCGGCTTTAAGTTCAGTAATGCCTTGAATATTAATGTAATGTCCTGGAAAGGTCATAATGCCATTTAACCCTTTAAGGACGGCATGTCGCTAAAAGATGACATTTGTCGTCATGATGCACCAATGCAGCCCTGGCGAGTAACTCACCGGTGCCACATTGGTGCATCATGCCGACCTTTCAGGAGTGCCACGATCCCACAGGATTTGCATGATGCTTGAATGCAACACTGGCGAATGCACTCCAGGGCTGCAGTCATGCATCATGACAACCAAGGATATGATGCATTAAGGCATCATATCAGCCTTAAAGGGTAAAGTGGTTTTTAGTGGCATTTAGTTGAAATAGGTATTAGATAAAAATGTCTTTAAGCATATTCAATTCACTCAAATGCAAACATTCATACAGTGCTTGCATCATGCAAACCATACATGGTTGATACTTTCCGAAAGGACAGCATGATGTCGTGCATGTTAGTAGTGCATGCTAGTAACTCACTCAGTATACTCCAGTTTATTGCAGATACATGTATCTGTATAGATCTATAGATGCAGGAAGCTTTCCAGATCAAAGCAAATGTTAGTCAGCAATATCAGGGTGTGAAGTAGATAATTGCTTTACGTAAAACAGGCAACATATGGCCTGTCACAGTGATAAGCTTTATTGATGTCGGTGTATCACCACTTTCACAGATAGCGAAGAGGTGAATAACCGATCAACTAATGACTCAGAGGGAAGATAACTTTGTTTCCAATCAACAAGGCTTTATGGCAAAAAACGCAAGGTTTCCCCAAAAAGGAAGTTTGATGGTAGGGGAGGGAGCTGGTTGGGAGAGAACTGGTGAGATTGGAGGGGGGGGGCCGATCAGCCTATCTAGTCGTTGGGACGGTCCATAAATCTCCTGGGCTCCCCAGATTACACCCCCCTGATTAGATAAGTTTGTTAACAGGTTTTCTGGGCGGGTAAAATTGATGCCCGCTGCAGCGCGATGCAGTCCAATCTCCATCATATCTGCCATGACGGATTTGTGGTTTAACTGATTATTTATGGGAAGCCATAAAGCGTCGCGGGTGTCGGCTTTTACGAGTCGCGAGCGAGCATTTTACTGTGACGAACACAGACACAGCATCCCTGGCGTTCAGCATGTGTGAGCCCCAATAGGTAAATATCCTGTTATAACCCTTTAAGGACGACATAGTGGTTCAATTGTCTCAATTTATCGTGCCCATGATGCATGAATGCAACCCTAGGGAATATCTCACCAAGGCTACATTCACGCTTCATCCAGACCTTGTAGGATTAATACAATCTTGAGGTATCAGCATGATGCACAAATGCAGCCCTGGCAAGTAGATACACTATGGCTGCACTCATGCATCATGGCGTCAAATGTTGTTCACATTCAAGAACTAAAAAGGGTTAAAAACTGCACCACAGTGATTACTTGGCCCTCTGTGCGGGGCCTGATTGCGGGATTCTTTTCTGCTTTGGGTAATCTGCATTAGCCTAGACATGGATTAATAGGCAGAGCTTATAATATGGGGTGTGACAGCCATTTATTATAGTCGGCACATTCTTGCCTATAAGGATTAGCTCTGGACTCCTGAACAGCATTCCCTGGCAATTACACTCTATGGCACACAGCTGTGTAACTGTCGTCCAGGGTTGCCAATATAGGCGATGATTGGCTTGCATGGGTATATATTTGTTTGAACCATGCAGTTTATATCTATTCTATCCAAAGAAGTCTTGTTTACTGTAGATTTAACTTTATAAAACCACCAGCACTGAGTGTTCTCCTTGATAATTGCCTTAAAGCATATAACCTGTAAATAGCACTGCATAAATGGTTGCATTAAAGTAAATCAAAGGGACACTTTAAGCATTATCCCATTTAAAGACACTTAATTGCGGTTATAACCTTTAAGGGATATGTACATTACTGAACTTAAAGCCGCTTAAAGTTCTCCTTTAAGGCATCTTATATTTGCTCAAATGCAAACATTCATTCGGTGGTGGTGATAAAAGAAATCAGGAACAGGATTTCCAAAGTGTGTAATTAAAATATAGCCTTGCACAATACAGGATATAAGCATATAAATACTGCCAGATTAGAAAACAATGCAATACGTACAATGATATGTATTAAGCAGAGAAACTACCACATTGGACAGGGTATCATAAATAACCACCCTCAGTATCTCACTATCTTCATTCAGCTCGCCCAGGCCGTGTGGATCGGACCGCCTGACTGAGGGTTGGGTTAGGTTAGTCACCCCCAGGGGTGCAGTTGGCTGGTTTGATTGACCCATGCATCTTACGCTGGACACCACGCCTGGCCCCTGGAGGGCTTTTACTTAGCCCCTGGATTAGGGTTAAGACAGGACTTCAACCATTGCTGGTTCTTCATTAAAAGGCGGTCGGGAGTCAATTGCATTTCCATAGTGTCAGCGGTGGCTACAGATGTGGAACCAGATTTAAATCTAACTGATACTTCTGCTAATCGGCACTGAGAGGTTGTTTTAGATTGGCACCAGACTCTTGCTTTTTGTGTATGTGAGGAGCTAGTCTGTGAATTGAATAACCTCCTTACTGGGACAAGATGGGAGTTGACCGGGACTACAGTACCAGGCTCAGGAAAGTCTGGGGTTTGATGTTAAGCATACACCAGACAACTTAAGGGCTACAGCGGGTTTGGATGGAATGTCTTTGACTGTATGTAACTTTCTATCATCGCCTATGTTCCTAAATTCCACAGTAGAGGGATTGATTGGAAGGTTTCTCTGTGGAGTTGGCCTAGACTTACCTTTATAAAACTGCATACATAATCTAGCCGTTGATAGAATAGGCTCACCTTGCTGAGGGATGCTATCTCTTGCATAGTTGGGCCAAACCGGGGCACATACGCGCCTCTTGAGGCATAGTAACATGTGGGGGAAATGCCCCCCCCCCTGCCCAAGAAGGGGGGGGGGCGTGATAACTTTACCAACCTCCGATCAAGGACCCCCAAAAATCCATCTACCTCCCTATTGTTAAAAAATGAGCACTCCCTTACTGGGCTAAAGCGTCCCCTGTACCCCGTCCTATAGTGGACCTGAGGACAGAACCCGCCTGCAGCCCAGCCTCTTTGGTGCAAAACTATTTACCTCCGTCCGCATTGGTAAATCGTTGAGGGAGGCCTGCCAGGGACTGGTGGTGAAAAGCAGCAATCTTCAAACAGATTCTCTCATTCGTGTATACTGGTACTACTTCCTTCTCTGCCAAACCGCGGCGGATTTCCCTGAAAACTTACCCACGCCATGCTTTTGTCATTTATACAACTATGATTTGATTGAAATATGTTAAGGGATAGATGAGGCCAACTGCTTACAATTATAGAAGTATTGGACATGTTTTGATGGTCAAAATTGGACATATTCCTGAGAACTATTTTTGGTGTATTGTGATGGCAATGCGTGATGAGAATAGGAGAGCAGACAAGTAGAACTGTTTTCACCCTTTTTCCACTGAAGAGTTCTAAGAGTCTGGGCCTTTTGGCAGAGTCAAATTTGAGACTGTGCTGGGAGAGTGGAATAGCGGAGGCAGTCCATGCGCAGAACCAGCCACTTACTGGGGGAACTAGGCCAGTTACTGCGATGGTGGCCGTCCTTTTGACAAACCCCCGCTTTGAGCGCACACCGAATCGTTTGACACAATTTCGGGTAATGATGACCATCTTTTATCGATCGTTTTTCTAAGGAGAGCTGACCATTTCCAGATAGATAGTAACTAGCATAAAAGGCACTGGAAATAATGAAATGCTTAAATCATTTTTCTTGATATTAAGCCCTAAAATCCCATTTAAATAATACTGAACCAGAGATTCTGACACTGCTGGACACATTTCCCTCTGGCCCTTTGACCAGTTGCTGACATCTCTAAGAGCATCAAAGCATACAGTTCCCTCTCTATACATGCAGTGGTCATGGTAACCCTTTAAGGACTGCCCTTACAAGTCTCTTTGTAAAATACAAAAATACAGCAGTTGATAACTCGCTGCTGCTGCATTGAAGCATCATGCACACTTTTATAGGGTCAGCATTAATACATAGCAATGGTGAGTTACTCGCCAGAGCTGCATTAAAGCATCATTGCGACAGAACGCGTGGCGCGGTATTGCCCTGTGCCGCCCTCACAGAGTCGAAGGCCCTTAGAGAGTCGAAGGCCCTTCACAGGACGCGCCCTCAGTGCCCCCTGGCGGCATGTCGCGCCCCCTGGCGGTAGCACCCTCTGTAACCATGGTGACGGGGCGGTGTGGGGCATGCTGGGTACAGGAAGTTAACAGGCGGCCATGATTGAATAAGATGCCATAACCGCCTCGTGGTGGAATGGGTGTAACGGCCTTCTGGCCTTCTTCTGTGGGCGAATGATGGGGGGGGGAGGGGGGTATAAAGGGGGAGGGGGGGAGGGGCGTTAGAGTACCCTTGTCTACACATACAGTCTGCACACAGAATTCTGTGAAAGACGCAAAGAGCAAAGGACGACCCATTCCCATTCCCACCTAAACCCTTTAGCGCCAGCATAGTGCTTTGATACACTGGGTTTGACCAATTTAAGAATGCTGCTCCCACGGCAGGTTCCAATTTGTTGCGTGGGTGACAATTTTAGCGCCCCCCCCCCCCCCCCGCCTCAAGATGGGTCCTATTTCTTTGCCCCCCCCCCCCCAAGGGATTCCAAATTCGTTTCAACCCCCCCCCCCCCCCCTAAGAAATCCGCCAATCCCCCGCTGTGTTGCTAAAAACTGACCATTCCTTTAGATAAGTTTATATGAGTGTCGACGTAAATATTTATTGGTTCCACCCCAAGGCGTTGATACATCCCTGTAAGACCCAGCATGATGTATGCATTAGGGCTGCATGGTCAATTGTAAATGACTAATCATTAGAATATAGTCCATAGATACCATTCTAGTTCCCTTCTCTACCGCTGCTACTGCCCCCATGGCGCTGCAGGAGGTGTGTTACAGCAGAATGGGTCACGTGACGTGTGTGTGCGTGCAGGGGAGGCTGATCTGGTACGGCAGCCAAGTTCCCATGTAACAGCCCAGTGTGTCCCCACCCCCACGTGTAGGCTAATCACCCCTACTACCCACTGCTGTATTAGTGTACATGAGCAGTAGAATATACTGTTGGTTTACAGTATAAAAGGACGCATTTTTGGTTTAACTGTTTTAGACTGAATTTTGTCTTTCAATGGAGGGCGTTTAAGCCCGGGCTCCACTGGGGCGACACACCTACCTGCGAAACGATGCGATCGTTTTTCATGTTTTGATTTTCACATTTTCCTTCATTTCGCCTCATTTCGCTTCATTTCGCGGCAGTGTCGCCCTATGTAACGCCAGTAGCAGGGCGAAACTGCCGCGAAACTGCCGCGAAACTGCCGCGAAACTGCCGCGAAACTGCCGCGAAACTGCCGCGAAATGAAGTGAAATGAGGCGAAATGAAGCAGAATGTGAAAATCAAAACATAAAAAAGGATCGCCTCGTTTCGCAGGTACTAGTGTCGCCCTAGTGGAGTCCGGCCTTTACTCTACTTGGTAGGGCTATGAGAGTGGCTATCACTGTTTACAGTGTACATTCTCTGGAGACAAGTGAGCTAGTTCAGCATAGTGCCGTTAGGGGGCAGACTGGTACGGCTCTACAGATGGGCTGCCTCTGGGGCATACATAGACAGAGCTGCACGCTAAAGTGACTGAGTCAGTGGTTACTGCACAAGTGGTGCTTGGGTCGTATTGCACGCTGGCCGTAGGCCTAGTGCAATACGACCCAAGCACCACGAGTGCAGTAACCAATGAAGAGGTCACTTTTAAGTGACGCTCTGTATTTATTTCAGGGTATTTCAGTCTAAAATAGATACACAATCCATGTTTGTTAACTTCCGCGATGTTTTCTTACTTCCGCGGTGTTTGTTTACGTCCTTAGTGCCGCCATTTTGAATTCCGCGCAGGTCACGTGACCCTCGGTAGCGTGGCAACCCCATGGCAACCCCATGGCAACCCCATTGCGACCCCTAGCAGCGTGAAATACGACTAGAGCGTGCAATACAACCTAGGGCTATTGCACGCTTCACTCGCATATGGCACTCCCATAGGATTAACCTTGATAGATCGTATTCACCATGAAATAAATCCATGTACTTATTTACATACATTAATACAAGCATGCCTAAATACACTATCTGATATCTTTCTACTGAGATGATGTTATATAAAGTGGGCCCAGATTAGATTAAGTTGGCCTGCAATGAAGACCAGAGCAATGGCATTTGCAAATGACCATTAACGGAAGGCATACTGCTTTAATGGACCATGCCTCTTTCCCAGTGGGCACAGAACATCGAATCAACATTGATAAATGGTTGTCAATGTTGATTCAATGTTGATACAATGTTGATTCAACGTTGGACTGAATTTTGTGCCCACTGGGTTGCTGTCTTGCTGCATGAATGGACCCCCTGTAGCATACATACCAGTGCTTCATTTAAAGTTTGACCGTCATGGTTGAAGTGAGGCCAAAAGCATTTTTGGATATAGTTCAGTTTTCATGCATAAGAGGGCTCTTAAGGGGTGGGAGCTCAGCTCTTACAGGCACAAGATAGGGTGAATATGTTGTAGCTGGACAGTACTCATGGTCCCCTGTCGAAACAGTGCTGCCCTCTGGTGGAACTGTTATTTTAGTCTATGTATGGATAATGCTGAACTTATTCCCTGACTGCCCAGCTTTAAGCACCATGCATCATGATACACTTCTGAAGGGTCAGCGTGATGCGTGAATGCAGCAACAATAAGTTTTAGGGTACTCACTGGGGCCGCCCCATTCCATCAATGTGTAATAATAAAGTATTTAGTATGGAGGTCTGAATGGCTAAAAGGTGAGAAAATGTATCAATGCAACTCTACGCATTAATGATGCCAAAAAGATGCAAAACGCGGTTGTAGCAAATTTCCCTTTCTTTGGTTGTCAATTATGGACTATAGATATGTGTCTATTGGCCATTAAATATGCTAGATATACACTGTAAGAAGTTGGTGTAGCTGCACAGCATGGTAGACTGTAGATTTACAGTGTAGCCTATATATTGTGGCCATGGTTGACACACATTAGGCCCAGGTGTTACTAAATGGTTGGTTTCACACCTGTGTTTACCTGCCCGCCTGCTGTCCCAATAGAGGACTGTGAGTACCTATAATGTAGACGTTATGTACACAGATAGGTATTGACAAGTCCAGTAAAGTCCTTCTAGCTACAAACTAATAGGGACAGGTTATTTGGTGTATAGTGTCAACTCTACATCTAGAAGCTACAATATACCAATGGTGACCACTTGGTTCCATTGACACGGTTTTCTTATCCCAACTATTACTACATTAAATAGGTGCTCAGATAACCCGATCTACCCTCTTCTTCAACCCTATAGTTGTTTAGGAAATCTTGGGGGAAATACACGTGTTTTAACAACAGAATTTGAAGAAATATTTGTAAAATGAACTAAAGTTATACATAGGAAACAAATTTGGTAAACATTTGGAGGAAAATCGGCCCCCTACTGTACTTGTTTTGAAATATGTGTTATCAAAACACAACGTTCTCATTCCCTTGACCTGGGTGCATCACACATCCGCTGTGCTGAGTGCTTATACGTGCCGATCAAGACAAGCCATGTTTAGAAACCCACATCATTGGAGGCATTACAAAAGGCCTACAGTACCGCCACACTGCAGCAGGATAATCTCATGGAGGCGAGCCGCATTCTGAGACTGAGGTCGACTTAGGAATCCCTCTCTGAGGGTTCCAAATCTAACAGAGGCGTCACTCTCCCAACGCATCGTTGGTTTAGATACAAACTAGTTGCATTCACCATCAGCCATTAGCCGCCATAGGTTGAAGATGGTTGTACCCACACAGAGAGGTACACAGCTCCGGTGGCGCCATCTCTCGCCACAGAATGGTGGCCGAGTAGGAGCAGCTCAAGGTGCGCGCGCAGCACCAGGAGCAGCTCCCGTCTCCATGGTGATATGTTAAAGTTGACAATGGGCCCTCATACAGCACGGCGGCTGCTGTGTGTGTGTGTGGGTGGTGGTGGGGGGTTGTCATATTGGCATATCCCAGAATAGGTCATCTATATGCCCTAGGCGTTGTGTCACCGTAGCTCGTATACTGCAGGCGTCCCTGCACCTAGGTGCAACACCATATATATAGGCATTACCCGGCATGCAATGCCTTGATATCGATACCTTTAGGTGCAATGTAAGAGCACTGCACTTGAATCCCTGTTTCCCTCTACGGATGGTATGGGCCAAAAAGCAGCATTTTTCGTTTAGACCAACCTACTCAGCCGCGGCGAGTAACTCGCTGGGGCATGTATTGGAGCATCATGACAAGTCTTTGGGAGTATATCAGCATCATAGGGGCTTCATGATGCATGAGGGGTATGCGGACATAGTGCTTCGTGCAGGCCAGGCTGCGTGAATAGTGCTTTCCATTTGGCTGCATATCATGTAGGTTGATTACCCTCTAATCTGTGCCAGAAGCATAATGATAAATTGCACAGAAATAGTAGACTAATTGCCATCTGCCTCTGTCTCCTCATTTTTAACCCTAAACAAAGCCCTTTAATGCCCAATGTAGTCCAGTTGGCACATATAGTACCAATGCAGCACAAGCGAGTTACTCACCAGCAATTAACAGGTTTTGATTCATCATTCTAGACTTGAAATACCATTGCTATGCAACATCCACATAACCCCCCCCTTCAAAAGGAAAAGAACAAGAACAAGAAGAAAGAAAGAAGAAGAAAGAAAAAGAAAGAAACCTCAGTCAGGTCGAAATACCCACACAGCAGAGGCAGCAGAGCCAGAACGGTCAGAAACGTAGTAGACAAAACGTGTCCACTCTCCTCCATAGTAATGCCTACATGGTCTAATCCGCAGAACAGAGAACGAGAACAGAGCACCCCCCCCCCCCCCCACCCCCCCCCCCCCCCACCCCCACACAGACACACACATACACACGCCCTCTGGTGGTAGTTGGTAATGACAGAGCACAGAGGCTATTTTTAGCCGGGACCTGTTGAGTTTGCTGAGTCAGCACATTCTGGTAACCATCACCCAGGGTGCACCGCGGCAAGACGCCGTAAAGATGGCGGCCACCCTCACACCATGGTGAGTGTAGATCAATGGTACAGGCATGGCACACAGCCAGCGAGGCAGTAAGGAAGACAGGAGAGGGCAGGCAGAGAGAGAAAGGAAGATGTCAGGGAGGAGGAGGTCAGGGAGGCAGGGAGGCAGGGAAGGGGAGGCAGGGAGGGGGAGGGAGGCAGGGAGGGGGCAGGCAGGAGGTCTAGGGAGGAAGGCGAGGGCAGGGAGGCAGGGACAGGAGGTGGTAAGAAGGCAGGGAGAGAGATAGAAAGGAGGGGGCAGCGAGGCAGGGGCAGGAAATCAGGAGGGGGAAGGGACGCAGGGACGCAGCGAGAAATAGGCAGACAGGTGGAAGGCCGGATTAAAGGGAATGAGACAGCAAGGGGGGGGGGCAGGGAGAGAAGCTGGAAGGGAAGGAAGCAGGGAGACACGGAGGGACAGGCAGGGAGAAATAGGAAAAGGTCAGGGGAGGAGAGTAGACAGAAGGGCAGGGAGGGACGGGCGCAAGTGGTGGATACAGGAGTAATCAGGATGACTGGAAACAGGTAGGGGAAGGCAGGCAGGGAGAAAAAAGGAAGTAAAGACAGGTAGGCAGGGAGAGGACCATGCGGACAGAAATATTCAGGCAGGCAGGCAAGAAGGCCGTGAGGGAGAGACAGGCAAGCAGGCAAGGAGCCAGTTAAGCAGCGGCGGGGGCAAGCAGGCAAGAAGGGGGGGGGGGTAGGCAAGAAGCACAGGGAGAGAGGGACAAGCGGACAGGCAAGTGCACATACTAAATAAGAGGTACTAGATTCTAGATAATAGACGCATCGATCAGAGAGTACTTCCACACAGCTATCTCCGAGTCAGAATGCCCTCCCTGTTCACATGATACCATACTCAAGCTGCCTCCATATAGAGCTCATTATTACCGCCACCATGCACCCCCACACCCAGAGCCTACCATAGACGCTATTAACAGCCACAAACAAAGCCATAAGTATAGTAGCCCTCCCCTCCCTACCTCCTTACCTCCAGGTGCCATGCCGTAAAGGCCTGTATTAGCGCCCCCGCGTTTATTTATTCTAGCCCTTGAAAACTTTACCCGCGGCACCTAAACAAGACCGGGGCTTATTCAACACCAGAATCTATTGCATTGACACAGTTTCAATACCCCGGCGCTTATTCAAGCATGGTCCTCATTCAAAGACCCGGCGCTGAACAGACCACTGGGGTGTACATACATGTGGACCTCTTCCCACCTACACCCCCTTTGGGCGGAATAACCTACCATATGGAAAGGAATGCACGTGTAGTATATGAATAGGAGGAAGCTGGCATTAAATCCACCACCCAACCCCCTATTATAAAAGACAATAAGTGGCAGATATGTAGCAAAGAAGTCAAGGGAGTAGTAAGCTGTATGGGCACGAGGGGTTAAGGCACGTGAAGTGAATGTATCTTTGAAAAAAACAACTAATATCTCAAACCTTTAACGGTAGCATACAGTGCCCTTCCTTCAAAATAATTGAGAGACGGGCACCACCCATTGCAGGAAACTTTCTATTACTTAAAGTTACTCTTTAAGTAGCTTTAAGTTCAGTAAATGCCATTTAAGCAGCTTTGATTGCCATCTACCGGAATTAGATATGCATAGGATGCGACTTTAAGCAGTCCAAAATATGGTTAAATGCCGATATCCATACAGTGACCATACCGCGAGACCACATGAAGTATACACTCCTTGTAAATGCTTGGGTGTGATACACCAAGCCATCGCCTTGGCTTGGAGAAACTATACCGCTGACCTTTGTTAAAAGGACATTGGTGGCGTAAATTATGCATATTTAATAAGCTATGTTACAGGCATGTCCATTGGCTGCTCCATTATGTCTCCTCAGTGAGCATTACCTCTGCATGCCTTCCTGCTACAAACTTGATAATACTCGTTCCGGGGCCGCCACACTTTAAGTTAACCCTTTAAGGGCCCCATTGCATTTTATTGCACTGTGCCCTTCATTGCAATAATGGATAATTACAGCCCTTGCGAGTGACTCACCAGTTTATATATCACTCTGAGCCAACGGTGTTGATACACTCTCAAAGGCCGGCATGATGCATAAGTGCAGTCATAGCGAGTAGAATCACCAGGGCTGAGTTCATGCATCCTAACGACCAAGGAAGTAGTACAATAAAGCACCCTGTGGTCCTTAAAGGGTTAATGGATGCGGCGATGGCGGCGAGGCCCGGGCGGCCAGTGCCAATGGACGCGTCCAGAATTAACCCCAGGGGAGGCTAAAAATAGACCGAGCCAAAGTGAGGTGTGCCTAGGGGGATAAAAAAGGTTGATGCCGAGTGGGGAGCGGGATATATATCCGTGTATAGATGGCCGTGGGTAACCCTTTAATGCATATCGCTTCAAGGTTCATGTTATTTTCTTGTCATGATGTACAAATGCAGCGCTGCATCAGTGCATCATGACGGCCCTTGGGGAGTGTTGCAACCCTCAAATTTAACACCATACATGCATCATGCTAAAAGGCCCGCTAACACAGACCTCATCTGACGTCAAAAATTGTAATGGCATCTGCCGTCAAAATAAATTGCAGTCGAAAACAAGAGAGATGTTCTGATTTTGAAGGCAGATGCATTCAAAGTGTAACACATGTCCGAAGGCAGATGCAGCGACTTTTTGACATTAGATGACGTCCGTGTAACAAGGCCCTCACCGAACGGAATACTGCATTAAAGCACCACGCGGCCCTTAAAGGGTTGAATGGTGGTGTATATAAGAGCCCAGTGAATGGCGGGTGTCAGGGGTAGTCTCCAGTGGTGACGTCAGAGGGCTCTACAGGGGATATAGTGTGCTTACCTACTGTATGAGGGAACCGTATACTACAGATCTAACCGAGTGTGCTGAATGGCGGATTATACCCCATTCAGTAGGACCGGTGTAGTATGTCAACAAGTTACTGCCGAGTTGGATCAAGATTACATTTTGAGAAAATTTGACCTTCGAGGTTTTGTTGAAATTAAAAGATAGGAGTGAATGGTAACACTCCTCTCTGTATTTCATAGATACATTATCTCACTAAAATCTTAACATTATAAGGTTTACCGTTTATACATTTAATACCAGATCCACCAATTTCGGCAACTTTATTTTATCAGGGTAATATATCTATTGAAAGATTTACACCCGGAAGAGGCCTGCCATGTATTACTCGAATCTCACTACCATATACTACTTGTACAAACCTCCCTTTTCATACACTACTGGTAGAAATACCACTTTCATATACTACTGATACGAATCCCACTTTCCATAAACTACTGCTACGAATCCCACTTTCCATATACTACTGATACGAATCCCACTTTCCATATACTACTGACACGAATCCCACTTTCCATATACTACTGATACGAATCCCACTTTCCATATACTACTGATACGAATCATACTTTCCATATACTACTGATACGAATCCCACTTTCCATATACTACTGATACGAATCCCACTTTCCATATACTACTGATACGAATCCCACTTTCCATATACTACTAACACATATCCCACTTTCCATATACTACTGATACGAATCATACTTTACATATACTACTAACACATATCCCACTTTCAATAATACTACTGATATGAATCCCACTTTCCATATACTACTGAAACGAATCCCACTTTCCATATACTACTAACACTTAACCACTTTGCATATACTGCTGATACGAACCCCACTTTCCATATACTACTGATACGAATCCCACTTTCCATATACTACTGATACTAATCCCACTTTCCATATACTACTAACACATATCCCACTTTCCATATACTACTAACACATATCCCACTTTCCATATACTGCTGATACGAATCCCACTTTCCATATACTACTGATACGAATCCCACTCTCCATATACTACGCACCTAAAAAGATATTTTCCAACTACTACTTAGAGGTTAAAATAAAGTTGCTTAAACCCGCCACTACATGAAAACGATATCCTCAACCATCCTTTATCAACAGAAAGCTATTTTTAGCTGTAAATCAGATCTATCCCTCCGATACTTGTCCTAACGCATCAACACATCTTCACACTTCTGTCTGTCCATTTAGGTGCCGCATAGTGCTTTAATGCATCATGCTACATGATACATGAATGCAGTCTAGCCTTACTGCATTCATGCATCATATCGAATCAGTAGGATGAACCTTTAACTAGTACGAGTTACAAACCGACTCGTTATATAAAAGAGCGAGTTACTCACAAACTCCTTATTGGCGTAGAGCTGCATTCATGCATCATGACAACAAAGGGGGCATTCATGATTAAAAACTATGTGACCGTTAAAGAGCTAAAGGCTAGTGTCAGTGATGAAAAGTGAAGGCTCTATCATGTGATATTTTATCTTCTGTCATTGCTATCTCATGAAACACAATACCGGCGATACATACATAGAGCAATTTAAAAACACAAAAATTACAGAGGAGAGATAAGCCTGGTGTTATAATTAGTGGCAGTGAGGGATAAGTCACGTGGGCTGTGGTGTACCGATACGGCACATCAAAGGGGCCTACATCATGGACCAGTAATGACAGCATTAATTAACACTTTAAAGGCGAAGTGCTTGCTACCCCTGTAGCAACAGTTGGGGCTGCGGGAGCATTGACACTCTTGGTCTTTATAGGGAAGCCGGGGATTCAAGCCTACCCGGACGGCATGAATGCATCTTGGTCGTCATGATGCATGAATGCATCGTACCCTTGGTCATCATGAATGCATCAGGCACTTGGTTGTAATGATACACAAATGCAGCCCTGGCGTGTAACTCAGCATTGCTGCATCCAAGCATCATGCCGACCCTAATGGGTTGATCATACTCCTGACAGGTCTTTGCTAGAACTGCATTAGTCCATCATAACAACAATTATCGCCTTTTGGCAGCACGTTATCCTAAAAGGATTAAGGGCGGCACAATCGACTTTGGCCTATAGTCGTCATGATGCCAAATTATTTACACTAAGCCTTGTCCCTGCTTTTGGGAAGAAACGTGTTCTGTAATCCCCCGACTCAACCAATTCTTTATTTACCCCAATAGACAGCGGTGCACTTTGGCACCCCCCCCCCCCCCCCATTCCATCGCCGTCAACATGACTGTCACATTCTGCCATTCTCCGGCTCTGTAATGTTGCTCATGACGTAATTATATCTGACGAGAGGCGTCATGGCAACCATCAGAAGCTGGTTCCCCTGTGACACCGTGGGGACCAGCGTAGTGTCCAGGCGGCCGACAGTGGCGCCACCTAGCGTGTCCACTCAGAAACACAGGCGCCTGTCTATAGCCCATTATCTATGCATATCAGTAAAGCCGCAACCCCAATATTCATCCCCTGTCGCCTCTATGAGGATTTAGGGGACAGTGAATAGCTCTTTGAGGGCCGCATTGTGCATTATTCCCTTTGTTATCATGATCCATGCATTCAGCTCTGGTGAGCAAGTCGTCAGTGCTGTATTCAAATATCATACTGACCATTTGAGGCTTATACACTCCCAAATGGTCACTTTGATGCATTGGAGCAGCACTGGCCAGGTACTTACCATATGCAACATAATGACAGTAGGGATACTGCCCATGCATGATACTGGCGTCAATGCACTTTGTATGAAAGATAGGGGTACTGGCAGCGGGAGGGCAATGCATGCACCCGATGTTTTAGTTATTGACCAATTAGACGCAATAAAACACTTGAAAATACGCACAAAAACACAAGTAGTATGCAGCCTTAGAGGGGGTAGAGAGGACAGGACTCTGGGGAAGCCACCTCCCCGATGTCAATGTCACGTGGCCTCTGTCAGGAGATAGTGGGAAGTCATTTACCCTTTAAAGTCGTCATGATGCACCAATGCAGCCTTGGCAAGTAACTCGACGGGGCTGCATTGGTGCATCATGCAAACCCGTCGGGTGTGTCTGAGCCCTGTAGGGGTGGCATAATGCTTGAAAGCAGCCCTGGCAAGTTACTCGCCAGGGCTGCGTTAATGCATCATGACGACTAAGATATGATGCATGAATGCACTATGCTGTTCTTAAAGAGTTAAAGAGCAGGAAATATGCATGGTGATGTAATCCAATCATGCAGATCCATGCTAGATATGCTGCCCTGTTGTTATGTAATATAACCATGTAAGGACGGCGGAGTGCTCTAATATACTGTATATAATACTCCTGTGTAGTCATAATGCAAAGAGGTAGTCGTAATGAGTAACCGGCCAGTATTGCATTCATGCCGAGCCTCCTCGGATAAACTGGATAAACTCCCAAATACATGTTCCACACTGCATTCATGCATGGAAATTAATACAACATGCTCTAAACTGTGTACATAAGGTCTATACCGGGGGCCAACTCTGTCGTGGGGATACAAAGGACTAACCTAAGTAAGGAGGATAGGATTCCCAGGGTACAGAGATATAGAACATTATTCAATAGATATTACGCAAGGTGTTGACCATTACCAATACCAGATACTATGTATGATATCACTGTCCATTATTATCCATCTATATTGGCATAGAGGAATGTTATCAAGATCTAGTTTACAGTCTTCTATGCACATTTAGCAAATTCAGCAGTTGTATAGTAAAGAGGGTGTGATAGCAAATATAAACCACAAGTTCTAACACAAGAGTTTGTTGGTGCAATTTTAGTAACTACCAGGTCTCTTAGAGATAAACTTGCCAAGCTCTTCGCGACAGTGCCACACTTTTCCATTTGGCAGTATTACATCCACGACAGCCACTAGAGCTATAAGATGACACGAGGACTTGTGGAAATAACACAGTGTGATGGATTGTACAGGTAGTCCTGCATCTGTAAAATACCCCTCTAACCATGGAAGGATCGCATAATGCTTTAATGTCATATGCAGCTTTTTGGCATGAGTACAGCCCTTGTGAGTTTACTCATCAGGGCAGTTTACATACATCTTGCCGGCCCTGCGGGAGTATATCAATCCCAAGGTGTCAGTATTATGCTTGATTGCATCACTGATGTATTACTTGCTAGGGCTGCATTCATGCATCATGACAAAATAGCACATCAAAATGCCATGTGGCCCTTGAAGGCCTACTCATGCCTGCCCCCTCTACCCCCATAAAGCCCCAGATGTACAACCTTCACTCAGTCAGCAAGGCACTTGACAAGGCTCTTAGTTCATCACAAATCCACCCGAGGGCGCCACAGGCTGAGGATCGTGTTGCTAGGCATCCATTTGTAATGTCCGCTCGTGGCTCAGCCGTCCATTTATCTCTCTCCGTAAAAGATTTGTAGTGAAGGGAGTTGGGCTGTCTCCCAACACATCACTCCACCCCAGTGGTTCCTCTCTTAAACCATACTATGAGCTCGTACACACCTACATAGTCTTTAGGGCACTAAGCAATCGTCGTCCTATGGGTGACGCCATCTTGTCCCTCGAAGTGAAGTTTTTGCATAATGCAGTGGACTATGGGGAGTTCCGGTGGTTATCATTTTACCACAAAGGGTCCAGTCCAGGCTGGGGTTTAGCATGGCTTTTCACAGCATTAGCGTACCTGACCATGGGAAGCGTTTAGATTTGGGGAAAGTTCTAGGGTCAAGCTATCCCTCACCATGTCTTGTGAATGTCTTGAACAATTGACACCACCTTTCTGATCGTAAACCAGCAGATCCAGAGCTAACCCTGTATTCAGTATGCATTATTGGAACAGACCAAGATCGTTGTGCACCAGTGCATCATATTTTGGGATGTATCAAGATCTTAATACATCACTCTCCTTTTCTGCTTGCACCTGGCATGAAAAAGTATGGCATCCTTCCCAGGGAATCCCCTCCGGAGAATCCCCCTCGGGGAAATCCCCTTCTGCATCCAGGGAGACACCTTAAAGCCACCCCCTGGTGTCGTGAGGCAGAACTATGTCACATGGTGCCACCTGGAGTCTCATCGGTACATCAGTAAGGTGTCAGTCCCAGCATTAGACACTTGATGTATCGCTAACCCTCTAGCTGCAGCAACGTGACTTAATCTAATTTTGCTGACAAGTCCATTGAATGCAGCTCTTGCGAGTAATCCGCCATACAGCATTCATGCATCATGAAGATAAAGGGGTTGATATAGTTCCGAAAGGTTAGAATTATTCCTTATTGCAGTGCCAGCGTGTTGCTTGAAAATAGATAAACCTGAGACATTATGCATGACAATAAATGGTTGACTCAGATACGGAGGAGAACTGTTGCAGGAGTTTTATGATGATACCTTCAGGTAGCCGTATAAGTCGAGCTACTTGGAGAGTAATATGCAGACCTGCTGAGTCAGGGCTTCATATGGTGAGGGGCATTTAGGTGGATGGGGGCATGTTGGGGGGGGGGGGGCATGCAGGTGGGGGCTGTAGGTGGATGTGGGGGGGGGGGGGCAGGAAGGTGGATAGGCCTGCAGGTTGAGTGCTTGCTTTGCCCCCGTCTTAGCTCCATAAACCTCACCATGTGGGAACTAGGCGTTGGGGGCAAGAAAAAGGGCCTCTGAGCAATGTGCAGAAGATATGCGACACTATATGAGTCCTTGCGGGCGATATCTTCAAATCAATATGATGATAAAACAGAAGATGAGCATGCTATCTTTAAATCAAAATCAATCGTTATAAAAGCATTCATTGGGAAAGCTTTAGTTATTTGGTAAGAAATATACTTGAAACCATCACCAGGAGGACATTGTCATATTAGCATTTCTAAAGCCTAAAGGCTTACCTGGTACTTAAAAATTTATAGCAGATTTTATCCGATGAGTTCATGAACTTCATATCAAGAGATTTAATATAAATCATGAGCCCGCCCAATTAAAGCTGCTCAAAGTGGGGTAATTCAGGTTGTTGCAGAGATGACATGTTCTTGCAGAGACGGCAGAGGTGTCTGGTCAGTTTACCACTAAAGATGTGTTTGGAGAGTGAGAGTGCAAACAGCGCCTCCTGATGACAAGCCGAGTGTTTGTGAACGCCGCCTGTGTCTCCCCCTGTCGGCAGCAGGATGCATTATGCATGGGGACAACATCAAACGACACGGCTAGATCATAGATGGGGAAGTGCGGGTGGGCGGAGGGGTCTGCTGCAATATGGGGCTATCTTGATATACTAGACTGCCCAGTAAACTAAGAAAAACGTTATACAACGTTATATAACGTGTCTCCATGGCTCCTTTATCATGGACAAACGTTATATAACATTAAGAACGTTATTTTGACGTAAAATAACCTATTTGTATTAGCTGGGTGAGCTTTGTCTTTGGGCTTCAAGAGACGTATCATAGACGTCACATGGACGTCAAGATGGCCGCCGCCGCATTTTTGGGGTAATATAGTTTAAGAAAATATAATTGCCACTAGGACATCTAAATTGGTGAAACCCACAAAGGCAAGACTTAGATATATCTATATATGTATCACAAGATTACCAACAGATAATATTCCTTGAAACCAAGAGTTCCGAAAATATTTCCTATGGCTTGAATGGGGATCACCTAGCTAGCTGCTACGTTGATATTAAACTTCAGTGCTGGTGTTTCAAAGCGGCCGAGCACTTTAATAGCTGTATAAATCATAAGATGAGGCTGTAGGGGCATTAACGTATAAATAATGGCTATTGTTTATCTGTATATTTAAACTAACACAACTTAAATAGAGTCATAAACCGATTCCGTTTGATCATCTGTGCAGCCTAGTGATAAAGTGTTGTAATTTGAAAATCTCACTAAGTAATGGCACTTTTCTGAGTCTAATCAACTTT
Source organism: Harmothoe impar (assembly GCA_947462335.1). Classification (NCBI taxonomy): domain Eukaryota; kingdom Metazoa; phylum Annelida; class Polychaeta; order Phyllodocida; family Polynoidae; genus Harmothoe; species Harmothoe impar. The sequence goes on along the minus strand of OX381704.1, from coordinate 18,796,984 downwards.
ATCGTATCAACAAGTGATTGAAACCTACTAAATCTGAGGCAGGCGCCCGCGCAGTTCAAGCAAGTTATCAGTATCTATGGCCATCTTTTATAAATAGAGAGAGTAGTACTGACTACATTGGCTCTAAGATAGACAAAGGCTCACGAGAATAATTGTTAACTTCTTTATTGTACATGAGAATCTAACAATCTAAGCCTAAAAGGTGCATGCATGTCCTTATACGTGAGCTGTTAACCAGACACATTGTAAAATGTATTTCATCCTCTTCCAGGTGGATCAAGTGATTCTCTACTGAAAAATATTTTAATTCTTTGTCTTGCAGAAAACACATCTACTTGTCAATTGGTGTGAGTTCAGCTGTTAGTACAGTCTCTTGTTTCCCTGAAGAAAGAGTGCCCTATTCATCAAGCCAGGAATTTAGGTGTCGATTCATATAATCAAATGCTTTGTTGACTGTCTTAGTTTTCATGTTGTTTTCTTAGAATTGGTAGTATTTGCAGGAATAACATTTGGATTGGAGGAAGATGTCTTCATGTATTCACATTGCGAAAAAATAATAAGTATTAGTATGTTGTGGTTTCCAGAAAGCCCGTCTCACCTGAATTCCAGAATACTCACCCGAATGTTAATGTACATTAACTTGGCTGTTGATGCACATCGTCTCCTTTTTTCAGAATACAGCATCAAACACTTCCATGACTAAATTCACCTGGTGGTTACATTAATTTCTAACCAAAGTGTGTCGGTCGCTTGTGTCTTGCAGAAGACTGGCTCACCCGACTTTGAATGGTCAAGAACTTTGAGGTTCTATTCGCAAGGACAAGTATCTAACTACCCATTCACTACATCCAAACGTGTCTTATTCTTCTAATAATTGCTTGTCACTGACTTGTGTTGTCACAGAAAGCCCGGCTCACCCAAATTTGAATGGCCAAGAACTCGGCTGGTGCAGCCTTCGGCACACCCGATTTTCTTTTGCAGGACGCTCTTTCCTGTTTGATTTTTAAAGGGAAACAGCATTTTCAAATACAATAACCTCACTGTCTATTCATACAGATTCTTAGTCTTCACATATTCACATTTAACTGACTTGTGTTGTCGCTTGTGTCTTACAGAAAGCCCGGCTCACCCGAATTCGAATGGCCAAGAACTCGGCTGGTGCAGCCTTCCTCAACAGCAAGAAGAAGCTGGAGGAGCGTATGGCAGCTCGAGAAAGTGGGTTGGAATTGGACTCAGATCTCGGACAAACAGATGTCTTTGGGCTGCAGCATCATCATTTGCTCACATGCCTCGAAAAAACCACGGTATGCTAAGTTAGCAAGGCTGCATGAACCATTGGTTTTCAGCAACTTTAAGCAAGAATTAAAATTGATTAAATGCCTTCTTTCAGCAGCACTAATCATGTTGCAAAAATATTAGATTTCTTTTCATGATGCTTGAATGCAGCACTGGCGAGTTACTTGCCAGGGGCTAAAGAAGGCCATTAACCAACTGAATTCTTACCTAAAGGTGCTGAAATTGGATTGTTTATGCAAGGCGCGTTCTGTAATATCAATTTGTATTTCCTCTATATTAGATGGTAAAACTATTGTGTATACTCATGCCAAAAAGAAAATAATTCAATGGGAATTTTTCTTTTTGTAATAGTTTTTGATACCCCAATAATGGTACTAAATACCTTCCTTTTTAAAATTTGAAAATAGTAGAAAATAGTCTTACAAGATTCCCAGTGTTTAATAGCCTGCTATTGCATGATTATAAATCACCACAACCTCTTGAAGTTCACATTCACATTAATGATTAATACTTTGTATGCTGAGTGATAGATTAACTTGCTTAAAAGGAAATCTCTAAAGCAATGAGATGAGAATAATATTTAAGTCGAGGAAAACTGACCATGTTTGAATGATGTTCTTCCTTGAAGGAACGTGAATTTGTCGAGACGGATATGCCATACAACGGGGCAGCCAACAAACCTTCTAACACTCCTCCCCTCACCCCTAGTCCGTCTATACAGTCGGTGGGAGAGAGGCGAGGGGGCTGTTGTGCTAGACGGCCATCCCATCGTCGATATCAGGTGTGTATAGCGTTTAGTAAGCTGTAACTGTATGTGAGACGGTATCGACGGTAAACGGTAAACGGTTTGTAAAGCATTTAGGGAGATTTGAGTCGTAGGTGTGCATCATGCTCTGCTACGGCACGGTGCATAGGTATGTTTGGATGCCGAGAATGTGCATTTAGTAAGGATTAATCGCATCAGAAAGAATTTGGGTGCTAGGCATGGTTTATGCACAGTGTATATCCAGTATATGGGTGCATTGGATGCGTAAGAATTTACAGATATTAGCATATATGATAAAGCTCTGTCCATAGCCAGTGTTTGGAAGGAACAGAAACCGCCAGACTGTGGTTCTAGGCATGAGATAAAAACAATGTCTAACCTCTAGTATTAAGCCTAATTGTGGCATTAGGCCTGAGTTATATGCAAGGTCTAACATCTAGTATCAGGCCTAATTGTGGTGGCAGCCCTAACCTCTGGAACAAGGTCTAACCGTTGCTGTTAGGTATCTGTATCTGTAAGGTGTAATCTGTGTATAAAGGGATTCAAAACATGATTTCTCATCGCCAGGTGGAATTATTTTTAACCAATATTTGATGCAAAAAAGCAAAAATGACTTTGGTATCTAATTAAAGCTTATAGTGTCAGTACTGAGATAAAAATTTACATGACAATTATTGTAGTTTCCTATATTTGAAACGCTAATGGCTTCAGGATATTCCTCTGTTCTGTAGAACCTACACATTGCTTAGCCCACAATATAAAAGTGTTAGATCTGGTCAGTAGACAGCTCAGAATATTGCAATAAATTGAGGCAGTTGTGGAGAACCATTGTGGTTCATGGAAAGTATTTTGTGCTCCCCCCTCCAGCTGGCCTCAAAGCTTATTTGCAAAAGCCATCCAGCCCCCTCTTGTTAAATTATGACCACTATAATTTCTTGAGAAGGTGTCCAACCTAGCATAGATTGCCCGGGAATATGTGTTAGAAACCCTGGGGTCTCTGCTCTATGTCCTATCTATATACTCCATGACCCAAAACCTGGATGTAGTGTGTTGTGTAACAGGGAGCCTATAAAGTGTTTTGTTTTGTTACACCCAGCCATAATGCTATAACTGTGTTAAGAGCATCTAGGGACCAGGCTCTCAACGCATATGTGATATGGTCTGGGAAAAGAGATCCTAATGCACCCTGCAATGAGGTCGCTTTTTGCAGAGCGTGCCACATATGTTAAATGTCCCTGAAAATGAACTGTTGTAACCTGACCTTGACGCGTCACCTCTTCTATCAATCTCTCTGTGTCCTTTACTTGTTTGACCTTTCTATGTGACCTACAGATAAACCCTCTCCTGGCCATAGCCTATCAATATACTTAAGCTGTGTAAGGCATTAAAATGTCTCAGTGTCCAGGGAAAAAAGAAAAATCTTTTAAATCGTGACATCTGTGGTGCATTTGTCCCCCCCCCCCCACTCTCCAATAGGTTGGGGACAGACTACCCTGGCTAGGATTTACATTGCCTATGGTCCATGTGGTAGTGTTTGTCATGTCCTGGATTTCAGCTAAAATATCCGGATTTTTTTGTTTTGAAAGTGATTGTTGGATAATTCATTACACAAGTAATGCTACGGATTCGAAGCATTCCTTTTTGACACCAAGACCTCTAGCTAAGACTTCTGGTGAGCTTCTGAGGTAGTCCTATCAAGTATGATATGAGGGTTATATTACCTTAGTTAGAATATCTAACCTTGACACAACAGGCAATAGGGAACTTATTAGTATTAATCATGTTCTTCCGTAGAATATTAGTACAGTATTTTGCACTTAATTACAATGTTTTTAACTAATTTGTTGCTAATACAATAGGATTAGGTACTACTACTAACACATTAGCATTATAATATGTCAATTAGTACTTACCCTAAATATTTGTGTTAACATCTTTTAGTGTATGTTTAGAACTACAGATTAAATGTTTTAGGATTATCATAGTCCTTGAATTTTTAGCAGTTTTAGGTTTATGCATCTGTAATATAGGTATTTATCCTTTAACACCATGTATTATATTGTCAATTGATATATTTATCTTTATTGCATTGATTTATGTCAAGTACTGTAAAAATACATTTGCCCTAGACTATTTGCAATAATTATGTGTATATGTATGTATCATGTGTCCTGATTTGTAGCAACCCCACCATATTTTAGGTCACCCATATGAACCCCTGCCTACAACCCAATTCTCCAAAACACAATTCAGAAAAAAATGATAATGTGAGTAGTATAGTATGTATCGGAACGGGACTATAGTTAAGTACTGTTTATTACTCAATCGACATGCAGCCAATCAGAGGCCTCCATTTGGTCACGTGACCCGTTGCCATGGTAACGTGACCTACTTAGGGCTCTCAGCCAATCAGAAGCCAGCATTCTGGGTGACCTACTGACCTACTTAGAAGCTCTCAGCCAATGAGAGGCTGGCATTCTGGTAACTATGGTAACGTGACCTACTTACGTCACGTGACCTACTTAGGCTCAGCCAATCAGAAGCCGGCATTCTGGTAACTAGGGTAACGTGACCTACTTAGGGTTTGTTTGTAAACAACACCACGTGGCTCTCTTGTTTGTAAACAACACCACGTGACACGTGACTGTTTGTAAACAAACAACGTATATATAGAAAAAAACACAACAAGTTCCATCTTATGTTAAAATTATATTTTCGAATAAAAAAGCACATCTGTAACAGCGTCTATGTGTAACTACGCGCGTTCTCATTCAAACACTATAACACTATCATACCGTAGCAGCAGCAGGTAGGACCGGAAGAAAAGCAAGCGCACGAGCAGAAGCGACGACACCATTTGCACCATCCGGCCGTCGCGTTGGTAGCCCTACTACCCGTCGCGCGTTCCACTGGAGCGGCTTTAAGAGTGACAAATGACGATTCTTTGTCGACGCGACTGCTAACATCAGCATCGGCAGCAGCATCGGCAGCATCGGCAGCAGCATCGGCAGCAGCGGCAGCAGCCTCGGCAGCAGCGGTAGCAGCAGTAGCAGCAGCGGCAGCAGCAGTAGCGTGAGCATTAGCAACAACAGCAGCAGCGACAGTAGCAAGGGCGGCAGAGCGGGCACTAGTAGCGTTATCAGCGGCGTCATCGGCAGCCGCAACAGCATCAGCAGCAGCAGCGTCGGCATCGGTGGCATGAGTAGCTGCATCGGCGGCAGCAACAGCAGCAGTCACAGCCGCAGCGGCAACAACAACAACGTCATCACGACCCGCGTCACTAACAGCCGCAGTAAATGCAGCAGTAGCACGCTGAGCAGCACTAGCAGCAGCAGTAGCAGAGGCTACAGCATCAGCTTCACATTCGCGCGCCGCTTCGTCATTCCGCTTCATGTCACGGTAGCAACTTTCCATCACGAGGATCTGCAAATTGAGGCGCGGTGCTGGTGGTGGTAGTAGTAGTAGTAGTAGTAGTAGTAGTAGTAGTAGTAGTAGCGTGAACGATGATGACGATGCTGAATGTGGTTTCACTCCCCTTATATACCCTTACGCCCCGCCTTTTTTCAAGCCACCGGCCAGCTGCCCCTTCACGGCAGGTCTTTAGATCAGCCTTAAGTCGCTTACTACGTGGCTCATCATCCCTCTAATCGCATTTTCCAGCCGCCAGCCGGCTGTCTGCTGATGACAGGCGAGGGTGATTTGTTTTTTTCTTTAGATATAAGCCGCTTACCACACGCGCACCCTCTAGTCACAGACAGAGTGACAGAAAGGGAGGGGGTCGCTTTGTTCACGCTACCTGTAGTTGTTTTTCTATACACACGCTGAGCCCATGACCCGTTAATCCTTTATACAGGTAACACGCGTTCAACTAATTACCCTATTGTATGACAGTCGGTACACGGATTTAATTTTAAACCGCCTTCCCATCTGGGATCCATGTCTGGCGGGGTGGAAGGATCCAGCTGAAAAGTGTGATTAGGGCTTTTGTTTCTCTTATGCTAGCAGCAGGTCAGCATGCGACAGCTGAAAATGTCAGACTCGCCGCTCCTATAAAAGACTGAGATGCGTCTCTCTTTCCACACACCCTTCTACCATCGCCGCCGACACCGCCACCGCCGGCCAGCCGACCGCCGCCACCGCCTGCAGTCACCGCCATCACGCCAGCAGGGAATTTCGAGCTGAGTCTGCTTATTGCTTATTTTTTTTCTTTGAGCTTTTTGTTTTCTTAAATTTTTATTTTCACTCAGTCTTTTTTGTTTCGGAGGAAAGAAATATGGCGCTGCAGAGGGCGCGAGTTTCTAAAAGACGGTCGCGCGAACAAAGCGCTCTCCTCAACTGCCCGGCTATTTTTTTATCTCAAAGGAGAGAGCGTCACGTAGTTGAGGTTCACGCTTCTCTTGAGGCGTACCGAATTCTCGAGAAATGCAAAGCTGAGCGCCATCGTCGTTATACAAGAGCGGAAAAGGAAAACGTAGCGACATGGCCGAGAGCCGTCTTCTCAGAACAGCATTTACTCTACTATTGCATAACAGCTGCTCTCAGCGCCCCCACTCGTTGGGCGTTTCATGAAAAGAAAGAGCGCCGCTACTCTCCTCACCCTGCCTCCTCTTATAAAGTGAGAATAAGTGCTATGAAACGATTCGACAAGCCGATCGGTTTCTTGGGAGCGACTGCAGCTCCCACTCGGTGGGCGCGCGTTGTGGCCGACGTGAACACGGTCTCTAAACGTTTCGACGTCGTCACTTGTTATCCCGCATATTGCAACGCAGCCGAATTGAAGAAGATAGGGACGCACTATTTTAAACCATACGCTCCAATATGTATTTGTCACCGCCGCGCTCACACGCCTTATTGCTTTTTCGAGACGATCGTGTCACAACACAGAAATAGAAAAAAAAACGGCAAAGCGACGAGCTTTGCCTAAATGATCAAAAAAAAAAAAAAAAAAAAAACTAATCTCCTCCTCCTCCTCCTCCTCCTCCTCCTCCTCCTCCTCCTCCTCCTCCTCCTCCTCTTCTTCTTCTTTTTTTAAAAAAAAATAAATATTTGTATCAGACTCCTCTGGAGTCTGATACAAACATTTATGACTATTGAGTGAAAATAGAATTTTATCGCAAAAAAAAGTCACTTCTGCCGCCGCTACTGTGACACCGGCCGGAATCAATAAAAAGGTCGGCGGACTTTTCTCCACAACCATTCACCACCGACCGTTCGAGTGAGAAACACAGCAGACAGTCAGACACACAACCGCTCTCTGACGCGTCCTGAAAAAAAAACAAAAAAAAATGTCCAGTAGTAAAAGCAAACTCTTCACAGAAATTCATTTCGACGCTCGACTACAAGGACCCTTTAGTTGTATCATTAGCGGTCCGTCGGGTTGTGGAAAATCGCGCTTGGTGGATCAATTTCTGAGCGACGTGAACAATTTGGTCACGCCGCCGGTGGAAAAGACTTTTTACCATTACGGCGAGTGGCAACCTCTGTTTGAAAAAATGGCAAATCGGTACGGTGTGGAATTCAGAGAAGGTCTTCCTAGCAAAGAGTCTATAGCGGGAGACGTGGAAGTAGCAGAAGACGCTGTACGACCCCACACTCTACTGATATTGGACGATCTGATGAGCAGTTCCAATCAGCAAGTGGTAGCCGACATCTTTACTAAATACTCGCATCACTGGAACGTGAGCGTCATATACATCACTCAGAACCTCTTCCAGAAATCACCCGACTTTCGAACTATGAGTCTGAACGCTCACTACATGATCGTTTTCAAGAACCCGCGCGACATGGGGCAAATAGCTAGTCTGTCTCGCCAGGTGTTTCCGTCCAACGCGGCGGCCCTCTCTAGTATATTTACCCATGAACTCAAGCGACCTCACTCATACCTCCTCCTGGACTTCAAGCAGTCAACACCTGACGATCTGAGAATACGCTCCTCTTTGACGGCCATACACTCTCAGCTAGTGTTCGTACCGCTAGACAAAAAAAAGAACAACAGAAAGCAGTAGCAAAAAAAAATGTCTTCTCATCTACTCGAAAGACACTTTGGTACTCTCAAGCACTTAGCTAAGTGCTCGCCAAAGGACTGCTCGCATCTAATAGACTCTGGAAGCGACGAGCTGATCGCAGCGTTGAGTGAGATCTGTCACAATTTACTGGTAGGGAACATCCCGCTCAGCGACAAACAACTGGACAAGCTTCGAGAATCGGCTGACGTGTTGAGGGAGGTCGGCAAAAAATCTACGCCCATCAAAAAAAAGAGACGCGTCTTGGTACAAGAGGGAGGTTTCCTCATTCCGGCTCTCATAGGGATGGCCTTACCGCTTATAAAGAGCATTCTCCGTATATGAGACACGTCATTCGACACCTACTCGCCGACAGCACCACCACCACCACCACCACCACCACTACCGCCACCACCAGCGTCATTGCCACCGGCGTCCCCATGACGGACTCAGAGCAGCAACAACACTACAAACGTTTAGCGCTCGTGGATCCTGAGACGCTCTACAAATCATCACGAGCAGGTCTACTTCATCATGTGCCCGCTGCTGCTGCTACTACTAGCGCTGCTACTACTGCAGTCGCTGCTGCTAGTACTTCTACTGCTCCAAACCTTCCTCCTCTTCCTGATGAGCGCACTGAAAAGAACGAGAGTTCCGCTCCTGCCACCGCCGCCCGCCTACCCGCCGACATGGCCTATTACCACAAGCAGGCAGAGCAGTCCCTTCATCCCGACGCGGCCTTGCACCAGGTGCTACAGTTTATCTACAGGGACTTGGATTTAGTGTTGAACGACCCCACTTTGGAATCGCGCGAGAAAATGTGGAAATACCGAAGGTTGTTGAATAGATTGCAGTTTTTTCTCGCGAATCCCCACAACAGCAACATCTCTTCGTCCTACTCTTCTTCGCCCCCGGCTCACCTCCGTCAGTCTGCTGAAGAGGCCAGCGCGTCCCTACTCGAGCGGTTGGCGAACCAAGTTCCCAAGAGGAGTCGCCGCCGGACCGTGGAGCTGTACAAACAATTGGAGAAATCCGGAGTGATCAAGTGGAACGAGGACGGGGCGGTGCGCGAGATGTCGGGTCGGAGAATACCACCTGAGCATCGCATCAACATAGTGGACTTACTGAACGACGCCGCCAGGTTCAGGAAGACGGCGCCCAGACCGGCGGGCTACTCGCCGTTCACGAAAGCGCTGCGCGAAGCGGTTCCCACCACAGACGCCTTGATCGGAAACCATCTGTATAAAGCGAGCGGACCTGGCCAAAGTTTGGACACACGGCTTGCTGACAGAGGTCGGAAACGACCGAGCTTCGAATCGGAAGAAGGAGAAGCAGCAGCAGCAGCAGCAGCAGTAGCAGCAGCAGACTCTTCTCTGCAGGTGGTGGACGATCAATCCTCTGACGACGAGGAGGACGACCGTGAACTTTTCCAAACTCCGACTTCCTATAGGAGCGCGCCGCGTAGTAAGAAAAGGAAAGCGCGCAACCGCCTAGCGGCGAGCTCGTCTTTCACGCCCTCAAGAGACCCGCGATGGGCAAACCAGTGAAGAGACTGACCAAGAAGGAAAAAGAAAAGAAGCGCGTAGTAGCTAGATATACCGACGTCAAAGCGCCCTCCAGTTTCACTAGCGTGACTAAACTCCAGAAACAGCATTTTCGCCACCTGAACCCGGCCGTCATCCGAGATGCTTTAGTGTCGCTGGACGCCTACACTAAACATAAACCCATTCGGAGAAAATTCGCAAGGAACAAGACTATAACCGGCGCAATCGATCAGCAGTGGCAGATAGATCTGATGGACATGCAAGCTTTGGCGTCTCACAACGACCGCTTCCGGTACGTGGTGACGGCGATCGACGTTTTCTCTAGGTACGCGTGGGCCGTTCCCATTAAATCCAAGAGCGGCGCTGATGTCACCGAGGCCTTCCGAGAGATGACAGGCCCTGGCGAGAGACGACCGCGCACTGTTCAGACAGACAAGGGGAAAGAGTTTTTGAACAAGATCTTTCAAGATCACTTGAAGAGCGAGGGCATAGAGTTCTTCACTGGCGAGAACGACGACATCAAAGCTAGTCTAGTGGAGCGCTTGAACCGCAGTCTGAAGGAGAAGCTGTGGCGTTATTTCACACACAAGCGCACGTATCGCTACGTAGACGTGCTGCACCATGTAGTGTCTTCTTACAATCGCACTCACCACAAGACGTTGAAAATGGCGCCGGCTCAAGTCAGCTCGGAAAACAGCGAAACAGTTTTCTACCGACAAGATCTCCCAACTAACAAACAAATCGACGAAATATGGAAAAAGAAGAAAAAAACAAAGACGTCCGCCGTCGACGTCATCGCTCCGGGTGACAGAGTGAGGATGTTGAGAACTAAAGGCGCCTTCGACAAAGGGTACGAGGGAAACTGGCGCGAGGAAGTGGTCGACGTTGCTAAGACGTTGGGAAGCAGAGGGTTCGAGCTGAAAGACGACAAGGGCGAGGAGATAAAAGGCGTCTTCTACCCGGAAGAGGTTCAGAAGGTGTACAAGAGTCGTTACGACAACAACTACCTGATAGACGAGGTGTTGCGCCGCAAGACCGTCGACGGTAAAGAGTTAGCTTTCGTACGTTGGTTAGGTTACGACGACAAGTTCAACGAGTGGATCCCCGTCAAAAAAATAACGTAACAAAATGAACATCACTCTACCTAGCAACAGCTCTATGGAGTATTATCCTGACAACAGCTTGACGTCTTTCCGAACTCACTTCGACTCGCCGCTCCTTCTGCCCGAAGCGTACGAAGCGGCTCTGACTGAGATCATCCTCCCTACAGAATGGACTAACGTGCACGACGACGACTTGATCATCGTTGTTCCTCTGCGCACCAAAGGTTCGCTAGAGGAGGCGATCCAGGTTTTAAAAGAAACTAATTTCTCCGAAGGAAAAAAACCACAGGTAGACTGGAAGAGAATGAAAAACGCGAACGGTCTGAGCAAGCTAACGTTCAGCTCAAAATTCCCGCTGAACTGGAAGGAAGCGAGCTATGTAACGGTGGAAGAGATATCAGACACGTCGGAAGAGCAGCAATTGAAACCGGAAACAAAAAGGTTCAAGAGAGAGGTCGACTTGAGACAGACGAATGCCGTATACAAGCAGTTCTTGTCCCCGGCGGTGAAGAAGAAGACGATCAGCCATCAAGCAAGACAGATGATCGAAAAGATGGAGAAGGACATGGGAGTGCGCAGTTTCATGCCAAACATATTCGAGATACCTCCTATTTTCACCGGAAGCAACCACACCCTAATCGAGCGCTTGAGTGAGACGTTGCGAGATGACAGACTAGAGGGCGACAGCTTCTTGCTCAAACCGATGCGGATCTTATCGTACGACGCCAAGACGAAACGCGTCACCATCAAACCGCCGAGACACTGTGCTGTCCTGCTGAGTCAGCATCTCGCATGCGTTCTAGGCTTCGGAGAGAAGACGTGTTTCGCGTCGCCGACTACCGGCGCCTACTCGATGGATGTTTACGGGGACGTGCACTCTGTGTACATATACACCGACATGATCCAGGAGAGACGTGTGGGCGACATGCAAGTGCCGCTGTTGCGCTGCGTGGCGGTGGACAGAGGCGGAAAGCGTCGAGGTGGCGTGCAAGCTATCAGTTTTCCCCATTTGGATTATTTCCCCTTGAAATCCAAGAGGTTTACCGAGGTCGGCATCTATTTAAGAGACCGATCCGGTCATTCCATCCCATTCGGTAGAGGCGAGGTGACCGCGACACTTCATCTGAGACCTATTGAGCGCTGAAAGAGAAGAAAATGATGCGTCAACGCGTTCCGTACTTTCCACCCAGGCGCACCGTCGGCAGAGGGTACAGCGATTACTACAACGCGCAGCTGGGCAACGGCGTCAACGTGTACAGCGGGCGCTCTTTCCAGAGCGGGCACGGTTTAGGCGGCGCTCTGTTAGGTCTGATGCGCTCGGCTACCCCGCTATTGAAGTCGGTGGGAAAAACGCTGCTCCGCGCCGGTGTGGGCGTAGCTAAAGATGTGCTGGCGGGTCGGACTTTAAAGAGCAGCGTGAAAGACCGAGGCGCAGGCGCTCTGAAGAGACTGGCGAGTACGGCGTTCTCGGGAGGAAAGACGCCTGTCGCGTCTAAGAAAGGGTCGAAACGTCGTCGTGGGCATTCCCCTCAGACGGGCGGTGGCTCTTGCAAGAGACGTAGAGGGGATGTATTCGACCGGTAAGCGCCTAGGCGTTCAGGTATAAATAAAAAGACTGGAGGCGGTCGGCGTCAGTCTGTCGGCCGCATGAAGAGAGAACACAATGGCTTACGTACACGAGAGCAGTAACGAGTGCGCGCTCTCTGAGCTCGACCTGCACACCGTAGCGCCGACTCAGACTACTATCTTAAAGTCGTCTTTCCTGGGGATAGAAACAAAAAACTCTTTAGAGGATGGAGGTAACATAAATTTCACCATCAACAAGTCGCAAGAGTACACAGACCTGAACGAGAATTACCTTCATCTGGAATGTCAAGTGCTAAAGGACGGAGCGGCGATCGAGGACACCGACGCGGTAGCTCCGGTGAACAACTTGGCTCACTCGCTCTTCAAAGACGTCCAAGTCTCCATCGGCGGTTTCAAAGTGTCTGGCAACACCGAGACCTACCCTTACCGAGCTTACTTGGAAGGGTTACTCAACTACAACAAAGACGTGAAGGACGGCGTCATGAGCGCCCAGGGGTGGCATGAAGATACGCCCGGTCAGTTTGACACGTTGACTGACGCGAATGCGGGGTACAAAGCGCGCAAGAAGCTAATCTCCAACAAGCGCTTTTCGCTGATGGCGCGACTGCACTTTGACCTGGCTCATCAACCGAAGCTCATCGTTGGAGAGACAGAAATCAATCTCACTCTGAAACAAGCGGCGCCCTCTTTCTATCTGATGTGCGCCGCTGACGGAGGCTACAGCTTGAAGATCTACAAAGCAAAGCTCTACGTGCGACGCGTGCTGGTGGCGGACGCTGTAGCGGAAACGCACGAGAGAGCGGTGATAGAACACGGGCCCTTCGACTACCCGGTGAACAGAGTGGAGGTGACGACCTACGCCATCCCTCAAGGTAACAGAGATCACAGCTACACGCACTCCAACACAGGCCAGCTTCCCAAGTCGATGATGATTTGCTTCCTTGACCACGACGCCTTCAACGGTAGCTACACCAAGAACCCGTTCGAGATGAAGCATTACGACATCAGCTCGCTTCAAGTGATAGTGAACGATCAGAAAGTGCCGAACGACGCCTACGTGCCCGACTTTAAGACCAAAGCGGCCGTGAGAGAGTACTTGGCGCTACACACGGAAACGGGGATGTACGAGGGCGCGCGCTCCTGCGGTATTTCATACGAACAATTCCTGAACGGTTACACGGTGTTCCCCCTCGACTTAACCCCAGACAGATCGCACGACGGGTGTCGCGTGAACCTTATAAGAGCGGGTCAGCTGAGGGTGGAAGTCAGTTTCCGCTCGGCGCTACAAGCGACAACAACGGTGCTACTCTACTTGGTGTACGACAACGTCGTCGAGCTGACCCGAGATCGACACCCCGTCACCGACTACCACATGAACTGAAGACAAGACGGCGGTACTTGGCGTATCGTATGAACACGCTTGAAATAAGCAGAGTGTTGAAGGAAAACGTTCACACAAAACATCGTTTCCTGGGCGTTTTCTCTTGTGACACTATTCCGAAGCACCCTATCAAAGACACTTGTTTCGTGAGCAACACAGATCCGCAACATTTACCAGGTCAGCATTGGGTGGCGTTTTACGTGTCGAGCACGGGTGAAGTGTACTACTTTGATTCCTTCGGCTTACCGCCGCTGAGTGCGGAGTTCTTGTCTTTCGTGGAACGCTCTGCTCCGTTCAAGTGGCAAAGAAACCGCATTCAACTACAAGACACTTCTGCTGACACCTGTGGACCTCATTGCGTTCATTTCCTAATTGAAGCATGTCGAACAAGAAACCCCAAGAAGTGCGTCATGCGCATGAGCAAAATCCCAAAGCTGAGCGACCGGGTCGTGAGTCAGAAGCTATCGATGATGCTGTTGTGACGGGTTGTTGCGATGGCGGCCGTTTCATGGAGGCAAAGATTCTCTGCCTTGCCGAAATGGTGTTGGATTTATCCAAAGTCGTGCAATGTCTATTGGAGAAAAGTCGTCCGGGGTGTGGTGGTGCGAGTGACGGCGGCGTGAGACTTTGCGGCCTGTTGAGTTGCTGCAAATCGAAGAAGCAAGCTAAAAAAGCATAAACTTGTGTGTTTTTTCTGATTGAAAATGAAAAAATAAAGAATAAAATGAAAAGAAAAGAAATTATCTTGTTGTGTTTTTATTTCTATATATAAGTTACATAACTTTTTTTTGTTTGTTTGTTTACAAACAGTCACGTGTCACGTGGTGTTGTTTACAAACAAGAAAGCCACGTGGTGTTGTTTACAAACAAACCCTAAGTAGGTCACGTTACCCTAGTTACCAGAATGCCGGCTTCTGATTGGCTGAGCCTAAGTAGGTCACGTGACGTAAGTAGGTCACGTTACCATGGTTACCAGAATGCCGGCCTCTGATTGGCTGAGAGCTTCTAAGTAGGTCAGTAGGTCACCCAGAATGCTGGCTTCTGATTGGCTGAGAGCCCTAAGTAGGTCACGTTACCATGGCAACGGGTCACGTGACCAAATGGAGGCCTCTGATTGGCTGCATGTCGATTGAGTAATAAACAGTACTTAACTATAGTCCCGTTCCGATACATACTATACTACTAATGTGAATGATCTGAAGAGAAGTTTATTTCATCAAAAAAAGAAAATTGCCACTGTCCTGCACTTCAATTCCAGTTACTGAGCCCCCTTGTTCTAGACAGGATGGTGGCATTTTTGGATAGAGGAAATCATTAACTCAATATTTAGCTACAATGGTTACAATAGACCTCAAAGCCAAATTATATTGTATTTCAAAGTTCTTCATTCATGGTCTCATTCAATATCCTGTATGTGTGTTTAGAAACTTATACTTAATGTATTATATATTCTCCCAATTTCCCCACTTGTTCCATCTACAAAAAGGCTGAGGAGGTTAGAACCACTATCTGCTACTGATGCAGATTTCCCGTTATTTTATTTCTTTATACATATTCATTCGTATTGCACTGTATTGGTTGGGATGTGTTTTAATTAGTTCGAGGAGTAGAGTTTGGTTCCATGTTTGTTTCTCTTGGCAAGGTGAATAATGTATGTTTCTATTATCATTACTGCATGTATTGCCAGTTATTCATTTGAACTAGGATAGTCATTAAAGTGCTTGTGGTTTGCTTCTCAGACAAAGTGCCATCTTTGTTGCGGTTGGTTTCTATAGATATCAAGGCCTGAGGGAATGCAAACCGATAAGCTTTCTTCATTGATTATGTATTTTAAAATATATCATAGATCATATCAAATAGCTTAAGATTTCACCTTATTGACAATCATTTTATTGCTATTGGGATGAATTAGTATTCAGCTTAATTAAGATACCTCCACTTCCTTGTTTTCATAGTTACTTGACCTTTTCTTACTATTGCTGTAGCTTCACTGTATCTTTACTGAACTGTGTGCAAAAGCTTTTAGAGATGCTTCTCAAGGCTTTGCTTAAACTTCTGCTTCAGACAACAGAAATATATATTAATACATGAAAAGGAAAATCTAGATCATATAAGTATAGATGACCTAAATTATGAATTTCCCTTGTTTCATAGATTTTGTATCTTTGCTATTATATTTATCTGTGAAAACGCTGTGTCGTGACTATTTGGTTATACGGTTATGGTTCACTTGGTTGAGGCTTTGTAATATTTGGCCCATGTTATTTTTATCCGTGTCGGCTAGGTATGCCTATGTCATAGTCTGTATGGTCTGGTCTGTAAAATGCCTCCTTGTCAGTTTACGGAAAAGCCACCAGGGGGCACCTCTCTATTAGTGTGCTGCCACCTTGAGGCTTGTGTCCAAACTATGATGTATCCATGGCACACACCGTTCTGCATTCTCAATATGGCCGACCAAGTTGGATATAAAGCAAACCGTGTCTATTTACAGCTTAAAGTCACGATACACGAAAATCAATACGGTAATAAGAACACATTATTTTTGTAATAATTTCATATCATTTGTTTTTTCTTAGGAAATCCATTCAACTGTTGCTCGGCTACCTGTGCTATTTATTCACTTTACTTTATAATGCTTCACCATATCCTTTACTTTACCTGTCTGTGTATTCTTTTGCATAAGAAACCAGAATGTCATCTGTACCTTATGCTTTAGCTATCATGAAATGCTTAAATTTCATGTCGCAAGCTCAAATGGTGTTAGTACGATCAACAAACTACACCTAAAGGGAAAAAATCTGTGACTCATTCCCAATGGGGATAACTTCAGAAGTGGAAAACCTTTAGTTATGAATGCGAAGATAACCAACATCAGGATTAGTTGCCATATAAAGGAATGCAGTACTTGTGGTGCAACTGTTAGTGCGCAGTATAGCGAGCGACTGACATCTTCAGTCTTTTTAAAATTTCTTGACTTGAGTTATTGAAGTTTGACTCAAGCGTTTAGTAAAATAGAAGATTAACAATCAAATGTGACCAATATTATCCTACCACTGACATTGAAGGCCAGAAACTGGGTCTGCACAATTTCCTTAAGTCAACTCAAATACAATATTAAGATTTCTAAGCATGTTGGCATTCAACAAACCTGAACTGCACTTGATTATTTTCTTAACAGACAGGGAAATTATAGATTTAAGACACAATGGCATGTTTAGACTGAAAAATGCCTACACAAGTTGTTAACTGCTCAATAGTCTACCACTATTCAGAAGGTGCCCCTAACCTAAACACCTAATGACTAACCACTAGTGGTCCCTCCCTTTTTTATTATGTTGTTGACTTTTCAGTAACTGGTCTAAGTTTCTGTTCTAGGCGCCAGATCACACAACTTCTCAAGAACAGGACCAATCCAAAGAGAAGGAGGTCACAGCCTTTTTCCCTTAGAGCCTTATTAGGTATTGGCTGGTTTATGCTCACTATTTTTGCTGGGTAATGCGTGTATATAACCGGGAGTTGTGGATATTTACTACTTATGTGTGAAGTACCTCTAACCCCTTCTCTGCCACTACCTCTCATGGTCTATTTTCCTGACCTACATCTGTCACCTCAAGTCCTCTGTCCTTATTGGCTGTTCTGGTCTGCAGTCTCACTCCCCCTGTTATGTCAGCAATAGCTGTGTTTCCCTAACGACTGATGGCCGCGTGACCTTGATGTAACCTTGAGGAGAACCCAGTGTGCATGAACTGTCCTTGCCCTGATTGGTTGGTGCAAGGTCACATGATCAGGGCTTAGACAGAGAGTGTGGTGTGGTGGTCCATGATGGTAGCCGGTGTCGCTCTTTTACCCTCACCACCCGCCTGACCGGCTATATCCATGTGTGTGTAAGCCAGCTCGCTGGTGGTTGTACCCGAAGCCTCACCATATACCCAGTTCAGAAAGTCAGGCCACAGTCCATTGCTCTGCAGAGCAGTTTACTATTTCCTTCCTCCTAGCTTAGTATGCCTGTTTTGCTAATTACTAACTTGTAAAGGTTTCAATGTTGGCTGTGTGGAACTTTTCCTGAACATGGGTATGTGGCCAAGCGTCCTGTGCAAAATGGTGGTTTATCGATCTCACATCAGTTTGTGTTTGGCTAAGATCCACGTTGCCACGGTGGACTCCAACCCCAGTTCCAGTCTTGAGATTTCTCCAACTATTATTATCTACTCCTATATTACATACTGTACCTTTCTCTGGTGATCCTAACTTTAATGGACAAAACCCTTTTTGATAGAAAATTCTTGTCGGGAAGGCAAGTATGACGTTTTCATTTCTCACACCGTCAACTGTCACTATATTCCCCCGTCCGTCACCAGTTCTCCAACACGCTTATATCCATTTATATATATATAGAATATGGCTGAAACTGTTTATTATTCCACGTGTCATCTATTATACTGTTCGTTTAAAAAACTACAATGCGGGGAAAAGTTTGCTTGCAATCGTAACCCCGAGCATAACCCTTAATTTCCTCAGACATTTAATCAGAAAGTAGTCCCGGCACCGATGGAGGGTGTAAGTTTATAAATGTTGTCGACCTCTTGGTAAAAACACGTGGAATAGATTAGGAACCATACGAAGATGATGGTGGGAGACAATCCATCATGCATTTGGCATCTGTGATTTTCTAGATATATGATTACATGATGCTCTATTTGTGATGGACAGTTCCCAAATCTGTACCTTTGTTCAGTTCCTAAAGTTAGTATATCCTACGAGTCTGTCACTGAATGTGTGTGAAATCCAAAGCCTGTAAGCTGTTCTAAAAACCTACATGTCATCAATGGCATCCTAAGAATCCATTGTTTTATCAACAAATTCCTCGTACCAACTCAAATTCCATATATTGTGTGTCAAATAGTTTTTTTTGAATATTCGTCCTTTCTTGTGACCTATAGAAAGCCAGACTGGAGAACGACAACACTGGAACTGGGGATTGTCCTGTATAAAACAAGCATGTTAACCTAAGTTAGGATAGTAGTGAGTTGAAATATATACATACATATGTATTAAATGGGAAACTCTCTTGTCAAGCATGTGCCTCCCAGTGACTTCAACAATGCAAACTCACCTGGCCAGACCACTGTTCAAGCTGTGTTGCCAATGTTGACCATGGACAAAATGGTTGCTGCTGTGCCTACATCTTAGTATTTATGTATGACATTGCATTTGTTCTGTTATTTCTGTTTTTGTTTCACTTTGGGATTATAACTACTTGAAAACTTCATTTCCCTAGAATTTCAAAAACAGGGGCTTTTTTAGAATCAAAGTTAGATACATGTATTCATGATTATGGAATACATTATTAGCAAAGATGTAGTATACAAAATGAAGATAAGTCAAATCTAATAGCCACCTATGTGATTTTTAAGGATTCAAAATTATTTCAAGTATTATATTCTTGGCTACAGTCTGGGTCACCTCATGATGTCTACTACCGGTGTGCCTGCTATAATTATTGGGGACCTTATTTCTGTTTCTTGTATCACGTAAACATAAAAGGCAGATGTAAGTTTTTTGCATCATCAGTAGTGCAACAGTCCACCTCTGCGTTTGTGCTTTATCAGATACATAGAGTCTGCTTATGGTCCCTAATAATACATGCTGCAATACCTTTGTACTAAACACATCAGTTCTACCTTACATCTAGACTATGTTATAACTTCAAGTAAAGGGAAAGCCAATGATAGTATTAAAATGGTCATAGGCTATCATT
Organism: Harmothoe impar; assembly: GCA_947462335.1. Lineage (NCBI taxonomy): Eukaryota > Metazoa > Annelida > Polychaeta > Phyllodocida > Polynoidae > Harmothoe > Harmothoe impar. The sequence continues at coordinate 18,777,547 of OX381704.1, read as the reverse complement.
TCAAGAAGAGTTTGCATGTATGAGCTAAGTGGGAAGGTGTAGAGTTTTCTGGGAGGAGGGTCCACAGAACTGATCACAAAGCGATATTACAATGTGGCCTGCCGGTTACTAGCACGGTCCATTGCATAAGTTTGCACGCATGGAGAAAGTACATGAACACTATGGTTGTGTTTGAGACTAATGTGGCTTTTGGTTGAAGTTAAACCCACTAATGTAAGCTCAGAGACTACTGCTTGATGTGCTGGGACTGTAATAAATATAATAACATGCTTCACTGCAGCCCAAATTAACTTTAACTACAGTAGTTCTACTTCCTACAGGACTAATCATAATCTATATCATAATGTTAATTTTGCTAGACTTTGTTGCTTTAAAGTTAGTATATTTTAGCAAATATTTAATTGATTTGCAATACTTTGAGAAATAATTTTTAACTGTTTTGTTAGCGCATTGTGCTCTACTGATACAAATCAGATTCAGATTTATTTTTTAAAATCTTTTAGATCAGAAAATTATCAGATACTGTTCCAGATCATAGTTTCTGGCATTTCCTCAAATATCAGGTGGCATACATTTTGCACTGCAATAATTGCGCTACCTCTGTATTATTAGCATCTCTATATATCTACTGATTCCAGAATTTATCTAATTGTGTATTTTCTGCTTCCTTTTCCTCATACTGACATGTGAAAAGGCAACGCGGACGACGTCAGACGTGGGACCGGAGGAGCTGAACGACATACAAATACGTCTACCCACCCTTAATCGGACGTCGCGCTCCAGTCTCAACGTCGTCACCGCTAACCCCAATGTGTCTACGCCTATCAACGCCGCATCGCGGACAAACAACGCCAGCAATGTAACCACGGCTATTGTCTCCATGCCATCTTCCCACAGTGCGGCTTCCGAGCTGGAGTCTTTTATCGGCAGCTGTGGGACGACAGCTAATGTACAACAGAACCCCAGTGTGGTCCGGATCTCTACGTTATAATGACCAACCACACAACTTGACAATGTCAAACAGACATGGGATATAGTATATATATTATACGTATACATATTGTTATTCAAGCAGGGAGATACAAGGCATTTTCCATTGTTATTTTTCCTCTCCTTTCTATTCAGAAACAATAACAATCAATCATCTGCGCGTTACTGGAACGTACGTCATGAGGAGGAGTGAAGTGAAGTGAATTTCGTTTTGCAGTTTACAAAAAAGAGTGTGTGTCTACTACCTAGTACAATGCCGTTTAATTTTTAGGTAATTCTTGCATGTATTTGTGCCATGGTTTGAACCCATTTATGAATACAAAGCTCAAGTCACATGGTGGTGACCAAACGGGTTAACGATTTGTGGTAAATGATAATAAATGACGCCGGGCACAGAAAGTGGATAGTGTACGGGTCCGCCCGCCGTGCATCAGGAGTTACGCTGCTGTCCTGTCTGCTGCTGTTACCAACCCACACCCGGACTTCGCACCAGACAAATAATTTGCAATTCCAGACATTTGCAATTCAATAAGGACATTCAACATGGTACAAAAATAACGAAAACTTTCACTAAATTCCGGCTGAGATTGATTGCTCGTGCTACCTGGTAACGGAAACTTTGAATATTCCCGTCTTCACGGATTGGGATTAAGTACGGCTGAATGCAACTATTTGACCACAGATGAAGACCAAACATTTCAGAATAATGTTAAAACCAAATAGAAATATGCCTGATCAGAAGCTGGGGTAAAGACAGTGATTTGTTATCACTATATGTATATTATATTATATATATGTACATGTACAAAAAGAGACGGGGGACACACGGTCACGCTGACTGATACGTGTAGCTGTTTGAGCATGGTGTGTGCACCGGTGACGTCACCTGATGTCATGTGACGTCATCATAAGTCATATGACGTCATCAGACGTCCTGTGACGTCATCAAATGTCATGTGATGTCATCAGACTACCCTTCCGCACTTGATGGTGAACTACGGTGATGACGACAATATTGGGCTCCTTTGAATCTAGCCATTACTCTAATTATTGTACAGAACAGTTAGAAGGAGTGTCGGTTGGCCCCAAGCCATGTACAAGTTCTACACGCCCATACTGGTGGATACGACGACATAATGTTTACAAGCCGTTGGGATTAGCCCAAGGCTAAACGGATATATCTGCTCGAGGTGAACCTCCATACAGAAGGCACGTCAGGAATACCACCTGACCCTGGATACATGGACATTATCCTGCCAAGATGGAAGATTATTATCATATATTACGTAGCAAGGCGATGATGATCATCATGATGACTAGCCTAGGAGAAGTTCTGTTATGGGCTCTAGGATCAAACAGTTGAGTTTTATACCTTTAGTTATAATACTGGTGTTATCGTATCATGATACGTGTAAATATTGGGAAATCTATCATTCGGCTTGAGCCAAGCTCTAACTGGCTTGTTGTTGCGCCATATACATTACACATTATTCACCAAATATGGTTAGCGGCCGTCGCTGGGACCTAATAAAAGATCTTCATTATTATACTCAGTACCAAAATACACTATCATGTAAACTAGCTACAAGAGGCAAGATGTGTACAATTATAGTAAGTCATAAGATGTTAACCACTCTCATGACCATGATCCCACTATCTTAGTCTGGACATGACCACTCACTTACCAATTGTCTGTTATGTATAGTCACACCAACATGGAGGTATAATTGATACTTATTTTATCGACATCTACTTGATGTGGTGGGTATAAATAATACGTGTTTAATTTTCATAGCAACGTCCCGTTATTCATATTAACACGCGGGACTATTTACATCCAAGTAGTAGCAGTACATGCCATGTTCCTTTATTTAAGGACTCATTTTGGGATGAGATAATATTATTATTGTTATAAATGACTTGTACTTTCTCTGTGGCTCAATGTTAAAAGGCAAGTCAACTAATCCCCATAATGAATGTATAGGGCTCTATGAATAGCCTCAATTTGTTGGACAAATGTGTTGCTGGTTTGAAATAATTCCAAAACAGGAAAGTTAACAAATGTACCAAATCACACCCATATATATCATGATGTAAAATATAGGATTTGGAATCTCATAAAATAGCACAGTTTGGTCAATCCATAGGCCATAAAAGTAACTGCAAGATTGTAAAGGGACACACAATTTCATTAGTGTGGAATTTTTATTTGCATTTGAATTATCTAGGATCATCATTTTATGCACCAATTTCTGTCTGCTCTTTGTTTTATTTTAAAGGTGGGATATAAGATAACTTTTAATCTCATACTTCTTCATATCCGTGCAAATATTTATCACTAAAATGGCTAAAACACAAAACGTATAGCAGGATAAAGTTTTGGATCATACTTTATTAAATAACCATGTACACTAAGATTCAAAATGGAACCTTAGCATTTGCCACAACATTGTAAAAACAGCCACACAGGCATAACCACCTTTTCTAAAATACATTGAAAAATATCATATACAGATATTACAGAATTCATGATATCCCATCTTTATTTGAAGTGTCGACAAATTTATCACACGCACCTTTTTTGTTGCTTTTGATTGACACTATCTGTACACACCACCGTGAGTTGGTCATCACATGGCCGAGTGGTCTTAATGCACCCGAAAAAATGCAATATCACCATACCAAAATTTAGATTTCAGAAAAGAAAAGCCACTAATCACTACAAATTGTACACCGTATGACTAAAAAATATACAAATTATGTAAATGAATTAAATCATCATGCGACGTGATTCACAGTTCCATGATTGTGTGGTGGTACAAAGTGTGAATTCATTCTGGTGGGTTTTGCAGACCTCAAATACTAAGACTACTTCCCGACTCATGTCCTTCAGCGGGGTACCCCTACCGTGTAGTGTATACATGTGTATACCTGGGTGTATAATTGCAGTATGTGTAACGCGTGCGGGTTAGATTCAACCATCACGATGACTGGGTGTAACAGTAGATGAGACGCGTGATGGCCGTGTGAGTGAGGCAGTGTGATGGGAAGCGTTTCTAAATAATCATGTGCTGAAAACTGTTTTTTAATGTTCCAATTGAGAAAAGAAATCATACATGACTCGAAAGAAAAGGTTGGTTTTAATTTGATACATACAGGGAGTCTGCTAACTTTCTGTTTTATTAATAATGGTGTTGTACAATATTCATACAATAACCCATGTAGAAACAAAATTACTCATCCCCATTTTAGTCATTGGAAGAGGAAATGATGATTAGACCATAAAATTGCAAAGAAAATGAACAGGAGATCTGAGACCAGATGCAGTTACCGGAACTACTTTACTTCATTTGTGTACAGAAACGCTTTTCCCAACGCTTTGGCTCCTTGCCAAAAGATATTGTTCGCTCATTTTTGTATTGTCACTTGTTTGAACCTCAAAAAGATGTTGCATTGAAGACAGTTTGTTTTATGTACAGACCATTTTGCCAGGTTATGGCATACTTGTTGCAGGGTTCTGCATTTGCAAGCTACTATATAACTCGACCTTTGATGTTACTAAACCAATTTAGTCGCCGACTGACTATTGTTATACATTTACATTACCTTCTATTTTCTATGAGCACAGTGGATGTTTGGGGCTATAGAATGTGGCAGTAGGACTATATTATTGAATTTTGATATATTATCGTTTTACAAATGTAGTTTTCATCTTCTTAACATTATAGCAGGTATAAGTGTCGGCGGGCTGTAACAAGAATGAAGTACATTGAAAATAACCTTAATGTCGGTAATATTCACTTTGGGTAGAGTCAGCTTGTATGATCGTAAACATAACGCTGATAAACATCTCACTTTTTGAAGAAAATTCATATCCTTAATCCTTAGGCTGGCAAAAGTTTATGTAAGAGTTGTCTTCATCATCTCTATATTGTAGAGTTGCTGAAGACAAATAATAAGGAAAAATGTATTGGCAGAGTCAGATTTTTGTTTCAAGGTCATTTAGAACTCAGACAATAAATTACAATGAATATTATAACTGTAGTATGTTTAGAGGGGTGAGTTCTGTCATTTATCAACATTAACTGACGTTCAAATCCTGACTAAAAATAATTTTAAATTGTAATCTCAGCAGATACAATAACACCTACATAATCTCCCCTCAGAACCTTGCTCCAATGGATGCTGGTGTCATTATGATAAAAGAAAATAACACATTTAGGTTATGGTGAAAAGGTACTATAATTAGTACGATTGAAACTAATAAAGCTCCAGAATAGACTGCAGAAGAGGAGGAGGGTGGCACTTCAAATGTAGAGTGTCATTTAGCTGCCAGTGCCTTCTAGAAGATAGATTCCGTGTAGAATTATCTTTGCCTAATTCATGCGGGCAGGTGTAACCAAAGCGCTCATCCCGCTTTACCCATTTTCGATTCATTCTATTTTGTATGTTCTGAAAAGGGGACCCAAACAAATATCAGTGCAAACCGACCTAAACAGAGGAAATCACAGAAAGAGGCAGGGCTATTAAGTAAGGTGCCACACAGGGAACTTATCATGGTATACCTACTAAAACCGTGTCTGTAGATATTTCCGCATGAAGAAAACACACAGTTGGCTTGAGTATGAGTAAAAACACGAGTAGAAAATCATTTAACCATGATAATAATATCAAGTAACAGCAGAAGTTAAATACTTTTCACTTTTCCTACAGAATACTATATATATTCAGCTTAGTGAAAAAAGGTTACATGTGAGTAGAATTCTTGTTACAGCCCTCAGAAACGACTGGAGGAATGAACAGCATCCAAACGGCATAGTGTGGCTAGACATGTTCACTCCAAAATACAGAAAGAGACCACCATCCACCCCGACTTTGAGACGTATCCCCCCGAGCGCTGCTTCGGGAACGTGATAAATAATAATCATGATACTACAAATTAACAAAGGGCGCTGTGGGACATATCATGGATAATTATTATATATATTACAATACCTGATGACCAACTATGTTCACCCTTAAATACAGAATCAAAATGCGGGGGGATCAAATGTGGTCTGGACGTCTCATTTTCATCGGGAGCAGTGGCGACCCGGGGCCCATTGGCTGGCGAGCATGAGTGTATGACCTGTATATGATTGATTGAGTAAGGAAGGTATCTTGTGCCGTGAGTTGTGTTGTCTATTATTAGGATCATATACCATTATATTAAAAAGGGGGACATGGAGAGATGAGAGTCATGTATGGATTATCCTGTGAGGAGGAGGAGGAGGTGGTGTGAGGAGGAGGAGGCACTCCCCTGTTTGAATCTCTTACTGACGAACTGCTCATTCACTGTGTTTTAGATGTAAAGGGGTCATCATCAATGGGTGTTGTGGAGGACCACAGTTAGTGTGAAGTCTCACGGCTATGGCATTGATACATGGGCCGCAGCCTATATGCACCGCTGATGGAATACAATGTATTACATGATATATGCAAACCCCCGTCCTCCGCCTTGGGTGGAGGGTAACATTCCTATACACCATCTACATTGTAAAGACTCTGCAGATCAACATGTCTTCTAGCGAGGAGGACCGGCGTTTTTGTTGCTCAAATCAAGCTCAAGTTGTGACTGTATTTTCTGAACTCATGGCCAATCCAAAGGTGTCACGTTCTAAGTACTAATGGCTCCAGTAGCAGGCGTAGAGAAGGCCCCTGCCTCTGTTACCATCCACCACCCATTGTGTACATACAACATATATATGATTATACCTCATCCAATATGAACAATGCCAACTCATGACAACAAGACAAACTGGTGATTCCAGCCTCTAGTCACGGCCACCGCCTGGTCTAGCTCTGGCTGCTATTCATTGCCAGCATGAACGACGGATAGAGTTTAGAAACGCAAAGGAGAACACAAACAATAACATTGTGGACTTGAATAATCTTCTCGATGATGTTTTGTTTCCTACCGATGATGACATCTCTGTAGCCATGTTTAATAGTAGGGTTTACTGAGGATCCTGTGTACACCAAGGTAGCAGGGTGGCAGGTGTTTTGTGTGTATCAGAGTGAATGTGTGAGGGTGACCCCCCTATCAGTCCTTACTCCAATGCCGCCAGCAGTGGGCCCACAAAGCTGTGTTGTCTGGTTGACAAAGTCAGGCCTCTTCTTCCCCCAAATAACGATAAAACAGTCCCCATATCTGGTTCTAATGCTGTCCCATACGACCCCCTCTCTTGAAACATAAGGGAACCATTGCTCTTGAAGAATTGATAAAAGTTGGCTATTCCAGTGTCTACTCGGCAACCCTACGGAGCCTCCCATCCCCACAAAGTTGGGAGGAGAGTTCTCTCACCGTCTACTGTTGTTTGTATATAATGCAAATGATGATATTTTCTACCACCACCACTAGCATGGGGTAGTCTCGTGCGATTGCCTTAAGAATGAGGAGTTGTACTTAAAACGTCTCTCCTTGTTTGGGATTAATCTGCACTATAGGGCAATTTTCTGCCTGTTTTAAAGGAGGCATCCTGTAGGGACGGCCGTATTACAGCCATGGTCTGAACTGGCCACATATGGTCAGTGACACAGTCAGAGTAGCCACTAACAATGTGTAGGGCTGCCTACACATCCAATGCAAATACCAAACAACCACCAGACAATGCAGCTTTTTGTTGACAAGAATTTTTCTTTCCACTGATTCATTATTTCAATACATTCTAGACGAATACCATTTACGATACCCGACGAGAAAGATGGTTATTATGATATGGTGTATCAATATAATAATACTGATAATAATGATATGATGTAATGTGTCTGCAGTATTTTTGAGTAGCCAAACAACACCAGTGTCGAGTCGTTGTCAACTGTGCTATTCATTATGAATAATCCAGTTTCATATTCGTGTACACATAAGGAAATAAAGATACATATTGCCCACTAAGATGCTTTTATTATTGCTTTTATTTTGTGATTATCCCCTTTTTTAATCCTTTCAATGTCATACCATATCAGAACATAAATATACAAAGTCCCAAGAATTTATTTGTCTATGGCATCATCTTGGAGGAGCTAGTCTATCTAAAGAACGATGCAAATTTAATGTGGTGAGTGGGATTTTGCAAATTAATTTCTTTTTTTTAAAGGGAAGGAACAAGTTAACAAGCAAATTGAACTTGGGCCTGTAAGACATATAAACAGAAGGAAAAACGAAAGAAAAAAGAAAATGAACTGAGGTCTGTGTCTCATGACCTTGGGCCAACATTTTTGTCTCTGACTGGGTGCCGTCTATGACCAGGTGCCGTCTCTGACCGACTTGGATTGATAAGGTCAAAATACCAACAGCAGGAGGCTAATTATAATTATAATCATAAATATATAACAACCGCCATAACGTTTTTACAAATCCTTATATATATATGAATAAAGTTCTTTTTAAAACACCTTTTTTCTGACACCTGGTCAAAGACGGCACCTGGTCAGAGATGGCACCTGGTCAGAGATAGCACCTAGTCAGAGACGGCACCCGGTCAGAAACAAAAACATTGGCCCAAGGTCGTGAGACACAGCCTGAGCCAGAAGTAAGTCTGGTCAGGCCCTAAGCAATGTTCAATGACACCTCCTGGTGTGTAATTACCATTTCAATAGGATTGAACTTTGACATGCTCAGTGGGACTTTGTATACTTAAAGGGCGGCTAGCACGGCTAAGACTACCCGCCTTAGCGAGTCACGTGACCTCGATAACGGCACCCTGATTGGTCAATTAGTGCTGCTGGTTCCTGTGTGTTTTGTAGAGACTCAGTTGGCAGGTACCCGTATTTACTAGGAACAGTGCTAGCCACCGTCTAAACATGCTCTTACTGTATAGAAATGAAAAACTTTGTCTAGTTCAGTTTCAACTTGCAGTTTGACATGAGTAACATCCAAGGGCACGCAGTATGCCCTTGCAGCATGTAATAAAAAATAATGTCACAAAGCTTTAATGATATAGGGGCCTACAGTTGGTAAAGTAACAGTATGGAATCAGCATAATTGAAACGCCAATGCCATCTTTACTTAATTCAATCCTGACCAGCATCATTAATGTTCATCACTAACTGTATATGGGTGTAGTGGTTCGTTATCATATTCATATTTTGAATAAAAAGGCAGAACGGCAGTTTCCAAGTACAAAGTAAATGCATGGTTTATTATACAGGACCTGTAAAAAATGTCTCCGGGTATGACAGCAGGTACCAATGGTCTTTCCTGAGAAAACCATAGGTAAGTCAGCCGGGCCTACGTTGACTGCCTATAGCAAGGACAATGGGATCTTATATACCCCCTTACCATATGAAATTGACATGCCCAATGGGCACAAAATTCACTTCAATTTTGAATGAACGTTGTATGAACATTATCAACCCGTTGACAAATCTTGATTCAATATCCTGTGCCCACTGGGTGGTTACATGCTCCAGGGTTTCCCACCAGTGTCCCATCTAAGTATGGTGCACGGGAACTGAGAGAAGACAGTCGCCCGCTGTGAAGCAGCGCGCACACTAGCAGGCTAGGTGGAACTACAATCGCTCAGTAGGCTGGACATTATATAGCCCCTCAAGCGAAGCTGTTTGGACAGGCACACAATGTTATTTACAGGCTGTGCCAATAGATATAGTGTGTTTTAACTGCTAGCGGTTTTTTCAAATTTAGGGTCGGGTTGCCTAAAACAAACACTTTTAAAAAGATATTTGGCCGGCCTAATGAATACCTGTACCCCATTGAAGAAATATATAATACAAGGAATTGAAACATGTACCGTATTCGACGTAATAAGCGCTTAAAAGATTATTTTGAGGGGAAAAATCAGCCTCAAATAATCTATCTAATAAGCGCCCCCCCATAGCTGTGATATAAAGACCTCTGTGGCCTCTACAAGGCTTCTACACACCCCTATCACTTCACACTTAGTTTGGCCTTAACAACTGCACAGGTGTGAAGTGCTCCATGTTACACACAGGTGTGAAAATCAGTAACAAAATCGGAGGTACACATTGAAAATCTTGGGGAAAATCTGAAAAAGGGGGGGGGGGCGCTTATTAGGGGGAGGGCGCTTATTACGTCGAATACGGTATAGCATTTTCTCAATATAAATTATATAATTCAATATACATAGGATAATAATTTAACATACCATACTAAATAATATGTTAGAAAGAAGAAATCAATAATACGAAAAGATCAGGCAAACAATTATAGCCTCTAGATCTGGTTCACATCATTGTTTCTGAAGGACGGAGTCGCTGTCAATGAAAATATGGCATGTAGGTAACAAAAAATGGTGAGCTTGTGCGAGCCTTGCATTTACAAAAGCCAGTCTAACTGCATGAGCATGTGTATGTACAAGGCTTGCGCAAGCTCACACTAGTTTGGTCATTATAAGCACTAGGTACAAGCTGGGATGTCATCCCTATCACTAGAAAAATTACACCAATACTTTTATAGTTCCAACTTTCGTATTTACAAAATAGTATTTTACAAAGCAGTATTTACAATTGTAAACTTTGAAAGATGGTGTAAATATTCCATCAAGAATCACGGTATTAATAAGTATGAAAATGGTGCACTTTGAAGACCTATAGTATTGAGGAAAATAGACTTCAGACTTTACCCAAGGTGCTGCCATGTGTTCATCTTTATACATTCAAGTAAAGGATGGAAATATCTAAAGGACAATCCCTTTTTTCAAGCAGATATTAACTATTGTTGTAATATCCAAATAAACCTGTATACATAATCGAGGAATCTAGGTCAAATTAGTGATAATCGAAATCGAAATAAATTGGATAATAATGACGTCCATGCGGTTAGGTTTTGCATACATGTTTAAACATACAGCTAGAGGTAGAATGCCCTCTTTAACTCTTTAAAGACCGCATAATGCATTAATGCAGCATGCCCTTGATCGTCATGATGCATGAATGCAGCCCTGGCGAGTAAATTGCCAATGCTACATTCAAGCATCATGCAGACCCTACGTGGTTGATACACTCCCGAAGACTACTACTGTCTGGGGTGTTAACCAGCCACGTGGGAAGGTCAGATTCAGGTTTCTCGTGTTGCTGGTGAGAGGCTAACGCTTTCCACGTGTTTCGCCTCATGACACGGCGCACGGCCGGTGTGGGGAAACCATTGAAGGCGGAGGATATCGTCACAGAGTAGGCTCCCACGTTATCAAACAACAGCCAGTCTCCAACCTGAGAAGGGAAAGTTTTTTCAAGTCCATGGTACTAATCATGCATGCATTCAAGTAGAATTAAATATACCTCTCAGAACAATTCATGTTATATTCTCACCAATACATATCAAGGGCACTTATCTTTGGTAAAAGGTGGTGTTTACATATATATTGTTGTATATATTTTAAAGAGATTTCTCGTAAAGAATTCCGACAAGTGCCCAAAAGCGCTTATGAGTTTTTGGCCCACGAGTTCTGAAAGGGCACCCAGGGCAGCCTTGCAGCTATATGATGCACTGATGCATGCATAAATACATCATGCCAACCCTTGGGAGATAGAGCTAACCTATAATTAGTTCTATGTATTCATTATGTAGACTTAAAGATGGTATTCTATATTTCCTCTTTAATATTCAATTGAATGGAATGATGATTATACGCTGTATGAATGTTTATTAAATATTCTTAAAGGAACGCATATTTGACTCAAGTAAATGCCACTTAAAGCCCCTTCAATAGTGTTATAACTGTCTATAACTATACACTGAACTTTAAGCTGCTTATCCATCAGCATATTGTCAAGCTATCACTTCTAATGCTTATGTTGTGATTTGGCAATAAAAACCTTCAACCTCAAAAAATAAAAGTCCTTTAAGGCATATTGAATTTGCTTAAATGCAAAAATTCATGCAATGGTAATAATGATACAGAGTGAATAGAGTGTAGTGAGACCTGTAGTTCTGGCAGGCCCCCGCAGTAGATGATGTCTACGGGTGCACACGTGGGGCCCCTCATCAGGTAGTCATATGTGGCAGCACACGCCGCTTCTCTCTGCAATCAGGAAGCATGGGTCTTGTACTTTTTTATTATTGAATATTTGCTATGCTTAATTCACTTGATTGATCATATATATTTTTCATGATTTGAGACTATTTCACTTGTAGTAAAGCCCGACATGGCAGAGTATGTTGACATTTTTCCACGCTCGTTGGACAATTGGTCATATCGCACGATGGCATAAACTCCTAAAAACAATGTTCACAGGTCTTTGTCTATTAATTTCACATGTTATATCAAAAAAAACATTGAGATAACTACAGAGTTTCACTTTAAAGTCACCTTGTATAACTACAATTGCAGTGCTGAGGGCGTTACTGCACTTGTGTAGTAAGGCCCGCAGCACTGCAATTGCAGGTGACTTTTAAAGGGAATTGCTAGTGCCTACACAGAAGCCACCTGGAGGCAAAAATCGAAGCTCATGAAAAGCATTCTTTAAGCTGTATTCATATTCCTACATAGACCACTTTCCCTAAATCAACTATTTGTATTTTCTACTTTGACAGTATACCTCCATTGTTCACATATATTCACTGCTAGAAAACCCATAGGATCCTAAAGTTAAGGCAAAAGAAATATTTTTCCAAAACTCATGCCTTTCTCATTTTATCGGTGACCCCCTGTTTTATTGGTCCTAAAATGTTTGTATGGGTGTCCAATATACATTCCAAGGTTTGGTTGCAATATCAATAGAAGAAGGGGATTATCCATGACAGATAATGTGAAAATGCTGTTTTCCCATTCATTTCTATAGTTAAGGTACTCCTTTGCTGAAATGGCCGTATCATGAAAGTTAGTACCGTGACATGGCAATTTCTTTTGATTTTCTATTAGATAATAAATCAAACTAACATAATCCTGACTTACATGCAAAAGTCAATAGAACATCAGTAATCCTGCGACAAGTAGCGAGTCCCTTTAAAGCGCACTGAGTCAATGACCTAACCCTGCCGAGTTTTGCATGCAAATGATATCATGGGTTTAGTGCTTCTTTAAGGTGAAATGCTGTCCATGTACTAACCAGTGCTAGAGTGGGGTAGTATGTGAGGCACTGTGCGGAGGCCAGTGCAATACTCCGGTTAACGAGACCAAACGCAGAAGCCGACAACCAGAACTCAGGTACTTGGTGCTCGTCTGACTCTGTAGATCTCTTCCCTAATTAACGACAGAAGCAGAAGACACTGTTAAAGCTAGGGACTTTATTGGTATCAAATTTCATTGGTTATCAGTTATTCACTATTTTGGTGTCGATATATAGATATATCAGTTATTCAATATGTGAAAATAATTAGTAGATTAAAACCTGAGAAAATGGGATTATTTCTCCAGCTGTGTATAGCAGTAAACTTCAACTGCACCTGATTAAAACAATATTTCAATAGAAGCAAAAGTGTCCTCAAAAGTTTCTTTCTGTCAAAAACTGGTTATCAATTATGCTCAACAAATTCTTGGACTCTTTTCGTGGTAAGAACCTGTAGGGAATGTTGAATCTTAAAACAAGAAACCTGATACACAAAAAAATAGCGACGTATCGATACCTGTGATACCAGAGACATCTTTAGCTGCTGTAATACCTGGGATATAGAAGTTTTTGCATAGTTTTAGTTATCCCAATTGTTGGCGTCTACTGGTAACATCTCAATCTATTCTATTAGCTTTAGCATTACTAAATCTAAGAAACCCTATTGGTAAACATAGATAGCTGAAACCATTCTATCTATTCAGACCAGCAGTGGCTCAGTAGTGCCATCTGTACTTTTAGAACTGAGCACCCCCTCATCGCTAAATGGTGGTAACCCACACTCTTAAAGTGGCATAATGACCGAGCGTATCCCACTCACAATTCTAGTACTGTTCTAGTCTACTATGTGGTTTCTTTTGAGTGGTGAGACTGTCCCTTTAAAGACCCACCTTTACATCCCAAATGCACTGAGGTAAAGCTCAGTCCTAAAATGCTTTCCATGTTAGTTTCTTTTGATTTAGCATTGTTAATACTCGCAAAATAGCCTGGGATGTTATTCAGCAGTCCATTCCAACAAGGAGACTAATTATACATGTGTAGTAGTTGGAATAGATAACTGATTTAGTATGGCAGCTGTAACTATGTAAGTTTTTAATGAAGTTTGAAAAAATTGTTCAAATTGAAATTCATTTTTTACTTTTCAAAAGCACTTTTTAATTCTTTCAAACGAATTTTTAATTTTCAAAATCAATTTTCAATTTTCTTTTGCAGAACGTCTTTCAGCCCATTCTGGGCCTGCAAAAAAATCATATGATTGGCCAAATTCATGAAAATGCATAACCGCATATATAAACATTCACTGTACTCACTGTCTCTCCTCCCTATAATGTTTGCGGCCATGGTGAGTCCAGACTCCACGAAGTAGCGTCCGGGTTCTGAGATAACTCTGGTGTCGGGGAAGTTCTGCTTGATACAGATGTTGATCATGGTCCCCGTCTGCAACAAAGAACAACAATAATTAGTTTCGCCAATAGTATAACTATGAAAAGATATAATTATTGATTATTCATCAAGTATACAATATGAATACAGTGAACAAATAAAATCCCATTGACATAGACAGGGATGAAATTACCTCATTTGTTGGTATAATAATAATCTGGCCTTTTGACTCCTCCATCCCCCCACCAGGATTTGTCATAAATGACATCCCAACAGTGATATTAACACATTGACAACTTGTAGCTTGACCTACATTTAATAACTGTTCCTCGGTCCCTTTCCTTCCAAAGAAACCACCCCCTATGTCCAATATGTTCATGTGGAAGCCCTCTTGTAGAGCTATGTCAAAGATGTGCCGCGCGTTGTTCATCTCAACAAGGAGGTCTTCCGGGTTACTGATGCCGCTACCCACGTGGAAGCTAAGAGAAATACACAATTTACTTTACAAAATATGACAATAAACCTTATATTTATTTATTTCGCTGACTCATTGAATAATCCAGGTCAGTATATCACTATGACTATTTTGAATCAATAAAGATTTAAAAAGTAAGATAAGGCGCACTCATGTTAATCTGTTGACTTATTGTTTTACACTTTGAACGACAGGTGCATCTAGGAATATAGCCAGAGTTAAAACTCAGTCAACAGACTATCATTAGAACAAGAATAATATGTATTTCAGTTTACAATGATAGAAGTGTTTGAGTGTACCAAAACTGTGATCCCTCAAGGATAGTGAAAACAACTCCTCCACTTGACTGTCAATATTCCCAATGTTTCTAAAAAAAAAATTGTTTTGTATATAATGTATGTTATTAATTTATTTGTTGTGTATATGTACTGTTTATATCATTTATTAATTCCCATCTTTATATCATCCAAAATGTGCTACCAATTAAGACTACAGTGACTGATAAGGCATCACCATTTATTGTCATATCATATACTACAGATTGTAATTTTTGTGATTTGTCAATAAAACCCTTAAAACCTTAAAGAAAAAGAAGAGAAGATGACATTGTATCTACCTCACCCCTACCAGGTCCAGGTCTAGCTGTCTCGCCGTCCTTATCAGCTCCGGTGCCTCCCCCATGCGGCAACCCCACACATCAAAGAGCTGCATGTCCACGTCAGCCTTACTGGTAGGACAGATACGCAGAAGGATTCTACATAGAAAGAGCAAAAAGAATAAAGAAGATTATGAGGTAGTTTCTAACATTGAGTCGTTTACTATGTACTTTCAATGCATGGACTTGAAGTGTGCTTCACTCAAAATCCAGAGGAAGGTTCCTAGTCATTATGACGACCTAGGTTGTCATAATGACTAATGGGAAGTGCTCTGGAGAATGGTGTATGAATAAAGTCTCTAATTAGTTCACCTCCTAACGTGAGGCATCCCTTTCACATATTTGGTTTACTCTTGATTAAACCAAGTAGCTTTACTCGTTATAAACAAGTTGTGTATTGGTGAGAATGATGGCCATGAAGGTAAAGAGACTACTCTGCTCCCTGTCACCAGTTTATATCTCATGACTGAAAATTTACTTCAATCAATTTACCCTGGGTGGCAGCACCTGACAGGGAATGTTCCATGTCCAACACCCAGATATACCCTAGGTTGTCTCAATGACTACGAAATGGTGTTGAGACTTGTCATTACTGATGACTTTAGGTCTTCAAATTTACAATACCTAAAACAACAACCTTAAGGTAGTCATTCTGACTATCCAATCCATGTGACTACCTAAGGTTGTCATTTTGACAACTTTGGTCTATATGGATCAGATATGACTACCTTTGTCAATTTTGGTATTGTCAAAATGACGACCCTGAGGTTTTCAGTATTCAAAGGTTTTAAATTGTGCATAAAACTAGTAAATATTTGAATTCTATGTTGAATCTTGGAAGAAATATGGCTATATTGAACATTCTAGTTCAATTTAAACTAAATCCATGTTTGGTCCATAACCATTGGAACATTTCACTATTAATTATTATAGAGCGTCATCTCATTTACATAACCTACACCATTTTACACTAGCACTAACCTTGCCCCCGGGTAACACTCCTTGATCTTGGTGAGCTCGTACTTGGAGTCAAAGCTCATGAGCGGCACGCCGGTACGAGCGGCGTGCCGGATGTGGGATGGCAGTTTGACAGCGTTAGAGAAGACGATGTTGTCTGGTTTCACGCCCACCTTCTCCACCAGCTCCATCTCACCCTGCATGGGGAACAAGGCTTATTTCATGTGGAGAAACAAAGTTACTTTACATAAAGACAAATATGTTGCACTGTACAGCTTAAATGATAATGGAACCCATGGCATTGCGTGATATCCATTTTGAAGAAAAGGTTTGGGAAGTTATGGAGAAACCTGTCATTCAGACTGATCATCATGCCCCTCTGTCTATATCTATCATAACAGTAACTACACTAACTCCATATCCCCCTGTACAGGAAACAAGGCAGCAATCATGTCAAGGCCACTGAGGGAAAACAGTCTCTCCAGTGCAAGCAAAGGATTAAAGCGAGCAGCACGCTTACACTTAGAGTAGATGACGGTACATAGCAGAAGGTACAACAGAGCTAGAGATCCATCATCTTTCAACCCTTGATGGTCCTACCTTAACATGTGTTTAGCCATGGCCCCATCTGAGGATGGAAAATGATTGTGGACTAAGCAGTTTGTATGTTGCTAACTTGATGTGGTATGTGCTACTGTCTATGACCAAAAGGATGGGACAGTAGGGCCATCTAGGGTTGAAAGATGGGAGTCCTGGCCAATAGGAAGAAAAGTTACATTCGCATTTCCTATTTGTTAATCACCGATCATTTTAAGTCCTTACCTTACTGGCACAATCAAAGCCGGCTCCGAGATGATTCAGTACCTTGATCACCGCTGGGTCGTCGCATGCCTTCACAGCTGGGTGAAAGAAAATCATAAGTAGTTACATAAACTGTTACATGTCTACACAACCAGAAAAAAGAAGACAAATACAATTTATAGTAATAGACCTTAAAATTCTCCCATAGAAGCCGCAGCTAGGATGCAAGTCAGATCGCCAGTGGGGCAGCTTATATGCCAGTTTTCTTTATACTTAATCACCGTACTAGAATAAGAATTTCTAGGCCCCCTTTAAGGCCAATATGATTCCCCAAAGTTAGGGGGCAACCTGTACGTGAGTTATGTTTACAAGTAAGAATTTACAGTGCAGAGAATAGAAACATAGTCAAATGTGAGTCTTGGATTTCTCTGGAACGACGCCCTTTACTTTTGGCATATGTGACAAGAGTGGTAGGGAATTATTGGACAACCTTCAGCACAGGCCGAATGAGAGCCTTGTGGTGGAGATGGTCAGCAGTGGGTTGGTAGTATTAGGGTCAGGCCTGACACTCGTCTGGTCTGATCATCTAGGCACGTAGACTCAGACCAGGTATACGCCAGAGACATCTACTGGCGTTACACAACACTACAGGTATGAGTCAAGGTGCCTAGATGATCGGACCATATGAGTGTCGGGCCTTACCATAATACTACCAATCCACTGCTGACCATCTCCACCACAAGGCTCTCATTCGGCCTGTGCCCTTCAGTGAGTCAGGTCTCACCTAAGGAAGTCACACAACTCCAATTGGAGACTAAGAAAACGGCGTCATTCTTGAGGCAACCATGTATGACACCCTTATGACAATGTTTCTTATTCTTGTGTAATAGAAGGGCTAGAGAATAATGCATAGAAGGGTTGTATGGTGGGGATAACATACCATAGAAGGGTTGTATATCATAACATACTATATCAGGGTTGTATGAATATGGGTGACATACCATAGAAGGGTTGTATGGTGGGAAAGGCCTTCCTCCACAGCTGATACCGTTCTACAACAGAGCCCATGTCAAACACACAAAACGGCTCATCCGCCTTCTCCTCCTGAAATACACCAAAAATCTGTATAATGACCTACCTATATATGTGACACGATCTACAAAAACGGCCCTCAGTGCAGGGTCCACTCAGGTCCTTTTCCCAGGTCACATATATTGTTTTGTGAATTTAAATATTTCTGTGAAACCCTCGCAATGGCAACTCATGAGCTCTCCATAGGTTAAATATTAGGATCGTGGCATATGAAGACACATTGCAGGTCGGGCAACATGTGGCAGATCCTCAGAATGAATTAAAAATATGTACACAGAGAAAAGAAACAGCATCAAAAGGGAGTCCAGGCTGGCTCCAGAATGACTCCCTTCTCAAGGGCGCCTAGGTGAAACTCTGGCTGACCTAAGGGAGTCACCTGGGGGAGTCATATAGCTCTCTGGGTCATATGACTTCCCCAGATGACTCCCTTAGGTCAGCCACAGAGTCACCTAGGCTCCCTTGGGCGACTTGGACTCCCCTAGAGAGGGGAGTAATTCTGGAGACAACCTGGACTCTCCTCTGACGTTGTTTCTTCTCTCTGTGTATATGCACTGCAGTCAATGTGAGGATGATGTGTGAAAGTCTAGACTTCAAATTTAAAAAAAGAGGTGTGTTTCAGGTAACCCGACCCTACATAGCAAAAAAGGGCTGACCCTAGAAATTTTAATCCAATTTTGGAAAAAATATATCTATATTTTGAGTCATTTTGGGCCTATTTCAGAGTCGACTTGATATTCCGATCAGTCAGCACTGGAGTTTGGAAGTCAATTTTGGATACTTCCCAGGCTGAGGTAAAAATTAATTTTAAAAAAACAACAATTTCGACCTACCTACCCCAGATTTTCTGACCATATAACCTGCAACACATCTTTTAGTTTTTTTGGCCTAAACCGGTAGTTTTCTCAGGAAATACCTTCCTATGGGTCCGGGTGGCCCACAGGTGAAGATGAAGAAAATTCTAGCACAATGTGTCTTTATCAATATATTGATTTCATGTGTCGTTGGAAAGAGAGAATAACTAGGAAACAGGTCTCTCTGGTTAGGTCTTGATATAGGTTGAACAATGAAACCTAATAGGTAATAGTATCAATTCTTGGCCAACAGTTCTAGGTGTGGGCCCGCAGAATTTTTGAGGCTACGGGCCCGGATGACCCATGTCTGGTAAAGTTAGTGTCTACCCCTGCCTTTAAGCTCCATGCACCCACCTTAGCTTGTTTGACCATGTCGAGCATCTCGGTTCTGACGTCGTCCTCTATGAGGTCAATACCCATCTCTTTTGCACCAACATCAGAGTCTACCAGAAAGAGAACCAGGAAGTTATTATACAACCAGAAATATTCCTCAAAACCCAATAGATTTATGGTCTATGGACATAACAACCAAAAATACAAAGCTGGAAATGCCCGGACAGGAAAAATACAGCCGACTTCTTTTCCCGGCATTAATTAAGAATTTTGGATTAAATACATTTGAACTTTACCTGCATGGAAGGATCCACCTGTCGGCCAGGTGTAGACGTTGCGGTGAGGAGGGGCAGCCATCAGGTAGACAGGTGAGTGCTTCTGGCGCAATGTCTACAATTGTAGTAAAATACAGTATAAAAACTATCAACTCACCCGACCTAAATGACGCAACTTGCTTGTGGAAATTACAGTCATTAAAAGCGTTTCTAAAACTCAAATGTCTCAGTTATTAAAAGCGTTTCTAAAACTCACCTGTCTGAATGACAGGTTTCTCCATGAGTGGTACCTTGGATCATATAATCACACAAGGCTCCGCCTCGTGTGATATGATCCAAGGTACTACAAGGTGAGAAACCAGGAATTCAGACTGATTAGAATGGATCTCTGCGTTTATTTCATGATTGGTTTCATAGCTATTTCAGTGACATCATCATGGAGAAACAGCCCACGGAGAATGAGCATCAGTTTCTCCATGGGGGTCTGGAGAACGGCCATTCCAGTAGTTAAACATAGTAACTTTGTTTTTCCACATGAAATAGATCAGCGTTTATGTATACATATTATTTGTAATTGTGTATGTATGTAAATATGTTACGGCGTTCTTTAGTTGGATCAATGGGGCTTCAGTATTCCCTATGAAATAAAGACTGAATACGGCCGTGTAAGATGTGGTTTGAGGGCACAGTGAGTCAGCACTAGAGTCCACATTGTATTGGGGGACTGTCTTACCTTATAAGGACCTAACACTAACTACTTATAGTATGATTACGTTTAACACTTGTACCAAAGGTGCCCTCATGTCAAGTCCTGCATGAATCGACACATTTCAAGTTCCGCAGCCGAGGTGACAACAACTGATTACCCAACTGATTACTGTACATAATCATATTTTATTTTGCGCTGTACTTTGTGAATTTCGTTGAAATTAAAATCCACAAATTTGTGTCCTGCATGAATATGAATAGCCAAATTTTGGCAATCCGTGAATTGAAATACACGCCAAATTGTAATATTCGGCATATTCACGAAAGATTTATACCCGCAAAAATATCTATGTTTACAGTAGCAGTTAGCACTTAAAACAGTTCTCAATAAACATCCAGGGTATGAAGTCTATGTCTTAGACAGGATAGACAAAAAAATATAAAGAGACATCCTTGTCATGGGATTTCAAAAACGACCCCCACTGAAAAATACTTTTGCTCAAAAGGCCTAAACATGTACACAGAGAAAAGAAGTAGAATGATTCCCGACTTGATCACTGAGGTAACTCTCCCCAGGAATCTAAATTGACTCCCTAACATTTAATAGCAGAAATCTAAGATGACTCCTATTCTAAGAAAGCTTAATGATTGGGAGTCACTTTAGGGTCCTCCGAGCATTACCATAGTGATCGAGCCCAGACTCCCATTTGGGTGTCTGTGTATGTGATACAGCACAAGGCTTTTTAGGCAGGTTCAGGATCTGGGGGGAGGGGGATTAAAAATACCCTGCCCTTGAGTTGTCTGTGAACGAATTTACGAGAGGTTGATACATTTGTACATATTTATGTTCCCATGCCCACTGCCATGCTAACTATTCAGTTCCCTTACTCTCTCACCGCCAGATTTTTCATAGTATTTCTCCTTGGTTACTCCTTGAGCGGTCTTTGTGAATACAAATGGAATATTTGATGTGACAGGGGATGTCATGAGCTTTAATATGATACCAAACATAGGGTGCTTTGACTATAGAACCTGTGAGAAAATATTTTCCTCAATTTCGGATAATATGTTTTCATGTAGCACAGTAGTTTCGATGCTCTGGCCGCTTTAGCGGCCTGCTGGCGGTGGGAGGGTTTTAAAGAGTGGGTTTATTTTCTTATGAGTTTGTGAATATTCTAAAACTGGGCCAATTCCTTTTTAACTGGAGCATCGTATTCATTATAGTTTACAAGGCCTACTACATGTATGTATATATACATTCATGCATACAGTAACATTTCATGTTTCTGATAAATCAAGTTTATCATGATTGATTATCTATCTGTTTAAGTGTCCTTGATTAAGATAACATGTGTTAAGAAAGGAATTCTACTTGACATTATTTGCATTGATTGTAACAGTGACTGGGGTCAATGCTGCAGCCTAGTGACAGTGACATGTTTTATTATCTGATATGATAACACACATCACAGAGAAAAGAAGTAGAATCTCTGTGACTCCCGACTTGATCACTGAGGTAACTCTCCCCAGGACCCTAAAGTGACTCCCCAATATTAGCAGGACTCTATGATACCTCTATAATGACTCCTATTCTAAGACTCCCTAATGATCGGTAGTCACTTTAGAGTCGTGGGGAGAGTTACCTCAGTGATCAAGTCTAGACTCCCATTTGGGCGTCACCATGTTTCTAAAATATACAAACAATAAAATATATGTATATATATTTATATACATGTGTATCAAGTTTAGGTTCAAGTTCAAAATAAGTATGGTTTGATTAACATGTACAATGTACAGACGCGATATATCACGAGGGGCTCTCTTCAATTTGGCAGGGACTTTTAAAAGTCCAGGACAGGAGATTATAGATAGGAGATAATATTTTAGTGCTTAAGGAACATTTCAAAACCCCTGCCAGTTATACAAGACTACTGCTCTTTTGAACCCGGCACAATTTATTGCATGGTACAATAGCTGTAATATTGTTTGTAATAGGCAGATGGCATCAGTCTTCGTGAAAACGTGCTGGACACCGGCTATAGCTGGCTAATATGCTGCTGGGCCAGCTGGACTGGACCTACTGCAAGTCCAAATGACTGGCTGGATCTTTGGCTACATGTCAGTTTTCATAGATTCTGTATCGGACCATTATTAAGGTTTCTAGAGAGAAAAGCATTTTGCATAAACATTTCGAATAACATTACTCAAAATTTAACCGGTCCTGCAAAATAAAAGACTTGCCGGACCGAATGTCCTGCAGGCGAAAAAGTTTTCATGTAGACTGGGTGCACCTGTACTGCCCCAACAAGTGTGACCCAAAATTTATCGGCGCAAGCATGACTCACCTTAACAAGACACAAGCCCATTTTGCTATGATATTGGCTGGGATAAGAAGGGTAAAGATTGATCTCTGAAACTTGTAGTCGGACTGGGTTTCCTATCTCCGTGTCACTATATAGTACTAATCTCCCAATACACCCACATCAAAATTACCTCTTTAAGGACTTGTGTCACTAAAAGATGACATTGGTTGTCATAATACACCAATGCAGTCCCAGCGAGTAACTCACCAGTACATCATGTCGACCCTCCAGGAGTGTCTCAATCCTGTAGGGTCGGCATGATGCTTGAATGCAGGACTCGTGAGTTACTAGCCAGGGCTGCTATCATGCATCATGATGACGAAGGCATGATGCATTTAAGCACTCTGCTGTCATTAAAGGGTTAAGTGCTCCTTAAATGGCTATTCATCAACTGCTATCTACATTAATGAACCATGATGACAATAGGCATGATGCATTAATGTAATAATTAATAAGTAACCATGCCCACATTAAGTCCAGAACAATATCTTCCGTTAATGCCATATTTTAAACAACAATAAAGCACTTTACATAAGAGAATTATTTTTACATATTATTACATATAATGTAGATGCCCCTATCTGAGCGCTTTATGTAACAATAACCGACCTCTGCATCATAACTTATAATGAATTTTGAGATAAAGAAAGTGAAAGCCCTCGAGTTTCAGACTGCGCAGTTTTGGGCCAACTGGTATCACACAACTGCAGGAAGGTAGAACCAAGACATCTCCCAAATTGGGTCTTTTGAATTGACCATACGCCTGATGTTGTGTTAACCACGACTGATGTCTGCAACAACATCCACACCTGGCATATGGAACTGGCCCTTAAGATCGCTGACCAGGTAGAGAGAGGTCTCAACCAGAGAGCAGCGAGCCTTAATAAGGCCAAGATCCTACAGAATAAGTCCACCACTGATCTAACAGCGGACACCCCCAAGGCCAATGAAAAAATGGCCGCGGCCCTGAAAAGCCAAGACGAGATTCTCGTCACAAACTGGAGGAAGACCAAGAGATAAAGTCTAAGGTCCCCAATGCCACTAGGGGAGAAATTCTGAACCTCCCTAGGGCCTGTACCACCCTCAAGAGGTGCTTCGACGAAGATGGCAAAGGTGAGAACCATGGCCGTAGCCATGGCCACAAACAAAGCCAGGGAAACTACAACGCGCGCACTCCAGGGTGTGGCAACCGACAATGAACACTGGTGGCAAAAAACACCCATCAAACACTGACTCTAAACTGTCTATGGACTATGATACTGACCATGAATTGAATTGTTTGCAAAACCAATCTCTCAGTGAATTAAATGCAACTTTGTTTGAAAATGTTGTCAAGTTCAAGTTAAGTTCAAGTTAAAGGGTTTATATTGCATCTTCATATCGTGACGATCGACCTTCCGCAATCCGGGGTTGGCCAGTACCCGTACAATTTTCAAAGTCTCAATGCTTATAGATTTGTATGTATCATGTAATAAAATATGATATTTCATGTATGTCATCATTATATATGTTATATCAAGTAGGCCTGTAAGCTACAGTTCAAAAATAAATTAATCTAAGTGATCAGCTAGACTATAGCTCACATGTACAAAGTGGCAAGTGATTAAGCTTCACTTATGATTGGATAATATATGCAATGTCTTACAGAGTCGCTATGTCATCTAGTAAGTAATATAGCTAGCATCTTTGCCTGACCTTGCACATTTTCGTGTCATTGAGATGATTGACTCTTTCAAAATCTTACAACAATTCTATACTCTCTACACATCATATTGGGCTCTGCTTGCCTCTGAAAACACAGGTATATATAAAATACAGTACAATGTGATTTACACATATATGGTTAATTCATAAACTTGCTGTATATCTGGTGTTTAACATGCACCATAATGATCCCCTGAACTATTTCCCAGTGAGCTGGGTGGGCTACATTCAAGCTATACATACTAAACTACTTCACTGGAGTATTACCGAGATTACCCCTAGAACATAGGAGAGTAGCCTTAACTGCGTGAGTAGCCTTGGTGTATGATCAAGAGGATAAACATGAATCCTTAACCCTCAACCCTATTCAAGCTTGAGAGTCTGGATATAAGGGCTGCTTGTTTCAGGGTGAGGCTCGATCAATTAGATGACTTACATTAAGTAAAACATGAATACTTGTATGATGATACATGAGGCATATTACATCAATATGGATGTATATAAAGAATAGAAAAAAAATATATATATATATATTTTTAATATATATATATATATATATATATATATATATATATATATATATATATATATATATATATGAAAGTAAAGCATAACTTCAATGTGTCTTTACTGCAGTCATCACCAAACCATGAAAATCCTGATAATTCAAATCAGTCTGAAAATGTAGAAATTTCAATAGAAAAATCTATGATAGTAAATCTCTCAAATAAAAATCTATCGAATCCACACATGGAAATCCTCAACAAGAGTCTAAAGTTTGGCCCCACACAACAAAGTGTGGACCTAGCTGAAGTTTGAAATGACCTTGATAAATTTCATAACACCCTCCGAACCAAACAATTTTGGGCAACTGGCAAAGGGAAACATTTCCTAGGTGGAAAAAGGAAAGCTAACAATCTGAACAGGGACAAAAATGGTTTAAGGCAGCCCACAATCACAGAGGCCCTATATAATGTGAAAAAACCGACCCCTACCCCCCCCCCCCTATTCAGCAAAGCGAACCTCATCAAGGTGAAAAATCCAGGTTCAGGGTGGAAACCCCCAAGTGGATCAATCCCTTTAGAAAACTGGTGTCATGAAAATATCAAGAATCTCAACAATTCGAGCTACCCTTCAGAGGTGAAAAACCATAACATAAATGCAAATCAGAGAAAAGCCATCACAGAATTATCCAAAGATAAATAGATCACCATAAAACCTGCCAACAAGGCAGGGGCCATTGTCGTGATGGACATAGCAGAGGGTCATAGACAATAACACGACCCAACTACATATATCTCACACTAGACAGTGACCCCACTGAACTATACAAGGCAAAGGTAGAATCTAAAGTGCAGCAAATGGTAGAAGAAAAAGAGATAAGCAAATAAGTGGGGAAAACTTTACTGACAGCCAAAGTCAGAACCCCAAAGTTCTATTTTCTACCTGTGATTCCCCAGGTAGGCCTATTGTGTCTGCCAAAAATTGCCCCACAGAAAGAATTTCAGCTTTTGTTGACATCTTCCTGAAACCCATGGTACAACAAAGTTACTCATATCCCAAGTTCAAGGTCATTTGGCAGCTACCAGAGCCTTCCTTCAGCTTGCTAAATCACTGAGGAACCTCCGTCTAAATGTCCCAATGTATAGCTTAACGGTGCCGCATTCATGCATCATAACGACCAAGGGTAAGATGCATCAAGGCATTATGCCGCGCTTAAAGGGTTACAACGGGCTTAATCAGAGAGTGGGGAGCTAGGTCGAGAATAACTTCAGTAACTCTAATTCGGGAATGAACCATACATTTGCGCGTATTAGGCTAACTCAGATATTAGCCCCAGCCCCAACTTTTATAATTCCTATAAGCCGAAAGGGAGGTCTGAGAATTATTGATTTAGTACTGTAGTTTACTAATAAAAAAAACACGTGCATACTTGCTCATATATATGAGCCGTACCTCAAATCTAGGCCGATTTTATAAGCCACACTGGTGATCTGTTTTGCATAGAAGCGAGACTCTTTTAGTACAAAGTATTACATGGTTAGCAAGCCGAGCAATGTTTTCATTTGCAACTGAAGGTGGGATGAAGCTAAATAAATTTCAATGAGGCTATTTGATACATGCACAGACATATAGGCATTATGTAGCCGCTGTATGCGCTATTTTGTGGACTGTTCAAGTCTTCATTACTAGTAAAGCTCATACCCGATGCAAACAGGATCCTCAGGAACCTTTCTCTTACCTCCAGAATAAAGATCAGTGATAAAAAAAGAAATTCCTCTGTAAATCCAACAGTCAATATAGTGAACAAACAGAAAAACAAGTAAATAAACAGAAAAAGAACCAATATAGAATGAGTCATAGAATTGTAAAGAGTTGCGAAACTGAATGGTGTTCCTGCTTCCCTTCCAAAATAAAGAAACTTATATGACTGCAAATGTAAGGGCTTCAGTAAAACATATACAGTCGCCCTCCCTTTTGACAGTGTACCCCATGTATCAAAGCCATTCCTTCTTCAAAACCTACATTATACTTAACGTCAATGTGGAAGCTCGATTTAACACAAGACTTCATACATTACACAAACACAACTAAATCTGTCTGGTCCTTCTCGCCGCAGAAGTTAGAAGGGAAATCCATCCATGTCTAAGAGATACATCAGTTTATGACTCCTTCCTCATGGACCTAAAAATAGCTTAAAAATAGCGAACTTAAGCTAATGCTTAATGGTTTTTAATAATTTACTTTGATATTTTACAAATTACGCTAATATTAGCCTTAGTATTGTTGGCTTTTATGTCATATTTAATCATCAATGTCTTGGTTGAATTTCATCTCTTGTATGATAGTGAACTATCCAAATGTAGTCCTACAAATACTGCGTTCAACCCGTGTCTCATATATAACTTTGAATATTGAATTGACTTAATAGTTTACGCTAGTATCTTCAAATTTATGCTAATCCCTCGATGTATATATACGGTGATTCTCAGGGTCTATTGTGCTGTATTCCTAATAAACTTTATACTTTTCAACAATGTTGTATATCCTCAGTGCAATTATCACTCAGTCATGACAACCAACCAGTCCAATTTATCGGACGACTCACTCGCCAAATTTCTCATTGTGGTAAGTAAATGAATCAGCCTACCTCTAGACTACTTACATTACACAAACGTAGTTCCCATGACAGAATGTATCAATTGCAGTGGCCTCATACACATGACTGCAGCCATGATGAGTAGGCTGCATACACGCATCATGACAACCCTATGGGGTTGAGACACTCCCAAGAGCCAAGAACCTTGCTGGTAGTAAGAGGGGAGCCAAAAGCCTGTCTCACATGTGCAGGTATAGATACAAGACACATTAGGCAGTATAGCAAGGTCCATTGACTTCATTGACTCCATTTCTATGAGTCTACACTAGATACCTTGGCACCCAGCATTAGACTCAGGTTATCTGTCTGTATGGTACAGTTGATTGCATCTAAACCATACGATGTTATGTAATATGCTATGCTGTAGCTCATACCTTAGAGTGCAGTGACCTTCTGTCTGGCCAACAGTCGTGTGGAGGCAAAGACTAGGGCGATGACTAAGACGAGACTATGACCAGCTGTCAATACAACCATTTTTGGAAAGAACTGTAGGGGTTTCATATGCGTATAACTCGAACACAGGTTCCAAATTCGGTTTGAATGCAACAGGTTTTTATTCGATCACAGCCTCAAAAGTACACGAAGGTTTATACTCGGTTCACTTGGTCTTTCAACCATTCGAAGACACACAGGATTCTATCGATAGTTCGAAGCATTAGCAATACCGGACAGTCAAGCCCTGTGCCAGCATGGCTGGTGCAGGAGCCATAATGTGGGAGGGGTGTAGGTGCCCCTGTCAAAGCGAAGGTACGAAAGGTGTGGGTCAGAGCTCGTCCTTTCTCCAAAAGTAATGAAAACATGTACACAACGAGTACGGTAAGATGGCTCTAGAACCCCCCCCCCCTGTTTTTCCTGTATGCTTTTGTATGTATTTGCCATGACGCCCTCCCACCCCCCATGGTGGGTATGAAAGCGCCTCTGCCTACCTATCTGTCTTCCTACCCATCTGTCTGCCCACCCCTCTGTGTTCCTACGAATCTGTCTGCCTACCTCTCTGTCTTTCTATTCCTCTCTCTGCCTACCCCTCTTTCAAATTTTCGTCGGCAGCCATCTTGAAATATGGTTAACTCCTATGTGTACTTAACGTCTCCTAATTTACACGAATTAAAGCATAGATATCTAGTTATTACCATTTAGCATAAATTATGCTAATCATATCACTGAAAATTGTACTTCTGGTGTAATTCACAGCAGCTATTCCTTTAAGAACTAACCCTTTTTGAATATATATATATACATATATATACATATATATATATATATATATATATATATATATATATATATATATATATGTATATATATATATGTATATATATATATATATATATATATATATATATATATATATATATATATATATATATATATATATATATAGGGGAGGCCTGGGAGAATTGGGACAAAGGAGAACTGGGACACTCTGTATTCTGCCCATAACCAATAACTTTAATGCATAACCACCGATGCTATTTTTTGGGCCAATAATATTTAAGTTTTTTTATGATTAAAAACAATTCTATGATGTTATTATACTTAGACCTATAACAGATTATAACATTTTTAGGAAAAAAAGTTTTTTTTTCAGGTCTCGGACGATTCAATTTACATAGTGGTACCTTTTGATGAGAAAATATTTTTGTGTTGCATTATGTAGTATTGATAGATGGCAAAATGACCAGCTACTTACAAAAACACAGTTAAGCATATTTAGAACTGTATTAACATTTTGCTTGAAAATCCCAACCTGGGGAGAACTGGGACACTCATTGCAGGGAGAACTGGGACACTCTTGACTATCGGGGAGAACTGGGACACTCCGGGTGAAGATTTATTGTGCTTTAATTATTTTTCTCTTGGACCTATGACTGAAGCTAATAATGTTACATGTGATCATATTGAATGTAAAGTAAAGCAAAATGATGTTTCATTGGTCAATAATCACATTATTCACACTGTCCCAGTTCTCCCTGGTGTGTCCCAGTTCTCCCCAGGTAGTGTCCCAGTTCTCCTCGAAGTGTCCCAGTTCTCCCTAGAATTTCTCAAAATTTCAAAAGGCCATAGACGGGAATCATGGCAGGCTAGGATGAAGCTAAATAGCCCAAATGAATGGTTTATTGGTAGCCTTTCTTCATGAAACAAAGGCATTTGGCTATTGTTGGCATTGTAGCAATCACAAGCAAACATGTTTGATTTTAATTTGGTGTCCCAATTCTCCCAGGGCTCCCCTATATATATTATACATACATATATATGGGTGTTTTTCACGATCATTCCCATGCTCAATAGGGTTATCTACCTGACCTAATTGAATATGCTTATTGGGGAAGCCTCAGATTCGGATTTCCTGGGCGGGGATGAATTTTGCGTAACACTATAATTGTGCTGAAAATAATGGAGAATTTGACCTGTCTATAAACTGGATCAGTCTCACCCTTCAGCCCCCCTCCCCAACCTCAAACTTTTGGCTGGCACATACCGCACATGCACTCCAACATGTGAGAGCATAGATGTGTAAATAAAGGAGCGGGTAAGATCACGTTTAGGAAAACGTGTAATAGTGGACCGTTGAAGTATTGGCGCTAGGTTAACGTTCATGTTTAAACAAATTATTCCACACAAACCTAAAAGTAATTGTGTATCACTTCTTACCTGTGTACTTTGTTAATGATCGAAGCTAAGCAGGGAACTTTGCTTTATAGATTCTGTAAAATATATTTCTAGAATGCAGTTTACATCTCTCCAAGAAGTCTTTTTCATGCTGTCAATGTCATATATCTTGCTGTCATTGTCAGTTTCGTCAAAAAGATAGCTGTCAACAATTTCTATCCTTGAGCCGCCAGGACTATCTACTCTCCAAGCACATTTTGCCATCAACACGTGAGAGGCGACTTCTGATTGGGCATTGGCCGTAAGTACTTGAAGTGGGAATGGAGTCGGCATGGAAGGGGGGGGGGGGGTCAGAATTTTAGAGATAGAAGGCAGGGGGGAGCACTATTCTATCTATGATGTCAGTGGTAGACACTTTTGAATTAAAGATGGTGTAATTAGTCTTTGTTATGGGCTTTTATGGCTAATAATGATGTGTGGTGTTTTTTTCAGATTATTAGAGAGAGAGGTGAAGTCAAAGTGTTTGCCACTAGAGGATCTTCCAGGCTTTCTGAGGCAATACACAGCCTCCTGGCCCAAACAGAGAATGCCATGGACCTGGTCGTCACTACATGTTAGTTTTACATTTACATTTCATTTCAATTTTTCTTTTTCTTTTCTAATGAGTCTTGTCGGCCTCTGTACTACTCGTTGTGAGGGGAAAATCTGTACTGTTTTATTTTTCTGAATCAGTGCCACAGAATGGCATAGTGGTTGCACAAGTTGTAAACATCCAGGGTATAAAGGCCCATCGCAGTAGAATCAAGTTGGACATAGGACGTCATCCCATCACCACCTACAACTCTAAACCGAGTGTTCTACAGCTGTTGAAGTCTCCTCAAAAACAAGTAAGTTAAGATAGATAGTAGATAAGCTGTAGACAAAGCTTGGGCTAAGTCATAAAAAGCCACGTATTTGTACTGTAGCTTAGACAATTTTATATTACAGATATTGATACCTATATTCTTATGCATGTACATGTCTTCTTTATATGTTCTGAACCATTCCATCTCATCTCAACTCATTCTATACCGTAGAGTTATCTTATCTTTGTAGTACATGTATCAGTTGTTATTCCCAGAAACCCTGTACAGGTATGATCCTCGAAGGCCAATTGTATTACACATTTGATGTTGCAATATTAACCACTGGGCATTATGTACCTGTTCAGCCCAACTAGTGATAAGTTATAATCTTGGTTAACTTTGATTGTGGTTACAATCGCATAGATTTATTGTAAGGACTTGAGATGGTTCTGACTTTGTGACCCTCCATAGGGCCACTCAAAAGAAAGTGGTTTCTCATCACCAAAACAGAAAAGCTTGATGAGGGAGGCTTTTCCCTCTTTTCTTTTTCTTTCTTTTTACTCACAGGCTGAAATTGATGGGATGATACATGTTTTTCATGGACAAAATTCATATTTTAGTAATTAGGAATTATGGATCTTTATGGGAAATGTTTATTGCTCCTATTCTACTTCATTTCTGACAGTTTTAGCATTAATTTGACAGCAAATATGTCATATTTGTCCATTTTCATCATATTTTTCCTCAAAAATTTGCAAAAATGAAAAGAAAATTACTCAGAACATGATTTTCATGATGCACGCGGTGATGAGAAACCATTTTATTTGTTTGAGTTGTCTGAGGGAGTGGTCATCTAACGACAGGGGAATTTGGTGGATTTTTCCTACCCCCCCCCCCCCCCAAAGACATGTCAAAACTTTTCTGTCCCTCCCCCTCGAGACACATTGAATTTCTCCGCCCCCCTTTAAACTAATAACTCGCTGGCTTTTCCAGTGACCCCCTGCCTCTAGAGGGGTCGAAATTCTTTTGTACAACCCCAAATCCACTGACCGCACATCACATTCTGATTATGACCTAAAACCTATCGGCACAAGCAGGACTCACTTCAACGAGACACAACCCCATCTTGCTTCGATGGAGCTAGAATTGTTCTGTAGTGGATGGGCATAATACACCTAATAAGCATGGCTCTAGGTGTTCAGCATTTAGCTGGTTAAAGGTATTCAAAAACTAATCTATGCTTACGGCACCTTGTGGCAAAAAGCGAAACTACCTGCAACCATGCTATTTGCAGATGTCTCTTACTAACCTTACTTTTGTTCTACCTTTATCTACCATTTGAGTCCCATACCTTTGCATTCTGCATATATCTTCATCACTATATTTCCTCAGTGGTCATACAGTTAATAAGATTAGTTTTTACTTTTGACTAATTCAGGATGATTAGATTTTTCCCCTGACCCCATATATTCTTGTTTTCAACATGTCCCCAATGATCATATAAATGCATGTTTGCATTTTCATTCAGAAAATTGTTGGGAGAGTTTTTTTCTGTGCGGAAAATTCAGGAAAAATATGATTTTCCCATGAGGGCCTATATAAAGACAATTGAAGTTTATAATTAAACACCTTTATATCAACCAGTAAACAACACAGCGGTAACAACAATGATCATTCTTTGACAACAGGAGGGGTTAGTTCCCAGCCAGCACGCCAACATTCCCTCTTCCCCCCAGAGAGGGTTACAAATCCCCTTTCCCCCTACTAGTATCCCTGGTTGTGTAGGGGTATCCTTTTTTGGGTTGAAATTTGGCAACATATAGTCAAATCTGACTTAAAAAATCTGCCGATTTCGAATTTTGATGTTGCCAAGTTTTCAATTCACCTGTAGGGGGTGAAACAGGCCAAAATCCAAGATAGCCACCAAATATTCCAAGATTCATCTCACATAGCATCAATATTGCCACTAGAAAGTTTTAAACCTTACCTACCCCCCCCCCCTAAATTGAGGCCTGGGAATGCATTGCTGTTATTGGTTTGTTGCTAGGATGAGTGCTTGCCTAGCAACAGCCCTTCTAAATATTAATTTCCTTAGGAACATAGGTTTCATGGGTACCCGCCTCAATTTCTAATGATTCTTAAAGTATGACGTGGCTGTCGGTACTTACTTTGTGTCACTACTGCAGGATCTGAGAGGACCTTCCACTGTTGTGGCCAGTCTTATGTAGTATTCTAGTAGATTCTCCCCCTACCTTAGGCATTTCACCAAACATCAATGTACTACCTCTTACTCAGTATGGAGAGTGAATGGTAGCTCCTGCCACTCTGTGATTGGTTGAGCCATGCTGCAGAGCAGTATTGTGGCCTGTGGGCCCCAATACTTTTTAGAATTAGGGGTGGATCCAACCACACTAACAGTTTTTTCCATGTGTTGGCTGGGTCCCTCCTGCTAACCAGGTTAGATAGAAAAACTATAACATTAAACCCGCAGATCTTACTGCACATCCAGTAACAGTCAGAGTGCAGTCGGGACAGGTACTCAGCTCTATATATAGGGGCGCTGGGCCTTTAAGTAAGAATTAATGGATCAGAATTAACTTCAGCTGTGTGATGTTTCAATTCAGTAGGTTTCTATTGTGTCTGTCTAATGCTTGACTTGTCAATATCAACCATGGGTTAGTGCAGCACATGTGTTATTTATGATGGGTGGCCAATTCCCTTGATAATTCATAATCTGGTAAAGTTATATTATGCATTATAGTTCATGCAGAACAAATCAACCCCTACTTCTGTTTGTGAGCTTGCAGTCTTTACAAAATCTTCCATCCTGCAGATACAGGAACAGATAATCCAACAGAGGCTAGATGACCGTATGTTTTTTTTCAAAGTTAACTCGATTTTTCACTCCG
The DNA here is from genome assembly GCA_947462335.1 of Harmothoe impar. Taxonomy (NCBI): domain Eukaryota; kingdom Metazoa; phylum Annelida; class Polychaeta; order Phyllodocida; family Polynoidae; genus Harmothoe; species Harmothoe impar. Next base: position 18,743,370 of record OX381704.1, on the reverse strand, counting down.
AAAATACTTCATTTCAGCTTTATGTAAGTGTACAAGCCGCACCCTGACTTTGTTCTTTCTAGATCAGTTCATAATCAAAAATGATGACAGATGGCAATTTGGGTATGCCAGCTAATGGCCCCCGCATCCACATATACAACTACACCAGTAAGGAGAAATAACAGCTAACACTTCAGTGATGTTTATCTGGCATTCACTGAACTTTAACGCACTAATCATCATAATGAATGACGACAAAAGGAAAGGCATTTAAAAGCATTATGCGGCCTTTTAAGGGGTTTACAATTCACAGTATCGTTTTCTATCGATTAATAGAAATGATGCTATACCTTATATTGTATGAACGATTAAGACCCCTATAATGATTTAATGCTTTGAGCCCCGCTTCGCCACGAAGTATGAATGTGCTTGGTGAGTAGTTCACCAGTGCTGCATTCATGCATCATGCCGACGATACAGGGTTGATACATTCCTAAACGCTCAGTGGGATGAGTTGACCAAGGCCTGAGGCAGACCGATGATTTTGGTATTTCTCAACTCGATTGGTATGTGGATACATATACGTGCTGTACATTCCCACGTATAACCCACACCTCGCATACAAGCCGCACCCAGACTCTCCTATAGTCTTATAACCCGCACCTGGGGTCTGAAAATCGCCGTTTCAGTACTGTGTACTATACTGCCAAAAACCCTCGTATTACCCGCACCTAGTCTTTGAGAATATCATATCGGGTTATATGCGGGAATGTAAGGTAGTAGATAACCCACAGTAACTCGGTCTAAATTCACACAACACACTTTTCAAATGCAAGTTTTGCATGGTGTTCACAGGACTGGAACCCAGCCTCAACGTTTTGCATAGAATATATGATATATCACGATATTCTAAAACAAAGTATCCCACAAAGAAATAAACTGAACTGAAACCAACTCTTCAATATAGTAGTGTTCAATCTTTTTAGATAGAAAAGAGCAACTCTAAACCTAGATTTAACCTGCATAAAATAATGATAGGTACTGCTGGACCTGTCACTTTTGTTTGAAATATTTGAGGAGTTTAAAGAAAGCCAAGTTCGGGTCAGGCAAATTACAGGTCATTCTCATAGACCTGGGCCATTTTAGTCTGGTATTTGCACGTCTGCACTGTAAATAGTTAGTGTAGGTACACAGTAGAATCTACTGTAGATTTACAGTAGAATCTTCTGTAGAATGGATTTACAGTAGAATTGCTGTAGATTTGTAGTATATTCTGCTGTTTACCTATACAAAACTGTACATCTACAGTCGAATCTACTGTACACCTACAGAAATGGCAACCAACATGTTACACTAATGTTAATATTGCAATTGTCGCTGATATAAAACTATCACATTGCCATCATTATAATGAAACGTTATAAAGGAAAACCAGCGGAAATGCACCGCAGGCCCTTAATAATGTACTTTGATAATGTGAGTGTATTTTCGAAGATGATCTGATCAAATGGATACACTTATAAAACTAAAAAAAAAACAGTGTGGTGCGTTTCGGCAAAGACTGGACAAGCTGTGATAAGAAACCTATGGTATTTATAAACATATATATATACTGGTTATCTGAGCCTTTTAGTACCCTACAAAGGAATAAACTGAACTGGAATCAACTCTTCAATATAGAAGTGTTCAATCTATTTAGATAGAAAAAAGCAACTCTAAACCTAGATTTAACCTGCACAAAATAATGATAGGTACTGCACGACCCGTGACTTCTGTTTGAAATATTCTGATCAGGCAAATTACAGGTCATTCTCATAGACCTGGGCCATTTTAGTCTGGTTTTTGCACGTCTGCACTGTAAATAGTTAGCGTAGGTACACAGTAGAATATACTGTAGATTTACAGTAGAATCTTCTGTAGAATGGATTTACAGTAGAATGTGCTGTTGATTTATAGTTACACTGTAGAATCTACTGTAGATTTATTCTGCTGTTTACCTATACTAAACTGTACATCTACAGTCGAATCTACTGTACACCTACAGAAATGGTAACCAACCTGTTACAGTGTGGTGCGTTTCGGCAAAGACTGGACAAGCTGTGATAAGAAACCTATGGTATATATATATATATATATATATATATATATATATATATATATATATATATATATATACTGGTTATCTGAGCAGTAGGGTCACTGACATGGCTACAGAGCAATATATGACACCTTAGTCATGTAGTACATGGATGCTATCAGAGAGACAAGAGGCACCTACCGTGTAGTAGGGGATCCTTGAGGGTTATGGGAGTACACACTAACATCAGGGCTATATATCTAAGACACAACAGGGCCACATAGTGCTTTAATGTACCAGGCCTTTTGTCGGCATGATGCATGCATGCATGCAGCCTTTGTTAGACTCCCCAGCAGAGCAGCATTCATGCATCATGCCGACCATACAGGGTTAATACACTCCACAAAGTTTGATGCATGATGCATTAATAGAGTAGTTGTATCTATGTATCATAAAGACAAGGGATAGCGCATTAAAGTAGTATGCTGACTTCAAAGGGTAAGGGCACTAGTACTGACACCTAAGGTGATACAAGAGTGGAGGTGAGAGAAGAGTCAAGGAGCTAGGAGCTGATAAACTGTATCACTTGTAAACAATCCCGGCTGTATCTTATAAACTGTCCCGTCATAATGACGGGCCGTATGTGGTCAGGTGAAGAATTTACATAGTCATCCTTGTATCTTAACTTGTAATTAATAATGTGACATGTACTGGGAAAGGGACCTTAGTGCACCATGCATTAAGAGCCTTTCTCGCAGATCATATCACAATTATTAATAAGACTCAAGTAGGGCAAAGTCCTGTCATTCACCTATTTCCAGTCAATAGTGCCAATATAAGTACCAGAAATCAGTTCCAAATTGCCTCGTCGAATACTGTTGTTTGAGATTTCTGTTCAAACGCAATTTTCTGAAGCCAGACAATTATTTTGACTACAGTACAGAAGTCAGTCACACCTTGTTCTTCTTCCTGACCAGATGTGTAGGTAAAATATTTAGCTGATGCACCTATGCATCCCCGGCGAGTTACTCGCCAGGGCTGCATTCATACATCTTGACGACCAAGGACATGATGCATTTAGACATCATGGCGTCCTTAAATGGTTTAAACATCTACATGCAAGGTTCACAATTATCTTTTTTCTTTGAATGTAATATCTAATCAGGTGAAGGGTTCCTAATCATAATGTGCTTTACCTTTAATATGCTCCTGTATCTCATTATAATCACAAAATTACAAATTACAAAGGACGACAATATATATATTTGGGGATATTTCGTAAAATATATGTTTCCCCCTGTAGCTCAATATGTGAATTCACTGCCATATAGCATCCAGCAATCTTTGTTTGAATTGTCAACATTTTCTAGTCTAAAACATCAGTCTGAAAAGGAATTGGTAATGATATGTTCCGTTTCGTATATTAGCTGAACTAGATTACAGTTGGTATTCCAGCTGATTTAGTGTCGAATTTGGGTTTTTGATCTTTTGAGGAGCAAGATGATCTTCTAAACCGTATGCCAACGTATCAAATATCTGAGAGCAATATTTCAATGCAGAAATATGCATTCAGTAGGTTCACTGAATATTTCCTTAGTAGTAGAAATTAATGTTGTTTACCAATCATGTCTCACTCGCTTAGGTTCTCTCTGTTCACATGTTCACAACAGCTTAAGCAAGTATCACTAAAATTCATTTCTGGTCATCCCAACTGATATAGGGTAGATTCACTGAAAGACGGACACACACCTTGACTCGGACACATTTGACATGAAAATTCATAATTAAATATACTGAATCAGGTTTAAACGTAAATGTAGAATGAAAGTACAGGTGTTTTGCTTGCTACCTGTGAAGATAACCCAGCATTAACATAGATTGTTAATGTATGATAGGGCCCTAAAGTCAGAGTATATTTTGTTATTTTAGTGTAAGAATTATGGCAGCAGATACAAAAATAGTTTCTCCATTTTCGCTATCGTGGTAATATGCTTAGGCATACATGATATATATGCGGACATTAGTGGAAAGCCCCACATCTTTTTAGGAAAATCATCATAAATAGCAAGATTTAAATCATAGAAGAATGCTATTTATTAGCAATTAAATGTGACTATGTAATTTCACCTAAAGTCGGACACATAATATCTGTGAATATCTATTACTCCAAAGCTAATCTGAGGTATCAGTTATCATTAAGTTAATTCCATTAACATGACGGCCCTGATAACCATTAGAGTGTATAGCCCAAAATCCACGGCGGCAGTAACCTGCATTAAAACGGTATCGCCCCTTTGCCGCCAATATTTCGCCGCTATTTCGCCCTGCTGCGCCAAATTTCCCCCCTCTAACGCCGTGGACATTGGCGGCACAGGCGCGAAAAAGACGCGGCAGGGCCGCAAAACCTCTTTAACGCAGGATCCTGCCGCCGTGGATTTTGGGCTAATCAGATACCATTCAGAAACGGCAGTTTTGACTCCTGTGGCAAATCGACATAGGGTGCCCTGGCAATTTGCGATATTTGTGATATTTTTGTAATCAAATGCTATATCTGATTACATAAGTATTTCAGGATTCACAATACGTTTCTTATAAGGTTTACTGATATCTCCCGCCTAAAAATATTGTGATATCCACCCTCCAAATGATCTTGCAGATGACTCTCTATTGAACCCAGTATAGACAATCTTTGAGGCTCCTATTGATATATAACAAATGTCCAACATCTAGGTAATTTGTATTTTATTTAAGTATTGGATCGATGAGGCTATCCTTGATGATAAAAATTGGAAATTTATTAATTATTCTTTTGTCAGAACATAAAAAACTAATGTGTCCGACTTCAGGTGAGATTTGAGATGAGCTGTCCGACTTCAGGTGAAATTCACCGCTTTTAATTCCCTAGATCTAATCACAATTCTCTCAATTATAATTGGTTAAAAAGCATATGATCACTAATGTGTCATTAGGCCCTGAAATTCCCCTTTCCATATCTGTATTTAGGTAAGTGACAAGGGAAGTACACCCATATATATTCCAAAAAGAACAATAGTAGTTTTCAGACTGGAAACGAAGGTCCGAAAGTGGTGAATCTACCCTACTAACTTTAATTAGGGTGGCCGGACCATTTTTATAAAACGATATGACATTAACATGATGCATATCTACCAATAGCTCTATTATTCACATTTCCAGAACTACTTTTGTCATGGTGATGCAAGAAATAGGGAATTAGCTATAGTGGTTTGAATCAACCTCACCCTGACAAACCTTCTGACAGGTTTCAAACTGGTGCCAAGGCCAACATTACAGCTCATAGCAGTCTTCTTGCCGTACCAATATGCCACCTGGGGTGGATCAGCTGAAACAATGGCCTTCATGCACCCCTGTGTTATAAAGTGCTGCCATCTGGTTAAGCACCATGTATGAACTGATAAAAAAAAGGCTTATATGACCCCAAGGAGATGCCCTGATGCTGGCAGGCGGTAGGTTGTATCATTTCCATTCCAAATGCATCATTTTGAGTTGATTTAGTTCTATCTCCAGTAATTTCCCGTGAACTACCAATTAAAAACTTCTATGAAAGAATGAGCTCTGAAAATACACAATTTTAGGTGGCTTATCTCAAAAAGATATAAATTTCCTAAGATGTTATAGGACATCCCAGGGGATACCTGCATTCAAGACACATCAATCAAAAAAAGAATCTCATTGATACATGGCTTTGCCACCAAGAAGTGCCCATTCCCCCAAATGATAGACTCAGTAATACAGCTCAAGACAGACTCAAAATCTGATGGTCTGTCAAAGTTGCCCCCGAATTACAGTATGTAATACAATTTTGTATGCTTATTCCTGCCTGTGTATGATGTATCCATTCAGGATCTCTTTATACAAATTTACTAGAGGTCTCTATCTGCTCCCTAGTTAAAATGGGGGTATATCATAAAAGGGTCATTTAACATAGGATCAGATACGGATTGCGCGATCAGCTTGGGTAGATTCACCACTTTCGGACGCTAGTTTGCAGTGCTAATGTGACTCTTTTTCATTTTGGAATAAAATGTGTTCTAGATTGCCTAGTAATCACCTAAAGGTATGTATGGAAAGGGGAGAATCCCCTCTGGATCCACTAACAGGAGTGTCGATTATTGGCTATGGTGAACCAAATTATATAAGTCCAAGATAAGTATTTGAAACATCGATTAAGCAATACTTCTGTGGCAAAAAAGTATGTAAAACATCAAAGAGAATATCACAGATAAAATGAAATCCCTATTTTGCCAAGGTTAGCATCACTGTTATATAATGATAGACATGAAACCCGTTTAATAGTATAGACTAGGACAGAACACTATGTGTGCCATGTAAATTCATCAAATCGGTCGAATATCATACCTTCTGAAATTGCATGGTCACTTTTAAGTGGCTATAAATAGCAATCTTTTAACATTTGACACTTCTATTTGTGACTATTTGCTTCACGAGATGTAGGAGTTTCTTCTAATAAATACATTTAAACAATATATGTAGGCACATAGCCATAATCGAGAGATTTGTGAAACTATTTTTCCGTTTGCTCCCATAATTCTAGTACCAAAAAACTAAATTTACCCCAAATTTAGCACATTGATAATCAGTGCTGATAAGACCTATGCTAAATATATACCGTTTTCATAAAATACAAGATAAACATGTGGACTTCCATCTAAAACCGAGGTTTCTGTCTGCTATAATAATTTAATGATGAATTGAATGGTCAAAAGTGTCCGACTTCAGGTGTGTGTCCATTTTTGGGTGAATCTACCCTAGACCCTCCGGCCACCCTGCTTTAAGTGAGTTTGTGCAAGGAAGCAGATCCTGATTTTCTACCTGCCGTATCCGAGTGCCACCTATCGATCAACAGGCCTGGATAATCAGGGGATTTCTCCACTACAGGTATAATAGCCCAAACGGGAGATTCTACCAGCAAAGGAAGATTCTCCTTTACTTTAAAAGGGACCTCCCGGTGGCTTTATCTCTAGAGATAAGGGCCACCGGGAGAGATAAGAGATGCCGCCGGTCCGTGCCTCCAACGGATTCTCCCAGTGAATCTGCCTGAGACCGGGGTGGAGGACTGCCCTGGCCCTGCAAGGTTAGATCGCACACTAAATAACGCTAGGTGGCAGCAGCGGCGTCGCTACAGTTCCACACAGAAGATCATATAGATTCTATCTCAGACAGTGGGTATTTAAACAAAGGACAAAATTGATCATTGGATTCTATAGTAATTGAGTGTTATTGACGATGGTTTTTCTAGAACAAGTGACGAGTTTGTGAGAATTTTTTGAGCCTTGTGGGGCGGATTGCCCGTGCCTGACTCTCACTGAGTATAATTCCTTGTTAAGGATTTCATCCCGCACCCGACACTGTTCATGTCTAGTTGTAGGCATGATGCATCAATGCAGTACTCGCTGCTGCTGCATTAGTGCATCATGCCGACACTGTTCATGGTTGGTTGCAGGCATGATGCATCAATGCAGTACTCGCTGCTGCTGCATTGGTGCATCATGCCGACACTGTTCATGCTTAGTTGAAGGCATGATGCACCAATGGAGTTCTCGCTGCTGCTGCATTGGTGCATCATGCCGACACTGCTCATGGTTAGTTGCAGGCATGATGCATCAATGCAGTACTCGCTACTGCTGCATTGATGCATCATGCCGACACTGCTCATGCTTAGTTGTAGGCATGATGCATCAATGCAGTACTCGCTGCTGTTGCATTGGTGCATCATGCCCACAATGTACATGGTTTGTTGCAGGCATGATACCTCAATGCAGTACTCGCTACTGATGCATTGGTGCATCATGCCGACACTGAGTATGGTTAGTTGCAGGCATGATGCATCAATGCAGTAATCGCTGCTGCTGCATTGGTGCATCATACCGACACTGTTCATGTTAGTTTTAGGCATGATGCACCAATGCAGTACTTACTGCCGCTGCATTAGTGCATCATGCCGCCCTATCAGCAATGCACTGAACCAATAGGGTAATCATGATGCATGAGTGCAGCCCTGGTGAGTTTCTCACCATATCTGTATTCATGCATCATACCGACAAAGGTTATGTTACTTTCGCCAATAAACTTCCCTTCAACGGTTCACCCCATAACCCGGGCCCCATAACCTCTTTATCCGCTACACTGGTTTTCCTTTGCTCAACACCCCTAGTGTTATGATACCACTAGCAGGGGTGACGTCAAATGTCACAGTCGTAACTGAAACCTGAAACTGCATGTACAATACGTTGTGTAGACGTAAATAGATATAATATTATACATCCCCAAACGTATATATATATATATATTTACAAGACGCTGTGTAACCATAACACTACAGATACATAATATTCAATATATATATATATATGTATATATATATATATATATATATATATATATATATATATATATATATATATATATATATATATACAGATGTATACTGTATTCGACGTAATAAGTGCCCTGGGAGTTTAAGATATTAATTTGAGTTGAAATATCGGCATTAAATATTAATTTTAATAAGCTCGCCCCATGGCTTTGTTATAAAGGCTACTGGCATCTACAGGGCGTTTCTTTAGCTTAGCTTAGCTGATACACGAGAATTTTTTTTTAAAAAGCATTACATTGGTAATCAAAATATTTCCCAAAAGAGTGATTATAAATATGCGCAATAATTGGACACATTATGGGTAGTCCTCTTTATCACATGGGGAAGGGAAGATGACCAATGTTCCAATATTCCTCTTGTCCAAATAAACTGGAATGCTTTGTATACGTTGAAACTACGTATATGTTAAAACTATGTATTGTTTAACCCTCTAATGCCAGTATACTGTTTTGACGATCTGTATCATTTCTTTCTCATGATACATGAATCCGAGTTGGCGAGTTACTCACTAGAGATGCATTTATGCATCATGACGGCAAAGGGAATAGTGTATCAACACACTATGCACTTACTGACCACTTACTGCATCATGATGACAACCCTTGAAGAAGTATGATGCTCTCATTGAAGGGTTATGTGATGCACCACTATTAGGGAGTGGTCCATTTTAACAACGGGGGCAGGGGGCTGGTGGATATTCCATGCGAGCACACAAATTTTGTTTCAGCCCCTCCCCGCCCTGAAAGAGGGGTCTTCATATTTTCCACTCCTCCCCTCCTGATGGGTTCAAATTGATCGCGGCAGACTCCTTTGAGCTCTAGGAACACACATGCCTTTCCTATAAAAAAAGGCAAAAAGGGTCGGATTTTTTTGGTCTCCACTCCCCATCCTAAGGGGTGCAAATTTGTTTGCAACCCCCCACCCCCACCCCCTCTCAACGGGTCCCAAAAATGACCAATCCCTCATTATGTACCAGCTGCTCCGTCAGGTGTGTCTGCTTTCACTATACCTGTGATATATGTGTCTGCATGGGCGTCACTCTACATCACAGCTACGTACCTTAGTGCACTCTACACAGAGAGAGGAAACAGCGTCAAAACAGCTCCCCCAGGACACAGAGTCCCCCCTCTGCTTTTCGTTAACATTGCTGCGGGATCAAAAGCACATGGCCTGCATACCTCCAGCATAGTGGAGAGCAAAATAGCACAGAGATTGATGCACAGGTGGCCAGTGTAGGGCACAGAGTGACGCACGTTTACCTACTTACAAGGCAGGGCTAAGACTGTGCTTTGAGCTCGGTTCATACGCATTACTCCCGTAGTCTGCCTTTAAGGCGCAAATCTCGGTACCCCTCCAGCAAAAATCGGAGTGTATTCTCGGGACAGGTACTCAGCCCAAAGAGAAGGGGCGGTGGGGGTTTAACCCATTAAATGTGCAAATTTCAAATGGTACCCCTCCAGCGACAATCGGTGGGTTTAAAAATAGTTTATCAGCTAATAGACTTCCCAAACCTTTTCTTCAAAATGGATATCACTTCAATGCCATGGGTTTCATTATCATTTTAGCTGATAAACAGTGCAACATATTTGTCTATTAATGCATAATTTGAGATTGATAACAATGTACCTGATTTACCTCACTGACTCAGGCACTCCCCCAGGAGAGTATAGGGGAAACTAATCTGATAGAGAATACACTGAGCCATACAGTATTAACACATAGGGTGTTTCAGTGTCGACCTACAGTAAAAAATGTTGCACTACATGTGCTCATCTTCTTTTTTTTTTAAGTAACATTTATTCAGGAGGGAACGAGTTAGGCTCCTTAATAAAAATTGGGCGGTGCCTATATTCTCCTGGCTCCTGAGGGCCTCATGATAGCATCAGTTTTACAGACAGGTGGCGTGTACCAGGCAATCACCGAACTAGTTATATTTAGAAAATATAATATATAAGAGGGTAAAGTTGGTTTCTAGGAAAACATAACTTTATAAAACATGTAGAGTATAACAAAGCAGAATACATAATTGTTCACACTTAGAAAGCAAAATTGCATGATTTACCACGTCAAATGCTTTGGACATATCCATGAATGTAGCCAGTGTGAAATTATTATCATCCATACTATGAAAAGGGTCATTTGTAAAATCTGCAACTGTTGAAATAGTAGAATGCCCTTTTCTGAACCCGCCCTGCTTTGGATTTAATAAGTTATCATTTTCTAGGTAGGAGGATATGTGAATAATACGCTCAAGTACCTTACCGAGTAGGGGGATCTGTGAAATTGGTCTATAGTTTGTAGCATCTTTAAATACTCTAGAATTCATATAGGGAATGGCTGACGCTTTTCTACAATTAGTCAATCTGGTTGTATTAAATACCATCTCAGGGCTAATAATTAAGTCATCTATAATGAGGTTGGTTGTGGTCCCAGCGTATGTCCAAGGGATGTTGAAGTTAGTAGCAAATTTTGGACCTATACCAACAAAGTAGTTGTTGATATGCTCAGCAGTTTTTGAGTGCTCGATGGGTTGGCCATGTATGTGTATGTTATCAAACATGTTACAAATGTATGCATTTGAATTTCATTGACAAAAAAATACATGAACAATTATCAAATTAGACGTTTACATCTTCTGAAACACTTTTTACTGGTGTCCTACCTTTGGTCATCAGACAGGGTTCGTCACATCAAAATTTGCCTAAACGTTTGTTACTTGTTCTGGCAGGTCTTTCAGAACACACTCGTCAGTCGTCAAAATTAAAACTCTCGTCAATTGCAAATATTACAATATTGACGAAAATCACATTATGACGACGGCGAATCCTCCAGAGACCCTCCAGAAGGAACACCCACGAGGGTCTTTCAGAACGGACTGGTCAGTTGTCAGAATTGGATTTTCGTCAGATACTACAACATGTCGGGCCCTCAGATCCTACAGTATGTCGGGCCCTCAGATCCTACAACATGTCGGGCCCTCAGATTCTATAAAATGTCGTGCCCTCAGATTCTATAACATGTCGGGCCCTCAGATCCTACAGTATGTCGGGCCCTCAGATCCTACAACATGTCGTGCCCTCAGATCCTACAATATGTCGTGCCCTCAGATCCTACAATATGTTGGGCCCTCAGATCCTATAATATTTCAGGCCCTCAGATCCTACAATATGTCGTGCCCTCAGATCCTACAATATGTCGTGCCCTCAGATCCTACAATATGTCCGGCCCTCAGATCCTACGTTATGTCGGGCCTTCAGATTCTATAACATGTCGTGCCCTCAGATCCTACATTATGTTGGGCCCTCAGATCCTATAATATTTTAGGCCCTCAGATCCTACAATATGTCGGGCCCTCAGATCCTACAATATGTCGGGCCCTCAGATTCTACAATATGTCGGGCCCTTAGATCCTACAATATGTCGGGCCCTTATAAGCTCCAGGATGACAGACTGGGCAAGTTGAATGTGAAGCTCTGGAGGGGAATATCCTGTTGATGGTGTACCCTTTACATCTCAACTCATGCGGGAAGGCAACCTGTATTAAAATACTCTTTTTATATTCTGGAGGACCAACATTGTTATTTTGAAACTCTATCCTACACTCCCTCTTCAGGACCCAACCCTAATAGAAAGTCCCCTGTAAGGGTTGCAGCTAATTCCAAAGGCTAGAATGATTGATTGAATTCCAGAGAGATGGTTCAACTGATTTACAAGCTCAATTTTCAAAAGGTTGATTTGAAAGATTGGTTTTGGAATGCTGTAGGTGATCATGACACATTTCCCAGATAGAAAACGGGGGATGTGTTTGTAATTTAGGGAGGGATCATTTTTAAGATTAGGGGGGTTGGGGGGGGGAACCAAAAGAATTAAGACACCTTGAAGGGGGGGACCAAAACATTTGGACCCTTCTTGGGGGGGAAACCAAAAAAGATGTACCAATTTTTAGAAAAAAAAGCCAGCGCGTTACTATCGCTCAAAGGGGTCGGCCGCTCTCAATTTCAACCTGCCTGAGAGGAGGGCCCAAAAATGTTTACTGACTCAAGTGAAAATATACCGACAAAATTACTAAAATCATAACCAAAATTCCACAATTTAGTATCAATGTTTGTCCACTTTTATCATGTTTTTCATCAAAATTTAGCAAAAAAGAAAAGTTTTCCTCAAAACCTGTTTTGTTTGATGCGGGGTGATGAGAAACCATTTTATTTTTTATACACTGTTGTAGTTGTTGACGACTGTGAGGGAGTTGAGTATACGGGGCGCTACAAACATTATAGAGGAGCCTGTATGTAATATATACTTAAATTGTACAATTCAGTATGGCAACCTGCCTACAACCCTTCAAACCATAAATGGCTGCTATTGCTGTGTGCCCTTGGTCGTCATGATGCATGAATACAAACCTGGTGAGTAACTCGCCATGCCTGCATTCAAGCATCACGCCCACCATATGGACTTGATACACCCAAGAAGTGTTAGCATGGTGCACCAATGCAGCACCAGCGAGTTACTCGCTACATTTAATGTCGTTTTTTTTTATCAAGTTTTTCAAGAAAAATTAGCAATCAAAAAAATAAGTTTTCCGCAAAAACCTGATTTCTGTGATTCGCCCGCTGATGAGAAACCATTTAATTTTTTTGGGTGGCCCAACTGAGAGGCATGATTATGATATATGGCCATGTAACAAATTTGCTGCACTGTAAACTGGGGGAATCCCCCAAAACATACATTAACCCTTTAAGGCCAAAATATGATTTAATGCACTATTTGCAATTCGTCACCATGATGCACGAATGCAGTCCTGGCAGGTAACTTGCCAATGCTACATTTAACCCTTTGCCTACTGACCTTGAAAACCACGCACGTCCTTGACTATGTGTACCCCAAATCTCTATTACTACAAAAAACAGGGGCTTTCTATGTCATATCATATAAGGCCCAAATCCACCATGGGGAGGTTAAAATGTGGATATTTTAAAATTTAGGCTGAAAGAAATATATTTCACAGATTGTAGATTAAAAAAAACATATATATATTAAAAAAACATATATATTCTATCTATAATCTGTGAAAAAGATATGACAATTGAAATATTTTCTCAGAAATACACATTCTCACAATGATGCCAAATGCCATCACCCGTTTTGGATGGATGATGCCAATTGGCATCACCAGTAGTTAACTATCACTCTGAATATATCTACACCTACACAGTATTCAGGATGCTACCATGAATACACTGCAGAGTTATTTGAGTGATAAGAAATGTTGCCTTGAAGTAACACCCTCCTTAATGGTTAATATACATTCTACTATTCGACTCGTCTCAGACCTTGGTCCTGCACACTTGAGTTAGTGTGTAAACTTCTTACTTGGAATATGTATTGGGGAAGGCCACAACGGATGGAGGAGGAGTTCAGACTGGTTCTAGGACAAGTACCCCCGGACATCTACCCTGCCATTTACGCCCCTGGACATCTACCCCCTAGGACCTTTACCCCCCTGGACATCTACCGCCCGGACCTTTACCCCCTTAGGACCCTTACCCTCTAGGAGATCCACCCCCTTGGACAATTACCCCCTTGGACCTAACCCTCTAGGACTTCTTCCCCTGGGGCCATCCATCTACTCCAGATACCTGGACCATTGAATCAACTCTAAAACCTCATGATTGAATGAATGTTTTGAGTCGCTGGGGCTGCAATGGTACATCATGACGAGAAGTGTCCTCTTTTAGCGACAAGAGGGTCGAGGAACAGCCATGTGCCAAAACACGTGTTATGTTACACCCTGAAAGCTCATGAGGCCACAAATATAAAGATTGTTTCAACTCACCCAACCGGGTTTAGCAAAACAGCGCCGCTGCTCATCTTTTTTAACCCCCATTTGTTTTTGCGACAGACCAGTCTCCATGAATCATAAACCAGACACTTATTAGGCATTTTATAGAAAAAGAAAAACAGCCAAAAAGCAAGTTTAACGGACCATGTCATACTGAAAACTAACTTTATTTTGCCTTAAGGACTGTATAATAACGCGGGGACTTCCAGAGAGAGAGAAGCAGGGTGTCTCCCACCCATGCTTTATGTAGCGGTACAGCTACACCCCATCATCACACCACTGGTCACAGTCTCAAGGTGAGGAGGGAAAGTTTCATCATAACAACATCAGCACTGCTCGGTACAGCATAAGGTGAGGTGGAGAAGGAAAGTCTACCACAACACCAAAACTTCATCATCAACAACAACAACAACAACAACAACAGCAACCACGGCAACAATCGTAACAACAACAGCAATATGGTTTATCTTTCCACCACTGTAGAAGGCTTCATAAGGTGGACTAGGAATTTACAACAATAACAAGGAGGCATAACAACAACAACAACAACAACAACAGCAACAACAACAACAACAACAATAATAGCGAAAGTGTTAACAACAACACCAACAATGTAGTTCATGCATGCATCACTGTCGATAGCGACCTATGGTGAAGTGGGAATTTACCACAACAACAACAAGAAGGTAAAACAGCAACAACAACAACAGCAGCAGCAGCAACAATGGGAAGTCCGAAGCAAGACGTGATGGAGGCGTTGTGACGTCATCATGTCTGAAACGCAGCATTTATAAACGGACGTTTTTACATTATAAACTCCATGACCTTGCCGAGCACTGGGCAGACTGTTTTATGCGCACTTTATGACTGTCCTGTGGCATAGGAGTTTAATTCACCAACCCCGTGTATGCATTAGAGGAACATCAGTTTAGAACTGGCAGCAGAAACTCACTGTATGGTCCTGCTCCTAAAAGTGCCAGGATATAAAATTTAACAAAGGACGGTTCAAATTGGAGTGCCAAGATAGAGAGCTGGTGGGCTGCATGAGTACCTGGTTGTTTGTAAGTTGTACCTTGCTGTAGCCATTGCACCAGTCGCCCCTCTAGCCTCCCATCTTCGTTCTGTATAGTACTGAAGGTGTTAATGGCACATGGCGAACCACATGACATGAAGATGACGTGACGATGCTGATGACCTTAGCCCTTGACATGTAAAACGATATCAACCGTGAGTAATAACTTGACATATTTATATTGCTACATATAGAAACTCACCCTAGGAATGGCATAACCTTATACCATACCTCTCCTTAATTTGACATGAGGACTCTCTTTGGGCCATCACGTCTAAGGAATTTATATCAATCTGGAGTCTGGAGTCATATCAAGGGATACGTAGTTTTAAAACTTTTTAGGAGCAATTCTGAGCAAAATTTGGGGAAACACTTTTTTAGGTCAATTTTGGGTGCAGATTCCATAAATTGATTTCACCAAACTGAGAAATACCTTTCTCAACTCCTTTCTCAACTCCTTCCTCAACTGGACGCCAATATATCAGGATGTTTTCATCCGACATGGGCATACACACAAAAGTAAAAGTGTCACCTGTGTCTCCCACGTGGCTCTGGCAAAAATGGAGTATCAAACAGCTATTGACGCTGCCATTGACACTGATAGTGGAGAGTCAACTCAAGTTGGCCCTTCATATAGGCAGAGTCATTAGCTGTTTGACTCTCTATTTTACCAGAGCCACGTGGGAGACAGAGTTGACACCTTTACTTCTCTCTGTGCACATTTTCTTTTTTCTGAAGTCTATAGTGGGGGGGGGGGGGGCACGGTGCCCAACCACACCAGCTTTAAACATTGTATGTTAAGCTCGAGGCGGAATATACTCACTTGCATCAGAATCACATATATCTGACTTTGAGTCCCCTTTACTTTAGTTCTCATTGGGGGCCCAGCGAACTCTGCCCTCCCCTCTTCCTACGTGGGAGAGGTACAATATTGGAAATGTGTGTCTTAATTATATCGTAGGGCCTTAGTATATGTTTGGTGGCGCCCAAGCACATTTAGGCTCCCCGTCTCTGTGACTGGGAGCCCGGGCCCCCCTGCCCCCCCCCCTTTTTCCTACGCCACTGAAGCCTATAATACTACCCCAAATCAGATAGTAGTAGAGCAGTTACGATGGGTACTCAATTTCACTTTCTGTAAGTCTCCGAAACTGACGATACCTATATACACACACAGACACATAAGTTTCGTAGGTCAAGCATAAGAAATACTTTAGTTACAGCCTGTTTGTCACTCCCCTAAAGACAGGGGACCCTACGATCCTAACCAGTGCATGGTATACGTCATTCTGTCATGAGATCCAAAGTGGCGACGGCGATGGGAATATTCTCTGTCTGTGTTCAACTCTCCGAGCATAGTGCTAGATGGTTTTATTGTTTATTTGACAAACAGGATGCAGAGCCCACGAATCCCCCAAATTTTGTTTGTCTTATATCTGCCTATATTTTCCTCTGAACAAATCTGAGACTACTTTTATATATCTATTTCTGCCTCAGATTGGTCGACCGAAAAACATGCGGTGGTTAGGATTCTACCGCTTCGTAAAGACACCCCTTAAAAACAGGATTTGTCCATCCAGAAACTTTGCCCCATTTGGTTTGAAGTAAATATGCCGTTCTTGTTGTCAATTTGTTGTTATCGTCAGAGGTAGCAGGGTGATACATTTCGTCATGGCTTAAGCAAGTGGACACTTAACTTTACCCTTTAACCCTTTGATGATTAATGCATTAATGTGTGATGCCTTTGGTCGCCATGATGCATGAATGCAGCCCTGGCGAGTCACTGGTCAGGGCTGCATTCAAGTATCATGCCAAACCGGCATGATGCACCAATGCAGCACCGGCGAGTTACTTGACAGAGCTGTATTGGTGCATCATGATGACAAATGTCATCTTTTAGTGACATCCGTCCTTAAAGGGTTTTTGATATGGAGTGTGACACCTGTATATATATACAACAAGGAGAACCCAAAAATGGCAAGGTTCAAAGTGCAGACCTCCGTGCCGTCTGTGCTCATTGATGTTATATAGTCCTTTAATGGCTATTTGGACTAGGCCTACCTTTGTTTGGTGCATATTTTATTACAAAGTTGGTGATTTATGTACTACTATCATGACACAATTATATGTTTCTGTCGCCCCCTGCCAATATATATATATATATATATATATATATATATATATACATATGTAGGGGCACGAATAATACGTGTACATATAAGGTCCGTGGAGTCAGAGCGGTAAGTGCCTCCAACGGACACTAGGTGGCAACACCTAAGCCATGTCCTTTCGGTTATCCGGTAGCGGAGCCGGGCAGGGCACTCCAGACGGCGCTACGGAGGAGTGCCACGTCGACACTGCTTGGTCCGCGCTCAGGATATATAAGAGGCTGAGGTTGGCTACCTCACCAGTTAGTCCTAGGACGAGCTCTGACCCGCACCTTTCGTACCTTCCCTTTGACAGGGGCACCTACACCCCTCCCACGTTATGGACTCTGCACCAGCCATGCTGGCACAGGGCTTAACTGTCCGGTATCGCTAATGCTTCGAACTATCGATAGAATCCTGTGTGTCTTCGAATGGTTGAAAGACCAAGTGAACCGAGTGGAAAACCTTCGTGTACTTTTGAGGCTGTGATCGAATAAAAACCTGTTGCATTCAAACCGAATTTGGAACCTGTGTTCGTGTTGTACGCATATGAAACCCCTACATTGGTGCCGTGACCAGTTCGGGTGAAACACAGAATAGCACAGTCAGTTGGGTTAACATGGCTGAACAGGCAAAGGGTGGAGCGTCTCTTCATCCTATTTCGAGTCCAGATCCGGAGGTGGTAGCAGCCCTTGAGAAACACTATGGGCCAAACCGTTCGAGTTCTACACCAGAGCCAAGGAGAGGCAATCCTGATTCTATTCGAAAAGATCTGGGGTCAAACCTAGATGATTCTTTGTTTGAAACTGGCGGTTCGAAGAGACACATTGCTCCTATGCCAACACAAGGCATGAGCATGCTGCATGCTGAACGACACCAGCGACAGGAAGTCACACGTCGTCATTTCGAGGAGGAGAAGAATTGTTTCGAAGGAGCAAGGATTGCAGAGATGGACAGGATGAATGAAGAGTTTGAAGCTTTGAGTCATCGGTTGGTACAGCTCCGGAACAAGAATGAAGATCTAGAAGGGGCAACAATGGAGAAACAGAACCGCTTAGACACAACGAAGGCGGAACTGGAACATATGGAAAACCAGTTCGCTCATCAACAAAATGTCTTGCGGCGACGTACTGAATCTCTAGAACAACGTCAAGATATGACCATACATGATTCGGACGAGCTCCATGATACGATCCGAGAAGCAACCAAGGCGATGATGGACGAAAAGGATCGTCTGATCAGGGAGGTGGAAGATTTACAGAAGAAACGAGATGAAGAGGCAACTCGAGGTGGCCGTTCGGGGTTCGATCATGTCAGTGGTGGCATATACAACTCATCAACTGGTGGGGGTAGTGCCTCTACCTCAACCGGAGGGAGACCAAAACGAGTGACCATTGATACGGGGGATCCGGATGGAAGATCTTCACGGCGTGACCAACGCCCAACGTCGTATGATGACGACCATTCGAACTCTCCCAGTCGTTCCAGCTCTCGAGAGAGACCGAGCCGTACGGGTTCGAATGAGAGATCTTCGAGATCTGATCCGAATGAACGTTCGAGTGGGCCCTCAAGGAGGCCAGGGAGATCTCCTACACATGCAGGTAGACGAGTATCTCGCCGCGAATCGATGTCCCCTGGGATGAAATTGATTTACGACACGAACCCCTGCATTGCTGAGATGGGAGTGGACTGTGTTAGCAGACAAGCTGATAATGCCGATATCGTCGACTGGAGCATCGAGCAGTCGTTTCTGTTGCACAAGGACAACCACAACGCTGCTAGACGCACTGCAAGCACTCCGAGTCCGTTCACGGGAAGACAGCCATGGCAGGACTGGTTCGCAGACTTCATGGACGATATGAGGTATAATCGATGGTCAGAAGAGGAATCGTTGGACGAGCTTTTACAGGCATTGAGAAATGGCCCGGGCAAGCTAGCTGTTTCGAGATGGAGAACGATGCATGGTGCCGGATTGTTTACCCAATTGGTGGAATGCGCCAGTTACCTGATAGGTAATGTGGGTAATGAAGACCCGCTTCGATTGTTCCGGAAACGGACTCAAAAGCCAAACGAGTCGCACTGTGTGTTCGGTCTAGAATTGCAATCTCTCTTGCAAAGGGCTAGACCAAGATGGCAGTTAGATGACCCACAGTTCCTAGATGATTTGTTCTCGCAATTCATTGAGGGATTAAGGGATTCTGATGAACGGACCGCTGCATGTGATAGTTGGAAAGCTGGAACTTCTCTCACTGATTTGTTCATGGCCATAGAAGACTATGACAGGAAACGGCATCTGCTATCTTCGAGAGTACTTTCGAGAACTTCCAGTGTGGTGCAAGACCCACCAGCCTCTGATACAGAGGAAGGTGATTCTGGAAGGGAGGAGGAGATTGGCGCAGTTGCTCAAAAGAACAGCGGCAGATCTTATTCCAATTCGAATTCGAAGCGCTATCCGAAGGCTGACAGGAAAACACCACCTGTGACCCCAGGAGTTACAAGCGCACCTTCGACTATTTCCTCAACTCCCAGTTCTATGGAAGAACTTCTGTTAAGGTTGACTGACTTGATGTCTGGAAACCAGCAATCAACAGGGAGGAATTCGAAGCCGAGAGTGGACAAG
This sequence comes from Harmothoe impar, assembly GCA_947462335.1. Classification (NCBI taxonomy): domain Eukaryota; kingdom Metazoa; phylum Annelida; class Polychaeta; order Phyllodocida; family Polynoidae; genus Harmothoe; species Harmothoe impar. Next base: position 18,723,200 of record OX381704.1, on the reverse strand, counting down.
ACCACTAGGAAGTGTTACAGGTGTCAGGTCCTGGGACACTTTGCTGCAGAATGCCCAGCTGAAAAGCCGGTACCCAAGCCTGAAGAGAAGAAAACGGAAAACTAGACGGGGTTGCTCTGGATGGCAAGGTAGTAACCCCTAAGGAGAAGGAAAGCCAACATATCGCCAGCGGTGCAAGCGATGAAGTCCGAGGTGCAGTAGAGATTGGAAACTTAGAGGAGGGGCCTGATCAGTCCCTTCTAAGTATGTCCAATGAACCCAGAAAAGTAGACGTCCGAGGAGGAAGTACTGGGGAAGCGGCGAATTGGATACAGGAGCTGGAAGTAGTCAGCAGTGCCCGATTGTCCCCGGATCACCCCTGTTTGAAGCACTTGAAACGACGGGGAGTAGATCTTGGTGTCACTAAGGATTTCGAACGTTTCACCGTTAACCCATCACCATTGGATGGGAAGAGGTGGTATTTGACTGTAGCAGTGAGGGGAAGGTCCGCAGAATTTCTAGTGGATACTGGAGCTAGTCACTCCATGATCTCGAAGACCTTGTAGCCGATGAGCCAGATAACTTCACAACGAGGGTAACAGCTCATTCGGCCGACGGTAGCTGCATGCAGACGTTTGGTAAAGCATTTTTCGAAATCAATATAGGTGGGCAGGATTACCTTCTGTCCCCTACTATTGCTGATCTGAGTGATGATGGCATCATCGGATTAGATTTCGCTGCGTTGTACGGTGCAATGTTGGAACCTTGTAGGGGGATGTTAAAGATAGAACATCCATACAAGGTGGCCGTACAATGCGTATTGAGAAAGGTATCTTCTGTAGCCTCGGTGGTACAGACGGTTAAGATACCCCCAGGACAGACATGTGATGTGCTGTTTTCGAGTGACAGTATCTCCCGAGACCAGATGGCGGTGGTTGAACCCGATGTGGTGAGACTTGCATCAATTGGACTCGAGAGTGCAGATACTTTCGTAGGCAGTGGCAGTAGGAATTTAATTCCTATTTCGAATCCTGGTGGTGAAGTCCGTTATCTGATGAAAGGTACTCCCGTGGGGCAGGTGATCGTTGCACAGGCAAGCACCAGTATACTCTCAGAAGATACCAAACCGAACCTTGAAGGGATGTCCGATTTACGTCCGGAACTCCAAAAGTTGGTGGACGATTCGAGCTTGGTGACGGGGGACCAGAAAGATCAGTTCAGTTCAGTTTTTAATATTTTTATTGGTTCCAAACATTCATATCAAATACGTTTTTCAAGTCAACCAATATTGTAAATACAGACAAAATATATACAATTCAAATGGTGCATAGGAGTATAGTAATAAGTCGTCGGCCACAAACAAAGTACTGGAGATGGTCAGATCGTTCCATGACGGGGGATCAACATACTGTTACATTTCTGCAGCCGCCACGAAGGCATGAATAGCTGCCTTTTCACAACAATTGTGATTCATATTCCTGGTCGGTAATTTAGTAATTCAATGTAAGTTTACATAGACTACATAAATACTTCAGATTCAACACAGAGTTAAATCAGAATTAACTCGCACTCATGCTATGTTATATACCATGTTTAGCTAACAACCTAGCTGACAACAGTTGAGACGGGTATTGGTGGAATATGATGCAGCCTTCGGGGAGCCCACTGGTTTGGGGCGAACTGATAAGGTGCTACATTCCATCACTACAGAGGACGCTGTACCTTTCAAAATCCCTTATAGACGCCTACCTTTGAAGAAGAAATTGATGGCCGAGAAGGAAATCGCTGATCAGCTGAGGTTAGGGGTGATTGTTCCCAGCACTAGCCCCTGGTCCAGTCCTGTTCAGATGGTGACTAAGAAAGACGGCACAATTCGCTTCTGCATAGATTATCGAAAATTGAATGGCTGTACTAAGAAAAACTCCTATCCTCTCCCCCGTATAGACGAGACTATTGATTCCCTGGGCGGAAACCAATGGTTCTGTACGCTGGATTTGCAATCCGGATACTGGCAAGTTGGAATGAAGGAAGAGGATCAGGAAAAAACAGCGTTTTCGAGCCATGTCGGTCTTTTCCAGTACAATGTGATGCCGTTCGGATTGTGTAACGCCCCTGCAACATTCGAAGCCATGATGGAATCTCTGGTGAGTGATCTGTTATGGAAGGAGTGTTTGGTGTACCTGGACGACGTAATTGTCTTCGGGAAGACCTTCGAATCGTGCCTGGCTACTTTAGTCAAAATTTTCGAGAGGTTGATAACCCATGGTTTGAAATTGAAACCAAAGAAGTGTCACCTATTTAGGACTTCTATTAACTATCTCGGTCGGATAATATCCACTGAGGGGGTTAAGGCGGATCCTGAGAAACTGGATGTTGTATCGGAATCGGAAAAGCCAGAGGGACCTAAAGACATACGGTCCTTTCTGGGCTTCTGTAGTTACTACAGAGACTTCCTACCGGGGTATGCCAGAATAGCTCAGCCTATGCAGGCTCTAGCTCACTGGACTCCGGGTAGAAGGAAGGAGCCTTTCCCATGGGGTCCGGAACAAGATCTAGCATTCGAAGCCGTGAAGAACCTATTTCGAACCACCCCAGTTTTGAAATATCCAACAGCTGATGGACATTTCATACTGGACACAGACGCCAGTAATGACAGTATAGGTGCTGCTCTATCCCAGATGCAAGAGGGGATAGAAGTGCCACTGGCTTTCGCTAGTAATACCCTCAATAAGGCCCAGAGGAATTACTGTACCACTAAGCGCGAATTGTTGGCGGTAGTGGTGTATACGAAGAAGTTTAAGCACTTCCTTTGGGGAGGTGACTTTACTTTACGGACAGATCACTCGTCCTTAAGGTGGCTGTTGAACTTTAAGGAAGCAGAAGGAATGATCGGTCGATGGCTGACCCACTTGTCCGAGTTCGGGTTGGAAAATAGCCAAATCCAACACAGAGCAGGGAGCAAGCATATCAATGCTGATGCCCTTTCGAGAAGACCCATACGGAAATGTTCTAGAATGGATTGCGATGATTGTGGAGCCCATAATGCTGTAATAGCTGGAGTTCGAATGCCGTATGATGTAGGACATTCTAAAGCAATGGAATGGTCCACCGAAACCATCAGGCAATTCCAGAAGGGTGATGCTGTCATTTCAAGACTAATAGAACAGGTCTCCAGTGGTGCCCAACCACAAAGACCAACCATTTCGATTGAGAACCGGGAAATGAGACAGCTACTTGCTCAATGGTCTGAGCTAACTGTTGTTGACGGTATCTTGTGTAGGTGGAAGATAACACCTTACAAGGCCAAAATTCGACAAATCGTGATACCCACAGCTATGCGAAGGGATATCATGTATTTCGTACATGGACATCAGACCAGTGGGCATTTTGGAAAGAAGCGTTCCCTTGCGCGACTCTCCAGAAGGTATTACTGGCCTGGCATGAGTAAAGATCTGCTTAGGTGGATCTCTACTTGTCCAGATTGTTGTCTGAGCAAACCAGGTGAAGGCCTGGGGAAGTTGCCACTAACTCAAGAGCTTTGGGGAGTTAGATTTGCACGCATAGCGGTTGATATCATTAGTGGCCTAAAAACCACTCCTGATGGAAACACGTGCATGATGGTGATCTCCGACTACTATTCGAAGTATACTAGAGTGTTTCCTCTGAAAGATCACAAGGCTCATACATGTGCTCGTGCATTTGTAAAGGGTTGGGTGCTTCATCTAGGCGTGCCCTTGATGTTGCATAGTGATCAAGGCAGAGAATTCGAATCTGAGTTATGGGCAGCAATGTGCCATAACCTTGCTATATGCAAAACCAGAACGAATCCGTACAGGCCTCAGTCTGATGGTCAAGTAGAAAGGTTCAACAGAACCTTGATACAAGTCCTGAAGCCTCTGGTCAACAGTCAGATGGATGATTGGGACGAGCAATGCGAGTTTGTGGTACATGCTTATAATAGTACGGTGCATGCTTCCACCGGTTGTTCCCCCAATTTGTTGGTATTCGGAGAGGATTTGATTATGCCTGCTGACTTGGTGTTTGGCGTAGCTGGGATAAACGCTGAAACACCCTGTCAGGTGATGTTCGTGGAGGCATTGAGGGATCAATTCAAGTCCGCATACGAGATGGTTCGATGTGAACTAAGCAAATCTGCTTCATGGCAAAAAGTGGGCTATGACGTAGGTTTGAAACTTAGGTCCTTTCGAGTGGGGGATGAAGTAGTTAGGCTACACGACCCCCTACAGCAGCTAAAGTTGTCACCCAACTGGGATGGTCCCTTTACTGTGGTTCGGATTGTTTCAGAATCCACTGTGGTGATCAAATCCTTGTTGGGACGCCTGTATAAATCCAATGTAGCTCGCCTACGCCGGTGGCAGGGTGATGCTTCAGCGCATTCGAAGCCAGGGGAGCATTCGAAGTCAGATAACACTGAGTGGAGAGCGACCACCCCGGAACGACGTGGTCCTGGTAGACCTAGGAAACTAGTGATACCCTCAGATGAGAAAAAACCTATGTCTCCTGGTATTGGTAAATTAAAGCGGGGCCGGGGTAGGCCTAAAAAAATTTTACCAATTCGAGCTTCTAGCAAGAAGGATAAAAAGTGCGGAAAAAAAGTCTCGGCAAATGAAGGTCTGAAGGGGAGGAGGGCTGTCCAATTGACTACTGGACATCCTGTCGAATCTTCCCGGACGACCAGGTCTAAAGAACCCGAGGTGGGGTTAAGGCGCAGTCCACGGCATAATCCGGAGACTGCTGTGACCTAATTTGTATACACAACAAGAAGTTTCGATGCCATGATGGTAGTACAGACCTAATTGCTGTCGAGTGAGCAGAGCTAGGATGGGTGTTGATCATGAACGTCCCCGAGGGTGGCAGACGGAACTATCCGGCGGGTATTCTTATGTTACCCGTAATGACATTTGCCTACACTCCTGAAGAATTCATGATTAGCGGTATCCCTGGTACTGTGGAACTGACTCAATAAGGATTACACTGCGGTGAGCTACCCGTTCGATTAGTGGCGGGAAAAGCGAGCGTCTCCCGCCGGGTTATCCGTCGGAAAAGGGCTATCCGGTGAAGCGTGAACGCTGATTGGTTGACCTTTGCTCCCGCGGCGGGCGTGGCATCACGAGACAAGAAGGGCGGTCGCCATATTGGATCAGTGCCAAGAAGACGCACGGACGCTGCAGGGCAAAGGAGGAGGAAGAAGGGACTTGTAGTCGACCAAAAGTCTCCAAAACCACATCATAAGACGCGCCAACCTGGTTAGTTCCCGCTCATAGTGTCATTAGGACACGCGGAGCTTCGTACTCCGCAAATCTTCGATTATTAAACTTCGTTTTCGTTGAAAACATTCGACTGCGATGGAGGAGCAGTACACCCCCGGTGAGGGCCTCCAGTCCGACGAGATAGATCTGTTCGGGATGGACGATGGCCAATTCGACAACGCTCATGAGTCGGATTATGAATCCGCCTCTGAATCCACCGGGAGTGCGGGTACCGTTCGTGTAGCGGGAATCGGCTCCTATTCGACGGCTGATCGGGACAGTATGACCATGCCACCCCCGGCTACAGTCAACCTAGGGCCGTTGCCGTGGCGCAATGTCCCAAAACGCGTTGCTTCGAAAGACATAGACAATTCGACGTCAACCCGGCTTAACGCAGCAGGTGATGAGGAAGAGGACGAGATGCCAGAGTTGGAAGAGGTAAGCCAGAAATTGCCTATCCATGCAGTATCTGACGAAGAAATGGAGGACTTCGTACGAAAATCGCTGGCCCAGCAACAACTCATGGAGGTGCTGGAGTGCGACCCGCCGTTCGACACCTCGCTGAAGCTCCATCCCACACTCATGTCGATGGTGCTAGACAAGCTGGAGGAACATGGATTCGACCACCATGAGGGTACTTGGCTAGAGAGTTACGAAGGAGCCATCCGGGGAGCATATAAAAATGAGATCTTTGGAAAAATCCTACTGCGATGTGGTACGAACTTTCGGCATCTCCAACAAGCCAAGGCTATGGAGGAAGCAGTGCCCTCAAGTGATGGGAGCACGACCAGCACGAAGGGGAAGAAAAAGAAATTTACCAAGACTAAAGGTAGTCGTAAAACTTCCAACACTAGTACTCCTCCAAATACTCCGCCTATGTCCGAGGTATCCGAACCTGCCCCAGTCCAGTCCGAATGCTCTTCGAGTACTTCCCAGTCGGCTTCAACGTCATTCGAAGAACCAACTACTACCACCGGGACTACTGAGTCTCCATCCGAATCTCTTCCGAAAGCTCCGGGACCTTTACCAGTCCCATTCGAAGGAGACTCAGCTAGCGTGGAGTTGGCTCCGCGGGAGATCAGTTGAGCAAGAAGCTTGTTATGCTCAGGTGGTTAGAGAATCCGATGAACTCAGGGCAGCCAATGAACAGTTACGGCTAACTCTGGAAGCTATGCAAACTGCCCCCAGAACGCCAATGACTCGAGCCCAGTCCCGTAAGAACCCCAATCCACAACAAAAAGGACGGTCCGTATCCGACGCTTCGGATCTGGAGGAGGTCCCCTTCGAACTTCCAAAGAGCCAGAAACGGAAGGCGAAGAAGAGTGAGGCACGACAGCCATGTGTACCTCATCCTTCGCCTCCCCAAACTACTGCGATTAATATGTCCCCAACCGTGAGGTTGGTGGACGTAGTATCCGGTACGGCCTCTACCCCTTCGAGGCCTCCTAGGGCACCCACCCGGACGCATTCGACCCCTCCAGCAACTCCGACTAAAACTCCAGTGCAGGTCAAGGTACCTGCATCTCCGTCTACGTCCTCCGAGTCAGGGCAATCGAACACGCCACCAGTGGTTTCGTCGCCCCCTCCAGCTGCAGGGGCAGGTGCCTCGGCAGACGTTCCAGGTTCTCGGGTGGAGGACATGATTTGGCGCAATGCCAGCGGGGGCTTCAAGAAATTTAGGCCCGAGTGCATGGAACACTGCAAGCGATCGAGGGAGATGTATTCGTGTCCCAAAGAAACAGACCATGAAGGATTGTCTGATGACGAAGAATGGATGAGATCCAATATGGGTTCACCCAGTTCCTGGTCATGGACAGAAAACTGGTTCGGTCGGCTGCTGGATCGAAAACAGTTCCCCGAGACCTACTACAACCATGAGGGCCGCCCCAAAATACGATGGGGGATGGCCCGGTACAAGGAAGGGGTAAGGGAGGATTGCCCATTCGATTCCTGTCGCAGCTACTACGTACACGAGAACCGCCCCATGCCTACTCGTCTTCGATTCATGCGACATCTTGTGGAGAAGCACATGCACCACCGTGCGATGTATGTCTGCGCTGATGTTGGCAAGTCAAACAAAAGGTGTTCGGGAATGTGGACCCCTCGAAGAGGCCGAATGATCGAGCACCTGATACAATGTCATGGCCAAGCCATGATGTTGGCCAGAAAGAACGTTGGAGATCTCCATGCATCACTGGTGGCAGGCCTGGACAAAGTAAAGTTCGAAACCATTACGATTGAGACCTTCCAATTCGGAAAGGTCCAATTAACCCGGAATTCGAAACAGTCAGCTGTCTTCCAGCGTACTGATCTACGTGGTGGGCTGGACCTGAACGACACCTTGTACAAGGAGTTGTACGACTGGAGAGCGGCCAACCCCCTTCCAGGGAAACGAAGTGAGAACAGGAGTCCAGCCACTTCCGAACCTGACTGCAAAAAGGTCAAATCGGAGGTTCCGGCTCCGAGAGCTCCAACTGCAGCACGAGGGCGCGCGACACAATTGAGCACCGGTCCCCACTGAAGGACTTGCGCCCTAACTATGGTCCGGACTTCTCAGCCCCCAAGGGTCGTTCCCAGCTGCAAACCCTTCGTCCTCTGACCCCTGGTAACCTGGCTAGTAGGGCTGAGTACCCTTCAATGGACTTCCCTGGTCCGGAGGTACAGACTGAGAAGGATCCGTACAAAAATCTCCCTACGGGCATCTCTGTAATGGATGCCATCCGCCAACCGGACTCACGGGACGTGGAGATGGCGGATTCGGATCACTTTGTGCTGCCTGGGAAAAAGGACTTGGTGGTGACGACCACCAACCTCACTCCTCGGGCAGAAGATAAGGTGAAACCAAAGGCTGACAGTTCTACAAAGTCAGTGGGGCGTAAAACCCCTGCTACTAGTGCGGATTCAACATCCATGAAAACTGAGCCTGTGGTGGACCCGGTTCCAGTGACCACTTCGAACCCAGTCACCACCACACCAACGACAACTGCTGGAGGAGGGAAGGCAGCAACTGTTGCAGCCACCCTACTCACCACCACTACTACCACTGCCACTGTGCCCTATAAGCCCAGCGTTCGTGAGGAACCGGCAGTGGATCCAAACCAGTGGTATGATCTGATGATCAGTGGTGAAAACATTCGGCCGAGGATACAGATTCCGAAGGACTACTTCGAGCCTCCAAAGGCTCCGGATGCAGTGCTGCATAAGGAGCTGTACGAACAATGGTTGCAGGAACACCTGGCTGGCATGCAACGATATGCAGCCGGTGTGGCTAGAGCATCAGCCGACTATGCCATCACCATGCAGGGCAAGGAGGTCGAGAGGCTGAGGAAGATCTTCGAACAGCAACGGATTGACGAACACTCGGAGCCAGATAAGGTGATCGAACTCACCAAGCAGCTGGCACAATCAAAGAAAGAACTCTCAACAGCTCGTTGTCTGCAGAAAGCTGCAGAAGACACTCTGGACGATCAGGCCAAAACTATGAAGGCGCTGAACGTTAAGTTCATTCGGGTATTCGGGATAGGACTCACCCAATGGAGTGGGTCACTCGAAGAACTCCAGAGCGTAGTGAAGGACTTATAAGCTAACTTGGGTGTTCGGCTGTTCGATTGTGTGATTGAGGACTTGTGCATAATTATGATGCTTCGATGATACTGTAATAATTGTGTTGTTATTATAAAACATCCATGATTAAGGTCATGATTCGAAGGTAAACATAAGCCAGGTGGAAAATGCATAATTGTCAAGAAATGTCTTCGTTGTCTAAAAAAAAAAAAAAAAAAAAAAAAAAAAGGGTGTTCATACTTTAAGTAGTATAACTTATACTACATACTATGATTCGAACCAAAACTGTACATAATGTTCAATACCTACTTTTATCTCCAAAATTTTTTCTTTTTGGACATAACAACTGGTATTCGGATTTCGAGAGTATATCTATTTGTAAGATATAAAGTCATATATCGGTTGCCTCATATGGAGGCAAATATTACTACATTCCTTGGTTATAAGAGTTAATGTCACAACTATGTTGGTTCCAAGTATTTTATATAACTCCAATAGTTCACGTAATTACCTCTCCAGGGACGGTTCGCCCACATAAATATTTTCGAGCCATTACTTCTGTGTCATTCCGTCCTAAAAAAGTCACATATTGTGCAATCTCAACTTACCTTAAAATGATTAATGTAGTAACCAATATTGTATCTCAACGAAAACCATACAGAACTGTGATCACTATAGTTAGAAGTAGTATAGAACATATATTCGTATATATTCATATCTTTATTAAAGATGGATACTCACGTATCTATCTTGTCGTTATAGTGTTGGATCTATAAGATCCCTGTTTTGTACATAGAGATGTAAGTGTTGTTTGGTGTAACAGGTAAAATCATAAAATCTGTAATTGTACTTTCTACATGTATGTGTAAAAACGTATATCGTACCTTCAAATGTACCCCGGTATTGTCATCATGTACACTGATATTATTCTCCCATATTCGAGTATATTATATTATATCAGATGTATTTCGACCCTGGTTATAATCTGGTGGGGGTGATGTAGGGGCACGAATAATACGTGTACATATAAGGTCCGTGGAGTCAGAGCGGTAAGTGCCTCCAACGGACACTAGGTGGCAACACCTAAGCCATGTCCTTTCGGTTATCCGGTAGCGGAGCCGGGCAGGGCACTCCAGACGGCGCTACGGAGGAGTGCCACGTCGACACTGCTTGGTCCGCGCTCAGGGTATATAAGAGGCCGAGGTTGGCTACCTCACCAGTTAGTCCTAGGACGAGCTCTGACCCGCACCTTTCGTACCTTCGCTTTGACAGGGGCACCTACACCCCTCCCACGTTATGGACTCTGCACCAGCCATGCTGGCACAGGGCTTAACTGTCCGGTATCGCTAATGCTTCGAACTATCGATAGAATCCTGTGTGTCTTCGAATGGTTGAAAGACCAAGTGAACCGAGTGGAAAACCTTCGTGTACTTTTGAGGCTGTGATCGAATAAAAACCTGTTGCATTCAAACCGAATTTGGAACCTGTGTTCGTGTTGTACGCATATGAAACCCCTACACATTTTCACTTCAGGTAGTACTAGGTCTTTTTGGCTATAGTATAATCTGATAATCAAAATTTGTTATATTTTTATATCGGCTCGTCATTTTAATATCAGTTCGTCATTTTAACTAATGTATTAGTCACTTGCCATATTCCATAATGAATACCCCTAGGCATATGACTAAGGTGTGTGTCTCAATCGACTAGCTTCTTTAACCTAGAGAGTATCTGTGTAAGACCTATACCTCCTAGGACATCTCGTGATGACATGAACCCCCGAGAACATCTACCCGCTTGAATTGTATCCTCCGGGATCTTTATCCGCTAGGGTCATCCACCCCTTCCACATGATGTGACTCAACCATATGGGCATGTGTAGGGGATTGATGCCCCAATGCCCCATAGAACCCTATAGTAGATCCTGACCTGCTTTTCATTTAGAGGGAACATCATTGGAGCACCTTCTGTTTAAGTGGCTATATCAAGTGGCTATATATATTTGATTTTTCCTCAAATTCCATATCATACCTAAATGCGTACACTGTAACCGTATGATATTTAGGGGATGCAGGTTAATGAAATGTTATCAAAGGGTAGAGACAGGTGCTAAAGGCACCCTATTTGACCAAACCATGGGCCTTTAATAGGAATACCTCGTGACCTCAACATTAGCAAAAAAATAATTCCAAGAGAAGGTTGGGCTTGACAGGCACTTAATTCTCTCAATGATAGCCTAAGTGTAGGCAACATCGTCACTTAGCTTATTATCTAGTCACATCAGAAACAAAATTGGTTGGCTTTTCTATAGTTCAGCATCGCTCCAAATATGGCAAGTGTCCCGGGAGTGGTCCATGCTATATTCTAGGTGTACAGTTTATTGTAGATAAACAGTAGAATCTACTGTAAATCTAAAGTATATTCTACTATACAAATGTCTGGCTTTGCTTTGCAAATACCAAAACTCAAACTCAAGATATACTAACTCTCTTATTGCAACCCTAAAGCTACTATACTGGTCAGTTGGTACATTAAAAGCTACATTTTCTTCATTTGTATCGCAGATGATTGTATAACCATTTCCCTTTCATAATCTGCCATTTATCTTGGCAAGAGATTCTTAATATGGCCAAAACAATACTCCAATTCCAACTATCTATATGCAGGTGGTGTTAGGCTCTTTAGTGTTGAAAAAGGACATCAGGTAGCAGCAGTGAGTGGTCTCCTACCTGAAAGTCTTTCATTGCTGATCTTACCAACAGAGTCTACTATTACCTGGTGCATCCCTGTAGATGGCACTACCTTGCTGATGTAATTGAGTGCTGAATAGAATGCTGGAAGTTTTCTGATCAATATCTTTGAATTGAGCACAGTTAAAAGGCCGTGACTATTGACAGTTCGAACTGTCAATAACAGAATAAAATTCCCTTATTGACAGTTGAAACTGGCAATACCAGGATATGATTCCCTTATTGACAGTTCGAACTGTCAATAAGGAAAAAAAGATTCTCTTATTGACACTTCCAAAAAGGAACTGTCAATAAGAGAAAATGAATCTCTAATTGCCAGTGTGAACTGTCAATAAGGGAATAATATCCTGGTGTTGACAGTCTGAACTGTCAATAAGAGAAAAATATCCCACTATTGACAGTCTGAACTGTCAATAAGAGTAAAATTTTCCACTATTGACAGTTTGCACTGTCAATAGCTGGCCCACCTTGATTTAGCTATTGACAGTTCAAACTGTCGATAGTGGAACACTTTCCTCTCATTGACAGTTTAAACTGCCAATAATGGGATATTTTTCTCTTATTGACAGTTCAAACTGTCAATAGTGGTAAATTATACTGTTATTGACAGTTCTTCACCGAACTGTCAATAGTGGGAAATTCCTCTCTTATTGAGAGTTCGTTATCATTACTGTCATAACCCTGAGATTGATTTTGGTGGAAAAGCGGTTTTGGTGGAAATTTGATTTTGGGGGAAAGTTAGATTTTGGTGGAAAGTTCGATTTTGATAGAAAATTCGATTTTGGTGGAAATATCAATTTTAGTGGAAAAATTAATTTTTAGTGCAATACTGATTTCTAGTGCATAACCGATTTTCAGTGCAAACCCCGATTTTGGGGGCAAAACCGATTTCGAGGGTAAAACAAATTTTGGGGGCAAAAAAACTGATTTTCAGTGCAAACCCCGATTTATGGGGCAAAATCGATTTTGGGGGCAAAATCGATTTTGGGGGCAAAATCGATTTTGAAGACAAAACCGATTTGGGGGCAAAACGGATTTTGGTGAAAAAAACACTTTTGCTTTGAAAAAAAGCTGTTTCTAAAAAAAACTATTTTTGACTCCAATGTCATTTGGAACTGTCGATAAGACAGAAATATTCCACTATTGACAGTTCACATGAGGAACTGTCAATAACAGGAAAAATTTCCACTGTTGACAGTGTGAACTGTCAATAACAGAAATATTTTCCACTATTGACAGTTCGAACTGTCAATAGCGTTTTTGCAGTTGGCCGTCACAAATTAGATGGAGATTTTACAAGTACACTACACCAAGGAGACCCTTTATAAATATCCAGAAAGTATCTAAATATCTGAGGTAGTATGGCAGCTCTAGCGTTGATGTCTTGTCTTGCTCCACAGATGATTAAACTACAGAACTATGTTGATGGCGGCGTACTTGGGGACGTCTTACATACGGGCAGCCATCATGTAAGTAGGCACTTTATACTAAAGTATACCTGCATGGAACTTCTCACTACACTGTAAATAGTTACTGTTAGTTTACAGCACAATAAACGATAAAATTACAGAAACATTTTGCTGTAGTCGGAAATACAGAACTGTTTGCTGTATATTTACCAATTTTGCTGTAAATCAGATATACAGCAATGTTGCTGTAAATGTATAGCACATGATCTGCAAATTTCTGCCGCATGGTGGCAGCACTATATCTTTTTTTGTAATACTTCTTGCACACACATTATTTCTGGAGGGAAATAAAGCCCCTTGTGTGTCAAAACATAGTAAAATATGAATGTGTGAGAGAAACTTCAGCAAGTTATTGTATGAAGTATTTCAACTTGCAGAAATGTGTCATATAATGCAAATATCAGCAAAAGTATATAATAGATGTATACCGCATCTGTGGGAAATTAAATCCTCAACTGTCAGAACTGTGTAATGCTGGTATCACATACTGTTTAGTTGGATAATAATTAAAACCATTACATTGTGTAATGTTTGTAATCCATAATGCAACTGAAATAATGCAGGAAGGTTCTCTCAATGCATATCAATTGACAGTAATAATAATTAATGATAAAAAAACTTAGCTTATGGCATTTACCATGAAATTACAGCACATTTATCTGTTTAATTACAGCAACTTAGTCGCTGTAAGTCTACAGCAAAATGTGCTGGAACCAAAACTGCCAGCACATTTTGCTGTAAATTTACAGTGGTTACTTCTAACAGTGTACCATTGCCTCAGTGATTGTTTTCTATTTGCTTAAGATCATATATGCTGAACCACACTGCCAGTAATGCACCATGCACATTTAACAGCATTCAGAATACAGGCAGCAATGGCGAGTAACTAGTGATGTACACATGCATCATGCCGACCATAGGTTGTCGATACATTCCTGAAGGGTAGACACGATGCATGAGTGCCTCACCTTCACTGGTACCTGATATTACTGCATTGGTGCATCATGAAGACAACTTAATGTGGACCATCACGCATAATGCCGCCTTAAAAGAGTCAAGCAATCGGCCATAAGGCTATGACCTTTTTTTTGCAAATTTCAAAAGACTCTCATCTCTCTCAATGCTATTCCATTAAGCATGTGCCATAACATGAGGCACACATTGTTTGGTCCCTTCCTTAAATGTCATCCATTAGGATTTTACCTCTGTACTTCTATGACATATCATCACAGAGAGAAGAATCCGAGTCAGAAGCGGAGTCCAGGCTATAAAAAGAGAGCCAGACCCCCCTTTGGCTCTCTTTTCACACTGTCTGACTCCCCCTTCTAATGGCCCTGGCTCCTTTTCAATTAAATGATACAGAGTCCAGGTCAGCTAGAGTGAGTAAATGGTTACCTGGACTCCCTAAGGGAGTCACAGAAGTAAGAATACAAGACAGAAATAGGAGACACACTAGGTGGCACTACTGTACACTGATTGCAATGCCATCTAGCACATATATTTTGAAGCCATCTCCTTTTATGATCAGAGTCAAGGTCCCCCATACTCCCTTTTGACCCAAGGGAGTCAGTGAATGTATAAGGGAGTCAAACAGTTGGTTATGGTTAAGCCTGCTAGATGGGAGCTCTATACTTGAAATTGTATAATTCTGTATGCTCAGATCTCTAGATCCATGTATTTTGTGATATTGATAATTATGCTAAAACATGTATATCATTGTAACATCAAGATTCAATGTCAGAATTACATTTCATGAAATAATTGCAATTAACTTCAAACTGTAGCATCAGCATGATGTATTAGCTATAGACACCCAATTTGCAGAAACATGGGAAAGTTAAATCACAAAAGCTCAGATATTCTTTTATATAATAACTCATGTGCACTGAGGGATCTTTCTGTGATCTCTCCTCCTTGTGAGGCATTGCACCAAAATAATGTAGAAAGAGTAGCTAGGGAGACAGTTACTGAAAGGGATATATAGAGGGGTAGGGAATAGAAATTACCAATGACCTCTTCACAAAGGGAGTCGTAATTCAATGACTCCCTGTGCCTAGACTCCCTTTCTGAAGGGAGTTTCAGCATGGACCTGGACTCTGTTTGTGATGGGGAGTCAAAAAAGGGAGTCATTTTGGAGGCAATACCTAGGCTCTCTTAAGGGAGTCACAGGACTCCCTTTTAAGGGAGTCACGCACTGACTCCTTTCATTGAGAGAGTCAAAAAGAGAGCCAGAAAAGGGAGTCATTCTGGAGGCAAGCCTGGACTCCCTTTTGACTCTGTTTCTTCTCTCTGTGATGTTTCTTTGTATAAACACCATAGTTTTAGTGAGACATTCCCTAGGCTAGTTTGTAAAAATTCTGGAATAATAAAAGAATTCCCAACTCATCTAAATATGTTTCTATAAAAATTTACAGCAGGATGGCAAGGACCAGTCGGTGTGTACTGGTGCTATCGTGCGCCCTGAGAGATCAGACAGTGACACGGTGACCCTGTCCCAATGTGTGGCAGATGCCAAGGACTTTATCAACCAATACTATGAAGCTTCTAAAACGTAAGTGAAACTTTGAAAAATAAAGTGAGGCTCCACCAACCGATTTTGTCATCAAATCTGTGCTATTCTCACAAATCGGACTTACTTACATATACAATAACAAGTATTTACCTTAGGCAGGGAGGTACTGTATACCGTGCCATAGATCTACGTTTATAAATAGTGTTTATGTGTATAAACATTTGAAAAATAGAATTGCAAAGGCTATATAACACGATTTAGGTCCAGATTTAGGTCCCGATTTTGCATCTCAAGCGGGTCGAAATGCTTGTTGTATCCCAGCAGTCAAAATCTTATGCGCAAAGCTTAGAGGCTGCGAGTCGCGTACTCAGGTCCTTATTCACCGCTTACGCCGTCTCCCGCTTCTATACATCTAGCACATCCTGGTACCTCAGGTAGTCGGGGGATAAACCCCAGTCTCCTTATCAGGCTAGTCCCCTCCCCTCACATCTAGAACAAAGGTGCTGATAAGAAATTTACCCGTGATGCACTGCTCTGGAGTCGGGGCCTAACCACAATGCATTGCTCTGAACCAAGATGGCAGCCTCCATAGCCTAATGCGCTAGTCACGTATAGCTAAGAGTAGGGACTCCAGGTGCCTTGTTTTGCACGGTATAATAAAGGAATTGGTGCACTGTAGGTACATGGGGGTTACAGACGCCGTGGTCTAGTTACCACTTGACTTGACATGGCTTATTGCCTCTTTTTCATAACCTGCTATATAGGTTTATCATGTAGCAAGATAAAGGAAGAATATCCTGGGTCCATATACATCTTGGATCTGGATAGCTAATTTGTTCTCTCATAAGTATATATATATATATATATATATATATATATATATATATATATATATATATATATATATATATATATATCGCATCATAAAGAAGCTAATCAATCCCCTTAAGGAAATTGACTGTGTTTTTATCATGAATTTCATCGCTGATAATCATGCACATGAGCTGCATTACATAAACAGGGCCTGGCGCTACTGTATGTGCAGATTAAATAAATGAATAACAAACAAACACTCTTGTACCTATGTGTCATATGTAAGTCAGGAATATGTTCAAATGGTTGAGATGGCGCACTTGGTTTGTCAGTGCTGACGAGGTAGTCGGCACAGGTAACAAAAAACGTTAATTTTACGTCAAAATAGCATTTTAAAACTTTATATAACGTTATGCTATAGCAAGGAGCCTTAGAGAAATGTTATATAACGTTATGAAATATTGTAGGGTCAGTATTATGCTTGAATGCCGCTCTGGTCAGTTACTCACCAGGGCTGCATTCATACATCATGACAACCAATGGCATGATGTAATAATGCATTATGCCATCCTTAATGGGTCCAAGGGTCAATGTCACCAATTTGTAGTCTATATTGCTGAGTTCAGGGCATGTACCAACTATACAGGCCCCAGTCGCCGCGGTCTAGTTGTTGTGTACGACTATGGCAAGCGTACGGTGGCCGACAAGGCTCACTCCCAAAAAAAGTACTATAAAATTAAAAAAAAAAAAATTCACTATAAACATGGGGAAAAAAAAAAGTTTTTTTTTTTTTCAGAAGTGTTTTTTTTTGGAATTTTTTAAACATAGAAAATACTTGCTGTCAACTGTCAACTGCGGAAATCGTTGCTGTCAACTGTCAACTTTTTCAACATTCTGCTCTCCAAGCACATTCTGCCATCAGCAAATGAGATGAGCCTTGTGATTGGTCCTTGGTGGTGGGTACTTGAAATACTTGCAGTAGGGATTTCTCTGCTGGCTCAACTTGCTCCATAGGCCTATATGGGAATGAAGATTGTTTTCTCGGAAACTACTGTAATAAATTGGCCAAGAATTTAACACAGTAACCCTGCTAGGTCATGGAAAAGTTGAAGTGCATTAGGAAAGTTCCTGTTTATGACCGGTCATAAACAGGAAAGTTCCTGTTTATGACCGGTCATAAACAGGACATGTGAAGTGGTAAAAAATAGTCTGCCGGGAAATCCCTACTCCAAGTATTTCTTTGCCCTACTTCAAGTACCCACCACATGGGACCAATCACAAGGCTCATCTTATTTGATGATGGCAGAATGTGCTTGGAGAGCAGAATGCTGAAAAAGTTGACAGTTGACAGCAACGATTTTCGCTGTTGACAGTTGACAGCAACTATTTTCAATGTTAAAAAAAAAGAAAAAAGATTTCACTTCTGAAAAAAATGATAAAATTGAAAAAGTTGACAGTTGACAGCAAAAAATTTCGATGTTGACAGTTGACAGCAACTATTTTCACTGTTAAAAAATAAAAATATTATTTTCACTTATGAAAAAAATGATAAAATTGAAAAAGTTGACAGTTGACAGCAACAATTTTCGATGTTGACAGTTGACAGCAACTATTTTCACTGTTAAAAAATATTTTTTTAAATTTCACTTCTGAAAGAAATGATAAAATTGAAAAAGTTGACAGTTGACAGCAACAATTTTTTATGTTGACAGTTGACAGCAACTATTTTCACTGTTAAAAAATAAAAATATTATTTTCACTTATGAAAAAAAAGATAAAATTGAAAAAGTTGACAGTTGACAGCAACAATTTTCGATGTTGACAGTTGACAGCAACTATTTTCAGTGTTAAAAAATATTTTTTTAAATTTCACTTCTGAAAAAAATCATAAAATTTTTTTCTCCCCATTTTTTATAGTGAAAAAAAAATCTTTTTTTTTCATACTACTTTTTTTTTGAGTGAGCCTTGTCGGCCACCGTACAAGCGAGATGTTCACCCGTGAAAAACTAGTTTTTCAGATTGAAAAACTAGTTTTTCAGATCGAAAAATAGTTTTTTCAAATTGAAAAACTAGTTGTTCCTTCCTCCCCATCAATGCCCCTACCTTTCTACCATTCCCAAGCCTTAGGTCTGTCTTCCCCTTGCCTCCAACCCCTTATTTTGAAATCCTTGATTTTGATTGATTTGTGAGGGCTTAAGAAACAATATTTTCGAGATGAAAATGGAGTTGATGAATAACTCCATTTTCCGTCTATAGATGTGTTTTAACCCTTATTTCATTACTTTGTGACTCTCATTTCGAGGTGGTTATGGGGTAATTTTTTTTCGATTTTTTTTCGATTTAAAAACTAGTTTTTCGATTTGAAAAAAATAGCTTGTCGATTTCGAAAACTAGTTTTTCGAAAACTGAAACTTCGATTTCAGGGGTGAACATTTGGCTTGCCATATTATGCTGTATATTACACCGAGGTCGTCACTCTCTGAAACTGAGAGGTTGAAACTGAAAGACATATTCATACCTACTCGTAGTACCGATAAGTAGTTGGGCAATTCCTTGGATTAGGGTCCTCGGAAATATTTTCAAGGCAGATATTTAAAACATATTAAATGAACATTTGCAGAGAAGAATATGAGGTTCCCTTTTTTTCTAAACATTGAATTTAAAAAAAGAAAGAGCTTTTACCAAGTAACCTGAAACACACATTTTACTTTTATTGGCCGAAGCAATATCTGCAGAGTCAGAGCAGTGAGTGAGGTACTATATGAATACCAAACCAAAGTTGAAGAGTTGAAAATCGATGGTATGCCATGATATTCATAGAGTATTTGATTTGTGACGGCTCCTTGTTGTCATGATAAATATTGATCATTTCCAGGCTAGCCTGATTTATTTGAAATAAGGTGTTGAAAGGACATATGAGTTTTGATGATTCTTTTTGATCATGCCGACCCTACAGGATTAAAACACTCCTATGTGGTCGGCATGATGCACAAATGCAGCACTGGTGAATTACTCGCCTGGGCTGCATTGGTGCATCATGACGATAAATGTCATATTTTAGCGACATCCACCCTTAAACAGTCAATTAACAGTCTTTGCCAAAACGTGCCAGACAGTGGCAATGTCCAGCTTAATGTCCTGCAAAATGGCTGGTGCTGCCAGACCAGATGTCCTACAAATTCTGGGCCTTTCAGAACTGAATTTTTTTTTTCAAATATTCCAACTAGAACTCAAATTACAAGTGCTGGAGTACACCCTAATATTTAGACAACTTAAAGCTATTTTTTGTTATTATTTTCTGATTAGAAATGCCACTCATCAAAATTGTTATGCAAAGCTTAGATTTTGTTTATCCGGTCCTGCTGGAATCTATCCGGTCCTGCAAAGTTTGCAAGCAGCAGGACCGAAGGTCCTTCATGGTGAAATATTTTCAGAAAGACTGAATTAATTAAAAGGTTTACTCCTCCCTGACCCAGGTCCCATAGTGTGGAGCACCAGGCCCGGCTGGTGGAGGTGGAGGCGGCCCTACTACACACCAACACCTACACACACACCTACCACGAGCTGCAGTTTGCCGCCAAACAGGCCTGGAGGAACGCCCCCCGCTGTATAGGACGCATACAGTGGAGGAACCTCAAAGTTAGTATGATATGAAATATCATAGAGCAAGAAGTAGAATCACGGTGACTCCCAAATGAGAGTCTGGACTCGATCACTGAGGTAACTCTCCCCACGACTCTAAAGAGACGCCCAATCATTAGGGAGTCTTAGAATAAGAGTCACTATAGAGTTATAATAGAGTCCTGCTAACGTTAGGGTGTCACTGGGGAGAGTTACCTCAGTGATCAAGTCGGGAGTCACAGTGATTCTAATCATTTTCTCTGTGATTCTAATATTTCTTAAATTGACATGGTCCGATGATTTGATATCAAAATTCGATTTGATTATAAGATGAGATGTGATGAGCTATAGTGCTATAGAAGCAATTCCTCAGGGCAATGGGTTTGAGGGATCTTGGAACCTTCAATATACCTGCATGGTTGTTCTGGGTTGGGGGATTCTTTCCATGTTATAGATGATGTTGACTTTTTAGTGTAAAGGCATAAAAAATAAGGTGTATGGCACAGGTTGGAAACGAGTTGACATCCGTAGATCAAAATTATGTGCTGCACCATACATTGAGACTGTCGGCTTGGGAGGCTCCCAGACCTAAGGTGTTGGTTCAGGGCCAAATGTGATGTCAAACCCTGTAGTTAGGGTCAGCCCACTAGCGGGAAGAGTAAAGGGTGGAGTCCTATGTGCCTAGAGATGAATTACACCCTATGTCATGAAACCCCTGTTTATTATCAGTGTGTGACGAGTCGGCTGGATGCGTCTAAATGGTGTGGAAGGTACAGAGGTTTTGAAGTTTGACTTAAGCACAACAATAAGATCTTGAAGCATCTTTTATAAGTGCCGGGGGTAACAGCCCTGCCAATTTGAGGAGCGCAGGGCACATGAGGCCAAATAAAAAAGGTGTGTTTCAGGTTACTCGAACCTACCTATATATAGCACAACACGACCGACCCTGGACATTTTTATCCAATTTTGAGAACATATTTATATTTAAAGTAATTTTGGGGCTTTTTAAGAGTCAATTTGATAGTCGACACTGAAGTTTGCAAGTCAATTTTTGATCAATTTTTAGACACTTATCAGGCCAAAGCAACAAAGAAAATCTAAAAAATATTTAAAAAAGAAAATCTGACCTACCCTACCTAGATTTTCAGACCAGATGTGACCTGAAACACACCTATTTTTTGGCCTTATCGTGATGGTGCAGCAGTTCCTCCTTGTAGCATTTTATGCTTAGACACACTTTTTTGTTTAAAAGGGTAAACTTTTGGTCACCAACACCACTACAATTGTTGCTAATAATATCTACCCCTCTATTTGTAGGTGTTTGACGCGCGCCATGTTAAAAGTGCAGCCGACATGTTTGTGTGCCTCAAGAAACACTTGGAGTACGCCACCAACGGTGGCAATATCAGGTATTGGAGTTTTACAGATATATGTGATGTGTTTTTACCTAATCAGTCGTATCTCAGGCATATCCTAGACCAGAGATAATGGGGTCGAAAGTTAAAAATATTTATTTTCAGGAATTCAACATTTTTGGAAATTTCGTTTAATAAGTATCTCTCCTGTTATACTGTGGAAGGAAAATTGAAAAAAAGGACTAAAAATCTCTCAAATTTGGTGATTTGATTATTTTGATATTTATCCGATATATCTTAATTGCAAGTCAAAAATGAAATATTGTACTATATGATGTAATTTTGTATTTTAATAACTTCTAATAGCTACACCTGTTTACATTAATGTGTCACCAAGTATGATAATGAATGCATAATTCAAACGGAAAACAGAAAACAAAAGCCTTTGTTGCGACAATGTTTGTACATTATATGGTAAATTATAGAATGGTTTGATGATGACCACGCGTTCAAATCAAATGATCAGGGAAACTTTAGGGAGGGGGAAAACATATTTAAGTACCCCTGTATTTCAAACACCTCGTGACATAACCCATGCTCGTATTTCACGTCCCTGTGACGTCATCAATGTCATCATCAATGGATGTTTGTTTACAGGGTGTAAAGGAAATGTAGAAAAAAAGCCCCCTGTCATAATTTTGATAATTTGATTCGAAAAGTTGGAAAAAAAATTAGAGCACTCGTTTTAGTCTGTTGACAGGGTTATTTCACGTGGTGAATGTCAGGCCGTATTTCACCAAGCCGCAGGACAACCCAGTCAACAGACTAAAACTCGTGAAGCTTTGTCTATGTATTTCACTTTATCATGTTTATAAAGTTGTCCAATTTTTTTCAGGTCAGCAGTGACCGTATTTCCTCCTGCACATGATGGGAGGGAGTTCCGTATCTGGAACGGCCAGCTGATTCAGTATGCCGGGTACAGACGAGCGCACCAAATAGTAGGGGATCCGGCCAGCGCAGAACTTACAGAAGTAGGTGATTTGATTTTGCAGTGTGTATTTATTCATAAAATGATATTTCAAAATACAACAATCAAAGATACATGTGAACTTCATGGCGTTACATATCCAAATTTGTCACAATGTTATCAGGGACTAGTGCCCTTCACCTCATGTTGATATTGAATTCCAATGCAATAGTCAGATGTAATTATAGACACATTTATTGTGTCAAAAGATGGATAAAGGTTAGTACAAGTGAGAACAAATAGATCATTATGTATGCAGAAACTTAACATGATTTCATATTAGCTTCATGATTAAGATTATAAAGCAAAGGCCAAAGTAAAAATAGCAGAGCTCTACACGTTAAAACTGAAACAATAGACTCTGTCACCTGTCATGTATAAATTATACTGACATTATAATTCCAAGCTAAACCAATGCTACATGTTTATTATTACTGTTCAATGAATTATAAAGCACCAACATTGAGAAATCCAGGTGTGACGGTCTCCTGTTAGCCTGTGTTAATTTGTATGACGGGTAACGGTGGCAGGTTTGACATCC
Source organism: Harmothoe impar (assembly GCA_947462335.1). Taxonomy (NCBI): domain Eukaryota; kingdom Metazoa; phylum Annelida; class Polychaeta; order Phyllodocida; family Polynoidae; genus Harmothoe; species Harmothoe impar. The sequence goes on along the minus strand of OX381704.1, from coordinate 18,700,299 downwards.
TGCACTAGGGTAAAGGCACCAATTTCGGACGCTCCTTCATGGTGATAATGAAGATGTGATCACTTTTGCCTGTTGAAATGAACACCTTTGTAAGATGTTATTCTTAACATAGGTAACCCTATTGGATAAGTTATCTATATAGGTTATACAGTTATATTCCTGATAAGATCACAATAAATTCTCTCATATAAGTATAAATAAATCTACATCTAAAACCTTGATTTCTAAAGTCGGGCACTTCATGGCAGAGATGATACTGGAGTCGGACAAATATCATTATGTCTTTGAAACAGTTTCTTTTCCTATTTATAGATCCCCAATCATGTAATATTGGTCACATTCAGATGAACTGTTCGTTCATTATTTAGTCATGTATGCACGTAGCTATGGCTATCTAACTGACCTAGTTATTCAACACACTATATTAATGTTTATAATGGACCATAGTTACATGTGTATATTAATTATGTAACTCAAAACCAATGGAGTCCGACTCAAGGTAGCTGTCCGAGTCAGGGTGCCTATATATGATGTTGTACTTTATGTCCACAGTTGCTGCAGAGTCTGGGGTGGCGGGGTGCGGGCGGCAGGTTTGACGTGCTGCCCCTGCTCCTGCAGGCTGACGGACAGGACCCCGAGTGGTTCCAGCTCCCCCCAGACCTGGTACTAGAGGTACAACTACGGCACCCTGAGTAAGTGAATTTGTCTATTTTTTAGGGCCGAGTCATTTATTGCCAGCTGTGGGGGCTTGGTGGACATAGGGAGGAGTCATAATGAAAGAAACAGGCCCTCGGTGGGGGGATGGGGCATAACGGGAAAAGCTTCCATGGTGGGGGGTCATAATAAAATATGGTCCATTTAGATACTCGTGACTACGCGTGATAAGGAGCATGCAATAAGTAAGGGGTCATTTCTCAAAATCCAAACATAGTGGTGGGGGGGGGGGGGGGTCGGGAGAAAAGGGACAAACGAGTATTTACCTTGCACAGACAGTAAAAATCAAGCATGTTTTTTAAGGCATTCATTTAGTATTAAAGTACCTGTCTATCGCATACGCCGCTCATGTACAGTGATATATTTAGGTGTGGGACTTTTCCACTCACAGTTTGTCACTGTCAATGCCCTCAAAAGACTTGTTGACCCTTTAATGACGGATGTCGCTAAAAGGTGACATTTGTTGTCATGATGCACCAACTCGCCAGTGCTGCATTGGTGCATCATGCTAACATTTCGGGAATGTCTGAACCCCATAGGGTCGGCATGATGCTTGAATACAGTCCTGATGAGTTACTCGCTAGTGCTGCATTCATGCATCATGACGACCAACGGCATGATGCATTAAGGTATCATGCCGTCCTTTAAGGGTTAACCAGGGTAAAGATCCAAGATAAACCTCATTTCATGATGCTTTATATGCCTCTCAGTTCTCTGTAATTTGAGCCTCTTGCGATTTGTAAGGGTTGCCTCTACACCGCCCAAATTTCAAGTGTTTTGTTGCAAAGGTGTTTATCCCAAATTCCATTGGCTCATATTACCCTGAATTCCTGCGACTTGCAGGGAGAAAGTAGAATGAGGGGCAATTTTTGGGTTCAACCCGATAGTCCAATTTGCTAATATATTACCGTTATTTGTTGAAAATGGTTAACCTATATAATATATATACAGGTAGATAATATAGTTGGCTAGGTTCATGTAAACGGGCTTGTATAGTAGTAATAGTAGTCTATTTATTGATACATAATGATTTAAATAACAAGAAATAGCTGTATATTTATATATGTGGACTCCCTCCCTTTGCATTCCAAGGTCAATCCAAGCAGCGCAAAAACCAGTGGTAATTAATCATTCTTAGGTCGGGGTATAGACGGATATGTGAATCCCTTTTTGTAGTACATTCTCCATTATTTGTTTCATGCATAGAGGGATTGACCCACTCAGTATGTCTCAAAAGCTTGAAGGATGCTTCAATATTTATTTTCATCGGTAGAAATTTAGTTCTCAAAGAGTAAACCACAATGAAGTAATCAGCTTATATTTTTTAGCGCCATTGGTTTAAATAACGATCCCCGTATCTCGCCACCCCATTGCATAACTCATGCTAGTTTTCCACTTTTTTTCTTCGTTATTTCTAATCAATAAAGGTACAAATATACACATAAAGAAGAACTCATTTAAGTATTTTGAAAGCTAGTTATGTTATCTATTGAACTTTCAACTCATGAAATAACCCAGCCCATAGGCATAAACCGGTCAACCTTTGTCTACATATTTCTTTTATTTTACATTCATTACTATGATCCTCAACATTGCCCTTGCAGCTACCCATGGTTCGCAGAGCTGGGGTTGAAGTGGTACGCGGTGCCTGCGGTGGCCAATATGAAGCTGGAGGCTGGCGGCTTGGTGTACACGGCTCTCCCCTTTAACGGCTGGTACATGGGCACCGAGATAGGAGCCCGGGACCTGTGTGACGCACAGAGGTACAACTTGCTTCCGGTTAGTGAGACCTTTACTCACCTTTAGTAACCCCATGTAGTGCTGTAATGTGCATTACAGCCTCATGTCCTTAGCCATCATGATGCATGAATGCAGCCCTGGTGAGTGACTCGCCAGGGCTGCATTCACGCATCGTGTCAACCCTACAGGCTTAAGAAAGACCCTCTGCTAGGGTCGGCATGATGCACCGATTCAGCACCGGTGAATCTCTTTTAGCGACATCCATCCTTAAGGGGTTAAGCCCAAATTATACCATGGTATAACATATGCTATGGCATAACATACATGTATTACTATCATACCCCTGTACTTCCCCTATATATAAATTTATGAAAAGAAAGGTTTTCCTTGTCTGGCCTATCTGGGCTCTCATGTAGCCCTGTACAAAAAGGACCATAACACAGATATGGGCAAGCCCAGCTGGCTCAAGTAAAACACATATAGTCCTCTGGGCCCTAGACAAAAAGGACCATAACCCAGATATTGGCAAGCCCAGCTGGCCGAAGTAAAACACATATGCTTATGGGCCCTGGACAAATGGACCATAACCCAGTATATACATACAGCCAATAAACAAAGAAAACGTTATACAACATTTCATAACGTTATTGTAACGCTATATTACGTTTCCATAAGGCTCCTTACTATGGCATAACGTTATATAAAGTTTTAAAACGTTATTTTGACGTAAAATAACGTGCTATTGTTAGCTGAGTGGCAGGGCTACGTTACGGTATGAATGCGGCATATAGCAGTTTTTTTCATTGTGAATTTTGAGCTTAAGCCGTTATGATGCTTGACTGCTTCCCTAGCCATTCACAACCCCTGCAACTAGACTGACCAGGTTTAAGTTCATGCACCATGAGATAACAAAGAAATAGGTATCACAATGCTCTCTCCTCTACTTGAAGTTTTTGAAAGAAAAAGTATTATAATGATATTACCCATGAGCCTCGTTGACGTGTTGACGTCCCAGATAAGCCTACCACATGCTCTATTTATAAAATCCTAAATTGTTTTCATGCTGTAAAGTAAACCATGCCCTCAAGCAACAGAAGTCTATAAATTCAGTTTTGACCCAGCCAGGAGATCATTAGGTTCTATTTTTCTTTCCTACTCAGATGTTAGATAGTTGTTCCTTGTGTGCTTTTTAATCCTTTAAGGCCGGAATGTCGCTAAATGACACTATCGGTGTGATGCTCCAATGCAGCCCTGGCGAGTAACTTGCCGGGGATGCATTGTGTATCATGCCGCCCCTTTGGGGGTGTCTGAACCCCATAGGGTCGAGACGATGCTTGAATTCAGCCCTGGCGAGTTATTCGCCAGGGCTGCATTCAAGCTTCATGACGGGCATGACGCATCGAAGACCACATCCGGAGGTTTTGAAGAAAATGATAATACTAGTATTTATGATTGCAAACATATTGTTTTGAATAGTCAATTTATCAACATTGCATAAATATGGAGATACATTGCTTTTTCCGACAAAACTAGTGAAGCTCCCCAAATATTGAATTGAAAATGTGTGCTTTCCCTACTACCCACAAGAGGGCCTGACAGTGAATGGTAATGTACACTCATCAATTATGCCGTTGCTAAGGATAGGCAACATACCAATGCAGGTGCTAGAGGGAGGTATATGGCACTGAGGCCCTTATAGGCATAGAGCAGGGCAAACACCGGTGACCAGGCCCCTCTTCCCATAGGGGTTATTTGGTTTGTAGATTGCACCTAATAATACAAAGGTGGAGCCCAAACAAACGTCACGTGGTTGATACTTTATAGGGTATATGAACCATATACCACACTATGTTACAATGACTTAAACACATTTCTACACCATTATGAATATTTGCATGACCAAAACTCTCTTATACATGTAATATACAAGCATTATATCGAAATGTCAGACCCCTACAATACATGTGCAGTAAATGAAATTAAGTTCAATATACTAGTACTATCATGGTAAATCTACCTAACCACGTGGAGGCCTCTGTTTCCCCTCAAACACTAATCTTTGACGTAGTAGTAAAGGACACTCTAAAATGTCCTATAGTAGAGGTAAGAATTGTAGATTGCGTCCAATAATAGAACAGTAGGGGGCAAACAAAAGCTACGTGGGTGAAATTTATAGGGTATATGAACCAAATCTCACCCAGTTAAATTGATACACACATAGGAATTATCATAAAAATAGACGTATCTGTCCAAATGAGATCGACATTGTCTTATAATACATGTACCATGTATCAGTATAGTGAAGACTGAGAATTATCAGGACCCAATTAAAATATATCAAAATACAGTAAGGGGTAATGGTACTATTATGGTGAAACTACCAAACCACCAACTGCTATACCCCAACCCCCTGCCCCAGTCACAGGTACTAGGGGCATAATTACCTAATCATCCACACTGTGTGTGCAGGTTGACGTTCTGGTTAGATACCTAAGGTACAGCTGAATAGCATGTGTGCTGCAGGCGGTTTTATACTGCATTCTCTGAGAAGTGGCATTGGATCTATCACAGACCGGCTTTGGTGCATCATGAAAATCCTTTAGGAGTGTATCAAACAATAGATTTTCCATGATTCGTGAATATAGAAGTAGAGAATAACTCAACCAGTGCTGGAAGGGCTTTACAACTGCTTGGATATACGTTGGAGACTAATATAACTATTAATTTGAAAGCCAACTATTGGGAAATGGAGCCTAGGGTTCCGTTGTCACCCAATGTGACGTCACATTGGGTTTGGGCAGCTTACTTCCCCTCTTCCTCTCTAGGGGAGCCACAGGCACTGTCGTTTTGGCCCTGAGATTAAATGAGAATGAGCTCAACTTAAACAAATAATACATATATAAATATACCCCCCAAGAAATGTATTTTTGTATAAGAATATAACCAATACCCATAGGTACCCGTGTATAGCAGCAAAATAGTCACTCCAGAACCTCCGGATGTGGTCTTCAAGGCATTATGCCGTCCTTAAAGTGTTAATCATAACTCGACAAATGGTTATTCACCATGCCTTCTCACCTTGACGAAGGCTTGGGGACGCGTTCTGAATTTAGTCTTGCTAGTTTGTTTGTTTTTACCTCAATCGTGACAGTAGTTATGACGTTATGTAGAGCATAATGACATCGGACAGTACCAAGGTAAGGTGAACTTGGGGATAATTATAGCAGACCACAGACGGTCCTTGGTACACTTGAACATTCTGGAAAGTTCAAATTCAAGGTCATGAAATATTATGTCATTTCTTCCCATTCTTTGCTGAGACTGAGAGTAGCATAATGACAACTTTTTTCATTTAGAATTAGAATGAAGCCGAATGTTTAGTGTTGCTGAAAATTTACTCCCTCGCAACACAGCATACCGTGTAAGCAATAATAAGCATGCGCCCCCCCCCCTTTTTTTCAGATTTTTCCCCCAAGATATTTGTCTGCATCCCTCCGATTTTGTAACTGTTTTCACACCTTGGTGTAACATGGAGCACTTCATACCTGTGCAGGTGTTAAGGCCAAGCCAAGAGTTAAGGCATAGGAGTGAGTCAATTGAAGCATTATAGAGGCCATTCTAAAACACAGTCATGGGGGGCGCTTATTATTTGAGGCAAATTTGTTTACTCAAAATAATATTTTCAGCGCACAGGCTACTTCATACTATTAGCTTTGATAAGAAAGAGTTACCTCAAAAAAACAGCCAAGGTACAGTTAGGTCAACCTTATTTACTACAGTAATAGATCAGTAAAGAGGCCAGCACACAAACAGACCTGTAAACAGACCTTTTAACCTGGTCTAATTACATAATTAACCATTTTAGAGCAATTTTACGAAAATTCCCCCTGTCAGATGACACTATTCATCATTCGAAATTAATTTGTTTGTACTATGTTCAGGTCATGCATTAATTGTATCAGATATATAATCACTTGTTCATGACTTCTGGAGAGGAAGTGTAAAGTAGTGGTATAATGTCTATATAAGAGCCCTAGCTGTTTGTATGCGTATATTGCGTATTAAAGATGACCTCGCCACCTCATATAGGACACTCTGACGCAGGGGTCGTGGTGTTTCCTATTTCTCCCACATGAGAGTGGGTGGGTGGTCGCTAGTCGCTAGGGACGCTACAGCGCACAACACATTTTACATTCTACGTATGTCAATGGTAGCAGTGAATATAGATGTCTGAAGGCTTAAGTTCCGTTGATTTAACGATGCAGCGCTGGCCAGTAATCCATAGGCATTACGAATCAAACTCTACATGCTACTGTGCATAGTAACACCTACATCTTTATTACTTCGCTGCCCAAATTATCATGTGTCATTGGTAGAAACTCTTATTTATTGGGAGATGATGACAATGAAATGTCTTTTTTCTGTAACTGTTATGCTCCAGCCATTGTAACCCTTTAAGTTAGAGTTAGTTACAATGATAACCCTTTATGTTACAGCTAGTTACAATGGTGACCCTTTATGTTACAGCTAGTTACCATGGTAACCCTTTATGTTACAGCTAGTTACCATGGTAACCCTTTATGTTACAGCTAGTTACCATGGTAACCCTTTATTTTACAGCCACTTACCATGGTAACCCTTTATGTTACAGCTAGCTACCATGGCAACCCTTTATGTTATAGCTAGTTACCATGGTAACCCATTATGTTACAGCTAGTTACCATGGAAACCCTTTATGTTATAGCTAGTTACCATGGTAACCCATTATGTTACAGATAGATACCATGGTAACCCTTTATGTTACAGCCAGTTACCATGGTAACCCTTTATGTTACAGCCAGACACCATGGTAACCCATTAGTAGTATAGTATGTATCGGAACGGGACTATAGTTAAGTACTGTTTATTACTCAATCGACATGCAGCCAATCAGAGGCCTCCATTTGGTCACGTGACCCGTTGCCATGGTAACGTGACCTACTTAGGGCTCTCAGCCAATCAGAAGCCAGCATTCTGGGTGACCTACTGACCTACTTAGAAGCTCTCAGCCAATGAGAGGCTGGCATTCTGGTAACTATGGTAACGTGACCTACTTACGTCACGTGACCTACTTAGGCTCAGCCAATCAGAAGCCGGCATTCTGGTAACTAGGGTAACGTGACCTACTTAGGGTTTGTTTGTAAACAACACCACGTGGCTCTCTTGTTTGTAAACAACACCACGTGACACGTGCCTGTTTGTAAACAAACAACGTATATATAGAAAAAAACACAACAAGTTCCATCTTATGTTAAAATTATATTTTCGAATAAAAAAGCACATCTGTAACTACGCGCGTTCTCATTCAAACACTATAACACTATCATACCGTAGCAGCAGCAGGTAGGACCGGAAGAAAAGCAAGCGCACGAGCAGAAGCGACGACACCATTTGCACCATCCGGCCGTCGCGTTGGTAGCCCTACTACCCGTCGCGCGTTCCACTGGAGCGGCTTTAAGAGTGACAAATGACGATTCTTTGTCGACGCGACTGCTAACATCAGCATCGGCAGCAGCATCGGCAGCATCGGCAGCAGCATCGGCAGCAGCGGCAGCAGCCTCGGCAGCAGCGGTAGCAGCAGTAGCAGCAGCGGCAGCAGCAGTAGCGTGAGCATTAGCAACAACAGCAGCAGCGACAGTAGCAAGGGCGGCAGAGCGGGCACTAGTAGCGTTATCAGCGGCGTCATCGGCAGCCGCAACAGCATCAGCAGCAGCAGCGTCGGCATCGGTGGCATGAGTAGCTGCATCGGCGGCAGCAACAGCAGCAGTCACAGCCGCAGCGGCAACAACAACAACGTCGTCACGACCCGCGTCACTAACAGCCGCAGTAAATGCAGCAGTAGCACGCTGAGCAGCACTAGCAGCAGCAGTAGCAGAGGCTACAGCATCAGCTTCACATTCGCGCGCCGCTTCGTCATTCCGCTTCATGTCACGGTAGCAACTTTCCATCACGAGGATCTGCAAATTGAGGCGCGGTGCTGGTGGTGGTAGTAGTAGTAGTAGTAGTAGTAGTAGTAGTAGTAGTAGTAGTAGTAGTAGCGTGAACGATGATGACGATGCTGAATGTGGTTTCACTCCCCTTATATACCCTTACGCCCCGCCTTTTTTCAAGCCACCGGCCAGCTGCCCCTTCACGGCAGGTCTTTAGATCAGCCTTAAGTCGCTTACTACGTGGCTCATCATCCCTCTAATCGCATTTTCCAGCCGCCGGCCGGCTGTCTGCTGATGACAGGCGAGGGTGATTTGTTTTTTTCTTTAGATATAAGCCGCTTACCACACGCGCACCCTCTAGTCACAGACAGAGTGACAGAAAGGGAGGGGGTCGCTTTGTTCACGCTACCTGTAGTTGTTTTTCTATACACACGCTGAGCCCATGACCCGTTAATCCTTTATACAGGTAACACGCGTTCAACTAATTACCCTATTGTATGACAGTCGGTACACGGATTTAATTTTAAACCGCCTTCCCATCTGGGATCCATGTCTGGCGGGGTGGAAGGATCCAGCTGAAAAGTGTGATTAGGGCTTTTGTTTCTCTTATGCTAGCAGCAGGTCAGCATGCGACAGCTGAAAATGTCAGACTCGCCGCTCCTATAAAAGACTGAGATGCGTCTCTCTTTCCACACACCCTTCTACCATCGCCGCCGACACCGCCACCGCCGGCCGGCCAGCCGACCGCCGCCACCGCCTGCAGTCACCGCCATCACGCCAGCAGGGAATTTCGAGCTGAGTCTGCTTATTGCTTATTTTTTTTCTTTGAGCTTTTTGTTTTCTTAAATTTGTATTTTCACTCAGGCTTTTTTGTTTCGGAGGAAAGAAATATGGCGCTGCAGAGGGCGCGAGTTTCTAAAAGACGGTCGCGCGAACAAAGCGCTCTCCTCAACTGCCCGGCTATTTTTTTATCTCAAAGGAGAGAGCGTCACGTAGTTGAGGTTCACGCTTCTCTTGAGGCGTACCGAATTCTCGAGAAATGCAAAGCTGAGCGCCATCGTCGTTATACAAGAGCGGAAAAGGAAAACGTAGCGACATGGCCGAGAGCCGTCTTCTCAGAACAGCATTTACTCTACTATTGCATAACAGCTGCTCTCAGCGCCCCCACTCGTTGGGCGTTTCATGAAAAGAAAGAGCGCCGCTACTCTCCTCACCCTGCCTCCTCTTATAAAGTGAGAATAAGTGCTATGAAACGATTCGACAAGCCGATCGGTTTCTTGGGAGCGACTGCAGCTCCCACTCGGTGGGCGCGCGTTGTGGCCGACGTGAACATGGTCTCTAAACGTTTCGACGTCGTCACTTGTTATCCCGCATATTGCAACGCAGCCGAATTGAAGAAGATAGGGACGCACTATTTTAAACCATACGCTCCAATATGTATTTGTCACCGCCGCGCTCACACGCCTTATTGCTTTTTCGAGACGATCGTGTCACAACACAGAAATAGAAAAAAAAACGGCAAAGCGACGAGCTTTGCCTAAATGATCAAAAAAAAACAAAAAAAAAAACTAATCTCCTCCTCCTCCTCCTCCTCCTCCTCCTCCTCCTCCTCCTCCTCTTCTTCTTTTTTTAAAAAAAAATAAATATTTGTATCAGACTCCTCTGGAGTCTGATACAAACATTTATGACTATTGAGTGAAAATAGAATTTTATCGCAAAAAAAAAGTCACTTCTGCCGCCGCTACTGTGACACCGGCCGGAATCAATAAAAAGGTCGGCGGACTTTTCTCCACAACCATTCACCACCGACCGTTCGAGTGAGAAACACAGCAGACAGTCAGACACACAACCGCTCTCTGACGCGTCCTGAAAAAAAAAAACAAAAAAAAAATGTCCAGTAGTAAAAGCAAACTCTTCACAGAAATTCATTTCGACGCTCGACTACAAGGACCCTTTAGTTGTATCATTAGCGGTCCGTCGGGTTGTGGAAAATCGCGCTTGGTGGATCAATTTCTGAGCGACGTGAACAATTTGGTCACGCCGCCGGTGGAAAAGACTTTTTACCATTACGGCGAGTGGCAACCTCTGTTTGAAAAAATGGCAAATCGGTACGGTGTGGAATTCAGAGAAGGTCTTCCTAGCAAAGAGTCTATAGCGGGAGACGTGGAAGTAGCAGAAGACGCTGTACGACCCCACACTCTACTGATATTGGACGATCTGATGAGCAGTTCCAATCAGCAAGTGGTAGCCGACATCTTTACTAAATACTCGCATCACTGGAACGTGAGCGTCATATACATCACTCAGAACCTCTTCCAGAAATCACCCGACTTTCGAACTATGAGTCTGAACGCTCACTACATGATCGTTTTCAAGAACCCGCGCGACATGGGGCAAATAGCTAGTCTGTCTCGCCAGGTGTTTCCGTCCAACGCGGCGGCCCTCTCTAGTATATTTACCCATGAACTCAAGCGACCTCACTCATACCTCCTCCTGGACTTCAAGCAGTCAACACCTGACGATCTGAGAATACGCTCCTCTTTGACGGCCATACACTCTCAGCTAGTGTTCGTACCGCTAGACAAAAAAAAGAACAACAGAAAGCAGTAGCAAAAAAAAAATGTCTTCTCATCTACTCGAAAGACACTTTGGTACTCTCAAGCACTTAGCTAAGTGCTCGCCAAAGGACTGCTCGCATCTAATAGACTCTGGAAGCGACGAGCTGATCGCAGCGTTGAGTGAGATCTGTCACAATTTACTGGTAGGGAACATCCCGCTCAGCGACAAACAACTGGACAAGCTTCGAGAATCGGCTGACGTGTTGAGGGAGGTCGGCAAAAAATCTACGCCCATCAAAAAAAAGAGACGCGTCTTGGTACAAGAGGGAGGTTTCCTCATTCCGGCTCTCATAGGGATGGCCTTACCGCTTATAAAGAGCATTCTCCGTATATGAGACACGTCATTCGACACCTACTCGCCGACAGCACCACCACCACCACCACCACCACCACTACCGCCACCACCAGCGTCATTGCCACCGGCGTCCCCATGACGGACTCAGAGCAGCAACAACACTACAAACGTTTAGCGCTCGTGGATCCTGAGACGCTCTACAAATCATCACGAGCAGGTCTACTTCATCATGTGCCCGCTGCTGCTGCTACTACTAGCGCTGCTACTACTGCAGTCGCTGCTGCTAGTACTTCTACTGCTCCAAACCTTCCTCCTCTTCCTGATGAGCGCACTGAAAAGAACGAGAGTTCCGCTCCTGCCACCGCCGCCCGCCTACCCGCCGACATGGCCTATTACCACAAGCAGGCAGAGCAGTCCCTTCATCCCGACGCGGCCTTGCACCAGGTGCTACAGTTTATCTACAGGGACTTGGATTTAGTGTTGAACGACCCCACTTTGGAATCGCGCGAGAAAATGTTGAAATACCGAAGGTTGTTGAATAGATTGCAATTTTTTCTCGCGAATCCCCACAACAGCAACATCTCTTCGTCCTACTCTTCTTCGCCCCCGGCTCACCTCCGTCAGTCTGCTGAAGAGGCCAGCGCGTCCCTACTCGAGCGGTTGGCGAACCAAGTTCCCAAGAGGAGTCGCCGCCGGACCGTGGAGCTGTACAAACAATTGGAGAAATCCGGAGTGATCAAGTGGAACGAGGACGGGGCGGTGCGCGAGATGTCGGGTCGGAGAATACCACCTGAGCAGCGCATCAACATAGTGGACTTACTGAACGACGCCGCCAGGTTCAGGAAGACGGCGCCCAGACCGGCGGGCTACTCGCCGTTCACGAAAGCGCTGCGCGAAGCGGTTCCCACCACAGACGCCTTGATCGGAAACCATCTGTATAAAGCGAGCGGACCTGGCCAAAGTTTGGACACACGGCTTGCTGACAGAGGTCGGAAACGACCGAGCTTCGAATCGGAAGAAGGAGAAGCAGCAGCAGCAGCAGCAGCAGTAGCAGCAGCAGACTCTTCTCTGCAGGTGGTGGACGATCAATCCTCTGACGACGAGGAGGACGACCGTGAACTTTTCCAAACTCCGACTTCCTATAGGAGCGCGCCGCGTAGTAAGAAAAGGAAAGCGCGCAACCGCCTAGCGGCGAGCTCGTCTTTCACGCCCTCAAGAGACCCGCGATGGGCAAACCAGTGAAGAGACTGACCAAGAAGGAAAAAGAAAAGAAGCGCGTAGTAGCTAGATATACCGACGTCAAAGCGCCCTCCAGTTTCACTAGCGTGACTAAACTCCAGAAACAGCATTTTCGCCACCTGAACCCGGCCGTCATCCGAGACGCTTTAGTGTCGCTGGACGCCTACACTAAACATAAACCCATTCGGAGAAAATTCGCAAGGAACAAGACTATAACCGGCGCAATCGATCAGCAGTGGCAGATAGATCTGATGGACATGCAAGCTTTGGCGTCTCACAACGACCGCTTCCGGTACGTGGTGACGGCGATCGACGTTTTCTCTAGGTACGCGTGGGCCGTTCCCATTAAATCCAAGAGCGGCGCTGATGTCACCGAGGCCTTCCGAGAGATGACAGGCCCTGGCGAGAGACGACCGCGCACTGTTCAGACAGACAAGGGGAAAGAGTTTTTGAACAAGATCTTTCAAGATCACTTGAAGAGCGAGGGCATAGAGTTCTTCACTGGCGAGAACGACGACATCAAAGCTAGTCTAGTGGAGCGCTTGAACCGCAGTCTGAAGGAGAAGCTGTGGCGTTATTTCACACACAAGCGCACGTATCGCTACGTAGACGTGCTGCACCATGTAGTGTCTTCTTACAATCGCACTCACCACAAGACGTTGAAAATGGCGCCGGCTCAAGTCAGCTCGGAAAACAGCGAAACAGTTTTCTACCGACAAGATCTCCCAACTAACAAACAAATCGACGAAATATGGAAAAAGAAGAAAAAAACAAAGACGTCCGCCGTCGACGTCATCGCTCCGGGTGACAGAGTGAGGATGTTGAGAACCAAAGGCGCCTTCGACAAAGGGTACGAGGGAAACTGGCGCGAGGAAGTGGTGGACGTTGCTAACACGTTGGGAAGCAGAGGGTTCGAGCTGAAAGACGACAAGGGCGAGGAGATAAAAGGCGTCTTCTACCCGGAAGAGGTTCAGAAGGTGTACAAGAGTCGTTACGACAAGAACTACCTGATAGACGAGGTGTTGCGCCGCAAGACCGTCGACGGTAAAGAGTTAGCTTTCGTACGTTGGTTAGGTTACGACGACAAGTTCAACGAGTGGATCCCCGTCAAAAAAATAACGTAACAAAATGAACATCACTCTACCTAGCAACAGCTCTATGGAGTATTATCCTGACAACAGCTTGACGTCTTTCCGAACTCACTTCGACTCGCCGCTCCTTCTGCCCGAAGCGTACGAAGCGGCTCTGACTGAGATCATCCTCCCTACAGAATGGACTAACGTGCACGACGACGACTTGATCATCGTTGTTCCTCTGCGCACCAAAGGTTCGCTAGAGGAGGCGATCCAGGTTTTAAAAGAAACTAATTTCTCCGAAGGAAAAAAACCACAGGTAGACTGGAAGAGAATGAAAAACGCGAACGGTCTGAGCAAGCTAACGTTCAGCTCAAAATTCCCGCTGAACTGGAAGGAAGCGAGCTATGTAACGGTGGAAGAGATATCAGACACGTCGGAAGAGCAGCAATTGAAACCGGAAACAAAAAGGTTCAAGAGAGAGGTCGACTTGAGACAGACGAATGCCGTATACAAGCAGTTCTTGTCCCCGGCGGTGAAGAAGAAGACGATCAGCCATCAAGCAAGACAGATGATCGAAAAGATGGAGAAGGACATGGGAGTGCGCAGTTTCATGCCAAACATATTCGAGATACCTCCTATTTTCACCGGAAGCAACCACACCCTAGTCGAGCGCTTGAGTGAGACGTTGCGAGATGACAGACTAGAGGGCGACAGCTTCTTGCTCAAACCGATGCGGATCTTATCGTACGACGCCAAGACGAAACGCGTCACCATCAAACCGCCGAGACACTGTGCTGTCCTGCTGAGTCAGCATCTCGCATGCGTTCTAGGCTTCGGAGAGAAGACGTGTTTCGCGTCGCCGACTACCGGCGCCTACTCGATGGATGTTTACGGGGACGTGCACTCTGTGTACATATACACCGACATGATCCAGGAGAGACGTGTGGGCGACATGCAAGTGCCGCTGTTGCGCTGCGTGGCGGTGGACAGAGGCGGAAAGCGTCGAGGTGGCGTGCAAGCTATCAGTTTTCCCCATTTGGATTATTTCCCCTTGAAATCCAAGAGGTTTACCGAGGTCGGCATCTATTTAAGAGACCGATCCGGTCATTCCATCCCATTCGGTAGAGGCGAGGTGACCGTGACACTTCATCTGAGACCTATTGAGCGCTGAAAGAGAGAAAAATGATGCGTCAACGCGTTCCGTACTTTCCACCCAGGCGCACCGACTTCGGCAGAGGGTACAGCGATTACTACAACGCGCAGCTGGGCAACGGCGTGACCGTGTACAGCGGGCGCTCTTTCCAGAGCGGGCACGGTTTGGGCGGCGCTCTGTTAGGTCTGATGCGCTCGGCTACCCCGCTATTGAAGTCGGTGGGAAAAACGCTGCTCCGCGCCGGTGTGGGCGTAGCTAAAGATGTGCTGGCGGGTCGGACTTTAAAGAGCAGCGTGAAAGACCGAGGCGCAGGCGCTCTGAAGAGACTGGCGAGTACGGCGTTCTCGGGAGGAAAGACGCCTGTCGCGTCTAAGAAAGGGTCGAAACGTCGTCGCGGGCATTCCCCTCAGACGGGCGGTGGCTCTTGCAAGAGACGTAGAGGGGATGTATTCGACCGGTAAGCGCCTAGGCGTTCAGGTATAAATAAAAAGACTGGAGGGGGCCGGCGTCAGTCTGTCGGCCGCGTGAAGAGAGAACACAATGGCTTACGTACACGAGAGCAGTAACGAGTGCGCGCTCTCTGAGCTCGACCTGCACACCGTAGCGCCGACTCAGACTACTATCTTAAAGTCGTCTTTCCTGGGGATAGAAACAAAAAACTCTTTAGAGGATGGAGGTAACATAAATTTCACCATCAACAAGTCGCAAGAGTACACAGACCTGAACGAGAATTACCTTCATCTGGAATGTCAAGTGCTAAAGGACGGAGCGGCGATCGAGGCCACCGACGCGGTAGCTCCGGTGAACAACTTGGCTCACTCGCTCTTCAAAGACGTCCAAGTCTCCATCGGCGGTTTCAAAGTGTCTGGCAACACCGAGACCTACCCTTACCGAGCTTACTTGGAAGGGTTACTCAACTACAACAAAGACGTGAAGGACGGCGTCATGAGCGCCCAGGGGTGGCATGAAGATACGCCCGGTCAGTTTGACACGTTGACTGACGCGAATGCGGGGTACAAAGCGCGCAAGAAGCTAATCTCCAACAAGCGCTTTTCGCTGATGGCGCGACTGCACTTTGACCTGGCTCATCAACCGAAGCTCATCGTTGGAGAGACAGAAATCAATCTCACTCTGAAACAAGCGGCGCCCTCTTTCTATCTGATGTGCGCCGCTGACGGAGGCTACAGCTTGAAGATCTACAAAGCAAAGCTCTACGTGCGACGCGTGCTGGTGGCGGACGCTGTAGCGGAAACGCACGAGAGAGCGGTGATAGAACACGGGCCCTTCGACTACCCGGTGAACAGAGTGGAGGTGACGACCTACGCCATCCCTCAAGGTAACAGAGATCACAGCTACACGCACTCCAACACAGGCCAGCTTCCCAAGTCGATGATGATTTGCTTCCTTGACCACGACGCCTTCAACGGTAGCTACACCAAGAACCCGTTCGAGATGAAGCATTACGACATCAGCTCGCTTCAAGTGATAGTGAACGATCAGAAAGTGCCGAACGACGCCTACGTGCCCGACTTTAAGACCAAAGCGGCCGTGAGAGAGTACTTGGCGCTACACACGGAAACGGGGATGTACGAGGGCGCGCGCTCCTGCGGTATTTCATACGAACAATTCCTGAACGGTTACACGGTGTTCCCCCTCGACTTAACCCCAGACAGATCGCACGACGGGTGTCGCGTGAACCTTATAAGAGCGGGTCAGCTGAGGGTGGAAGTCAGTTTCCGCTCGGCGCTACAAGCGACAACAACGGTGCTACTCTACTTGGTGTACGACAACGTCGTCGAGCTGACCCGAGATCGACACCCCGTCACCGACTACCACATGAACTGAAGACAAGACGGCGGTACTTGGCGTATCGTATGAACACGCTTGAAATAAGCAGAGTGTTGAAGGAAAACGTTCACACAAAACATCGTTTCCTGGGCGTTTTCTCTTGTGACACTATTCCGAAGCACCCTATCAAAGACACTTGTTTCGTGAGCAACACAGATCCGCAACATTTACCAGGTCAGCATTGGGTGGCGTTTTACGTGTCGAGCACGGGTGAAGTGTACTACTTTGATTCCTTCGGCTTACCGCCGCTGAGTGCGGAGTTCTTGTCTTTCGTGGAACGCTCTGCTCCGTTCAAGTGGCAAAGAAACCGCATTCAACTACAAGACACTTCTGCTGACACCTGTGGACCTCATTGCGTTCATTTCCTAATTGAAGCATGTCGAACAAGAAACCCCAAGAAGTGCGTCAGGCGCATGAGCAAAATCCCAAAGCTGAGCGACCGGGTCGTGAGTCAGAAGCTATCGATGATGCTGTTGTGACGGGTTGTTGCGATGGCGGCCGTTTCATGGAGGCAAAGATTCTCTGCCTTGCCGAAATGGTGTTGGATTTATCCAAAGTCGTGCAATGTCTATTGGAGAAAAGTCGTCCGGGGTGTGGTGGTGCGAGTGACGGCGGCGTGAGACTTTGCGGCCTGTTGAGTTGCTGCAAATCGAAGAAGCGAGCTAAAAAAGCATAAACTTGTGTGTTTTTTCTGATTGAAAATGAAGAAATAAAGAATAAAATGAAAAGAAAAGAAATTATCTTGTTGTGTTTTTATTTCTATATATAAGTTACATAACTTTTTTTTGTTTGTTTGTTTACAAACAGTCACGTGTCACGTGGTGTTGTTTACAAACAAGAAAGCCACGTGGTGTTGTTTACAAACAAACCCTAAGTAGGTCACGTTACCCTAGTTACCAGAATGCCAGCTTCTGATTGGCTGAGCCTAAGTAGGTCACGTGACGTAATTAGGTCACGTTACCATGGTTACCAGAATGCCGGCCTCTGATTGGCTGAGAGCTTCTAAGTAGGTCAGTAGGTCACCCAGAATGCTGGCTTCTGATTGGCTGAGAGCCCTAAGTAGGTCACGTTACCATGGCAACGGGTCACGTGACCAAATGGAGGCCTCTGATTGGCTGCATGTCGATTGAGTAATAAACAGTACTTAACTATAGTCCCGTTCCGATACATACTATACTACTCCCATTATTTTACAGCCAGTTACCATGGTAACCCTTTCCGATACCTTGACCGATTTTAACCATCAGGTGGTATACGTCACTCTGTGACGAGATCTGAGGTGGCGACGGCCATAGTCTCTGTTTGTGCACTACTTGACCTCTCCAAGCACAATGCTGGTTGGTTTAATTAGTTTATTTGACAAATCAAAAATTTTGTGCATCCTATATCTGCTCATATTTGCCTCTGAGCAAAACTGAGACTACTTTTGTAAATCTATCTCTGCCTCAGATTGGTCTCCGGAAAACCATACGGTGGCTAGGATTCTACCGTTATACTTTATTAGAATACAAATAGTAAATCGGAACGGCTCCCGTAGTGCAACTCGATCCTACTCTCATGCCCCGTCGTTTTTTCAATTGACCCTGAAATTAAATCTTTCGTGTATTCTATGTTCAAGCAATAGCTAATTCCCTCCTAATAATACCACCCAAAACCTAATTCGACATTATAATTTCCATATAACACTAATTATAGTTTGGCTTAGAGGCTAGATACTTCGCGGAGCGGTGAGGC
Organism: Harmothoe impar; assembly: GCA_947462335.1. Classification (NCBI taxonomy): domain Eukaryota; kingdom Metazoa; phylum Annelida; class Polychaeta; order Phyllodocida; family Polynoidae; genus Harmothoe; species Harmothoe impar. The sequence goes on along the minus strand of OX381704.1, from coordinate 18,681,913 downwards.
AATCCCACAATGCAACTCAGTTTCTCTGCATCTGGGGCACTAGAACGCTGCATGCAGTTTCCCGCGCCAAGTCAGACCGGACCTCGGCGTGGGAAATGCAGGTAACTCCCGAGGGAACTGGGGCAGGGGCATAAAACTTAGGCCTAGGCTACATCTTGAAATCGGCAAACTTAGGGAGCGTTCATTATTTATGGCAGGGGGGGGGGCGGGCATTTGGCAAAACGAATACGTCAAAAAAAAAAGACCCCCCCCCCCTCTGAATGGGTCAAAAAAAAAAGACCCCCCCCCCCCTCCGAATGGGTCAAAAAAAAAAGACCCCCCCCCCTCCGAATAGGTTGAAAAAAAATGACCCCCCCCCTCACCATAGACGTTTATAAATACTTAGTAATGGCATCAACGACATACAAAGTCCACATAGTCCTATACTATAACCTATTATAGCATGTGCTTAACCATTATTTGAGGGAGTGGTTATAGGGCATAACAATATGGTGAATATATTTATGTGGAGAGCGCGAATTTTTCTGTTTCCGTGGCACGTTTGATATTTTTGCTAAAAATTGGTGTGATTATTTTGGTCCCCACCTTCAAGTCCTGCTAATACTGTTTGGTAGAAATACCATGAAATGGCCCAGCTCAGGGGCCGCAGAAGGTGGATAAAGTTGGGGGGCCCAGCTCCCAAAGCCAGCTGATGAGGGTTGGTTAGAGGGAGAAACAAATGGCTATTTTGGGGCCACAAGCCCCAGGAAAATTTGGGAATTTGACCTTTATATTAGTGTATTCAGAGTGGTCTGAAGTCTACCATATGATCCTGGGAAATTTTGTAATTTTACATTGAAATTGATGTGTTCTGAGGGACTTTGAGCTTGTCTTTCAAGAAAGTTTTAGGAATTTTACCTCGAGATTGGTGTATTCTTGGGTACTCTGAGTCTAGAATGTTCATGTTTCCCAAAAAGATTGGCTCCCCCACTTTACTAGGCCCCCAGCCCCCCCCCCCTGTTCCGCGCTACTGCAGCTTAAAACAAAGATGTTTGATGAAGGGATGCTCTGGACATTATAATAGTGGCAAACCTGAAGAAAATTTTGAAAATCTAGAGGTCAATCGGCCCATTTTAATGTATCCTGGTATTATAACTTGCAGTTAAAGGAACAAGATCACTATTTAAACCTAGTTTGGTTTTCCAAAGGCTAGGATCAGTAAGAAATAGGGAGCTGAGGGTGAGAATTTGAAGTTGAACAAAGAGTCACAGGGGAATGTGTCTTTGTTATATAACGGCACGGATCAATTACAATCTCTTAAGCCATCAATGGTATGCATGGATGTTACGTGCACCATAGTTGATAACCTTTATTTGAGGAAATGCCATAAGGTACCTGCCTTCAATATTCTAGTGTGTGGTCAGTATAACCAAGCCATGGGAATGCATTGACTCCAAAAAAATAAAAGCTTTAAAATAGTGATGAATAACTCACTGATAACCCTGCAGAGCATCGGAAGCAACTTGACCAGAACCAAATATAGAGCTCTAAAAATTCTGATGAGGCCAAGTAGCGATGAGTAGCAATGATTATACAGTGCCTGATTTCTGTTGAAGCCAAAGATGAACTTAGAGGGAGATTTAGAAATTGGCGACAGAAGGAGTGGCATCCGCAGCAGAAAACTCTGTGGATCTGGTGGCTATTTGCTACATTTCAAGGCATTCGGTACACCGATTTATAGTGGGATGATCATGTCTACTCTATGAGTCTGCTGATTTTATAAGTCCTAGAATCTGTGAGAAGCAGGCAGCTATCAGGGAGATGGTGAAGGTATTCTAAAAATATTGAGAGCTCTGCAATCAGAACGCTGTGGCTCATTTAGCAGGGTCTGGTACAAGATACCAAGGAAAAGTGTGTATCATGACTAGTGTAATCACGCCTTTGACTGGTGGAGTGGACCTAAGCTACAATGTATCAACATTATATGAGGTAGATCTGCATCTTGCATACTATGCATCTGCTCCTCTATTGGGAAGAAAGGCAGGGTCTAAAAATGTAGGCAAGTTCACCCTTGCATATGGATGCCAAAACGTGATGGGCAAGGCTAAAGTCCAATTAACCCAAACTATTTCGGATACAGTACTGTCATATTTCGGTGCCACAATAGCATTCATCTAACTGCACACTGATAGCTTTTCTGTTTAGACCCCCTACATTCTGTACTCTTCTCGTGTTCAATTAATGCTCTTTCTCCAGTTAATTATTGTTGATTCAGGAAAAGAAAAGTAGTGAATCATTCATGTGTCGATTGGTAGGCAAGAAATTTAGCAAAGTTCTACCGTCTTTATGACCCCAATTCGCGACATGTGTCGTGAAATTCGCGTCACGTTGTGTCAAAAAAGACCCCCTCCCAAATAAATACCCCTAAAAAAAATGACCCCCCCCTCAGAATAGGTTGAAAAAAAAAGACCCCCCCCTCCGAATACCCCTAAAAAAAATGACCCCCCCCCCTGATTTGCACACCCCCCCCCCTGGCATAAATAATGAACGCTCCCTTACTGTGCACAAAATTAATCTTTCTCAAAGCTACTTAGTGTATTCCTGGACCGCAATTCCAGAGCCCCAAAACGGTACCCCTATAGCCAAAAGACACATGGTACCAAAAAGCGGAGGTACTGGCTTACCTGGGTGGCAGGGAAGGGGGGGGGGAATGGAGGCATGCCCCTCCCTCATATTTAGATTTAAGGTCTATGGTGCATTTTAACAATACAGTAGGCATACATTGCCAATATCTAGGCCTATAATCCCGCTATAATCACACCCCTTTCCAAGTTCTTAGATCTGCTCAGATGAACCTTAGTCTATTGGGTTTAGGGACTCGATCATGCCAGGCCACACCTTCGAAATAGGCCTAGGTCCCGGGCCTAGGTCTACACTGGCTATATTATATCCCCCTATTATGGTTTGGGTTGTAGAAAGGGACCCTTTTTCTTGGACACTGCAGGACCCATCAACCCCTTTCTCAACAGTTTAAACAGTAGGCCTAGGGCCTATTTCTTGGTCTCACTAAAACACCCCCCCCCCCCATAGTAGTGACGTAGGTAGGCCCTATACAAATGTAGGCCTACCTGACCCTATTTTTTTCTCAGCAGAGGACAGCCCTATATAGGCCTACCTATCGCTGTGCGGGATGTGTGAACTTTTTTTGCACATGTTTTACACCCCCCCCCCCATTCTTAGAGCACAATTACATAGACAAAGGTGCACGAGTTTTAGTCTGTTGACAGGGTTATTTCCAAAAAACACAAAAAACACAGTAGGCCTACCCCCCTGTAGCCTACTTATGACCACTGCCTTAGGGCCGAGTCATTTATTGCTAGCTGGGGGGGAAGGGGCTTGGTGGATTTTCCCAGAACTAAAATTCTTTTCCGACCCCCCCCTCACCAATTAGGCGAAAGTTATCTCGACCCCACCACTACGTTCAGATTTTGAGAAATGACCCCCAAAATGCATGCGCCTGTGGAATCACAGGTGGTCACGATATCTAAATGGACCATATTTTATTATGACCCCCCCCCCCCAACATGGAGGCTTTTCCAGTTTTGGACCTCCAATGAGAGCCTGTTTTCTATTATGACCCCCACTATATCCACCAAGCCCCCCCCCCCCCCCCCCCAGCTGGCAATAAAGAACTCGGCCCTTAAGATGTGTGTCCACAATCCAGTGCCGAAGGCGCTGGTGGTACAGCTAGTTACCATGGTACCCCTTTTTATTACAGACGGTTGCTAAGGCGATGCATCTAGACATTGAGAGACCGGCGTCCCTGTGGAAGGACAGGGCGCTGGTAGAAGTCAACGTGGCCGTCCTCTACAGCTACCAGGTAGGGGCATCTGGGACACACCATACTATACACTTTTACTTTGTTTGTAGCAGCCCTAGGCAGTGTCTATTTATAGCACATGTACATGTGAGGCGTGAGTGCATCACAAGAATGTTTTCGGAGAACAGAAAGTAGAAAGCAGAATGTCAACTAAAAATGGGGACAAAGGGGGCCAGAGTCTGGTCGGAAATGAGTTGAAGCGTGTCCTGTCATTGCCGAACCACTTTTCCCTTTAAGGATGAATGTCCCTAAAAGATGACATTTTGTTGTTAAAGGGTCGGCATGATGCATCAATGCAGCCCCAGTGAGTAACTCGCTGGGACTGCATTTGTGCGTCATGCCAATCATTTGATAGTCGCCACACCCCCAAAGGGTCGGCATGATACATCAATGCAGCACCGGCGAGTTACTCCTATGGGAGTGTCTCAACCCTGTAGGGTCGACATGATGCTTGAATGCATCCCTGGCGAGTTACTCGCCAGGGCTGCATTCATGTGACATGAACACCAAGGCATGATGTATTAAGGCAGTATGTCGTCCTTAAAGGGTTAAGGGGCCCTTTGAGGCCAAAAGGATGTAATAATTAATAGTAAAATTACATATTGAATAATATTTTTTTAAAGGGGCGTACGTCATATGACACATATAACATGTTACGGATCAACATTTGGGGCCTCAGTATACAGGTGCAATATATATGCCATCGTACACTCGCAATGTGAAATAGACTGCAATAGGTGTACAACCAACACTTGATGGGAAAATACATGGTTATTCCACACACTAGTTCTGGGTCATTTTAGTTCCGCTAAGAGGAATCCATACCTTGACCGGTTTGAAGGAGGATGACCTATCAAGTGTTAGTTTTTCAATTTACGCACTTGTTGGGAAATCAAGGTCATACCCCACATTCACGTTTTATGATAATGAAACGTGAAGCTTGTTGTCCATTCTAATCTAAAAGTCGAAAACGTGGTTACACCCAATTTATAAAGCCGCATCCATATATCACTGTATATGTAAAATTCAGTCTGATCTCTTATTTACAAGTTAGCATAATACACCAGCCTACCTTTGGCACTTTTATCCAGTAATAAAGTATAATGCCAATTCGTTCCCTTAATTCACTAGACTAACACAGATAATCTTTTAGATTCAAGAACTAGCAATGAACCTAGTTTCTCATTTTTTGACTCCCTACATGACGAACCATGGTTAGTTGATACTATCAGGTATAGTCAGTAGTGATAGTATAGTCAACCCACCTTAGTCATTCCATTCCTATGAGTGCAAGTCTTTTAGGATAAGGCCATAGTTTTGCTTAAGTCAGTTTTGAATGTCAGTTCGTCATTCTGACCAATGTGCCTATGACTAACCTGGGATAGCCACTACACATTAAGGCCCGGAACATTTAGATCATCATGATCAGTGTATACCAGTGCGTCCCCTTTAGATGGTCAACACCATGGCCGTGTCTGCTTTAAAAATGGTGTATCAGCTAATAGACTTCCCAAACCTTTTCTTCAAAATGGATATAATTTTATTGTCAAAGGTTTTGTTATTATTTTAGCTGGTATGCAGTACTCAATGTTCAATATATTTCTCTATAAATGTATGATTTGATATAGTTAACAATAAAGCCTATCCACCTCACTGACTCAGTCACTCCCCCAGATGTGTACAGGGGAAGCTAGCCTGGTAGAGAAAGCAGTAAGCCATGCAGTACCACAACAGAGAAAGTTTTAGTGTCGACCTACAGTAAAAATGATTGCACTACATGTGTTAATCTTATGTATTTAGACTCTGCCAATTCTTTTAAAATTTAGGGAGTGTGTATAGGATAGGATATGCAACAGTAATATGGCATGATCAAAACGTCATCAAATTTTAGCTAGGACACCATCTTTAATAACCCCCCGTCTGATGACCGTTATCAGATGGCAAAGGTAAATCACCCAAAATGATCCTTTGGTCCATTCATAAGGCAAAAAAAAAGACCGGTGGGGCCAGCCGAGGCCAAGGTCGTCCTACCAGTGTGCTGTGGTTGATTTCATAACCATTGGTTATCTGACTTAACCTTCGGTATACAATATACCTGAGGTGTGAAACCCATTGTATTAGCTGTCCACCGTGGGTTACATCCCAAATATCCTGCAGTATCCTGAGGTGATTATAAACTAACACAAATCCAATGTACAGTTCTAACTATATTTAGTGAATCTAGGAAAGCCATTCTGTTCATCCTATTAGAAATGCTCTACAGGTTCGATTGACTTACAAAACATTTCAGCCTAGTTTGCCATTTAGAGATCTTATCATTGACTGAGCTTTCTTACTGCTAAGATTTCCATTATTAATGGTTTTCTCTGATGTTTAGTATGGGGGGGGATGGCTAGATTTGATACGGCGACATGGAGCTTAGTGACATGGGAAAAAAAAGAGACATGACATAGAGTATTTAAAGATTGAGCGTGTGAGTGGGCTCACAGATGACTCAGGGTAAGCTGGAGCTGGAGCTTATCATGTACTTAGATATAGTACTCCCTTATAATCATTCATTGGTCAATTCTGGCATCAGAAATGAATTCCTTGTTAAAAAGTACCCACAAGTCATGTGTCATACATGTATATTATTCCATTTCAGGCCAGCAGGTGGGTGTGGGTGAGTAGGTGGGTGTGGGAGAGCAGGTGGGTGTGGGTGTGCAGGTGGGTGTGGGCGACAGTTGCAGGCTGCAGGCATGTACCACCTTTTGTCCCTATCAAAAAGCGAGTTGATTGGACAATAAACAGCAGAGATACATGAATTTCGCTCTGCACTCCTTTTATGCTGCCGCTTTGGTACTGTCGTGCTGTCTCATTGACTTCTTGTGGAGTATGAGAACTGCTAGTGGCGCCACCATATCTTTTACGGGTGGAGAGAGAACTAAAAAGCTAAATTAAATTAAATTTAAACAAGTCTAGCTGGCAGTGTACGGCGGTAGATTTGATGCCCAGGGGGAGGGGGGCACTCTCACATTTGTGCATACTATGTGCGTATGTTAGTGTGAATGTACAGTACTTTAGGCGGTGTGCTTCAAAGTGCATCTGTTATGGCGGGCATAGTTGATTTAGGATTGATAGGGAGTGGCCCCCCTAGAACATGATATCACTTCATTTAATATTTGTATGTCCCTGGTATTCATTGGAGTAGAAAGTTATCCTTTGTTCTGATTTGTTTCTATAGCACATGTCCAGTTTTTGCCCGGTTTGGGGGTAGAAGAGAGAAATAACAGCAGATTGGTTGCAAATATCATTTCTATCTTCCACCAAAAAACGAAATGCCTTGGAGTCTATGGTTGCCCGGTCCCGAGGGTAGATTTGTTTTAGTACATTTACATAGTAGCGAAAGAGAGAAAAAAATTGTTAAAGATTGCAGTTCAATATCTCAAAGAAAAAATGAGATTTTTAAAAGATTTTCAAAGGAATATTGTGTCCCCCGATCTTGCCTATGTCTTCCCTTTTTCCCAGTTTGTCTATGTCGAATAACAACTGGAAGACAAGCATTTTCCCATGTCTCAAAATTGTCTTAAAATGCAAGATTGGTAGACGTATATTACTCAGGGTTAATTTACCTTGAGTTGATTAAAGCGACATGGGATATGACAAAGGCGACATGAGACATGGGGTTTAAGTGACAAGTGACATTACCATATCTTAAAATTGACAAGTGACATGGGGACCTCCCCCCCATCTAGACCCCCTTTAATTCTTTCTTCCCGAACAAATTATGTCCTATTTAAGAAAAGATGCCTGCACCTACAGAAGCTAACACAAAAAGCAACCAGCTCTTTTCCAAGTACCCAGTTTGGAAAATATATTGTTGATGTGTGATAAATTTCTGCTCATATAACCGTGCAAAGAGATTTTTTATTTGTCATATGACCACTTGAATGACGTCATAGTCTGGGATCAGGGGTGAAATATAGTTTCATTTTCACACTGTGACTGTGTCGCAGGACAATAATGAAATTGAGTGATCTAAGTAATATATATATATATAGTGTGTCGAACCAATAGTAGCGAATTATATCAACACCAATAATTCTCCATCGCTGATTATTGAAACTGAACTTAAAGTTAGTACATCCAAAAAATCCATTTTGTAAGTCCTACTTAAGACTGTCTCATTAGATTGTAACAATTGGATAGTCTTTGACCGGGTGACGTCTTTGCCGGGTGATGTCTTTGACCGGCAAGATTAAAACAGTTGAAAAGGAGCCTATTTAGAAAGGAATGCGGGTCGAAAAGTTGATATATATATATTATAACACTATATATTACAAATTCCCCGGCATTTCTGTGTACATAGCCCTCCATTTCAGCTGTTTTAATCTTGTCAGTCAAATACGTCACCCGGTCAAAGATGTCACCCGGTCAAAGACGTCACCCAGTCAAAGACGTCACCCAGTCAAAGACTATCCAATTGTTACAAAGTCGTGAGACTGAAACTTAAGTTTGATGTACACCCTGCTAAAATATGTTGGAAGGTGAGAGGTAATAAAATACATTCTATAGGCAGTAAGGGTTCAGATATGGGGTACCATGGTACCTAGCTATAGGCCATATCTTTGCATTTCTAGTGCATGCAAAAGGTCACACCATGGCCTTAAATTTGACAATTATGTCAGATATAAGTGAAATTCGATGGAAGAGGAGTAAACAAGGTGTACAATATATTAAGTCTGGTCTTTCTGATCATCTTAAGGAAAATTGATTTTAGAGCTCCAGTAATCTGGAGGGTCTTTCAGAACGGACTCGTCAGTCGTCATAATTGGATTTTCGCCAAAACATGCCATTAGTGCAAATTTGGGAGTTGACGAGCAAGGCAAATGTATGGATCCAGAGTGGTCGTCAAATGAATATTGAGGCCATTTCAGAAAATATACTATACACTACACAAAACTGATAAATACCATACACTAGATAAAGATGGCAAATGTGTCCAATGATATCTTCTGACGATTCTATCTTGTGAAAGAAATTTTACTAGTGGTCGTCAAATAGGTTTCGTCACGTCACCAGTTCCCTACGACCACGTCACTTCTTCTGAATGAGCCTCCAGATATACTAACTTCAAAAACATGGGTCGAACGACTCGGTGCACTAACTCCTTTGTCACTCTGTGTTTTCAAAAAGAAGGGGGAGTTACAGATAAGGGACTTTTTAACGGTCATACTGGGATGGGCAACCATTAACTCGTTTATTTTATGACAGTCACTTTACAAAGAGTCTGGAGACAAATTTACTTTTTCAGTGTTTGGTACAAGCCATGCGTGAACCCAGCATACAATACAAGATTTAGTACACCACCAAAAGACATTTATATCATCCCCCTACCTTCTAGTTTTGGTTTACATTGTAATTTTAGTTGTTTATATTGCTAATTTGCATCTATTTCATCACCGTCTAATTTGTTCACATCGCTGTCATTGCACTGTCATGTGATGCAAAATGCTGCATTCTGATTGGTGTAGTGCACCAAAAAGTGTACCACACATAAGGGTGGTATGGGAAAACGTACCACACTCCCGAATGGTATGTTTTCCTTCTTTGTTCTTAAACATGATACTGTAAAACCGTATATATAATATATTATATATTATATTACCGTATAAGCCGCAGCTAGTACACGAATCAGATCGCTGGTACCGTAAAACCTCGCGTATAAGCCTAACTCGCGTATAAGCCGCACCCCGAGTTTGTGCCGATGCTATAAGCCGCACCGCCAATCTGACTATGGTGACATTTAGTACTGTTCCATAGAAACAAAAACTCGCACATAAGCCGCACCCTGACCCTGGGCCGATGCTATAAGCTGCACCGCCGATCTGACTCGCGTATTAGCCGCGGCTTATACGCGAGGTTTTACGGTACGACTTATAGGATCGGCCCAAGGTCGGGGTGCGGCTTATAGGCAAGTTTTTGCCACTATGGTACAGTACTAATGTGACCATAATCTGAATCGGCCCAAATTCGTGGTACGGCTTATACTCAAAGTAGGCTTATAAATATGAGAGGTTTTACAGTAGTACCAATAACGTTATGTCGTGTAATAAAAATGACTCCTTGAGGCATTTTGTGATCTGTTAGACAAAATTAATTTGGCGTTTTTAATTTCTATGAGCTGATTTCTTCTCCTCAAGTTGGGGGTTCGGCTTAAAGGTGGGGTTTCAATACATTATATAGAAGAGAAAACATGTTTAACCCTTTCTTATATAGGCTGATTGTTTTCATCAAATCAGACCAAATCGGGGGTTCGGCTTGTAGGTGAGGTCGTCCAATAGCAGGGGTTTTACGGTAAACAACAGGAAACAAGTGTTGTCAATCTGTGTCAAAGGTTAACTTGTATTCCGATTTATGGTGTTTGGTGTACTGGGAAGGGAGTTCAGGGGTCTGAAAGCTGAGTGTATATATCTCTCTAAGTAATAAATATAGTAGTTTTTATGTGTTTATTCGGTTTGGTACACCTTATTATTTTGGCCCGACCGTAATCTTTTAAAATGTCTTTTTTAGATTTTCCCTGGTATAGGGTGTCACCAAAGGGGATGAAACATACATAATAATCCAATCCTGGTCATTCTTTGAAACATTAGAAGAGTGGTAGTTCTTGGTAAGGCAGAAATCTAACTGATACTGGCTTAATTGGACAGATATTGGTTCAGCACAATAAAATAAACACTCCATAAATGAAATCCTCCCATACAACTCATCTCATGATCCTAACTATAAATCCTTTTTTTTTCTTTAGATCGACCTGCCCTATTTCTATGGCCATGTCACCGGAACACAGCTTCTTTTCTTTTTTTTGGCCTAATGTATTCAAAAAACTAGCCCGGGCACATTGCATGCCGTACTCTTAATTGGACGATTAAGGGCGGCATGATGCCTTCATGCATCATCTATCATCATAATGCTCCAGAAACAGACACAGAATTCTTTGATGCTCTATTTCTGCGTCAAGTCAACCGTTTGCGAGTGTATCAAACCCATCGGGCTAGCATGATGCATGAATGCAGCACCCATGAGTTTTGCGGCAGAGCTGTGCTCATACATCATACCGAGAGAAGGCCATTGGGTATGGTTGCACTCTGCTGCTCTGAATGATTTAAACGTCTTAAGGGTGATATGATGCTTCAATGCATCATGCCCTTGATGCATGAATGCAGCCCTGGTGACTAACTCGCTAGGGCTGCATTCAAGCATCATGCGGACCAAGGGTCAGCATGATGCACCAATGCAGCCCCAACGAGTTACTCGCCGGGCTGCATTGGTGGATCATGATGACATTTAATTAAAAAGTACACATACATCGATTTAAGAGGTCTAGGATCCTAGAGGGGGAATGTGTCTCATTCAATTCTTAAAGGGCAGAATATCTATTAAAAAACGCTAGTGTCCATCGTTTACCAGAATGTGGCCAATAACACGGAGTAGTTATGAGGCGAGTACCAAGCTGTATGCAAAATACAGGAGGTTTCAATGCCTTGTTCTCCAGCCGTGCCCGCTGTGGTATATAAACATATATAGAGAACGGGTCAGCTAGACTACACCTTTTGTATAAAGGTGTTGAAGGATCCATGTATAAGGAGGGAGCCAGTCCTTTACAGATATAATAGTGCGTTAAAATTGTATTCTCATTACTGTCACGATTTCTGAATGAGCGTAACTCTCCAGGGCTGCATTCAAGCATCATGACGACGAGGGTTGATACACGTCCAAAGGGTGGACATGATGCATGTATGCAGCCCTGGCGGGTGGAATAACCAGGGCTGCGTTGATGCATCAATACGGCAAAAGCAGTTGCGCGCTATTTATCACTCTGTCCTTAGAGGGATAAGGACCAGAGTCCTAGTCCAAAGACTAGACAGCTGCCAAACTTTGGTCTCATTTCGCACCCTCTCATAACCCTCACTTAGTTCTAGTTTACGGTGACTGAGCCTCTACAGTTTACGGTGCATACACCTATTGGCTTCCGCACATCCAGGGGAACTAACGACGCTGTGTTTAAACTGGTCAATGACATCTACAGGTCTAGGGATAATAGACATTTTATGGTGTCGTGTTTCCTGGATGTGCGGAAGGCTTTTGATTGTATAAATCATGCGGAGCTAATCCAACGCATGAGATCGCTTGAACTGCCAAATATATATTGTGACTGGTTGTGTGCCTACTTAGGTAATCGTACACAGCGGGTGGTATAATGGCTCAAACTCCTGACTTATGTTGTTTTAGGATAGAGGAAGGACAAATCAGAAAGTTCTTAATATATTTAAACAAGTTCATATTCTTGAAAGGTATATATCTCGGCTCCTTGGAACACTTTTTGATACATCTCTAACCCTAGCGGTTCATTTTTTATTGCCTCATGAACTCGATTGTCCGTTTTCGGGTGACTCCGAGACCAAAATAAGGTGATTATGTACATAATGTCTTAAAGTACATAACAGCAACTAATAACTTTGTTTACCAACTGGGACAACAATTATCTTAAGGCATACCAAGAATGGATACCCTCAGAAAAATAGTTTTTGAGATACAGCTCGATGAATATTAAAGATTTATCAAAAATATTATAATTTTAACAACATACTCTCATTTTACCCTAGTTTACTCAAAATGGTTTAATTTATTGTCAAAATCACTCTACAATATCCTGATGGTATATACTTTAGGAAATATAGACCATTAGGATCCTTCGTTGAGCCTACTTGGCACAGTACTGGCCTAAAAAGTGGCTATTTCACCTTATTTCGGTCTCGGAGTCACCCGGGTGACTCCGGGACCAAAATAAAATATTGTATAAATGTAGGTTAAATTAGTGGAATCATCAGATTTCTGGTTTAGAGGATTAGAGGGGGTGGATAGGAAGCAGTGGCACTAAAGATAACTAAAATATATAGGATATTAACAATTCTGTGTGGGTTTTACTATTATCAGCAAGGCGAGTGACTCCGAGACTAAAATAAGAGGGTGACTCCGAGACCAAAATAAGTATCACAATACACATTTGGTCCTGGAGGCTGGAATATTAGATTTTTTTCAAAATGTCTTTTTTCTGGCAAAAGACCAAATAGTTACCTCACGATCTGGGGTACAAGGGATACTGTTTGGATCTTGTTTATTTACTGTATAGTGGTATCAAAATGAAAGGACATTTGAAAATTTTGCTGACAATATACACTTAAATGGCTGTGGAGAAAAAAATATGGTACATATCTAGTGAAATCCTTGTGAATCAATTGACTATACCATAGGCCTAATAGAAAATGATATTAGGGATAGGCTGTTACTGTCTAAGTAGACATGGGAGACATGTAAAACATGTCATTTAAAGGGTATTAGACGTTTTTAAGGGTTTTTGGGCCTTTGGAGGGCCTAAAAATGAAAAATATTGGGCCAATACACAAAAAAAAGAAAAATCCTGAATTGCTGGGATGTTTACTCACATATACCCGATTTTTGAAAAAATTGGTGCAAAACTGGTTATTCTGTAGGGCTATAAGCCTGAAAAGGGCCAGAAATAGCCAAAACAACATAGGTCAGAGGTTTGAGCCATACATGTAATAACGTCTGCTCGACAGTGCGTAATGTTAACCACGGCGTTCCGCAGGGGCCGATCCTCGGCCCCCTCTTATTTATCTGCTATATTAATAAATTGCCCACAGTGTTCAAAAAATGTAAATCAATAATGTATGCAGACGACGTTGTATTTTATAATAGTAACGAGTCTGTATTAACAGCATCCGTAGAGCTACAACAGGACGCTAGTAATGTGTATGAATGGTTTTCACTGAGCGGACTGTGCATTAATACTGATAAAACCAAAATTGTGATATTTACTCCTGCAAAGCATAATGTAAAGGATATATCGAATATTGTTAAAATTAACATGGGCAGCTCGGTCCTCGAAACCTGTAACCAATACGAATACCTTGGTATAATATTGGACTCCGACTTCAATTTGGTAAAGAGTGTAAGCAAAAGCGTAAGCAATGCTAATTTCCGTAGTGTGATGTTACGCAAAATACGCACAAAAATTGCAACTGCAACGGCGAGCCTAATATATAAACAAACAATAATGCCAGTCATGGAATATTGTGGCTACCTTTTTAATGGTATATCAGATGTACAACACAAAAGGCTACAACATGTACAAAACAGATGTCTTAGAACGTGTTTAAATGTAAAACTAAAATACCCGGTATCTAGTCTCCATACTGATACAGGGGTACAATATCTGAGCATCCGGTACGATGTACAGCTGTTAATTACACAAATACTTGTATAGTACTAAACATGATAATTCTGGTCTAGGCATAAGGTTCCAGAGACAGTTGCCAGGGGGGAGAGTGATGCGCTCCGCTGACACCGGTCTACTGGCATACCCTGCCTCAAATCTATGGGGTTATAGAAAAAGCCCCCTCTATAGAGGTGTTCAGTTATGGAACAGTCTGGACACCTCTTGCCGGCTGACAAGTTCAAAAAACATTTTCAGAGACAAAGCTAAGATAAAAATCGCCAAACTGTTCGCTGATGAGCAAAGAGAAAAGGGCCTACTATAGACCCAATGGTTGTTTGATATGCTTATTCATGTATACTGCATAACTGCTGATATGTATTCGCCATTACATGCCATTTATTGAATCTGGATTGCGAGATATGAAATCTCATTTGACGTATGTAATTGTATTTTGAAGATCACTCTGTGAATAAATACATTATAAACTCAAAAATCATGGCCCAAAACTAGTACACATCAGTGCCTGAGAGGGCAGGCCAACATGTACATTATCTTTTTATATCTTTAACGTTGTAGAATGTAGTCTCACCATTCGTATATTTTTTAGTACTGTTCTATAGTCAAATAGCGGGTGGCAGGCTGTGGCAAGAAAAGGTGACTTTTTCATAGTAAAGTTGTGTTCATGTTGGTTTTACCAGAATTCTCATAGCATTGTCTGTAAAAGCTATATTTGTAAATATTTCAGATCAGGAGATTCACAAGAGAATTATCTTTAAAATAGCGTATATATTACAATGCAGGATTTTGGGATTATATTTATGTATATTTCTGTCAGACTTTAGAAATGTTCAGGTACTTTATCAATAGCTTTTCTGAAAAATTCACCCTCCCTTGCTGCATTGTTCTATAATTGGGAGAGTAATAATTTAAACCCCAACCCGCCCTATATATTACCAGAGTATACACATACATAGACGAGAGTTCGGTCCCCCCCCCCCCCACACACACAAACACACCCAGGTAGCACATTAGTTACGGTCCATGACTCTTTACTTTGTAAACACTTTTAGTATCCTCCCTCGACGGGGCTCTCTTTAACAGTAAATCTAGTGGCTCTGGATGAGAGGCCATGCTAGTTCTGTCCTCGGAATCTCACGTGAGATTTGGGCAGTGACCAGACACCCAAATACCATAGCTTGGAAGGACGAGCTAGGTGTTTTTTTTCATTTGCACTGAAAAAGTGCAGGGTTGACAGACCCTGCACTGCCTCGTCAATCTGACAAGGGAAGGGGCAACAAATTGACAAAATAATCTTTTCATCTGAAATCAAACCAAATGCATTTTTAGTAACCTTTTATTCAATGCTGGGCCACATTTGGTACTAATTTAGGCTCTTGTCGACCCTGAAGGGCCTAGGGTTGTCTTGTGGGATGAGGACGTGTCAGGTCGTCAATTTGAAGAGTTCAAACTTGTTTATTCTATGCTGTTCACTTAGACCCTATAGACCAATGCATCAAGAAAGGCCTATGGTGACTTTTCAGAAAAGTTGGTGAGTAAGGTTTTTAACATTTTCCTAACATGAACACAGCTTTATTATGCATGGTTCTATAGGATCTATAGGGTCGTCCTGTAAGACGACCTTAGGGATTCTAGAGTTTTGCAGTGTGTTATGATTTAACATAGATAAATGATAAATATCTATGAAGAAATATTGTAAATTTCACACCTTTATTGACTTTTCCTCGATTCCAGCTGGACCATGTGACCATCACGGACCACCACACGGCGTCCGAGTCGTTCATACAGCACATGGCCCTGGAGACGGCAGCCCGGGGCGGCTGTCCCGCCGACTGGGTGTGGATAGTACCCCCAATGAGTGGCAGCGTCTGCCCCGTCTTCCACCAAGAGATGGTGGAATACTCACTGAAGCCCTCATACGAGTACCAGGTAGGAAAATCTTTATTGATATTTTTATTCTATTTTTTGTCTATGGCTAGGCAACAAATTGACAAAAAGATATTTTCATCTCAAACCAATGCATACTTTTGGTAACCCTAGCCTTGCCACCTCTTTTTCAATGCTGGGCCACATCTGCATGGGGCTAATTTAGGCCTGCATTTGCTGATGTTTCAATTTGCGGCAGTGATTTCCGGTAAATCTGTAAATCACTCATGACCTTTGGGTCCATGAGTTCGCCAGTCGTTCTGAATGACCATCCACAATTGTATTTGCCCAGTCAACATTGCTTAATGGGGCCCATATGTGTTTTCACCTGGGCAAGCTGATTTGCCTACCCTGGGTTTTGCTCCTTTTTGTCCAGGGCTACTAGTGAGAGCCCAGATGAGTCAGCCCAGATTCAGAGTGCTGAGCCCTAGCCCTGATTTAGCACGAACTATAAAAAGTATAATAAATCATAATTTCTGGAGGAAAATCAGATGTCAGTATGTCTCGAAATATTTACAATGTATTTATGGAAAAGAAGTTTTCGTGGGCTTCCCCATCTGGCTCCCACTGGTAGCTCTGGACAAAGAGGAACATAACCTAGATATGGGCAAGCCCAGCTGGCCCAAGAAAACACATGTGGGCCCCAGCGACCAATGCTGACTGGGTGGCTCTTGCTGAGTGTGAGCAACCCCTTGTAGCTTGGAACCAGTGAACAGGAACCAGAAAGTATGATGGTAAAACCATCATCATACTTTCTGGTTACATTTCTCGTTCTTGTGCACTGGTTCCAAGCTAACCACAAGGACTGCCCAAACCCAGCAAAATTAAAGTTCAAGGTCATAGTGGTTGTCACCAGAGCCCTCCCTTAAAAGGATTTGGGCACAAGAGTACCACGTACTCTGCTCAAGTGTATAATATCTATGATTGGACGACCTGTACAATCACCCTTTACCTGGAATCCTACATCGTAGTACTTAGACATAAGCCCCTGATGTATGTGTTTTGAAGATACACACACAAAGATTTAACTGATTTATTTGTTGTCGAATACAGCTGATCTCAATCTCTATCTTTCTTTAGCCAACAGGACAAAGCTAAGTAACAAATCTGAGGTATTGGTATGTTGAAAATGTTAATTTATTATAAGCTATGTCATTTGTCAGCTCTTTCTTAGTCCTCATATCCTTTAATGATGGATGTCGCTAAATATGACATTTGTCTTCATGATGCACCATTGCAGCCCTGGTGAGTTGCCGATGCTGCATTGGTGCATCATGCCGACCCTTCAGGGTTGTCTCAACCCCATAGGGTCAGCATGATGCTCGAATGCAACACTGGTGAGTTACTCATGACGACCAAGGGCATGATGCATTATGACATCATGGGGTCCTTAAAGGGTTAACTTAAGGGCCGTGTAGTGCTTTGATGTACCCTGCCTTTGGTTATATTGCATGGATGTTGCCTTGGCCAGTCTAGTAACACATATATAGCAAGGGTCAGCATAGAGCTTGAGGCACTGGCGAGTTACTTTATCGGCAAAGACATTTCAGATTAAAACATTATGCAGCCATTAAAGGTGTCTAAAACTTAGATTAATAGTAGCTCATCACAGAAAAAACAACAAACATGACAGCTAAATGCAGTTATTGTCAGTACCTTGATAAAACCGTTTGGTAAGTAACTGAGGTTACTTTCGATACTACCAACTATACACACACAGTCGCCAAGTGTGTCCATTAACATTTAACTACCATTTAGTACATCTTCCCTAAATAACCCGGTTTCTTTCATGCCGACCATAGTTTGCATCTGGTCATAGATTGCACCCGATCATAGATTGCAGACAGTAATAGACTTTCAAGTTGTATCGATTTGGTGCGACACAGCCTGTAGTATCATAATGACAAAGGTATATTTTGCATTGTAGAAACAAATGTAGCACTATGATAATAATTATACCTAATACTGCGATGATAACTATCAAACCGTCATCTATTACTCATTTACTGTAATTGCTTTGTGCAGACAGTCATATAATTATATTATTCAGGAAGAATAGCTTGATTGCAATGCCAATAAATGGTGCCAATGCATGATTCAAAACATTTTATTGTTAAATACAGTATACTTAATCTCGACAAGCCAATACCTTTTATAGACGTCACTGACAGTGTGATTGCATGCATCATATAAGTAGCCACACAATGCACCATAGTGATAGCCAAAGGTGCATGAGAAGAGTTTCTTCCTGACCAAGGGTTATTTCATGAGCCGAGTGAAATAACCCTTAGTGTAAAACTCTAGACTGGACTATACCCGGTTGGGAAGTTCATACAAGGCTATAGGTACCATACTCTACCGTATGACGGACAAGCCAGGGTCAGCTTCTTTTATAGGGCTCCACCAGTCAGCTGCCCCTAGTGTAAAACTCTATGTGTGCTCCTCTGTATTTATTTCATTCCATTATTGACAATGTTCGTCAAAATTCCACTTAATTGATCTGAAAAAGCTACTTTATAGTGGTTAAAACAACAGTTTGATGATTTGACAGGCCATGAAATATGAGGGAGGGTTATTTCACGGGGGATTGAGATATGGCCTTCCGTGGTTAATTAAGTCAATGGGAGTGCCGTATTCACCATGAAATAAAGGGCTATATATAGCTTTGCCTCTTCCAAATGTTCAGGTTATAATTAAACCCAATCCCCTCCCCCCCCCCCCCCTCCCCTTCACAGGTGTCTTCGGTATTCCATGCCAACTTTTAGTGCAAACCTATCATAGTGAACCAAGTCTTAGGTGTGATGCTTCTTAGAGCAGAATATAGGCCATCAGCCAAGCTGCACTAACGTGGTAACTAAATAGACACAGAGTGCTTCGATGTGCTACTTCCCAGTGGGCACAAAACATTGAATCAACATTGATAACTGGTTGCCAACGTTGATTCAATATTGATTCATCGTTGATTCAACGTTAAACTGAATGTTGTGCCCATGAATGCAGCCCTGGCGAGACTACTCATCAGGGCTGCATTCTTGCACCATGTCGCTCCCTCGGGAGTGTATCAACCCTGTGATGTTGACATGATCTACATGGATGCAGCACTTGCTCTGAGATATTCACCAGGGCTTCAATTGTACATCATGACGACAGTGCACAGTGCATTAAAGCGCTATGTGGACATCAAGCAACATTTTCTGCCAAACATGGCTTTTCTAGTACAATATATTGTACTATTAGCTAACGAGTGCCGTGCTGGTGTTTAGAGTTGAGCTTTATGGGTTCGCATCAATAAAAAATAAAAACCCTGTAAAATACCCTGTAGCAGTTTTTTTAATGCATGTTTTTTTCTGTTGCTAGTGTGCACGGAGGAATATTACCTTATCTTATCTGCACGTTTGAACAGCACAGTGCCATGGTCAGTTCTCTATAGCTACTATGTCAGCTAATCTTATGTGGTTTTCCCATTTTAGGATGATCACATGATCCATATAGTTGCATGCAGGTGTGGAAAGCTAGGAGGCTCTAATGCATCATTTAGCATGATAAAACTACAATATATTGTCACAAATGAATAACTGTAGGTTTGTAGAAATCAAGACCGGGTGCCTCATAACCCCATGGGGGTTGGTCGCCTGGTGAGTTGGGAAGTATTTTTCCAGACCTGTGCCACACAGTTGTATGAGCTTGGAGTCTTTTTTTCTTTTTGCTTCATGACTTCACCTCTGGCTGCCGTCTCCCATGCTGTGGCAGACTTACATCATATCAAAGGCCTGTCCCTCTCACACCATTTCAATATGGTGTCAGAGGTTAAAGAACCCTTGCTTTGGTAAACGTGTAGGAGCGGGATTTCTGTCTCCAGCTCATTTCATGGATTCAATCATCCTGGACACTTGGTAGGCCTTTGGTCTAACATCACCTATGAAAAACCTAATGGCAGTTTGAAATGCAATGTGCCCTTCGGACATTAAACTACCTAATGATCAATCAATCAAATAATTTAATAGGACGATAGCCTCCCCATTCTGGGCCTTTTTCCACATAATCATCAGTACCTGAATTTTCCTTGAACGCTCTAATAGTTGGACATCTGATTGAGCATGTAGGTTGACGAAACTGGTGACTTGTATCACCATGCGGAGGCAAATGTGTAAATAAACCAAAGTTCACAAGTTTTGGTTTGTTGGCTGGGTTATTTTACAAGTTGAAGGTTGGGTCTTATTTCGGCCCCACCTTCAACAAGTGAAATAACCCAAGCAACAGAACTAAATGAGTGTGCCTTTTTGTGTTTATTTTTTATGCTTTTCGATTGAAATTGAAGAGTTTTAGGGGGAGGGTCTATAGTAGCTGAAATTGCTTCTTTCTATGCCGTTCAAATGTAAAAAAATCATTTTGATGACTTCATTGGGTTATGAATTATACGGGAATGGATTATTTCACGAGGGTGTGAAATACGGCATTCTTTGGTTAAAACACAGCCGTATTTCGTGGGAAAAAAAGGCATGATTTTGTATGTGCTAAAAGCAATAGCTGTTAATAGCTGGTATTGTTTACGCTGGTGTCTACAGTCTAACAGTTACAATAGCTTATTTATTTTTCATTGAATATGGCAGAGCCATTGCTTTTACCAAGGATGCCCTATTTCATATCTCCGTGGATTAACCCATGGCCATATTTCACGGCCGGTGACGTCGACAAAAATGGTGGTTTGTTTACATTCAAACGGCAAAGAAAAAAGCTATTTTACGCCTCGTCTCTCATAATTTTTGTATTTTGAATCAAAAAGCCTACGGCCTCGTGAAATACGGCCCAAGGTCAACTCGTGTAATAACCCAGTCAACAGACAAAAACCTTTGCCTAAATACATATTACAGATGATTATTTTCAGGACAACCCATGGACGACAGACGTGAGAGGAAGACCGTGTCTACCCAGTCAGCTGCCCCAGGACAACCCACACCGACGTCCCATTAGTCTCAAGACGTTATCAAGGTGACACATCTACCCTTTAGTACTTTAACCCTTTAAGGATGGATGTTGATTAAAGATGACATTTGCCGTTATGATGCACCAATGCAGCCCCAGCGAGTAACTCGCCGGTGCTGCATTGGTGCATCATGCCGACCCTTAATTCTGAAGTGTCTCAACCCAAAAGGGTCATCATGATGCATGAATGCAGCCCTGGCGAGTTACTCACCAGGTCTGCATTCATGTATCGTGATGACCAAGTGCATAATACATTTGGGCATCATACCATTCTGAAGGGGATATAACCCAGTGGGCACGAAACCTTGATTCAACGTTGAAGACTGGTTGATATAGGGTTACAGGGTAGATCAACCAGTTTTCAACATTGATGCAATGTTGCAATTTCAACGTTGTCAACCAACACCTGTTTCAACATTGATGCAATGTTTGGATATCAACTTTGAATCACCCATGGGTTTTCCCACCTTTCCCACCAGGTGCCTCCACAACCTACTCCTTAACATTTCTATCTGCATGCTACATCAGTTTTCCCTAATTGTAAGCTCTTATTTTCTCATCAATGTATACAATTGATCAAAATGTCATTCATTTTCATTGACAACTATGGTGTATGCATTTGGTTGACATTTGGAATTAAATGACAAGAATACATGCATGGTTTCAGTAAGACACCTTTTATGTTGCTAAGAATGATTGATAAAGCCTCAGTCATGACCAGGTCAGCTTGAAATGGATGTGAATGCCTCTTAGTGTGATCATCAGAGATCATTCAAGTATCCCTACCCTGGATAGTGCTAGAATTAGCATTTAACCTTGGAGAAATGGGGGGGGGGGGGGGTGTTGTAATGAAAATATATAAATTGCAGGAATGAGTCTACCTAAGAATACTGTATCTAATATACTGAATCTCAAATTATACATCAGCAGTCGATATCAAATCAATGTAAATCATTTTATTATGTTTATTTGTTGTTGATTCACAATGGTCATATCAATGTTGAATCACTGCTGAATGATCAACGTTGATGACCTCATCAATATCAACAAAATGACAACCCTGTATCAACTGTTGATATTATGTCGCTACACACATTGAATCAACATTGAATCAACTGAAGTTTGCCCACTGGGAAACGTCAAAGTCTGTTATGTATAATGTCTTTTGTGGTCATGATGCATGAAAGCATCCATGGCGAGTTACATGAGTACGTGCTAACGCTTAAGCGAGTAACTCGCCAGGGCTGCATCCATGCATCATGACAACAAAGGAAAGATAAGCGCCATGTGGCCATTTAATGGTTAAAATGCTAGTTAAGTTTGAGTATTGGTCTATATGTTCCATTCTATTTTGCTTGGCACATAAGGCTTCAGGGTTCACGATGATAGGTTTGCACCAAAAGTTGGCATAGATGACAGAAGATTTAAGCTGTGGAACCCATGCACTACTGAGGGTCGCCATGATGTGCCAATGCAGTTACTCACAGGGGCTGCGCTTGTGCATTATGATGATGAATGTTGCTATTTAGGAGGTTCGAGGACAAGTGCCCCCCGGACATCTCCCCCCTGCCATTTACCCCCCTTGATATCTACCTCCAGGACATCTACCCCCTAGGACTTTTACCCCCCCCCCTTCGGACTTTTACCCTCTAGGACTTCTACCCCTGGGGACAACCACCCTAGCCAGATACCAATGTGGTTGAGTCACATCATATATAGGGGGTAGATGTTGGGTAGAAGTTCTAGAGGGTAAAAGTCCTAAGAGGGTAAAAGTCCAGGGGGTAGATGTCCGGGGGGAGGGGGGGGGGTAAAAGTCCTAGGGGTAGCTGTCTTAGGGGGTAGAGGTCCAGGAGGGTAAATGGCAGGGGGGGGGGGTTGATGTCCAGGGGTACTTGTCCTGACACCATTTAGGCCGTTTTATAGAGTGCATGATGCCTCAAGGCTCCATCAGGATTCATGATGCACCAATGCAGTTCCAGCAAGTAATTCGCTGGCACTGCATTGGTGCATCATGCCAAGATGGTTCAGACACCCCCGACACGTCATCATGATGCACCAATACAGCACCGCCAGGGCTGCATTGCTGTATCATCACGACAAATGCCATCCTTTAGTAACATCCATCCTTAAAGGGTTAATTTACTTGAAATCACTGCATTTATGAGTCATAAGGACGCAATGAAATGGTCCACCAAGAATCAAAGGAGTAAATAAAACTTGAACTTGAGTATGCTGTTTTATCACTACTTAATTTATAAGTGCCAGTAATTAAAGTGCAACTGGCTGAAGGCCATTAAGGGATAATAGAAGAGGCAACCGTTTGCATACAACATGGTCATTGACTGCACTGTGAATAATTGATGCTGGTGAATAAATCGATACTTTTTTATATCACTGTGACAATTTCCTGATGTCACGATGAACCAGCATGAACCTTAACCCTTTAAGGATGGCATGCGAGTAACTCGCCACTGTTGCATTCAAGCATCATGCCGACCTCATGAGGTCGAGACATTCCCGAAGGCTGGGCATGATGCACCAATGCAGCACCGATGAGTTACTCGCCGGGGCTGCATTGGTGTATCATAATGACAAATGTCATCTTTAAGTAACATCAGTCCTTAAAGGGTTGACGATCATGCCATTAGATGGTTTTCCCTTGCCAATTTGGCACGGTACCTCATACTTCATTCATATCTGACATGTCATGTAACAATTGTTAGCGCTATTAGAAAACATATGGACAACCAAGCCAACAAAAATACATTATTTTACATCAAATAACATGTCATACTGTACTCTAAATATGTCCTAACTACCGGTATCTTAAATTCTTATTGTAAATCAAGAGCCGAACAGATATGATACATTTAATTAGTCAAATAATTTTTTTACTACCACTAAAGATATGAGTTATAATGTATAAGTCTGTCCATATATACGATCATCAGTCTATATTTTATCTTCACTAAACTACGTTATTTAGGTCAATTATCCTTTTTTTCTACGTTATATAACGTTTTGCCACATTAAAAAGCTATAGAGAAACATTATATAGCGTTGTATAATGTTGTTATAATGTTTTTTATTTACTGTGATAAAAAAATCGTGCACATTGCTGTGAAGTGCATGCTTTCATTATATTCAAAAACCTGAATCCCACATGGAAAATGTACATTCCAAGTAAACAAAAAACGTTGTACAACATTTTAAAACGGTTAATATGACGTTATATAATATTTCTCTAATGCTCCTTACTGTTGCATGACGTTTAAAAACGTCATTTTGACGTGTTTTATTTGTCAGTCGGGTTATATGAATCGAAATGCAATTAAGTTATTCTAAAACAAAAAATAACGTTTTCCATTACACTGATAATAAAACCTATAGTCAGTACTGACTATACCATCATATTTTGACCCCCGTAGTCAGGAGACTATACAACTTAGTCACATATTAGTCATAAAGATAGTCAGTAGTGACTATATGTGGATCACACAAATTGATGATGTCACAGGAATGTGTGCACAGGAAACAGTCAGGATTCAAATTTGAATGGTCCATGGACTTCAGGTAGGCACATCCTCTCCACAACCACTGTTCTATGGATATCCCTGCTTGTTATATGTTATCTTACAGTTGACTATGACAACTTAAGATGTTATAGGGTGCATGAGTTCTCATGTTTGATAGAGTTATCATGGTAATTTGTTCCAATTTTGATCACATAGACATAGAACAGTGTATGTCTAGACTTACAGAGCATGACAGGCCTACACAGGAGCCTGTCACCTGCTCTGACTTATCCTAGCCTGTCCCCTGGCCTGTCTTATCCTAGCGTGTCCCCTGGCCTGCCTTATCCTAGCCTGTCCCCTGGCCTGCCTTATCCTAGCCTGTCCCCTGGCCTGCCTTATCCTAGCCTGCCACCTGCCCTGCCTTATCCTAGCCTGTCCCCTGCCCTGCCTCATCCTAGGCTGTCCCTGCCCTATCCTAGCATGTCCCCTGCCATGCCTTATCCTAGCCTGTCCCTACCCTGTTTTATCCTGGCCTGTCACCTGCCCTGCCTTATCCTGGCCTGTCACTTGCCCTGCCTTGTCCTAGGCTGTCACCTGCCCTGCCTTATCCTAGCCTGTCACCTGATCTGCCTTATCCTAGCCTGTCCCCTGCCTTGCCTTATCCTAGCCTGTCCCCTGGCCTGCCTTAACCTAGCTTGTCCCCTGCCCTGCCTTATCCTAGCCTGTCATCTGCCTTGCCTTATCCTAGCCTGTCCCCTGCCCTGCTTTATCCTGGCCTGTCACTTGCCCTGCCTTATCCTAGCTTGTCCCCTGCCCTGCCTTATCCTTGCCTGTCCCCTGCCCTGCCTCATCCTAGCCTGTCCCTGCCCTGCCCTGCCCTATCCTACTAGCCTGGCCCCTGCCCTGCCTTATCCTAGCTTGTCCCCTGCTCTGCCTTATCCTAGCTTGTCCCCTGGTCTGCCTTATCCTGGCCTGTCACCTGCTCTGCCGTTATCCTAGCCTGTCCCCTGCCTTGCCTTATCCTAGCTTGTCCCCTGGCCTGCCTTATTTAGCCTGTCCCCTGCCCTGCCTTATCCTAGCCTGTCCCTGCCCTGCCCTGCCCTATCCTACTAGCCTGGCCCCTGCCCTGCCTTGTCCTAGCTTGTCCCCCGCCCTGCCCTATCCTAGCCTGTTCCCTGCCCAGCCTCATCCTAGCCTGTCCCCCGCCCTGCCTTATCCTAGCTTGTCCCCTGGCCTGCCTTATCCTGGCCTGTCACCTGCTCTGCCATTATCCTAGCCTGTCCCCCGCCCTGCCTCATCCTAGCCTGTCCCTGCCCTGCCCTATCCTACTAGCCTGTCTCCTGCCCTGCCTTTTCCTAGCCATGTCTACCCTGCTGAACCTTGACCTGCCTTCAGTATTTAAGTTTCCCTTATTTCTCATGATTGACTATATCTATTAGTCATGGTGACTACTTTAGACCATGAAACCATTAAATTCATAGTCACTTGACTATATAGCCCAAATCAGCCGATTTAATGGCTGACTATAGGTTGACTATATGACTAACTTACTATAGACATAGGTGACTAACTTGGTATAGTCGTTTTTGCTACATTCATGTGACTATAGAAATGTAGTCTGTAGTGACTAACATTTCCAGGTCTATTATTATCAGTGTAGCTTAGTAGCGTACTAAATTACTATGTGACCATTAATGGACTAAAGTCAACTCAAAAGCGATCGTTTTCCAGGTGTATCCTGACGTTGTTGGCGCTGTCCAAGGGCCGTGTGAACGTGAAGGCGGCACAGAACCACATCACTATACTGTACGCCACAGAGACCGGCCGCTCCCTCGTCATCTCCAAACAAGTTGCCAGTACACTGAAAAGGACCGGCTGGATGCCAAAAGTAAGGCTCATAAAATTGCTCCCCCCTCCTTCACGCCTTCGCATGGTCAAAAAATATCCCCGTTTTGCGGTGCCCCCTCCCCTAATCCATTAAGCAGGACCCTCTTTTTTTTTTAAAAGCGTAACATCGGATTTTAGCAAAATTCTAAAATCTACCTGTTGCAAACACTATTTAGGTGTGTCTTTTTGGGATATAGGGGACATCTGAATAACAGCTAAGAAAGTGGGTCGTTCATAATCTTTTTCGATGAGGCCAATTATATAAGATTTTAACAAAATCAAAGGTAATAAACGTGAAACGAATGGGTTGAAAGGGAAGCTCTGTCTTTGGCAGGATCCTGGGCAAATTGGTAAAACAGTGTATTTAAGTCTTAATCTCCTCGCTGATTGTATTATGAAGAAGATCGTCTTTTGTCATGATTTACATTTAGATAAAGAAAATCAAACTCCCTCTGCAGGTGGTGTGTATGTCAGAGTACGACGTGCGGCGACTGCAGCAGGAGAAGGACCTCCTCGTGGTAACCAGCACCTTCAGCTCGGGGGACCCCCCGGAGAACGGCAAGGTCAGTCCTTTTTTCTTGTATTTTTGCATTTTGCTTATTTCCATGGCTGGGATTTCACCTAGAGTTGCTACCTACTTCTACTCAAAATGTTTAGGTTAATCCTAATTTTAAGGCTCTGAGTTACGATTATGACGATAAATGTAACAATAGATAATGTTACTTGAACAGTTCTCTGACGAATACAGAAACAGCTACATAGGTTCAAGACTATCGTGAATCACTCTTTGATTACCAAACATCCCGGATTTATATGACCACGTCTTCTATTTGCAGTCTTTCTGGCAGGCCATGAAAGCTATCGAATCTCCAACCCTGCTCACAAAACTACGGTAAATACTGTAGGATTTTTTTAATGATAATAATACCTGGGGACGTCCATGCAGTTTTGCGATCGATTTTGCCAAAATTGCATCTGGAGACATCCAAGGTCTAAGGATACTTGTGCTGACAATCATACCTCATAGGGAAATGCAGTTGAAGGATTTACATCTGATCGAATCTATGTCCAATCTGGGCGTAACTTGCCAGTGCTACATTGGTGCATCATGCCGACTCGTTGGAAAGTGCCTCAACCCTATAGGGTCGGCATGTGGGGGTAAAAAAGAAAAAAAAAGCTATCCCAAAATCACGAATTTTATTATACCTGCAGCATTGATAAATAGTTGGTTCCACCCTCTACCCACACTTTTGTAAGTTCTATAATACTCTCTACACTTGCAGCTACAGTGTATTAGCGCTGGGTTCCACCCTCTACCCACACTTCTGTAAGTTCTATAATACTCTCTACACTTGCAGATACAGTGTATTAGCGCTGGGTTCCACCCTCTACCCACACTTCTGTAAGTTCGGTAAGGACGTGGACCGGTTGTTGTCGCGGTGTGGCGCCACCTGTATCAGCCCGCTACAGGAAGCAGATGAGATGACCGGCCAGGAATCAGCCTGCAAGACGTGGCTGGACAGAATCATACGGGTAGGTTAGGCCATGATCAAATAAGAAACGAAAGAAATGAGAAACCATTGATATTCTGGCCACCTCCACCAAGGATGTTGATTAAAGAATCTAGATTATGTTTTTTTGTGCCCCCCTGAGAATAAAGCTGTTTTGGTTTATCTTAAGTATCTGCCTATTTCTTTACTTTGGTCACTGCAAGAAAAACGTGTGCATTATATGAATTGGCTTTTCAGAGAAATTAATTTAATGATTTTTTTTGGACTTCCTTAATGCCATCTATGATATACTAACTCCTGAAAAACAACTCAAACCGGAATATTTAATCGGGATGTAACCTGGTCGTGGAAGCTCCCAAAAACTACTTCAGTTAAAGAAGAGGAGAAATTGAATAAAAGAGTGTTTATTGACCTGGGGATGGGCCAACTCCTCCCCTCATTCAGGATCGGGCCATTCAATAAAAGTCATGAGACACGTGGCATGTATGGAAACATGTTTTGAGCACATGGACACCTGTACATATTGTTGTGTGGCATGTCCGGAATGTTGGGTCGCCAGAGAAAAGTATAGGATGTTTGCATATTAAGACCTGAACACCTTACAACAAAGCTTGCCAGACCGAAGCGTGAATATTTAGCATCGTGCCAATTCTGTCCATGAGGGTGTAACTTATACAAAGACCACTGAGAAATTCTGTCTTTATTACCAAGTATGCCGCTCAATATCCGAACATTATGTGTAGTTGAGTGAACTTTTTATACCCTGGACATATCATATACATGTACAAATGCATTCCTTGGCCTTCATGCAAATGGCTGTATACCAATATTCATTATATTCATGATATTTCTTCTGTGGGGAGCCATGATGAACGGAGGGTCGACGTGGGGGTACTTTGTTTTTTTCTGCTTGAGAATTTGATTCCTGGTCATCCAAAGTACCTTCAAAAACAGCCCTGCCTTCAGGTTTTAGGCAATTTTGAGATTTAAATCCAATATTTTTAGATTTAAGATGTCTTGTAAAGAGTTTCTGTATAACACGAATTGAGTGCTCATTCATCTTTGTCTAATCTATGTTTGTCATAAAAGTCCCATCTAACAAGGTGCAGATATATGAAGTTTTTCATATCAAAGTGTTTGCTTTATTCAACATCGAACAGCGACTTTTCTTTATCATTGTCTTGACAAGGGTAACTCAAGGCAGCATACATTGTTCCATTTTGTCCAGGATAGAAAAACTTTCACTCTCTTATAGTAAAAAGGCAGAGTAAGCTAGGTTACTCCCCTTTTCTTAATCAAGTAACTGGAAACATACATTTTTCGTCTGCACACAAATCATATGATATCTTTGTTGTACGTTGCAGCACTACAGTCAAGGAAATCACGTCCAGAACCACACACACAACCGGCCGACAAAACGATGCCGCTTTATCAAAGATGGAAAAATAACTCCTTCAAACACAGGTATTTACATTTCTAGTTTAAATAGGCTCCTGATATCTTATGTGATGTAATGATATATCAAACATCAGTTGGGCATGTTAACTCAGGGATTATCACTAGATAATACTTTTCAGGGGCAATCTATTGGCCCCCTCGGACGGCTATGCAGAACTATGAATACAAAGAAAGAAATTGTCTGATATTCCCAATAAAACCCTAAAACCTGCAGATAGACAATCATCCGGGTCACTGATATCAGTGGAGGACTTTCAGGTCTTGACCCAAATCTGCTTTAGAAATATCTAAAATAGATCAGAATGCCTTTTTTGCATTGAGGGTCGGTTTGCCACATTCACAGCCCTTTCACAAGTATTTACTGAACAATGAATATTTCATGACATTATGCTGATGTAATCTCTGACTTGATGTTCGATGTATTATTATAAAATGGATGGGCATGCGTTATAGCCTTAGAGGAGTCACATGACCGTTCATTATAGGGTAAAAGTGCACACTGAGCACAGGGCCACAGCAATGGATAGTAAATAAACCCACAGAAACCCTTAAAACCCCACGAAAACCCTTTAAAAAATCCATGGAAATTGTGAAATACGTTTCATAAAGACAATAGATGATCTTTCTTCACACCTCAACTCTCTGTGACTCTATAATACACTCTGGTTCCGAGCCTTATAAAGGTTCGACACCATCGGACAATACAGAGCAACAGAGTCTCGACATGAAGACCATCGTTTTCTATTCTATACACGGATATCGATATCTTCTCAACATAGCCTCTGACAACTGAGTATGCAACTTTGCTGCATTTAACCATACAGTGAATGCACACTCCGAGTTTGAAAGTGCTTACTGGCTCAATTTCTGTTTACCATGTCCTTTCCAGTGCTAGGTCAGCTCTTCAATGAGAGGATTAAGTTGATGGAGGTGAGACAGTCCAAGGAGCTACAGGCAAAGGGCACGTCGTAAGTATCAGCCACTTGTACCGAATATTCATTATAGGTCTAGTTGCAGAATAGTATTGCTTGATGGGTGTCACCTCCAGGGCTCCAGGTGCCATATGATCCAACCCACTTGGTCACAAAACCATACAAATTGTGTACAAACAACTGCTCTCCCACTGGCAGCTCTGCCCAGAAATGACCAAGAAATAATAGAACACACACATGTATATATAGGGCCCACGAGACAATGCTGTCTGGGAAATGCTAAAAATCATTATTGTGTAACACTTCTATTACTTCCAGCACCTGAAATAAATAATGCCAAGTGGGCCAATCCTGAAAATGAACCTGGGTCTCAGGTCTTTCAAACTTTTACATTTGACATTCCCCAATTACGAGACAATGTGTCAGGCATTTCAATTTCTTGGCTCAAGATCCATTCCATTAGTGGGACCATAGTCAAAACTAACATTTGATTCATGAAAATACCACCAAAGTAAAAAGAACAAAGCACAGCAGCATCATTTCCTGATTCTTTCTACACAATACCACAGCTAGGTTGCATTATTTTGCTTTAAACACATATCTGGTTATTATCATATCTTATCATACATCAACCTTTTCATTTGGTATAACTCAATCACAAGCTTGAGGCAATGTGTTAGGCATTGCATCTTTTAGCTCAAAATTCAGTCCATTAGTCATGATTAGTGGGACCATGGCCATACCATGATTTTGCTTCGAACACTCATCTATAGTTCCTACAATGACAATTTTGGAAATTTCAGACCAAAATATATTGGACTTAAGATGAAATACACACACGAGGAGGATAATGAGGAGTACGAGCCGGGCGACTATGTCCAGATCTACCCCGGAAACCGGCGGAAAGATGTACAGATGGTACTCAGCAAACTCAACGTTACTCCACAGCAGCATAAGGCACCGCTACTGTTAGAGGTTCTCGGTGAGTTAAATATAACAATGTTAGAGGTCCACAGTGAATTGCATAGCAATGTTAGAGGTCCACAATGAATTACATAGCAATGTACGAGGCCCACAGTGAATTACATAGCAATGTTAGAGGTCCACAATGAATTACATAGCAATGTTGGAGGCCCAAAGTTAATCACATAGCAATGTTAGTAGCTTTTCCAGCAAGATATAATTATCTCAATCAGATAGATAGCAAGCTCTAATTTAAGCAGTAAATGGGTGGGATTCCGAGCGAATCCCAAGGGATTCCGAGCGAATCCCAAAACCCCAGGTCCACAATCATTTACATTTAATAATGTTAGAGGTCCACAATGAATTACATAGCAATGTTGGAGGCCCAAAGTTAATCACATAGCAATGTTAGTAGCTTTTCCAGCAAGATATAATTATGTCAGTCAGATAGATAGGAAGCTCTAATTTAAGCAGTAAATTGGTGGGATTCCGAGCGGTTCCCAAAACCCCATGTCTCTTTATCAATTTTTTAATGATATCTGTAATGATGACTCGGGAAGAACACATATATAGTTTGGAAAATGACGTTTAATGATTTTTACCTCTAGCTTTATGATAATGGGAGTCCCTAATTATGTGGGGACTAGGGCGTATACCTAATTACTTAGAGACTAGTACCTAATTACATGAAGGCTACCTAATAGAGTATATATGATAATTGAGTATATATGAAGCAATCAGAGTTTAAAGTTTATAATTTGGTGTTGAATGTTCAACACCAAACATAATGATAGAGTTCTAGTCTATAGGTGTGGGTGGGTGGGTAAAAAGTAAAGCCACACTTCTGGGGACATGTTTCCCGTTCAAACTTTCAAAACAAAGAGGGGAAGTCCCCCTGTGCGCATGTGCAGTTCCCCTGGTGGTTCCTGGGGTTATCGAGCACCACTCAGCACCACTCAGCACTCAGTGAGAGTGGTGCTGGTGTCTGTTGAGAGGTGGCAGCACCTCCTGGGGAGTGAGTCCGTGCGTTGATCCCTTGGATCATTAAGGTGAGTTTATGTTCATCCCTAGAATCATTATATGGCAAGTTTGACAATTACAAGCAATGGTATCCTACTTTGTATTACACAGACAGCGTTAAGTGGCTACCAGACGAGCGGGTCCCAGACCCCATGTCCCTGTACCAGCTACTTAATGATATACTTTGTATTACAGATACATCCCAATGGATTCAGAGCATTAATACTGCCTGAAGAAGATTCATTAATTGAATCGAAATGTCACAACACCAATCATTTTCCTTCCCATCTACTTCAATGTAATCTTTACCCTGAATGAATTTTCACCAACTCAAATGTACACAACTTGTCTGGTTTGGTGTGATCAATTCCAACGATATATATATATATAACATTAGCATTGAAAGCTGGTTCTTAATAATGATTCAACATTTATCCAACGTTGAACTGAATGTTGTGCTCACTAGGAGACTGTGGTCATTGAATAACAGACGAGTGGTTCCCAGATCCCATGTCTCTGTACCAGTAACTTTATAACAACCTAATAACCTTAATGATGTCCTTAACGATGTACTCTATATTCATATGTATACAGATACAGCGAGCAATAAGTGGCTGCCAGACGAGCGGTTCCCAGACCCCGTGTCCCTGTACCAACTACTGACCTGGTTCCTAGACCTGAACGCGCCCGCATGTCGCGAGCTCGTCACCGATATCGGACGGCAACACCAGCGGAGGAATAGTGCATTGAAGGCGCTCCTCATAAACAAGCCAACACCATTCCAGGTGAGTTGTTTGACATATTTGAATATATATCATCCTTAGGAGTGCCGGTACTTTCTGGAGGCGCACTGCCATAGTGTATTGTTTCCAATGCGAACGCAAAATATTGGCTTCCAGGGGGCTCTTTTTACTATATGCATTGGCCTGCTATGGTAGTGCTAAAGGATATACCATGGTTGGCTGGAAGAACAAAAAAAACATCTGTCTGTATAATACTTACAAACTAATAAAAACAATCACTGGTAGTCAGACAAGCCTTGGACAGTGGTAATTGTGTGCGGCTGGCGCCTTGGACAACAACCCTGTGCTTTGCCTATAACATTTATACAGCAACTCACTTGTACATCTAATGCAAGTATTCTATTACACAAAATGATTATCTGTATAACACGAAATGAGGGAAACACTTTCCCTGGTGTAGATGGTAGACAATGTAATATTACTTGGCCATCAACAGGACCCTGGTATCAGAGCCACACCTAGCATAGATGAAAATGCCACCGGTCCAGCAGATTCACAAGTGTACCAGGACCGAGTCACATGTTGGGCTTTTCTGAACAGCTGACATTCTGGCCTTAGTCAATCAAGACCTGGCAAATGTTGCCAACTGGTGCAAGAAAAACAAACTGTCCTTAAATATTAAAAAGACCAAGTACGCAATATATGGCACCAAGCCAAAGCTTGCTGCCCATGGCAATATTGAGCTAAAGATTGATAATCAGGCGCTTTTACACACCTACCAGTATAGATACCTCGGTATCGAGCTGGAAAGTGACCTTAATTTTAAAGGCCACCTTAAAGGTGTCCAGAAAAGCCTATCATATAAATCATATCTGTTAAACAGACTCCGCCTTAGACTCACAGAGGCTGCTGCTTTAGATATTGTAAAAACTATGGTTCTTCCCTGTATAGACTATGGACAACTCATCTATGCGCCAGGAAATAAAACTAGTCTTAATAAGATACAGAGCACAGTGGACAGAATGATAAAGGTCTGCTATTATAAAGACAAAGAGACCTCCACTGAGGGCTTAAGGGCTAGGGCTGGCATTGCCACCTTAGAGGGTCGCAGAGAGCATACCCTGAGCATAGCAGCCTTTAAATATGCCCAGGACCCTGCAGTCCAGGATATTAGAAATATCAACACCAGGCGACACGATGGCAGGTTAGTCAAGATGCAGTGGTATAAACTCACCAAGGCTAGGCAAAGTGTTACTTATAGAATGTCACATAAATGGAATTCCTTTTCCTCCAAGTTAAGAAACTGTACCTCTTTGGATGTGTTCAAGCGTGACCTAATATCAGGCTGACAGCCTAATTTGGTTTATGTATGATAGAATCTGTGTCCTTGGCCCGGGCTCCCATACCCCCCATCATCCCCCCACCCCATGTATTGTGTAATTATAATTACTTTTGTCTTACTAACACTAATGAAATGGAAGTCATGACGGAAACACCTTAACATTTGAATTACTTGTAAATTTCCTCTTCTACCTGTTGATGAAACCACATCGATAAACAGATGTACTTATATATTATTACGGTCATTTACGAGAAAGGAATATATACGACTTGCTGTACCAATCATAATACAGGAATCTTTCCTGATTGATGCAGTTGAAATAAAAATCTTTGAATTGAATTGAATTGAACTAGAGGCATTGTGTTGGGCTTCTAAAGCTAAAATTTGGCTGTTAATATACTGTGCAAAACTATGTATCTATCCTGATTTGGCCATAAATTATCACTAATCTTCAATGGACAAAACTATTTTATACTTAAAATGCAGAAATTGTCAGATATGAGGCTATCCGGTCCTTCAAAAATGTAGCTGGTCCTGCAACATTGAAAATTTGCAAGACCAAATGTCCTATTGGGTGAAAATGTTTTTGCAATGACTGTTACAAGGCTTAATCTTCGGTATTGCAGCAGAATGGTACGGCTAACTCACAACCCGCTAACTACATTGAGGTTCTGGAGGAGGCCGAGCCGCTCTCGCTGCCCCCTGAGCTGCTCCTGTCCCACCTGCCCACCATGAAGCCCCGGATGTACTCGGTGAGCAGCTCGTATTTCTACGAGAAGAACAAGGCCAACGTCAACATCACCTTCAAGGACATCCAGTACATCAGGAACGGTGAGACGCCATTACATTGATTTTGATTTTGATCATTTTTATTGCAGAACATCTCTGGTTAAGGAGTATTTCTAGTTTTACAAAACTCACAACAACCTTGTCTTGTTCAAATTGATTTAATAGTCACACTACAGGGTTGCTATACCGCCTAGTGTTCAGAGTATATATATACTATCATTTAATATGTTATGGTCTAATTCATGGCTATGATTGGTCACATTGTAAACGAAAAGGCTTTAAACACTGTGTTTGCAGGCATCCAATGCAGAGGGCTGGCTACAGGCTTCTTGACACAGATACCCGTGGGTCACCGGCTACATGTCAGCTTCTCTGGGTAAGACTCAGAATCAACTCTGCAAGGGAATCTTTTATGCATTTGTCATAATGATTTCTCGCAAAAGAAGTAATTTGTATGTATAGGCATTAAAAGACATTGTGACGTGGATAGATGACAGTGGGGTGGAAGTTTAATGATACTGAAAACTATTGTTTGGGGGCAAGCAACTGTACAATAAAAGATTCAATTCTATACAGATGATCTCATATCTACCTTTTAACAGGAGTCGTAACTTCCGGTTGTCGCTGGCGGGCTCCAACCCGATCCTGATGGTGGCGCAGGGTACAGGTATCACGGGGTTCAGGGCCTTCTGGAGGCACAAACTTATCATACAGAACAACAAACACAGCACCAAGACTTCAGTAGGTAAGCCACTCACAACTAGGGCCAAAATAAACCTTAAGGAATTAGGAAGGGCATGACACGTTCTTTTCTCAAACTCTGACTAAAAACAATAGATAGGAAAAAGAATAAGTGGAAAAAGCAATTGGGGAAAACATAGAGTCTATAGCTAGGGTTGGGGTTCTATGTTATTAGACTATCATATAATATTATAATAACACTTTGGTTATCATTGGTAACACTAGATGGCTCAGTGTATGTCCAAATAGCCAGTCTGCCATCAAAGCACATGTAGCTAGATTTGATATTCTGATGGGGAAAAAGAAATTTCATGCCTTTTCAACCTATTCAATTTAGCATAGAATGATTAAGTACATTTTAGAGAACCCGTATAGTAACTGCTTACCCGAATTAGTATTGATGGAATCAGTGATTCAAACAGACACTAAGGTTATGTTAACCACAACCCAGGTCCACTATACCTTCACTATGGCTGCCGGGGCCCCGACCGAGACTTCCTGTTTAAGAAGGAGATTCTGGCCATGAAGGCAGGCGGGATACTAGATGATGTAAAAATGGCTTATTCAAGGGATAGCAAGACACCCAAGGTACGTTTCATATCAAATAATCCACAGAGGCTAATACAGTATGTACTTTTATGATAGCATTAATAGTTATCATGTCTTTCGTCTCTTATTTGATACAGAAGTGTCTTCTCGCTCCTCCAACATGATGATTGAACAGTGGGAGCCCAGATGGCCTTATCCCACAAATCCTATTACTTTCATAAATTTCAAAACACACTCATCTGTGATTATTCTCAGAAACAAGAACTCAAAGTACAATTTTGATGGTGTCAAAGTGGGTTAGATCTAGGCTAGATCTCGGCAATCCTTAATGCGCTCCCACCAGTAGACCAGTAAGCAATGCTGGCTGGGTACTCCTACAGTAGGGGTAGACAGGGGTAGACATTATCTTTCCAGCAAAATATAACATGACAATATTGATAGAGATGCATTCTCCTAGAATTTCCTCATCCAGTACTTTGGGCCACCCGGGCCCATAGGAAGGTAATTCTTGAGAAAACAGCTGGCTCGGCCCCAAAGCTAAGGGCAATTGTCTCCAGGGCTAGCGTGTCTACCCCTAAGCACTATAAGAGCATCATATATATATAAGTGAATTAATATATTGCAGACGTATGTTCAGGACTTGCTGGTTCAGAATGTAGAGATGGTGGGCCGGTTAATCTACGACAACAATGGCTACCTGTACTACTGCGGTAACATCCACCACTGGGACGACGTGTGTACCCACCTAGGGCAGGTGCTACAGAGCTACACATCCATGTCGGACGAGAAGACACACATCTACCTACAGGATATGAAGGTAATTATTTTTTTGAAATACAAGATTTACTATGCTTAAGTAAGGGGATACTGTATTCAATGGCCTCATTGGATACAATGTGGGCATATTCAATGGGCTAAGAAAAAATGTCTTTCCTTCATTAAATGGCTTCAAATCAAAAAATAAAGACAAATGCTAACTACGTTAATACTGTCTCTGATGTATTTCACACTTGGGGGCTGGGGCACAGACTTATGTGCAGGACTTGCTAGCCTGTGGCTTGGTGGGATACTTCCCCAGCCCCAACTCGTGAAATACATAAGAGACAGTACCAATGGGCATTGCCATTTGTTTATGTATACAGTGAATTCTTGCGTAGGTCGTATGGGGTCTGGAAAGTGCTACTTTAGTAGGCTACGGTATTATACTAGTAAAAACACTTGTAGAAACCGCACCTAACCTTTGGAACAATCCTATATGTAGCGCTGGTGTGCTTTTCCTTTAGACATCTCTAATTAACATTTGACACAAGAGGGCAGCACAGGCCATGGAATATGATATAGTTTGACTGACAAATCTCAGAGTTCAGCACTGAAGGATGCATCAGCTCCCTTTAATCAGACGAATAGCATATTTAATACATTTCCTACTACTTCTCCAGTTTCCCTATACTACTAACATTGGGGTCAGATATTGATTTATATTAGATATATTAATTGGTATCATATATAACTCAATTGAAATCATATGATGTATTTTTTGATCATTCGATGAATATATTCCAATTGTCTCACATTGGCTGCTGTTAGACCTGTATATGGTGAGGCTATACGTTAATCAGACGAATAGCACTTTTAATACATTGCCTGTTGCAAATGCCATCTTCCCTATACTACTACCATTGTAGCCATCCCTTGATTCATATGTATAATTCCCTTTTCTCTTACCTTTTTGACATTCGATGCATATTGTAAATAAGTTCAATTGTAATATTTTCTGAAGTCGTATATCATAGTAGAATACACTAAATTCTGAAATACCTGAACGGTGGCTTACATTTAATGCAGACCCAATGTATAGTGAATTGAATTGAAAATTATTTTATTTATACTGTATGGCAGGTAGGTCAGGGACCTGTATTCTCCTCTATACAGTCAATGGAGTGGTTGTCTCAAATGAAAATTACAATGCGCAATACATATATATATGTGAAACAAAATAATGAAAGAAGAGGCATAGGCTTAGAGCCATGACTTAGTATAATAGTAAAGGTGGTTAGTATATCAAATGTTGTATAAAGGCTGATTGGTGTTTATGCCTTAGTAGGGATGATGTTATTTCCCATATGGACGGATGTGTCCAGGTTGAATGATGGTCAGTCATACAACGGTAGTCATGGTGGGTTTCTGTGGGTTAGTGATGATAAAGGATTTCTAAAATTGTACGATTCCCAAACTACCCGCATGAAAACACACTATCTGTCTGAAAGCAAAGCAATCGGGAATTGTAGTTGATCTTTCATTTATCGATCCAATCACCCCATCAGTAGGTAAGCAGTGCAAAAACCAAGGGACCGTAGTCGTCGGTCATATTTTCTTCACCCCTGTAGTTAAACATCAATTATAATTAAGCCCCAGATCTATTAAGGTTTACTAAGTTGTTGTTTCTTTCATTTACCAGAACGAGGGCCGTCTGACCAAGGACATCTTCATCGATTAAAGATGGCGGCAAAACCGGAAAGTGCAAAAATCTAGGAACTCACATATATACATTTGAATACTCGCCGTCATTGCATTGGTGTTTCATGACAACAACGGCTGCTTTAAGGCCACATGCAAACCAGCGTTACTTAGAATTTAGGAAAGTAATGTGTATGAAATCAGGGATGAATCAGTATAAAGGCCTCTAGAAGCTACGTAATATACGGACACATACCGAGGGTGGTCTCGATTTATTTAACAATTACATGTATAACGGTAACTTTGAAGAATTCTGTGAACACACGGGATTAAAGGGTTAAAGGATTAAAGGGATAGACGTCCCAGGGAGTAAATGTCCTGGGATGTATAGATGTCCAAGGGGATCGATGTCCGGGGGCTAGCTATCCTGTCACCATTTCGGTTCATTTGAGCTTGTAGGACAAAATGTATAATCAAGTCAGAAATGTAGACTCACAAGGAGTACATCGATGCATCATGGCCACACACTTAAGTATTTCGCACTATATGGCTTCCCTCTATAGGTTTCAGCAGTTTTATGGAAGCCACATAATGGCTTCTACACCTGAATTGAAGGGAAAATCAAAGAGACGTCAATATTTAATAACCCTCTTATTCAAGTAATGTGTGATGTGTAAATAGTTGTACATATCAATTATTGATGCAAATTATATATAAATGTATTTCCTTTTTTCTAGATCTATGTGAACGTTATACAGTAATTGAGCTATATATTGTAGCAATCAATAAAACAAGAAGAAAGAATAATTTCCCCGCTGTTTGTTGTTGTTTGGCTTCTTTACCTGTGCAGTTACTTATCATAGAATGAGGACCCTTTTTTGGAAATAACTACCGAATACAATTTTATAATTTTCCATGGAGTTAAATAAATACAACTATTGATCTGCATCTACGATGTTGTAGGCCTTGGTGGCAACAGTGCTGAATATACCTTTGCCAATAAGGTGGCGTCCTCTGGTGGTTCTTTTTGTAAGTAATATAAGCTTCAAATCTGTAATAGACTGGAGTCTATAGCAATAATTCGGGTGGTTCCGTGTGCGTGGCCATGTTAGTTCTGGGCTCGGAATTTCCCGTGAGATCTAGGCAGTGACCACACTCACACACACCATGGTAGGCCAGGAACAAGCTGCAGTGAGAGAGCAGAACTGCAAGTGGAAATGAGTACCTGTATCTAAGTACACACAGTCCTTGCAGTAACAAGTCCACACCAGTTAGTCTGCTGTGACATAGTAGTACTACGGCGCCCCCTAGTCTAATCCTATACGGTCCCTATACATGTATACACGCCCATGTTTTAGTTAGAGAACGTATATATATACCCAGAAGAGTGTGTTACTAGTCGGGGTTTCAGTCAGTATTGCGCCTATGGGCGTCCACCTGATTGAATTTCTAACCACCGAGCATGGATGCGCCCTTGGTCTAACACATAGAGCTATGACAGGAAGATGATCTGAAAGAGGGGTGGCGCCGCCTGTCATGGTCACTCACCTCTCTGTATGGATACAACCATCTTAATCTACTTTATCGGGATACTTTCATTTACTCTAAATTGCAAAAGTTACACTTGCACACCAGAACCATGCATATTTTAGACAAGTATATAGTGCATAGATTATTTCAATATTGCTTCACATCTTGCTATGGTTGGAACAGACAGTTTTAACGACTTACAATTGTTGCCTATACATGTCACTATATCCGAAGGTATGATAGGATCAACTCTAACTTTTCTCAATAATGTACCCCATAAGGAAAGCACCAGTACATCCCTATTGGTGTCAACCTGCCCGACACTGACTGCTAATTATTGATTATGCTTGCCTAGAACCCATATATAAGAAACAGCTTTGTTACCCTTTAAATAGCTCCGGTCTAGGGCTATATTGAGAACCATGAGTCTGTTGTCCCTTATCTTTTTCACCCTTTGTTAATTATGTTTATATTCCCTTGTCTGCCCTCCTCCCACATGATGTATACGTGTCACTAGTTGTCTAGGTAAGCTTGAATCAATCCTAATGGATGATATAGTGTGCGGTATGCATCAGGCTGTGTCTCACGACCTTGGGCCAATGTTTTCGTCTCTGACCGGGTGCCAGCTCTGACTGGGTGCCAGCTCTGACCGGGTGCCAGCTCTGACCGGCCTGAATAAAATCGGGTTATTTAGGGCAGATGGTGATAGAATTTGGCTGAAAAGGTTAATGGATGTTATATCTCTTTAAACTAGTCATTAGTTGCCCATTTTTATCATCATCTGCCCTAAATAACCCGTTTTTATTCAGGCCGGTCAGAGCTGGCACCCGGTCAGAGCTGGCACCCGGTCAGAGCTGGCACCCGGTCAGAGCTGGCACCCAGTCAGAGACAAAAACATTGGCCCAAGGTCGTGAGACACAGCCATCAGTTCATACATTCGCCACAAGGCGTCGTTGTCATCACATAGGTTGATCTGTTGATCTGTTGGTCTGTAAAGGACATAAAATTTGCAGTGCAGGTGAGTAAGTCATGAGGATCCTTCAGGATTATGATACTTACGGAGTAGTTATTTTTTAACAACAGCAGAAGGTCAGTGAATTTTTACCGCAGCGGGTGAAAAATTATTTTGTAGCCACCCTCCCTCTGCGGGAAGGGTTAACCCCCCCCCCCCCCCCGGCAGATTGAAATAGAGCACGGCTGACCCCTTTGACCTATCGTAATACACTGGCTTTTTCGCTAAAAAGGGTGTAATTTCCCCTTCCCCTCAGAGGGGTCCAAATCTCCCCCCCCCCCTTCAAGGGGTCCAATTTATTTTGGCTCTACCCCAAATCCACTACCCCCCCCCCCCTTCCCTGTTGTTAAAAATGACCACCCCCTTACACTCACGCAGATTCAGCATAGTGCATGAATGCAGCCCTGGCCAACTGCTCACCATTAATTCATTATCACACAAAGACCGTCACATACTAAAGCACCCTGCAGCCCTTAAATAATCAAAACACAGCCTCTTCAACATCCCTGTTGATATCCGCCTTCCGGAAAGTAACTGCTAATTATGGAACTCTAATAAGAAATCATGTTTTACCCTTTAAATAGCTCCTGTCTAGGGTTATATTGAGCACCCTCAGGTCACTTTCCCCCCTTTTTTTACACTCTACACCTGTGTTAATCCAACAGGTGGCATTGTTATCGAGGAGGGGATGAACTTCCCTTCAAATGTGGCCATCTGTATGCCTACATCCCTATTAATATCGCCCCTGTCCGATATTGATTCCTCAGTATTGACAGGGAGGGTATACTCCCTGGTATTGATTACGCCTAGAACCACATAAGAAACATGGTTGTCACTCTCTGAATCAAAGCTGTGGATAATCTCAGGTCTTATACTTTGAGGTGTCGTTTTTTTATTTATCAAATATATTATTTTAAATCTTTTTAGAATTGTTGTTACATCTGTTGTAATTTGGATCAAGCTAGGCATCGCGCAACGGATACTTATATTAGAGAAACTTTCCTGCAAAAACTACATGGTATGATTTGGACCTAACTAAGACCACTCAAAAAAATTATTGTTTCTCATCACGAAGTATTATTAAATGAAAAATATGGCGAGGGCGTTTTTTTATCTAATTTGTTTTTTACTCGGGGCATAAATATATAGGGAAGATTGGACTTTTCACATTTTAGTAATTTGGAGTTTATTGTTATAATGCAAGTTGTTATAATGCAAATTATACCTAGGTGACTGCATTGCTGACAGCATAAGATTTGATTTGATACCAACTTGCCAATATTTTGGCAATTTGAACATATTTTTCATCAAAAATGTAAAAAGGAAAAAAATAAAGAAAAGGTTTTCCCCAAATCATGATTTTTATGATGCGCGCGGTGATGAGTTTTTGAGTGGCCTAAACTGGAAATCTCCGCCCAGGGAGGTGTCAGTAGTTGAGGCATCAGTCTGTAGTTTCATCTCATGCTACCTGTTAATGTTAACCCTTTAAGGAGTGCATCATGCCCTTTGTGGTCATGATGCATTCCTGCAGCTCTTGCTCACGAGTGCTTGTTTATGCTGTATACATGCATCACAACAATCCTAACGGGTCGATGCACTCAGAGTGATACAGCAATGCCGATGATATTCTATGGCGATAATTATAGCTTTCAGGCAAACGGTTGTTCTTAAAGGGTTGTGTAGACAAATGTGTTAGTTTTATGCACACAGAGGTGATCTCTGCCACCACAGAATGCACAGTCAGCAAATATCCGCTCTGGGTGCATAGCATTAATGCCTCCACCCACACTCACTTATAGAGGTCCCTTAACGCTTTAAAGTTCAAATTCCACGATGCTTTTAGTGCAGTTAAAATAAGGTTTGAGGTCAAACAAATTACAAAAAAGGTTTTCACCCCAATGCATTTCTATGAAGTCCCTAGAATGACATACTAAAAGAGTTCCAGCTTGGGGCACACCCCTTAAACCAAGATGGCTGCTTTTATTTCCATTGATGGCCATGATGCATGAATGCAGCCCTGGCGTGCAACCCAGAAGGGCTGTATCGAAGCATCATGCCGACCTTTCAGTAGCGTATGAACCAAATGTTTAATACAGACTCCCCATGATAAATGTACTGCAGTAAAGTGCTATGCGCGGCTTAAAGTATTAATGGATTGATTTAATTAAGTATATTAGACTATAATACAACAACAGGTGAGGATATAAAGAGTCTAGGAGACATGACAGCACATGAGTCTAAGTCTAAACAAGTCCACCTACCTCACATACCAAGACATCCTGGCTGACCAATCAGTGGTTCCCAAATCGGGCTACTTGGAAAAGTTGTCCTCCCAACATAGAGCCATGAGGCGAGAAAGGAGACTGCTCAAGAAAAGTTACTTTCGCGAGGTCCAGAATTATACTGTAGTGCAAAGCAACGAGAAAGGTTGTTGCTTAATTTTTCTGAAATGTGACAGACAAATGTGACAGACAAATACATAAAATATGACCTCAAAATTCCGCATTCTAATATTGTGTACTTTTAGGAAGATAATTGCCCTGTGAATATTCTGATATGAGATGTTTGCAAACATAGCCATTACAGCCAATGCTATGAAGATTCTGCTGAAACTAAAGTGAACACAACTTTATTATGAAAGAGTCACCCTTTCTTGATGCATTGGTCTATAGCAGTTGGTCAAATTCAACAGTTCATTTTTATTTTTGCAAAATGTGCAAAATAACAGCTTTAGCACCTTATCTGTCAGAATGACTCTGTCCCAAGTGGGCTGTTTCTGCCAATTCAACGCTGTATATTAAATGACTACCCAATGTCTCAGCATACATATCAAAGGTCCTACATGGGCTATATTTGTATTTTGTGCTGTTATGGGGATACACATTGAAAATCGAAAAAAAAAGAAAAAATCTAGTAATTTGAAAAAATAAACTTAGTTAGATTGAAAGGTTCACATCTTAGATGCATAACCCCCCCCCCCCCCCCTCACATCCCCACAGGTTGTCTTTCGACAATGTTCGTAGTTTTTATGCCTCGTCTCGGGGCAGAGATCTGTAGATTGAAGCGTACAGTAAACAACCTGTTATCTGCTTATCTGCCTTCTTTGATGT
This sequence comes from Harmothoe impar, assembly GCA_947462335.1. Classification (NCBI taxonomy): domain Eukaryota; kingdom Metazoa; phylum Annelida; class Polychaeta; order Phyllodocida; family Polynoidae; genus Harmothoe; species Harmothoe impar. The sequence continues at coordinate 18,637,289 of OX381704.1, read as the reverse complement.
CACAAACAAGCTATTACACAGGAATGGTGTGTCTAGTCCTTTAACCCTTTAAGGATGGATACTGCTAAAAGATGACATTTGTCGTCATGATGCATCAATGCAGCCCTGGTGAGTATCTCGCCGGCGCTGCATTGGTGCATCATGCCGACCCTCCAGGAGTGTCTCAACCTCATAAGGTCAGCAAGGTGCATAAATGCAGCACTGGCGAGTAACTTGCCAGGGCTGCATTCATACATCATGACAACCAGGTCCAAGGGCATGCTGCATTAAGGCATCATGCCGTCCTTAAAGGGTTAAGGCCGGCATAGTACTTTAATGTGTTATACCCCTGGTCGGCTTGATACGTGAATGCAACCCTGTTGAGTTCACTCGTCAGGCTTGCACTCAGTTATCGTGCCACCCCTTCAGGAAAGCATCAACCCCATGGGATCGGCATGATGCCTGATTGCAGCATGGGGGAGTAACACCAGGGAGCCCTGCTTCAATGCATCATGACAATAACACGCGTAGTGCATTAAAGCACTATGTGACCTGGAATTAAAGATTATAGTCTCAGGATTCCTGACATTTTGTGCCAGGCTAGGAAGGTGGCTGATATTAATTGATACCACCCAGGGAGGACAGGGGGAGGCATAATGAGACTGACCTTTCAGGTCTGAGGTTAATTTAACCCTTTAATTGCAGCAAAGCACTTTAATGCAGCATCCTACTATTTTAAAAGTATACCTGGCAAGTTACTCGTTGCTGCATTAGTGCATCATGCCAACCCTTTTTAAGAGTGCATCACCATGTCGGGTTAGCATGATGCAATCATGCAGCACCAGGGAGTTACCCACTGGGCCAGTGTATGTATGTATCATCACAGCAAGCATGTTATAATACATGGTGGCATTATGCCGCGCTTAAATGGTTAACGATAGATAAGTGTTGGGCAATACACAATGGCCTCTGATGGTGCTGATGTGGCTGTTGTCCCGGGGTTTGTGAAAGGTAAACATCATTCCTGTAGTCTTTGTGTCGTGACCTTCCTTATATAACTCTAATGGAGCTGTGTGTGTCCATCTATCAACGCACCCTATGGAACAATGCAGCAAGAAAGGCATAAACAGACAGACGCACGTGGGGACGAACCTGCGTAGTCACTAGACGCCGCCCATTCTGTGCGTAATCTTAAAACGCCACTTCTGGCATAATCTTAATTATGGATGGCGTCTTATGTTGATATGGGGGGCTCTGCCCCCCAACCCCCATTCTTCTTTTCTTTTTGTCAAATGGTGAGTACTATTAAGACTTTAAGACTAAGAATAAGACTTTAAGATTATGCCAGAAGTGGCGATTTAAGATTACGCACAGAATGGGTGGCGTTTCAGGATTACGCACAGGTTCGTCCCTTGTTGTGACAAAGACAGGCCGACAGACAGAGACAGCCAGAGTTTGTTTGTTGGGGTAGTTTAACGTCCCATCGACCAAAAGACAGGCAGAGACAGACAGTACGACAGCACGACAGATGGCTGTGTCTCACGACCTTGGGCCAATGTTTTTGTCTCTGACCGGATGCCGTCTCTGACCAGGTGCCGTCTCTGACCAGGTGCCGTCTCTGACCAGGTGTTAGAAAAAAGGTATTTTAAATAGAATTACAGTCGTATATATAAGGATTTGTAAAAACGTTATGGCGGTCGTTATATAATTGTAATTATAATTATAATTATCCTCCTGCTGTTGGTATTTTGACCTTATCAAGCCAAGCCGGTCAGAGACGGCACATGGTCAGAGACAGCACCTGGTCAGAGACGGCAGCCGATCAGAGACAAAAACATTGGCCCAAGGTCGTGAGACACAGCCAGATAGTCAGCCCCATGCATACAGAAAGGCACAAAGGAGACAGAGAAACGGAGAGAGAAGGGCAGAGAGACAGATGAACAGACGCAGAGACTGGAGGAGAGGACACACAAGCACAGACAGACATATGTGCGATGATAGAAAGACATAAAGACACAATGAGAGGGACACAGAGAGTAGGAGAGAGAGCAAAAGAGATAGACATTGAGTTATTATTCACTCTTATTGTGCTATTACAGTCGTTAGTAACGGCTTTTAAGTCGTAAAACAATGTAGTAAAACGCACACCTGACAGAGACGGCCACTTTCAACAGGTAGCTGGTGACAAAGACGGTAAACACAACTCTAACTGTTCTAGCAGGTCAACATATTGATGCCGCCATCTTGTCCCCCGGATAAGGTGCTGGTTGCTGCAGAATATCCCATCACTATGTACAGTGACTAGCGAGAGGTAACGATACATCTGTCTGAATGAGTGAAGGTATGTTTATGTATTAGTTCCCTTGGTTGCCGCTGCCACTGCCACCATGGCGCTGCAGTCTGCTTGTTTCTTCCCTGTAGTAGTAAGTACAGCCCAGGTGACACTGCTAGCCTTACCTCTGGAAGGGCCGGATGGCGATTTAATGTGATATACCCTTGATCGTCATGATGCATGAATGCAACCTGGTGAGCGGTAACTCAATAGTGCATCATGCCAATCGTCCATGGCTGATACGCTCTCGAGGTATTGACGTGACTGCACTAACTTAATCTCTGGTGCTGCATTGGTGCATCATGACAGTAACTGAACATGCAGCTTGAAGTATCATGCGATCCTTAACCCTTTAAAGACGGCATGATGCCCTAATGCATAATGCCCTCGGTCCTGATGATGCATGAACCTGGCGAGTAACTCGCCAATGCTGCATTCAAGCATCATGTCGACCCTATGGGGGTTGGAACACTTCTGAAGGACCGGCATGGTGCTTGAATGCAGCATGACGACCAAGGGCATGATACATTAATGCATTATGCCGTCCTTAAAGGGTCAAGGGTTGATAGGAAGTGTGTGCAGACAGGCCAGGTACAGGTAGACAAGGTAGTACACATGCCACGCCTCATTGCTTCAGTTGTCAATGTCGTCCCCAGGGGCATCCGCCACTATGGACTGTAGACTGTGCCTGTGATATTGAAAGGAGCGGCCATAGAAGTTGGCTACACCCAAACTCCAGTCAGCTTACCAACACTATCACATTGAACAGGAACTTTACTGGATTTAAGCAATCCATGCGGATAGCTTGGAACGAGTATAAATGTGTGGTGGGAGTCTCCCCACCATACTTTCTGGTTCCAGTTCGTGTTTCAGTTCACTATTTTCAAATCATTTTTAGGTGTACAGTTGATTCTATTAAATGGAAGTCCAGCCCCGATCACTGAGGTAACTCTCCCCACAACTCTAAAGTGACTCCCAACCATTAGGGAGTCTTACAACAGAGTCATTATATAGTCATTATCGAGTTATTCGAGTCCTGCTAATATTAAGGAGTCACGTTAGAGTCCTGGGGAGAGTTACCTCAGTGATCAAGTTGGGATTCACAGTGATTCTACTTCTTTTCTGTGTGTAGTTCCCAATAGAGGGTCGCACAGCCGCCACGCCTTACAACCTCTGACTGAGGCTCTGTCAGCAACCTAGGACATGCCGACCAGCAGCGGCTTGGTGCATGATGCCGACCCCTCGGCGACATTCCTGCATCATATCAGCAAAGGAGCACATAGGGCTGTGTCTCACCAAATCGATACATAGACAAATGCCAACGCCCATTGATACCGTCTCTGTTGTGTTTCATGAGTGGGGGCTTGGGCAGTATCCCACGAAGCCGCAAGGTGGTATCAATGTAGTTGGCATTAAATTTTGTGTTTATTTTTTCATTCGAAGCCATTTAATGAATGAAAACCAACTTTCTCTTAGCCCATTGAATATGGCCATGTTGTATTCAATGGGGGCATTGAATACGGCCCTTCAGTGCTAAAGCATAGGGCATCTTGTATTTCAAAAAAATAAAAGTTGATAGTCTTTGACCGGGTGACCTCTATGACCGGCAAGCGAGAAAAGGCACATGTAGACAGAAATCTAATAAAGTTTTTAAAATTAATAAACCTTAACTTCTAAACCATTTAGTTGTTCTTTTTACATTGGCACCCATCTGGGTACCAGTAGCCGGTCAAAAATGTCACCAGGTCATAGAGGCCACCTGGTCATAGACATCACCCGGTCATACACTATCAACTTGCATCGATCTGGTGAGACACAGCCATATAATGATAGTTATAGGCATAATTCTGCCCTTATATGGCTACAGCAGCAGCAGTACAGCAGGTGGGGCGACTTCTGTGTGATCAAGTACTACTCAGTGTCGTAATTACCTCATCTCACTTTAGCCTTTCAGGGGCAGCATGTCCATTAAAGATGATATTGATTGTCATGGTGCACCAGAGGCATACCGGGCGAGTAACTCATTACGCCGACCCTTCCTGGAGTGTATCATCACCATTGGTATGATGCTTGAATGCAGCACTGGCGAGTTACCCACAATGAGTATATTTATGCATCATGACGATACTGATGGGTTGATTTCCTGATGTGTCAATGATGCATGAATGCAGCCCTGATTAGCCTACTCACAAGGGTTGCATTATGCACCACATAACTACAAAGGGCAAAGTGTAACAAAGCATATTGCGGCCCTTATAGAGTTAGCTAGCACACAAAGGGGGAATTCCCTAACCACGCCCTTCGCCTTGTCACCTTATCCTATCTAGTGTAACTGTCAGCTTTAAGTATACCCCAGGTACATATATCACCATAGTGCTGTTATAATGCATCTATGTAGGCGGTTTATTCTCTTTTTTTATCAATTAGTGGACAGTGCACAACTAACGCATGCATAAGTTTGTCATCCCGTGGTCAATAGACAAATAAGTCAGGGATCTGGACTGAAAACATGATGATATGTCCTGAAAAATGTAGGCCCTACAGGATCCCTTTTAGTGAGAAGCATAGTTACCAATTATGGAGATGGCAATATATGCATTGACCCCTTCGATGATGCCTTTTTGAGTTTTTAATGCCCCTTGTCGTCATGGTACGCCAGTTACTCCCCAGAGCTGTATAACCAGCCTCTTCAACAGCATGGATGTTGGCATTTAGGCAAAGATTGGACTGCTTAAAGTCACACTTTAATTCCATTAATTGCCACTTAAATGTTATTATGACCTTTCTGTGACACTTACATGGCATTTACTGAACGTTGAGCCGCTTAAAGAGAAAATTTGGTAAAATGCCTAAGTTTATGCAGTGAATTTACCACCTGAACATCAACCCTTTACGGACAGTAGCATCATAACTCAAGGTGACATTTTATTCTGTTGTACAATAATGATGTATCACCGGCACTGCATTAATGTATCAGGCTCAGCCGTCAGGAGTGCATCATATCAACCTTTCAGGGTTGATACGCTACCAAAGAGATGGCATGATGCATGGCATACATGTCGGGCTGCATTCATGCATAATGACAACACACACACACACACACGGTGCACACTCCTGCACACCTGGTTTGGTTGTCAGATCAATCTCTCCCGCCACAACCACCTCCCGAGACACGAGGTGGCGACAGGGGACACATGCAGTAGTCTCTGGATATCCACGGCCATCGTTAGCCACTGATGTATACATCTGCTATGTGTTTGAGCCCAGCACTAAGACTGTGCGTGGAGAGTGACGCCTCTGCTGTAGACTTGAGGCACACAGAGCGTACTTTAGTGACATTGTGTGACTCAGAATGTCCCCAGGTAGCTCCACATACCTGTCAGTATAGGGTGAGTGACAGTGCTGCCCCTACCGACCCCCACCACAGTCACCTCCAGCACCAACCCCTGGGGGACGGTCTGGTGCCATCTTACTATAATCTCTGCAAGCACGACCTAAACAGCGTCTGGTGCCATCTAACTATGGTCCCTGCAAGCACGACCTAAACAGGGTCTGGTGGCATCTAACTATGGTCCCTGCAAGCACGACCTAAACAGGGTCTGGTGGCATCTAACTATGGTCCCTGCAAGCACGACCTTAACAGGGTCTGGTGCCATCTAACTATGGTCTCTGCAAGCACGACCTAAACAGGGTCTGGTGACATCTAACTATGGTCTCTGCAAGCACGACCTTAACAGGGTCTGGTGCCATCTAACTATGGTCTCTGCAAGGACGACCTAAACAGGGTCTGGTGACATCTAACTATGGTCTCTGCAAGCACGACCTAAACAGGGTCTGGTGGCATCTAACTATGGTCTCTGCAAGCACGACCTAAACAGGGTCTGGTGACATCTAACTATGGTCTCTGCAAGCACGACCTAAACAGGGTCTGGTGGCATCTAACTATGGTCTCTGCAAGCACGACCTAAACATGGTCTGGTGGCATCCAACTATGGTCCCTGCAAGCACGACCTAAACAGGGTCTGGTGCCATCTAACTATGGTCTCTGCAAGCACGACCTAAACAGAGTCTGGTGCCATCTAACTATGGTCTCTGCAAGCACAACCCAATCAGGATCTTGTGGATGGTCCCTGCAAGCACGACCTAAACAGGGTGTGGGGCCATCTAACTAAGGTCCCTGCAAGCACGACCTAAACAGGGTCTGGTGCCATCTAACCATGGTCTCTGCAAGCACAACCCAATCAGGATCTTGTGCCATTTAAATGTTGCCGTTGTTGGTCTTTTGCATGAATGCAGCCACGACTGGGTAAGACTGAATTCATGCGTCACGCCAAGATATTTGGCAGTGTATTAACTCGAATCGGCATAATGCATGAATGCAGCCCTGATCAGTAGACAGAGGTTGTGAAATACATTGTTAATTAGATTATGTTACGATTATTAGTATCGACCTCTTCTTTACCAGACCTTGATTAGGTTTTACTGTTAAAGCAATGTTTAAGCACTTTGTTTTCCATTCAAGGTTTGTATATCTCTTAGTGTGCCCTTGAGAACACACATCAGGCTGTGGCTCACCATTTTAGGCCAATGGAAATACAACCACCGCCATTTTCTTAATTTTATCCCTAACACATCAGAGAAGAATTTATTTTTTTAAATCTTGTATTAAAAGGTGGCCTGTCATAGATTGCACCCGGTCATAGATTACACCCGGTCATAGATTGCATCCGGTCATAGATTGCACCCGGTCATAGATTGCACCCGGTCATAGATGAAAGCATTGGCCCATGTTCGTGAGACACAGCCATCACCCGTTGCCAGAGGTAGGAAAGCACTAGTGAATCTGGGAGTTGCTAAAGGTATTGTTTGTGGCCAGACCCAACACAGCGTCAATAGAGCAGGCTGAGCGAGACGCTGGAGGACAGAGCTCCTTGCTGCGCTGTTCCCGCCAACCCCTGACTCCTCCTCCAGGGTCTCTGTCATGAGACACTAAGTGGCAACAATGTTGTCTGTAACCTCTATACTACTGACGCCATCTTTAGGGACCAATGACTAATATGTGCATCTGAATTGTGTTTACGATATTAGTGCCAATCAGAAAGGTATTATTATCACCAATGAAAAAGGTACATGGTATCATCTAGCACTGTCTAGAGAGTCCCTCAGTAGCAAAAATAGAACTATATTAGTTACCAACCAGAGACATAATTGGTCACCAAACAAAGAAGTACATTGGTACCATTCACAGCCAAAATAATTTTAAGAAAAAAATGATAAATAAACCCGGCCGGCGGACAGATTACATGCCCTAGTTTTTAAGAAAAGAAATTAAAATAAAACTAGTCATTTATCCGTCAGGTGAGTTTACTTATTTAAAAGAGATAATTATTTGTGGCTGATTGGTACTGTTCAGAGAGGTATTGTACTATTGACGTGTGCAATCAATAGTTACAATTTATTAGTATTCCCTATTTCCTACTCTTATTACTCATCCCCATTACAATTGTATACTCATCATGTATTGGCTGCTGTATCAAGTGTTACTATAAAGAAATGGTACATGCAAACATTGTGAATGTTGATACACAAAATCATTAGCTATATTTTTTTTCTGTATTCAGTTGGCATTACTACCGCTTCTCGAACGTGTCTTTATGTCAATAAACGAGTTCTACGTGGACTCATTGAAACAAAAAATAGTGATACCTTTTTAGAGAGGTACATCAGTAGCCCTGCTCCGGCTCAGAGTGCCACCTGCCTTGAGCTGCTGCAGTCAGTCTGCAGTAGTACCTGCAGGAGGAGGCTACAGGCGACATCAGCGGCAGGAGACCCTGGAGGAGGAGGGAGGCAGTGCTCAGCAGACCCCACCTGAGGTGGCATCACAACTTGCAGCCGTCCCCATGTCAGGTACCACAGTGTGAGTAGTACAGCCCTACATGTACAGGGACTGCCAGGTAACCTGCTCCTACTGCTGCTGGAGCTGATACAGCTGAGGTGGAGGAGGCCTAGGAGGAGGCAAGGAGTACTAACAGCATTCAGGATACAGGTATGTGTATAGCTCTACTGTTAGACTCTTAGACATTAAAGGGGCATTCTCACCAATTAATCACATAGCATACTAGAACAATACTAGAACTGTGAGTGGGATAATGCCACTTTACCTGTTTAGAATCAAATATGTCCATCAGGGGTAACATGGGATTGTTGACACATTATAGGCAAGAGTTTCAATTGAAGACAGGAAGGTGCTGTGCTGTATTGTTAAACTCTATGGTTTCTACTTTAATTAACTGTTAAAGTGAGATCTCTACACAGGGTTTGTTCTGTGTATGGCATGTTATCAGGGGTCACCAGTCGGTGTACATGGGATTGTTGACACATTGTAGGCAAGAGTGTGAGTTGAAGACATGTATGTGTATAGTTGTACTGTTAAACTCTGTAGGACGACTTTAACTGATTAGGGTAGCTTGACCTAGAGACAACCACTGCTTTGAGATGTCCATCTTAATAATGTACTGTTAAACTCTTTGACATTAGCTGTTTAAGTCAGATATGTCCATGTATACCATGGGTTTGTTTTGTGTATGGGATGTTATCAGGGGTCATCAATGGGTGTACATATTTCTTGACACATAATGGGAAAACCTTGAGTTGGAGACATTTATGTGTACAGCTGTACTGTTAAACTCTGTAGGAAAACTGTTTAAGGTAGCTTGCCCTAGAGCCAACACTACTTCGAGATATCAACCTTATTTTTGTTATAATTTGTGTATGATAAGCCCACTTTTTGTGTATCACAGTATACAAGTCTTACTCCTTCCAGCAAAAGGACAAAAAGAGACAATGCCATACATAAATAACCGCATAATCAAGGTGGACATCTCAAGGTAATGGTTGACTCTAGGTCAAGCTACCCTTACGTCTGATCTCTACCAAATGTTTGTTTTGTATATAGGATGTTATCACGTTATCAGAGGTAGCCAGGGGTTAGGGGGTCTACATGGGATTGTTGACACATTAATGGCAAGAGTTTAGGTTGGTATGTGCTATGCTGTATTGTTAAACACTTTAGGAGGAAGTTGACTGATTAATGTCAGATCTCTACCCAGGATTTGTTTTGTATATGGGACATTAGATGTAGCCAGGGGTTGGAGATATGGGACACATTATGGGCAAGAGTTCAAATTGGAGACAGGTATGTGCTGTGCTGTACTGTTAACCTCTTTGACTTTGACTGGTTAAGGTCAGATCTCTACCTTTTCTTTGTTTTTTATATGGCATGTTACTATGTTATCAGGGGTAGTCAGTGGCTGGGGATTTACATTGTTGACTAATCATGGGCAAAGTTTGAATCGGAGACAGGGCAGTATTGTCAATCTTTAGGTCAGGTATTTAGTTGACATGACATGACAGTAGGTATAGTGTTTGGGGACCTTCCTGTGCTTCATATCTGCAGATTGTTGACGTAGAGTTCTTTAAGGCTGTGTCTCATTAGATTGGGCCAATGTGAAAGTCTTTGACTGGGTGAGATCTTTGACCCGATGCCATCGTTAAAAGCAAGATTTAAGAAAACTAAAATTTATTCTTTGATATGTAAGGCATGAAATAAAGCAAATGGCGGTGGTTGTATCTCAATATATAACTTTACCTGCCTTAAATAAACCATTTGCTGTCAGGGGGTCAAAGATGGTACCTAGTCAAAGATGGCACCCGGTCAAAGATGGCACCCAGTCAAAGACTTTCACATTGGCCTAATCTGATGAGACAAAGCCTTAACCCAGCAGGTAGGCAGGCAGGCAGGTAGGAGTGTCACTGTATTGCTAAACACAGCGGTTTATCTTTAACATGTTTAAGGTCAGGCCTCTCCAGGGTCTGCTCTATGTGGGAGGTGTCATCCAGGGGTGGGCGGGGATGGGCTGCTACCTGTGCTGACTATCTGTAAACTGTTGACATTAAGTTGTCTGATTATATCATGGAATATTATTAACAGGAGACAAGGTAGCTCTTAAAGGGGCGGTTCTCCTGCCGTAGATCCAACAGCTTAGAGTAGAGCATGTCGTTCATAACCAAGTGACCTTTCAGATGTGTCTGTAAACAAGGCCCCAAGCCACCAAAGGCCACTTGGTAGACTGCAGTCAGTCTTGAGTGTGCTGACAGCCTTCAAACATACACTGTAAAAAAGTGTTTCTAATTTTTAAACACATTTACCCAAACATACTAAAGTTGGACACTTTCACTGAATCTCAGAATCTCAGCACTTTTTTCTGTCAGCAGGTGCAGGGATATGGCTGCTGGTGGTGGTTGAGCCTACAAAAGTGAAATATTGGTGGACAAGGCCACTGGAATATTTTGGACAGCACTATTTACTTATTATTGTTGACATTATCTAAATTGTCATTGATGTCAACCAATACAATGGGTACTATATTTGACTAAGGAGAGCCTGTACATGGGCAAAAGCCTGAACAAGGAATAGGAGAATAATACCAGAGGGCTAGTTAAACTGCCCTCTCCCAAGGTTTTCATTGTTGTAGCTCACCCCTCACTGGCGGCCATATCCCTACAAATAGCTAGAAAAAAGCTTGCCATCAACATGTTTGGGTGAAAGTGTTTAAATTATATTCACATTTTTTACAGTGTATGGGTGAAGGGTGCAGTGAGCAGTGAGACCAGGTAATCATGCTGTCCTGGCCAGGTGACTTCAGTAGGGGGACCATGAATCAGGCTTTCCTTGGAATTAAATAGTATATAAAAGCATAATGAAACTATAGCACCCTATTAGATTTGATGATTACACATTGGCTTCTAGGTATAGACATTGTGTAATGGTACCATTGTGTATAGATGTTCTTCTTTTACCCAAAATAATAGCATGTGGCCTATTTAGGGGGGAGTATACCGTTTTCTGTGGGCACACTGGTGGCAGTCAGTACACTGGTGGGTATCAATAGAACTCAATGCTATACCACTGGCACAGTCCAACTGCTAGTCACACCAGTGCAACTTATCTAGGCCAGAGCATTGCTGGGAAGGAACAACCAGCAAACTATTTGTTGGTTGCCTGAGCCTTTATACATGGGGTACTGGTGCTGGGGAATACAGGCTCACAGGGCTAGGATATGCCTGCATGTTTGAGGTTTCTGTTTGGGGGATTCTAAATATAACTAAGGTGTTATATAAACTTATTATACGATCGGACGACTCATCGTGCTTTTTAGGGGATATCCCCGTGCTGATATCTAGTGATATCGGCACCCTTCCGGTGGATATCATGCCATTTCCGGTGGTCCTGAGCAATTCCGAAGTTTATTCACCCATAAAATCCGAGGATTCATGGGGACTCGAACACGCTACGTCAAGACTTGAAGTCCGACGTGCTAACCACCACGCCGTGGAGGTGCTGGTAGAGGGAGGTGGCGAAACAAGGAGTATACAGGCGGATTCCCAGCCCTGTAGGACCATTATTTACCGAGTTACAGAAGAAAAGACATTTTTTGGTATAATTTCTTTGAAAATCAATATTTTTTTCTAATTCCTTTTTCACTATAAAAGTGGAAGTTGGACTTTACTTACCTATTCGTTAAAATAATTCTAGGGGCTTTTTTTCACATACATATGGGCATTTTAAAAATGGTTCGTTTCCACCCAGGATCGATCCGGGTACCCCTGGTGTGCGAGGCGAAGTCGCTAGCGCCCATGCCTATCCGGTTGTGGTGAATGTGGAGGGAAACGCTGGTTAGTATATAACATAGCCCCAAGCTGGCCCCCTCACAAATTCTATGTTAAATTCAGTGTTGGAGATTGAGGGTATGACGTCACCAGGCTCCACCAATCAGCGAGCAGGGTTGGTGGGAGGTCAAAACAACATGGCGCTACTGCTGTACGAGTGATATTCAGTCAATAATCCTTCAAAATGGCCAAATTAGGACTCATATAAGGTAATTAAAGACATTTGAATGGAAATATCGTATAATAAACCTAATATTGTATGGCTAACACCCTCACTCGGGGTTGTATGGCTCAATATCGTCACTCGTGCTACGCACTCGTGCCGATATTGAGCCATACAACCCCTTGTGAGGGCGTTAGCCATGCAATATTGGTTAATTAACAAGGCTGGCCTAGAGGTTTGGATCTACGGCAGGATGACCGTCCCTAGGCAGGGATGTAGGTGGTTAATGCATTGTTTAACTTGAAGGTTTAACCTTTAGGTCTGATCACTCCATGCGTTGTTTTGTGCATGCAACTTCATTATGGGTTTATCGGCGTGGGTACGGGTTGAGAGGCCACCCAGCATTGTTGAGTGTCGCCAGAACAGCCTGTCTGATTTTTCATAAGGTACTCGTTTTGGCTACAAGGACCCTTACATTTTTCTCTGTGCAGGTGTTGGACTACATTCTCAAACTCTGTGCACTAACCTTATTGTAAGATATCTCCATGGTTTGTTTTATCATGAGATATTATCAAGGTGGCCAAGGTTATAAGTGGTAGTGAATTTACCTGGAAGGCATACTTGTTGATGATTGTGGAGAGAGTTGTGTGTAGGAGTATATAAACAGGAGATAAGGTAGTAGGTAGGTGCTTGCCTTTATCACTGAACTCTGTCATTTAATGTTAAGGTTAGATCTCTCCAGACGGGTTTGATAATCTTGTTTTCTGGGAATGAGATAATTATTTTTGGCTGTGTGTGGTTTCAGATATCCAGATATCTGCTGGTTTGGTTTGTCAGTACATTAGTCATTCGTATAGGCCTACACTATGTTGCCTATACATTTGTAGAATGTTGACACACATACATACATTGTATGTATGTATACATACCTAGCTAGTATTACGTCAAAATAATGTGGGTTAACCTTTCTATAACGTTTTGCCATAATAAGGAGCCATAGAGAAACGTTATAACGTTGTACAACGTTTTTTGTTTGCTTAGTTCTCTGCATCAGGTCCACACCTAAAACAGATCTATTTTAGGACATGATCAATTTGTCATTATTCAACGGTATAATCAAGGTAAATCTTCACCACGCCTGTGGGGGCTTTCACTACAGATCCAGGGTTGTTTGCCGTCATACACTGTTGATAGAGACAATGGGGGAGGGTAGACTGTTTTGTCTAGTTAAACTGTGATATAACCTTGAAATTGATATATCCCACAGTTTGAAATCTTAAAGAATGTCTAGGGGGACCATACTTCCTGTGATGGACACTTTATTCCCTCAGATTTCACTTGTATTTGACATAACTGTCAAATCTAATTCAATGGTGAGACTTTTGGCAATTAAGGCCCTTAGTATCATAAACGGCCAATCATGGCCTTCTTGATTGGCTATAGAAATCTACTTGATTGGTTGGGGCGTGTCCCCGCACACACAGTAAACAACTGACAATGCTGTCGGTAACTCTGAGACAGCCCTGGCCCCGTCTGAGAGTTACCGCCGTAACTAGGACTACCTGGTGTACATCGTCACCTGGAGATCGATGCTTGTTGACGGAGGGGTGTTTGACTTTAATGTCATGTTTGCTTTAAGGCCGGGTTCGTCTTTATTGTTTGATTAGCATTGGTGTTGTAAGGAGGGTGCGGACCAAGTTAGCATTGGAAATAGGGAATAAAGATTAGTACATTAATTGAGCTTTGAAGTGCTCTGCCCTTTGTTGTTATGTTACATGAATGCAGACTCATGAAAGAAGTTGATAAAAACAAGTTTATATGAGTTTGCCCTGTAGGCTCTTTCAGAATAGACTCGTCAGCTGTCATATTGCGATTTTCGTCAACATTGCAATATTTGCAATTTACGAGAGTGTTTGTACATGGCAAAATGTGGTATTTACTATAGATTTCAACAGAAATTATTGTGAAATTCTTTTTACTAGTGGTCGCCAAAGAGGTTTTGTCACATCATCAGCTCCCTACGACCACGTCAGTTGTTCTGAATGAGCCTCCAGACTCCACTATTATAGAGTTGGGGCCTGAGACTGACATGAGTGCAGTCCTGGCGAGTAATGGACCATAATGCACCAACACAGTGCCAGCGATTTACTCAGCGGCGCTGCATCCCATCCAACATTGCTTAGTCGTTTTTGTCCAGGGCTACCAGTGCAAATCCAGATGGGCCAGCCCAGATTCAAAGTGCCAAGCTTGAGCCCAGATTAAATACAAACTATGAAAATGTGGGGAAAAATTACCTGGGCTGGCCCATCTGGGCTCCCACTGCAGCTGGTAGCCCTGGACAGAAAGGACCATAACCCAGCTGGCCCAAGTAAAACACATATGGGCCCCAGGGACCAATGCTGGGTGGGATTGGTGTATCACCATGACGAGCCTAACGCTATCATTGGATGCTGAGGGAGTTAGCTGATTTTTGAGATTTGAGGCCTTTTTGGGCTTATAGATTTGACCCAACTGGGAGGTCGGCTTATACGTGAGGTTTTCGATGGGACAAATCAGAAAATTATTATAAAATTTCCTGCCATATAAAGTACGACAAAGACCAGGTGGAGGGGTGAATATATAGATAAAGGTTGTCCTCAAAGTAGGAGGTCGGCTTATAAGGGAGGCTTTCCAATTTTCTTAAGTATGGTAGATACAAGTAGGGGGTAGACCTACATAAGAAGTCAGATCATCAGAGAGGATTTTACTGTTTATTATATTTCTGTACCACAAAGGAAATGGGGGCTAGGGGGGGGGTACACCTGTGAAGGATTGGGTGCGCTTTATCCTAGCTGTAAGAGCCGCATGGTGCCTTGATATGCCGTGATGAGTGAATGCAGTCTTGGTAAGTCTACTCACTAGTCCTGCATTCATACATCATATCAAAGCGTCGAGAATGTCCAATTATTAATTATACATGATGCATGAATGCAGCCCCGGCGAGAAGACTCACTAAGGCATAGAGTAGTAAGCACTATGATTCCCTTAAATGGCTAATATCCGCTGTTATCCGCCGTCTGACCTGCATGCATAAGTCGAGTGTCATGTTAAAAGTGAGAATTGATTAACCCTTTAATCCTTTAAAGGTCGCATGGTGCATTAATGTAGAGGCTGATGCTCTTCTGGTGGAATGATGCTTGATTGAATCACTGGCGGGCAATGAACTTAGAAATGACGACCGAGGGAGTAGTAATCATGTTCAGTTTCAGATGGTAGCCACTGAATGTGGTTTGGTGTGGTGTAGGATTCCAAGAACCTAAGTACATGTATATCATTAGCCAGTCTTGTAAATAACTATTTATAATTTACAAACACTGCGTCAGGATATTTTTCAATTTGACGTCAGCCATATTTGTCAGTATAAAGGCCACTCAGCTCATGAAAAAAGATTCTCGGTATAGTGCCCCTCTCGAAGATTATTGCATCAGTGCCTCAACTTAAGGAAATACATTATTTCAAAATGGAGAAATTTTGACATATAGATTATGGATATTGGGTATTAAATTACAGTATCGTTTTTGCAGAAAAGCTAGAGATCGCTTGTATATCACAAATTATATAAATGAACCTGTAGCAACGAAAATGAACTTTCTTTGCAAAATCTCCCTATGTACATAATATTTGCACCTAATAAAAGGAAACCAAAAACGACGCTATTTCTTTTTAGTGGCCCAACTTTTAAAATCTCACATTCATTTATCCTGCCTCTGTTTTATAATGATATCGAACTACTTGTACTTAATCACAAGTAGTTCTGAAGAAATCAGTGGCGGCTCAAAGGCGGAGGTTAATCTAATCCTTTATAGGCTGCATCATGTTGTTATGTATCCTCCTGATGCATGAATGTGGCACCGACAAGCATATCCTCACCAGCCTTATGCATCATGCCGATCCTCTAGGAGTGTATCAACAAGGAGCAACCCTTGGGGCACAGCATGATACTTAAATGCAGCCCTGGCGAGCTCCTCACCAACCCTAACTCCATGCATACATCACAACAACGGGTGGTCTTGCACACTAAGAACTATACGGCCTTGGAAGGGTGAAACTCAAGTTTCAAAGATGAACTTGCTAACAGGATATAATATCTATAATACATTAAGGGGCAGTAAGTGGCACATGAGGGGGTGGTCATTATTTATCATTCATCAACGGGGGTGCAGGGTGTAGTTGGATTTGGGAGAGAACCAAACAAAATTGATTTTGTAATTGCACCCTTTTGGGAGGGGTAGGTCTGACAAATTTCACTTGTTTTCTCCAGCCAATGAATAACTGGGATCAACAATATATCCACCCTTCGAGGGGGGGGGGGAGACTTTCTTAAGATTATGTGAAATTGCACCAGCCTTCACCCTCTGTTGTTAAGTGATGACCGCTCCTTAAAGGGGGTGTAGACCGAAGACAAAGGAGGGAGCGGGAAGGGGGGAAGGTGTACGTGCGGAACCACATAACTGCAGAATCTCCGCTTGTGAATGGTCACCTTCCGCTTTGGGTATCAAGGCCAGGTGAACCTTTTAAAGTGGGTACATCCGATTTTTCTTCAAATTCTAAATCTCACTAAAATGTATTCCAAATTTTGTAAAAGTACAATATTTAGAGAATAGAGGTAAATTGAATGCCATCAATTGGTGTTAATAGGTCATTTGAGTTTTCAACGTGTATTTATTTCATAAAATGATCTTCGAAATACAACATCAACTTCAAAATGGGTAATGGGATCCAATGTCCCCACACAATGGGCTTTTCTAGTGCATTTTCAATGGGGGGAATAAAAGTGTGTACGCTATAATTCCAAAATGACTGTATATTGGGTAATAAAATCGAATAGAGCAAAATCGGAGGGAATTAGGGGGAATGGAACAGGTGGCAGGTCAAATATATTATTTGTGAACATTTTGATTAACTTTTAGGGAAATCAATTTTTTTATCCAACACATCGGATGTACTAACTTTAAATTAAGAATAGCCTGATGCCGTACGTTTGCATCTTTATTTTTCGACTCCCCAAGGATAAGCATGATGCATAAATGTAAGTAGACTAAGTACGGTTGCATTCATGCATCATAAGGACAAAGGGATTAAATCAGATTATGCAGCCCTGGTGAGTAATTTGCCAATGCTGCATTGGGCATCATGCCGACCCTTCAGGAGTGTCTCAGCCCGTTCAAGGGTTGTCATGATGCACAAATACAGAACTTAAATGTTACTCGGCAGGGCTACATTCATGTATCAAGACGACTATGGAATGATGCATTATGCTGCTTTTAAAGGGTTAAATTGTCCTAGGCTTAACCTTGAGAATAGCATACATTACACTGGAAATGTAAACTTGTCTCCAGACTCTTCTAAATGACTGTCATAAAATAAACGAGGTTGTCTAACCTATCAGGTTATCATTCCACAAATAGCATCCAGAGCTGGCAAATGTTGGGTTTTGGGCTGGCACATGCCAAGTTGGTCTTCTATCTGACAACTCCAGCTATACTAGAACTAGTAGAAGACCTGCTTCCTTGTCACTTAGATCAGTCTGGAGACAGGTCTGCTTTATGACAGTCACTTAGAATAGTCTGGAGACAAGTTACCCTTTTCTGTGTCGAGAATCAGGTGGAACCTGGGTTGTGTCTTTTTCTCAGTGAGTGTGTTAATTTTATTGACAAACCAGTGGATGTCAGATGTGTCAGTATGTGAGAAGCCATCTTAGTGGAAGCGACACCTGTACTCTGCGGAGGTATCAAGTATCTAGCACATGTCTAAAGTATTCAGGGGTGTCTCACGGTGCCTACAGGTAAAAGGGTTTGATGCCAGGATATAGGGCAGCCAGGTATTAGGGCCATTTTTCATTAAAGCTGCTATACTACTTGGCACACTCAAACCTATATTATCTTCATTTGTATCTCAGATGATTGTATAACCCTTTCCCTATTATAATCTGTCATTTATTTTGACAAGAGATTCTTAATATGTGCAAAACAAGACTCTAATTCCAGCTACTATTTATATTCTGGTGGGCTTTGATAAGTTAGTGTTAAAAAATGACATCAGGTGGCAGCACTGAATGGACTGCTACCTGCAATTCTTGCATTGCTGATCTTACCAACAGAGTCTATTATTTCCTAGTGTAACACTTCAGATGGCGCCAACTTGTTGATATAATTAAGTGCTGAATAGAATGCTGGAAGCATTCAATTTTTTCTGATCTTCATCTTTGAATTTAGCACAGTTAAAGGCCACAAATTTGATTGGGATCTTACCAGTACACTGCACTAAGGAGACCCTTTATAAATATGCAGAAAGTGAACGTTCTATATATCTGAGGTAGTATGGCAGCTTTAAGCTAATTTGGAGGTACACTCAAAAAATAAACTTGTCTCCAGACTCTTCCAAGTGACGGTCATAAATGAGTCAAAAACGTGTCTAAGTGACAAGAAAGCAGGTCTTTTAGCTGGAGATAAAAGACGCACTTGGCATGTGCCAGTCCAAAACCCGACATTTGCCAGCTCCAGATTCTATTTGGTTGATGGTGACCTGGTAGGTTAGATAACTTTTGACTCATAAATTTTATAACCGTCACTTAGACGAGTTTGGAGCCAGGTTTACTTTTTCAGTGTGATCGGCAAGCAATCGGTAGACCATCGGCAGGTAGAGCCACTGGTAAGGCCATAACCCATTAGCCGATTTGGATGCATTATCGGCCGATACATCCATCAAATTATACTACAAAGTACTACATTGGGCCCATTTGTTTGGGGTGATTTGACTGATAATGCAATGATATGGCCCTTAGTGCACTCTGCATAGTTTAATTGTCGTGGCTCTACTTGCCAATTGTCTGCCGATTGCCTCCAAATCAGCTAATGGAAAATGGCCCTTACCGAGGCACCCCCATTTTCAGGTGGCAGAGTTAGGAAACTTCAGCCCCCATATACCCAGAAGAGGGTGTTACTAATCAGGTGTTCAGTTTTACTTCACTTCCTAATATGAGCCAGGGAGCTACGTGACTCCCCTAGTTGACTCCCTTAGGTCATTCCGGGAGTCATCTAGGCTCCCTTAGTCAGCCTAGGCTTCCCTACAGAGGGCAGTCATCCTGGATGCAACCTTAACTCCCTTTTGACGCTGTTTCTTTTCTTTGTGAGGCCTATTGGAGAAGCAGTGAACATCAAAACAACAAGGTTACTTCTGCATGAGAACAGGCCAGGCGTAGGTCAAGCTGACCCATCCCAGCACCAACATTTGGTGTCCGTCTCTTTTTGTCCAGCATCGGTTTAACTGAATGTCAGAGAGTTGGAAATAACTTGTATCGAAACAAGCTTTTAATTAAGTGGCTTAAGTGTGATGTCAAGAAGTACAGAGTTCTAACAGGCGGCGGTAATAGGGCAGGCAAAGATGTGCTGTAGAGAGAGAGAGAGAGAGAGAGAGAGAGAGAGAGAGAGAGAGAGAGAAAGAGAGAGAGAGAGAGAGAGAGGGAGGGGGGAGAGAGAGGGAGAGAGAGGGAGGGGAGGGTTTAGCAGAAAGAAAAACAAAGAGACCTGCATTTTGATCCCGGGATTTTGATCTCCCGATATCAGGGGCATGCAAATGCAGTCAAATTACAAATTTCCTTTGTGTCTAAAAAGAAAGATTATGTAAAGTAAATTTCACACTGCAAGGGTAATAGCTACCTACTGTTGCACCGCATTTATGGATTCACTGTTTCCAGGATGAAAAAAGAGTATAAATGAAGCAGTGCAGCAGAATGCACACATGTACCTGTTTACATGGCATGCACTGGGTGCCTTACTGACAGCTGTGTGTCTGTAGGGGGGGGGGGTAGAAGTATGGTGGGAGGGGGGGGGGGGTAAACCTGTACCTACCCCTTACCTACCTGTGTGACAGCGTACCTGCTCCTTCACTGTATCAGTGCACTTCCATATACATCTCACACATTCACCTGGAAGCGATTTCTAAAGATTTTGCAATCTCAACGCTGCAGAAAAGTTGTGAAAGTTTCGTGGTATGTTGTAGCTCTCCCTGCTATATTCTGTAATCAAATATATTTCAAAGAATAAGCAATTTCATATCATTATCTATCAACTGATGGCAAAACTATAATTTTATTTGGAGGTTTACTATCTTTAAATAGCTTCCAGAAATGTGCTGTCATAGCTGAATGATACACTCTGGCCACCCCAGGCCGCCGTATTCCACCCCTGGCCGCCGTATTCCACCCCTGGCCGCCGTATTCCACCCCAGGCCACTGGATTTCACCCCATGCCGCCGGATTCCACCCCAGGCTGCCGGATCCCACCCAAGGCTGCCGGATTCCACCCCAGACTGCCGGATTCCACCCCAGACTGCCGGATTCCACCCCAGACTGCCGGATTCCACCCCAGACTGCCGGATTCCACCCCAGACTGTCGGATTCCACCCCAGACTGCCGGATTCCACCCCAGACTGCCGGATTCCACCCCAGACTGCCGGATTCCACCCCAGACTGCCGGATCCCACCCCAGGCTGCCGGATACGACCCCATGCCGCCGGATTACACCCTGTACCTGTTACAGTTGCATACAGCCACCATATGCTCACTGAGTGTGCAGACGAAACTCCTATACTTACAACACTACCATAGCCTATTAGGGGTATAATCAACATTATATTGGTGCATCCTCACTTACAATTGTATATCAAGCCTTGACGCAGAAAGATCCCTGAATGCCACCATGCAGCTTATCAAGAAGCCTGGGAATACTGTATTGATAGCCATTATGGCGAGCAGTGCCCCACTTCCTGTTGTTGCAGCGCCACTATAGGAAGTGTTTAGCTCAGGAACTACCCTATGCACTACAGTGTATAGTAGGACTTACAGGCGTTAATACAAGCAGTCATCAAAGTGGGGTGGCCGGAGGTGGCGATCAATGTTCTATTAGTTCTACAATAACGCACCCTGACACATGTCCACATGTGTACTCTGTACCTGTTATACATTCTGATACCGGCAGTGGTGAACCAAAGAAGTCTCTGATTTGTTTAACCTCCATTCACAGGCATCACTCTTCAGCACAATATCTTATGCTTGAGGATGAAAATATCTTATTCTTTATCCAAAGAC
Source organism: Harmothoe impar (assembly GCA_947462335.1). Taxonomy (NCBI): domain Eukaryota; kingdom Metazoa; phylum Annelida; class Polychaeta; order Phyllodocida; family Polynoidae; genus Harmothoe; species Harmothoe impar. Next base: position 18,615,959 of record OX381704.1, on the reverse strand, counting down.
AGGGACCCCCCCCCCCTGGTCCCCCAAGGAATGCTTCCTAGGATAGATATCCCTAAGCCTAAACCTAAATGTAGTCAGAAAGAACTCAGCTAACCCTGACTCCTACTGGAACCATTTGGCAGAAATCCAGTGTAGTTGGCTTATTATGAAGCAACACCTGGAGGCTCATTCAGAACAACTGACGTGGTCGTAGGGAAATGGTGACGTGACGAATCCTGTTTCACGACCAAAAGTAAAATCTATTTCACAGGATTTCCTATACAAATGTATAGAAAATTAATGTAAATACCATATTTTGCCAGCTACAAATGCCCTCGTCAATTGCAAATATTACAATATTGACGAAAATCGCAATATGACGACTGACGAGTCTGTTCTGAAAGAGCCTCCTGGGGAACTGGGGGATGATCAGGCATGGTGGTTTCTTAAAAAGCATACCATGGAGATAAAGGGGAGTCCCTGTACATTATTGGTTGAAGCATAAGATATCCCCGAATATCTTATGCTCATAGAATAAGCTTTGGACACGTTCATGCTCATCAGATCCACAGTACTGAAAATGCCAAGAGACCACCACAAACCATCCATTTTGTACAAGCTTAGTCTATGATACTAATAGAAGGAGCTGTCAAGGATTCCAGGGAGACCGACTGGATAAAACCTTTTACGGTTAGCAGGTTTATTTTGAGCCCCCTCTATCAATCTGGCAAGACCAATTTCCACCGGAATCCAAGATGGCTGCCAAATGGGCCTTGATTTTTAACATTGACCTTGTTATGCCCTCACCCTCCGGTCCACAATCCAAACAACGGGCACAATTCATGTTCTTATGTTCCAGGCTGTATGACCCCGCCCAGCCCCTAACAAAAACACTGTGCCTGTAATACAGGTGGTGTAAAGCTACAGGAGGCTTATGTAAAAAGCCGACCACGAGGTGACAAGATGACAGGATGTGTCTAACCCTGTAAGGGCGGCATACTGCTTTGATGTGCTATACCCTTTGTGGGTCACAATACATAAATGCAGCCATGGCGAGTTACTCGGCAGGGCTGCATTCATGCATCATGCAAGTCATATGGAGTTGATGCACTCCTAAAGGGAGGCATGATTCCTTCAATGGCATGACATGTTAAAGAGCTATGGATATACCAGGTATCGCCATAGTCTGTGGTGATGTGCTGTTCCATGAGATGTCACTGGTGGTCCTCTCTCACTGCCAAATGGATGGTTTAGGTACTGTCTCTTGGTAAGGGTACTGAGTTACCATAATTGCCTATTGAAGTGCACCTGTGCTTATACATTTCAACCCTATGTTACCCTACTGTGCGCTTATACAGGAACCTGGGCTTATCTGAGGCCTTTTAAAGAGATGTTTTGGTTTCATCGGGGGGTACTACACCTGCGCTTACAATTAATGAGACCTGTGCTCTTTGAGACCCTGTGGTTAGTGCTCTCCTGGTGGAGTGTACCTTATCATATATAACTGAATGCCAAAGTGTGTCTCTAAGCTTTGACTGTACTAGATTATGTGGAACCATTTCATGTCCGACATGTTGCTGCATCATTGTCCTCATTCATACAAACCCAATCCTGTTAGATAGCATTGTAGACAACAGCTGTAGGAAACGGTCACATTTGCCAACAGATGTCAAGCCTTACCTGAGATTGGTCCTGTGTGTACCAAAATAGAAACAGTGAGGATGCATACAGCCAGTCAGATTGGCTATTACATCCAGTACCCTGTGCTCTCTGCTACTATGCTTCACTAGCACCTTGCACAACATGCTCAGCCTATTCTGAGCTGTGGAGTTTTCACAGAGTTTTTCACCATCTAAGGCATTTACTTAGACCATCTAGAGGTCCTCTCTACCGGGCTTTGGCTGGGCAAGGGACCATCACAGCCCGGCAAGAATTTACGGTCTTAGTTTACCCATAATGCACCATCCACCATAGTTTCTGTATGATGTCGTAATGGGGCCAAAATAAAGCACTAATCAGCTGCCATGTAGACGTTACTCTGTAATGGTCCCTTACTCCACTCCAGCCTTCAGTCCAGAGCAATGGACTATAAAATGGTCTAGCATTTACTTAAGGAATGTTATCAGCAAGATACAACGTTGTAACTGCTAAATATTTTGAGTTACTGGGAATAAAACAAATCTTCTAGTATCTGGAGGACCTTTGCACTTGTATACATATGAATGTCTTGTGACTTCCCTGGAATTGAATAACGTGTATATAAATGTAGTCACAGGTGCCATTCTGACCAAAACCATATATATATATATATATATATATATATATATATATATATATATATTTATATATATATATATAGTCAGAGCAGTGCAGCGGAATGCACAATTGTACCTGTTTACTTCTGTTTACATAGCATGCACTAGGTGCCTTATTGACAGGTATGTGCAGTGTGTGTGTGTGTGTGTGCAGGGATGTGTGTAGGGGGGTGTAGTTGGGTGTGGTGGTGAGGGGGATAGCCTCCTACATACCCCCTAACTTATTATGTGACAGTCCTATCCAGGTACAGGTATACATGCTCCTCTGCCGCCATCAGTGCACCTCTACATCCACCGCACCTGTTCACCTGGAAGGCGTTTCACCGTATGTTGATGTTATACCTAACATACGGCCTTAAGATGCGGACAAGATGCGGACAAAATACATCTAAACTACTTTTTTTGTTTCAGTTGGTCCTCCGTATACCCTCCGTATCTTTTAGTAGAAAATAACAACATGCGGCATCCAACATACGGCCCTCTCAACATACGGACATTGTCACCTGTCTCTTTTGGAAAAATGTGCAAAAACCAGTCTACATTCCGGGGAACCCCTAGGGAATTCCCTCTGTGACGTCATGATATCAATAGACATACGGAGGTAGGGCAGGGAGGGTATACATAGGGTCCGTATGTGAGGGGAAAGTGAGAGAAGAGACAGGAGAGGTCGGGGAAGAGACAGGAGAGGTCGGGGAAGAGACAGGAGAGGTCGGGGAAGAGACAGGATAGGTCGGGGAAGAGATAGGAAAGGTCGGGAAAGGCTCTGTACTCTGATAGCTATTGTCTACCACTGTTTAAACACAAGGACTCTATAGGCAGATTTTCAGCTCTGTAGGGCCATTATTTACCGAGTTATGGAAGAAAAGACTCTTTTTCATGTAATTTCTCCGAAAATCCATATAATTTTTTATTTATTTTTTTATCATGAAGGTAGTAGTTGGACTTAACTTATTTAATCGTTAAAATACCTCTAGGGCCATTCTATTACAAATATACAGGCCCACAGGATGAACATAGCCAGAATAACAATGTGCCCAATACCACAGTGTTGGAGGTATGTATATGTACCCAGAGCACGGACCTGGGTGTAAGCAGTCCTATGGGAGTTCAATGCTTAGCGTTAGACCCGTCCACTTTTACTAAAAAAGGCCCGAGAGCTTTAATATTTGAGATATCGAGGTGAATTCTGGTGTGTGGATCGATAAAGGTATCATAAGGGTTGTGTTAAAATTACAGGCCCACAGGATGAACATAGCCAGAATAACAGTGTGATCAATACCACAGTGTTGCAGGTATGTATATGTACCCAGAGACCTAACAGGTCCGCGCTTGTTAGAACCGCTCCATGTTTTGATACATAGTTTCTCAGAGGGGTACCGGTCCTATCAGAAGGCGCTGTTGCCATGGTGATCTCGTTAGAACCGCCCCCTTTTGCCGAAATGTTGTAAACAAGTTGAGAATAAGGGAGGGTCTTCGATTGACTATGAGATATGCCAGCTCTGTACTGTGATGGCTATTGTCTACCAGCGTTTATACACAAGGAGTCTCTACGCAGAGTTTTAGCTCTGTAGGGCCATTATTAACAGAGTTACAGAAGAAAAGACATTTTTTGGTATAATTTCTTTGAAAGTCAATATATATATTCTTTTTTTCTTTGATCATAAAGGTAGAAGTTGGACACATACGGAGCAAAAGTCACATACGGCACACAAAAGACACATACGGCCCTAAAAAACAGGGTCTATGTGCATTTTTTGACATAGCACCCCCCCCCCCCCCTACCCCTCCGTATATCTTGTACTAAATACGCCAAAGATGCGGAATTTTTGTGCTCCGCATGTTGAGCTGAAACGCAATTATCGCCGTATGTGAATACGGAGGGCCGTATGTACATACGGCCTCCGTATCTTTTTCCGTAAGATGCGGACATGTCGAGCTGAAACGCAAAAATGAACTGAAACGCAAAAAAACGTCATACGGACCCTCCGTATGATACGGTGAAACGCCTTCCTGGGAGGTATTTCTCAGGATGAAAGCGTCCAATGATGTAGAAAGAGTCAAAGATCCCCCTCAATGATCCATTAGTGTCATTGCTTTCCTACAGTGAATATTTTACAATCATACCGGTTTCAATATACATTGGTATACAAAACATGAAGAATACATCCAATAGCTTTTACTAACTACTAATGAGGTTTCACCAGGAGCCAAAAAGGAGAGATGTGGGGGACAAGAAGAGGAGAGGAAGATGAGGTGAAGCCGGGTTAAAGATGTTGGTGTACAGGTATTTGCTAAATCATATAACTTAGTACACTCATTGACTCTTCACTTTGATATATGCCTCAAGCATCAACACAACCCTTAACAGTAAAGTAGTGAGTTTAGGCAGTCCAAAACTTGCATAAATTTGTAACAATGTTTCAAATTGGCCACAAGCATTGCTCTAAAGTGGTATAACTGAACCCACAGGTAACTTGTTCTGTTCCTGGTCCTCTCATGCAGCCAGACTGGAACCAACACAAAACAACACATTCTGAAATCTCAATTACAGACCTCTGGCTAATTGTGAATAAGTGTTGTATAGACACTTCAAACACTAGTCCCAGAGTTGCCTTTGATAAACACACAGGGTGTGGCTGGCCCCCCGGGTGGCAGAATCTGAAAGCACTAGTGTCAGTCAGTCAGGAGGTACAGAAACTCTGTAGTCTTCCTCTTTGCAATACTTCTGACGAATTAAGGCCACCGCTCTGACTTGAAAGAGTAACTGTTGTTAAAGCATGTCTGTCATGGCTGTAACGCATGCCTAGACCACTTTGCTCTTTGCTTGTTGGCACTGCGCTGAAAAGGGGTTTCTTTTTTTAAGTATAGATTTCTGCTGCACTTTACTTCTTGATTGTAATTTGTTAAGGAGTGAACAATACAAATTTAGATGTTCGATAAGAATAATAAAAAATTACCCAAAGCAAAATGGCAGCAAACTGTTTTTTAGACTGAGATTCGGCAACTCTAGCCCACTTAAAGGAGCAATATCACCACTCGGGCAACTACCACATAGTAGACTAGAACAGTACTAGAATTGTAAGTGGGACACACTCGGTGATTATGCCGCTTTAATTGGTCGAATTAAATCTTCAATTTTGGATATCGGTGGAGATGTATCATAGGAATAACTTTTTCAGCTTCAATCTCTATGTGGTTATCAAAATCTTAACCATCAAATAAACATAGCAATTGTACAATACAAATAAGGAAGGTAAAGCCACATATTCCAAAATAGGAGCAAAATGGCATGAAGCGGAGAGTGACCATAGCTTACCACTGTAAAGGCACAGTGTACAGTATATAACCTATTAGACGTAATAAGTCCCCTCATTATTTTTATGGCATTTTAGTACTTGAGAATTCAATGGTCTCCAAAATCGTGAGCCTTTGTTCTTGTCTAAAAATTCCCCCAAAAGGGTGAGGGCGCTTATTAGGGGAGGGTACTTATTACGTCAAATACGGTAGTTGGGCCAACAGGCGTTTATACCAGCAGTCATCAAAGTGGGATGGCCGGAGGTGAAATCAATGTTTTACAATGACACACCCCGACACATGTCCACATGTGTACTCTGTACCTGTTATACATTCTGACGTGGGGAATGGTGAACTAAAGTAGTCTCTGATTAGTTAAACCCTACACATAGATCATCACTCTCCTAGCAAAGTCTTAGTCTTAGAAAAGAGCAAGGAGCTTACCTAGGTGCATACAATAGCTGCCAATTGGCTAAAGATGGCGTCAAACGTACAGAGCTCCGGTCATGAAGTATAGGTAAAAAAATTTAAAGTTCATCTACATCTTTTAGTTAAATGGTATTTATTTAATGACCGAATGGCACACAAAAAACGTTTTGATACCAATTTAAAGCTAAGACATCATGGAATATAAATTTATCATTAAAGAAATAAGTTTTGAAAAATTGTGGATTCTGTCGCCATGGCAACGAGGATTCTAAAATATTGAAATTTCTAATTTTTCACTCTTTTACAAGGCAAAGTTGCCATGACAACCAAAGTGACACCTTTTAGCTAAATGTTTCAAGAATGGTAGTTCAGAAACTAAATTATCTTTCAAATGAGACCATTTAGAGCATTGTATTCAGTCTGGTCACTGAAGAAGACTCATTCAAAGTTGGTGGTGAAATGTTGAATTTTTGCATTTTTTTGCCATTTGGCTCAAAATGGATGTTTCACCCCATTACTTGGACAGCATGATCAAACGTACCAAAAACATGAAAATTTACTTGTACAAAATATTTAATGCTGACAGTGATGATGAAAACGGTACAGATTGGGGTCCCCTTAATAAAATGTGTGTCTATTGTAATAATAAGAGGTCTATATGTGATAAAAGTCAGCTGTTCTATGAGAAAAGTATGACAAAATCATGCTTTTTGGGCCCGAGCTTCTCAAAATCCCGATCTAACGTATATTTCTTGATCCAAAATGGACGTCATTTGGAGGATTTATCCCACATTATCAACCATAATGGATCTATAACCAAGAATTGATGGTTTTTAGTACAGTATGTCTAAAAGATATTACTCTATTGCAAGACTGACAACAATAGTAACTACAATTAGCCCTTATGAAGTATTGCTGAGTGTTCAATTCTCCCTGATTTAATGGTATTTAAGGTGGATCGCTACCTCTTGAATATGGACACTCTGCGCAGGTATCTGCGCATATAGCTTAAATTTATCAGAATTAGCTAATATTATATAATCTGATACATATATATCCTGAATAAGCCATGTTAAAAAATTGGGAGATTTCGAGCAAAATTGAGCGTTTTTTTGGACTAGAATAACCAAGGGTATAAATTGTAGCCATTTTCTACTCTGATTCTAACCATTTTACACTTTATTTTAAGCTTTAAATGTAAGATTTAGACCTATTTTGCTATATTTTTTAACTTCAAAGGCCAAAAAAACCTAAAAATATGCCCGGGACCCCCTATCAAAATCACTTTCATATGTTAGCAAATGATCTGAACTAATTTCTGAGCGAGTTAAAAAAAATTCTGTTAATTTTGAATACTATTTTTAGCCAATAAGGCTACAAAATAATAGCAATTTATTCCTATTCCTTCCCAAAACATCATATTTTTACCAAGAATTCCATGGCATAAAACTGTAAAAGTAATTTTGAAGCAATGTGGAACATATAGGTGTTTCACATGTGAAGTTTAACATTTCTGTGCATAATGGTTGATATTTGAAAAAATTATTGAAGTTTGCACACTTTTTTCTCATTTTTAGAGAAAAATAAAAATACTTTGATTTTTCAAAATTCTGTATCTAAAAAAGTAGGTCGGGACCCCCTATTTTTCTTTTCATTTTTCGATTCTATATGATTCAACCTGTCTGTAGAAAAAAATTGGAAACATTCTGTTAACTGTGATCAAAGGGTAGCGACCCACCTTAAGGGTATAAATGCCCAAAAATGACACTTTCCCACCTATTATTAATGAGAAAACACTAAATTGCTCAACAATTATAGATATTTTACTTTATATTTATGGTATATATGCATGTATCAATTTCCTGGAACAAAAGAAAAACCATTTACAGCCTAATCTATGTGGGTATACTAGAGAGGCAAAGCAGGTGTATTCACTGGCCGTTTCTTGGTGACTGGAGCTGCCACCTAATGTGTCATAACAGAATACCTGTTACATTGGAGACAATCACCCAGTCTAAAGGCCAACTCACTAATCATATTACCTAGAATGACACCAGTCGTGACACCAGAGTACAACACTGTTGCATAAAAGTTCTTGGAAGTTTGAATTAACCAAGACAATTACTTTTCCTAGAACACTGAGTGAACTATTTTTGTCCTACTGATTCAGGTGTCTAGGTTGGAACAAGGATATACTCTGCATGTCTCCAAAGCTGTATGCACAGAAGGCCAGTGTATGTGTGATGTGGGAACTCTGACCTCAAGGAGTGTCCATCCAGTATATAATTATTACCTTTTAATGGCTGCATAGTGTTTAATAAATCATGCTGCTTATTGTCATGATTGATGAATGCACCAGTGCTGCATTCAAGCATCATGCTAACGACATAGGGTGATGTGGTCGTCATAAGCATAACTGCAGGGGAGCAGACTTGCATCCTTGCATTATGATGATAAAGGGCATAAACGACTAAACTAATATCCGTAACAATAATTCTAGGGCAGTTTAAGCATTTGATCAAGACTGTTTTTAGAATCAATTGATTCTATTAACAGGGAGTTCACAACTTGAAAATATTTTTGTGAAAATTGGAGGTTTAGAGAAATCCATATCTTTCAGATCATTGTCACCATGGTAACTGATTTTGTATTTTGACTGGCATTGATCATGAGATATTGATAGAATAGACTTGAGAAATGGATAAGAAATTAGTGTAGTCTGGCATAAATTAGTGAGCTGAAATGATAAGAAATGGTTAAATCTTATTGATATGGATTCTGCTATTTGGCCTTGATGTAAATTTTGACTTCAACTAAAGTAATCAAATATCATATTACAAATGTGCTATACCTTTTGTCATCATGATGTATAAATGCAGCCCGGGGAGTAACTTGACAATAAAGCATTCAATATGAAACAATGGCTTCCTGATACACAATCCAAACAACGGGCAGGCCGTATGACCCCACCCAGCCCCTAACAAAAACACTGTGCCTGTAATACAGGTGGTGTAAAGCTACAGGAGGCTTATGTAAAAAGCCGGCCACGAGGTGACAAGATGACAGGCTGTGTCTAACCCTGTAAGGGCGGCATACTGCTTTGATGTGCTATACCCATCGGTGGATATATAGAGTGTTATCGGGACTACTTACCAAGGCTGTAATCGCGCCTCATGCCAATCGCATGGAGTTGATACACTCCGTAAGGGGTGGCACAATGCATGAATGCCGCCATAGTGAGTAGACATATCAAGGCTGCATTCATGCATCATGATACCCAAGGACGAAACAGGTTAAACAGTAGTATGCAGCCGTCAAAGGGTTATTGTCAGCAGGTATTTCCATAGTCTTTGGTGATGTGTTGTTCCTTGCCATGTTACTGGTGTTTATATGTAAGGGACCTAAGTTTTCTAAGACATGGTCCAGGTCTCTAGCTTGGAAGAGCCTTGCACCTTGTAGGGTCACTGCATGTCTCAAGTGTGATGTCATTTCCAGTTATGTCAATACTTACCAAGATGCTTTACCTGAGATTGGATGGCCCCATCTAGCATGTATTGGCTATAGACTAGATATATAGACAGAGAGCCATGATAATCTGTCTGAGGGACAGGTTTCTTCACGAGTGGTGCATTGGATTACATCACACGAGGCAGAGTGGAGAAACCAGGAGTTCAGACTGATTAGAGTGGATCTATTTTATGTAATTCTTGATTAATTTCATCACAATTTACATTCAAAGATTGGTTTCATAGCTATTTTAGTGACGTCATCATGGAGAAACAGGCCATGGAGAATGAGCATCAATTTCTCCACGGCGATTTTAGTACTTAAGCATAGTAATTTTGTTTTTCCACATGAAATAAAGGCAGGTATTGTGCATTTGGTATCGGCTGTACTAGACCATATATAGCCTTACACCATAGTTGGCTGAGAGATAAAACAAGAAGATGTAAGTCATATATGATACATGTGAATAGCTACATGAGTGTTGGACAATTACCCTGTCCTTGGTTTGTAACATTCATAAAGCAAGTCAACCACAACCTACTGTTGCTGCATACTTGTCCTCAAACAAGCCTAATCCTCCCGGGTATGGTAGACAACCTCTCCAGGAGACAGTCCCCTCTGCCAAGCAATGTCAAAGACCTTCTGGAATTGGTGCTGTGTGTACCAAAAATAGAAACAGTGCGGATATGTAGCATTTTGCAGTAGAGAAGTAATCAGATGGCCTCTCTGAGGGGTTAAACCTTCGACTTAGGCGTCAATCTCCTATCATAGTCTTGGTGAAGACCCAAAACTTGTTGCATGAATTAATATGTGACTTGTACCTACTAGGAAAAGGGACCTCAGTGCACCCTTCACTAACAAAATTAATAATTTAATATTTAATATTTAATATAAAGGCCTTTTTCGCAGATCGTGTCACATATACATTTTTCCACCATTGGATAAAGATGGTCATATCCGTACAGAGAGCTAATAGTAGGTTCGATTGGTCCATATGAAATAACCATTGTATTAATGTTTGCATTAAAGCTAATCTAATATGCCATGAAGGAATACTTTAAGTGGCCTTTAAATTCAGTAAAGCAATGTAAACATCATGAAAACATTATAATTGCATAGTAGCTTCAAGTGATAGTTACTTGAATCAAATATTCTTAAAGTGTTCCTTTAAGCATCTACTATATTTACTCAAATGCAAATATTCATGCAGTGAACCGCTAGCCCAGCCAAAATTGCCTAGTACGTGGGACCCTTTTTTTTTCTTTTTTTTTTTTAAAGTAATTTTTAATCAGGAGAAAACAGGTTTGGCTCCTTTTAGAATATGCGGTGCCTATATGGGTCAGATCAGAAATTCATGCAGAAAGTGGTAAACATAGGACAAAATAAAAAATTCAAAGTTTAAGTACACAACTTTATTTTTCTTAAAGGTTAACATCTTGGCCCCTCGGAAACGCCGCGGAACTCTGTAATTCCGGCCGGTGCAGTTTTTATTCAGCAGCAACCACAGCCTGTCATATTTCTGAGGCATCCGTAACAGTAACTCACCCTTCATTATAATAATACTCTTTAGAAGTACCCAGCTATTCCAAACTTTGCCTTCTAGTAGGCCTACTATGTAGGATTGACCCTTAGAAATTTCGGAGCCGTAAGATTTGAACTTTTCTTTTTCTGGGTTGAGAGATAATCGGAAACTTCGACAAATCTGGGAAAATTCAACCAACTTTACCAACTTTACTCTAGTTTGCCTAAAATTGCTCTGATTACCATTAAAATAGCTCTAGTATACCTTCAATATACCCTCTTCCTAAAACAATTAACCTCAGATGTGTAAGTCGAGCCATCTCAGGACACCATTACGCGGGAAATCAGGTAAAAAATTCATTACTGTTACGGATGCCTCAAGATTCACAGTGCCTTTATATATCAGTCAAAGGGGCAACTTAAATGCACCAGAACCTCTTTAAACCTAATACATGTGTACTTAGGACTATACAGCACTGTTTTATGTTATTTTACCATAAAAAATATCACCTTTGACTATGTACATGGTGTTCGGAAATTAAAAAAGTCACACTTTTACTCGTGTTCCTGCCACGAGGTGTGACGCCAATAAATAATATACAGCACAAGGGCACCTCTGTAGATCTACTGCATAAGGCAAACATATATACAATCACATAAAACCATAATGAGGACTATACTGGCCCCCATAGGTGCATAGCTGGCAATCTCGTGAGACCTACCCGGCGGCTCGTTACCGTTACGGATGCCTCACGACATAGGCTATTTCATAGGACTTTGGTACAGCTGCCATAGATGTATCAAAACTAATTAATTATGTGACTTGTACCTACTAGGAAAAGGGACCTCAGTGCACCCTTCACTAACAAAATTAATAATTTAATATTTAATATTTAATATAAAGGCCTTTTTCGCAGATCGTGTCACATATACATTTTTCCACCATTGGATAAAGATGGTCATATCCGTACAGAGAGCTAATAGTAGGTTCGATTGGTCCATATGAAATAACCATTGTATTAATGTTTGCATTAAAGCTAATCTAATATGCCATGAAGGAATACTTTAAGTGGCCTTTAAATTCAGTAAAGCAATGTAAACATCATGAAAACATTATAATTGCATAGTAGCTTCAAGTGATAGTTACTTGAATCAAATATTCTTAAAGTGTTCCTTTAAGCATCTACTATATTTACTCAAATGCAAATATTCATGCAGTGAACCGCTAGCCCAGCCAAAATTGCCTAGTACGTGGGACCCTTTTTTTTTTCTTTTTTTTTTTTAAAGTAATTTTTAATCAGGAGAAAACAGGTTTGGCTCCTTTTAGAATATGCGGTGCCTATATACTCCTGGCTCCTGAGGGCCGTCATTAGAATAAAGCAGTTACAGGCAATTGGTTAGTACCAGTCACAAAGCTAATAAGGTTCATTATAATAATATATAATGGCATGTAGGGGAAAAATAATGGGAAAAGGCATGTACATAGTAAAATACTTCATGTATACTTGAAAATTTGAAAATTAGGTCATTTTCTGAGAGAGGCAAGGAATTTTTTCCCCTATTGGAGTTAACTTGGACTAGCTGAATTGGCCATATCTGGCTTATGGTCCAGAGTTATAAGTGGAGGCCCAGATGGGTCTGCCCAGATTCAAAGTGCCTAGCTCGAGCACAGATTTATTTTACTTTAGCAAAAACTATGGAAGTGTACAATAAATGGTGATTCCTGGAGGAAAATCAGATGTCAGCATGTTTTGAAATAAGTGCAATGTATTTATGGAAAAATTACTTTTCCAGGGCTGACACATCTGGGCTCCCACTTATAGCCCTGCACAAAATGGACCATAACCCAGATATTGGATTCTTATTATTATTATTATTATTATTATTATTATTATCATTATTATTATTATTATGCTATATTATACAAGGTAAAAATCTTACGATTTCTGGATAAGGATGTATTCCGAGCTGAAAAAGCTCCTTCTTTATTCAGTATAATTAAACGAGGATGTGTATTTACACATCTCTCAAATCCAGAAAAATATATATAGGCAAGCTCGGCTGGCCCAAGGAAAACACATGAGTATTGGCTCCAGGGCCCAATTCTGTCTGGGAGGGCACCTCCCCATCACCCTGTACTGATGAGTACCTATACAGAGAGACCTTGTGGGCGAAGGCCACACCTACTGTTGATCAGCCGTGTGTCGGTAATCGTCCTGGATAATCCCCTGACACCGGCTTATCTAGCGCTAATCCCTACAGTACGGGGGCGGGTTAACATCGACCCGGGGTCTACAGGAGGAACGCCCCCGGCACCCACACACTATATATATACAGGGGCTGGAAGGGTCAATTCTGAACGACAGGCTTGAACTGAGTAGAAAGTATGATTATATACATGGGGCGGAAGGGTTGATCCACAGGCTTGAACTGGGTAGAATGTATATACATGGGACAGAGGGGTTGATTATGAACCACAGACTTGAACTAAGTAGAGTAATTGGCTGTTGTTATTTCATTTTTAAAGCCCAGAACTATACAGGTTCAGACAGGTATACAATGGCATTCGCAGCCTATGCCCTTTATAATGTGAAGGCTCCATTCCCCTTAGTGGGTGGGGCAGTGGTTATTGGACGACTTAACACATTGTCAGAACCATTGTGAAAATGAAGGCAACGCCTTGGTATAATGAAAAATATAGATAATGAGAAAATAATTGGCTGGTTTCTGTAGGTGTTCATGTATGTCATAAGGTGTGACAGTAGAAGACTCCCATCATCATTCCACATGCAATGTATGGCCCCATATATGTATATATCTGTGTTTTGCCATGGAGAAGTGATGCTATTGAATATTGAAAGATGCACTTTTCATGAAAGGAGAACCAGTGAGCAATTTGTTTAGTGTGACTAGCATCTGCATCATGCTCGGAGGCTGATGCACTCCTGAACGATGAGCATGATACACAAAGTCAGTGCCACTGAGATACTCGCAGATCCTTAAATGGCAAAGGTTTGCAATATCCTGCCATCCATAAAGGGTTAATGCATTGCATACCTCCACAGGCAGTGCTACGATTGTACCAGGTGACCATGATTAACGAAGGCGGCTGGAATTAACAGGATCAGTATAGGAGAGGTCAGCATTGATTTTTGATGATTGGCTTTCCCTGGGGTGTTGATTGTGTTAACATCTAGCCAGAATGTCATCAAGGACATGCAATAGGGAAGGTTGCATATAGTTGGTATAATTTTATGGGAGGTGCGGTGGGCAAACAAGCCACCGGACTGTGACATCTTTGATTCAACCAGCCAAATGTAAATATGAATAACCACACATGTATCACGCTCAAGAACCGCACGAGTTAGTATGTTGTATATTTCTCTGGCAAAGGCCATTCTGTATACACAGGGTACAAGAGATTATCGAGAATAGTGAGCGCTCCTAGTAGCATGTTCAATGGTGACGTGTATTTCTCAACCCAGTGCAAATAAGAAATTTCCAGGAAAATGATACAAAGAAAATGCCCTGTGTGCTTCTTGGGAAAAACTGTTCTTATCTTCTCTATCCAACATTGTTAATTCTAGTAGGGATCACGAGTCATGACACAAGAATGAGACAAGTTTTGCTCGAGATGTTGTTTGCCGGGTATACCCCCTCCCTCCCTCACCATTACTCTCGTTCCCAAACCTTCCGAAGGAAGGCTCTGGGGACAGCCATTATGACCTTGAACTTGGATTTTGCTGGGTTTAGGCAGTCCCTGTAGTTAGCTTGGAACCAGCGAACAGGAATCAGAAATGGAACCAGAAAGTATGATGGGAAATACAGGTAAAACCACCATCATACATTCTGGTTCCTGTCCACTGGTTCCAAGCTACTAGCAGGGATTGCCCAAACCCAGCAAATCCCAAGTACAAGGTCATACTGGCTGTCACCAGAGCCTTCCCTCGGAAGGATTTTGGAACGAGAGTACCTAACCATACCCTGTCCGTGCTACAGGTGTGTACAGGTGTGCATCCAGGAGGCTGCAGATTCCGACACAACCTCCCCAGTACAACAGGACCACGCCCCACAGGATGTGACGTCACCTGGCCTGCACTGCGCATGCGCCGTGAGGTGATCAATATCTCAGCACCTTAGATGGGCACTGGGTGTGTGCAGGGGAGTATGGGTAAGGGAAGGAGTACACTGGTGATATTTAGGCTCCAGAACTGTCAGTAGTGGCTGACAAACCAGCCAATAGTCCCAAAACTAGTTAGTAATTTTCTGGCCCCTATACGACCAACTAAAGTTAGGTGATATTGTCAGGGTGGTCAGTACTGACGAGCTCATCCTAATCTTCTCCACTTCAATAAGTTTTAATAGGTTAATTCCTTTTGAGTAAGGCTTTAATCAGACGTTGTTTTGCCTCAGTCGTTTCTGAATAGCACTTGGTCATGCTTGACCAATTTCCATATGAATAACATGGGATAGCCACTACGGACTAAGAGCCGAGGCATTCAGAATAGCAATGTAAGAGGAGTAAGGGGATACATGCTGAAAGAGCTGTTACTTGTGACACCTATACACAGGTACTTCTACCCATCTACACACATACACCAGATACTTGACACAATTCCTGCTGTACTGTTGTAAGGTACACTCACATCTAGCCCCCCCCCCCGGACACGTGTGGTAGATCTGGTAAAAGTGACTTGCTATATGGGTGATATAAGCCAAGGGCTGGCTAATTGTCCAAGGTATCAGCCATGGATAATTACCATTGTGCAAGGCTTATAACACTCGTGCAGCTAGTCACGCGTATCAATATCTGACTTACACTCACAGTAGGAGAGGATGCACAGTCCCCTGTGTCCACATACAGCCATATATGTAAAATATAGTCATGCCATTTTCTTTTGTTCTGTCAGTCAACCGTGCATGGTGTTAACAAACATGAGATTACAATTGGACACAATATGCCCCTCTAACGAGCGCTTAGGAATGACACGAGAAAACGCCTATTGTACTGCATTTCTCAAGAAAAGCTCTTGAGTGTCTCATTTCTCCACACTTTCATGCGCGAAAGCCAATAAAGCGCCCCCCCCCCCCCCCGGCGGGTACACATGTTTGCCACAGGCTCCTATAATAACGTGATTGCCATTTTGCTTAAAAGGGGTGAATCACCCCCCCCCCCACACCCCCACCCTAAACCAGGGTAAAAATGTGTGTGGTCCCCCTTCCCTAAATCCACCAACCACCCTCCCCCTGATAAGAATTATGATCAAAGGGGATCAAAGGTCTGCACTGCCCTCGCGCTCAGGCGTGGATACCACATAGTGGTTTAATGGATTGTATCCTTTATTGTCATGATGCATTAGTATAGGGCTTGTGAGTGACTCGCCAAGACTGCATTTTTGCATCATGCTAACCGTCACGAAGGGTTAGTACGATGCATGAATGCATCCCGGGCAAATAGACTCCAAAGGCCTGCATTCTTGCATCCTGCGGCCAAGGGACATGGCACTAAGGGTATAATTATATTCACATTGAATCAGCCACCTGAGCTTATCTCTGAAATTTACATTTGCTTTTTGAATTAAGACCTTAGACTTTGCTGTGTGTGCATTGGGGGGTCTAGGATACTCGACAAACAGCAAAAAAAATTAATAATCATACTCAAGGTGTGTCCGACTCCTGGTGAATCTACCCTACATGAGTCAGCCCTAGAAGGCAAAGGGAACTCTGAATGTAAATGCCGAGTATAGCAAGTGATTATTATAATGGGTCTTTTATCTTGGCAGAAATAGATGTGGCCTTAACAAGATGAAAGCACCCAGTCTCTCTGTGCCGGGGGTTATGTCTTTTTGTGAGAGATTGTAGGGAAGAGGGCGTGGCCCTACACCAAAGACGAGGGTAACCTGTAGCGGCATTTCTGAGACTGAGAGGGTGACTGTGTGTGTGACGGGGGGGAGGAGGGGTTGTGGGGGCACTCTCCCAGCACAGTCTTAAATAAGACTCTGTCAAAACGTATGGACTTCAGGAACTCTCCTGTGGAACAAGGAAGGAAAGGGTTACTACTTGTGTGCTCTCCTATCCGCATAACACACTACATAATCCTTACATAGAAAATAGTTCTCAAGAAAATGTCCAAATTCCACCATGAAAACATGTCCAATACTTCTATGATTTTAAACAATTGCCTTCAACTATCCATTAACATATTTGAATCGAATAATAAGTGTATAAATGCATATCTCAAAAGCATGGCGTAGGTAATTTTTCAGGAAATCCGCCGCCTTTTGGCAGAGAAGTAAGTAGTGCCGGCAGAAACGTATGGAAGAATCTGCTGGGAGATTGTTGCGGGGTGAGACTGACTAATCCATCACCAACACACCAGGTAGCGCGCACGTGCGCAGCTGATTAACCCTTTAAGGACGGCATCATACATGAATGCATCATGCCCTTGCTTGCCCTGATGTATGAATGCAGCTCTGGGGAGTAACTCGTCAGAGCTGCATTCAAGCATCACGCCAAACCTACCGGGTTGATACACTCAAGAAGGATTGGTATGATGTATCAATGCATAGGTGCATCATGACGACAAATGTCATATTTATAATTTGTTAGAGTCAGGTAATAGAGGGGGTTAATTTCTCATTGGGAAACTATAGCAATGGGAACAAACAATAGTTGAATCGTACAATGTGAAACCACTATCAAAATATCTTGCTGTGTTATATGTATAGAGCATGCACAGAAAAGAGACGTCAAAGGGGAGTCCAGGTTTCCTACAGAATGACTCCCCTCTCTAGGGGAGCACAGGTCGCCTAAGGGAGCCGAGGTGACTCCCTGACTGACCTAACACAGTCACCTAGGAGAGTCACATAACTCCCTGGCTTATCTATGGGAGTCATATAAGGACCTGGGCCCCCCTTAAGAGGGGAGTCATACTGGAGGCAACCTGGACTCTCTCTTGGACTTCTTTTATCTGTGTGCCTGTCGTCCACAGCTGTCTTAAAGAGCGATCGTCCAGCCTTAAACGTCTAGATGGGATGAGGTAATTCACTTGGACAATTCAGCAATGCATAAGGTTTGAATCCGCTGAATCGTCCAGTGTAATCCTATCCTCTGACTGAATGTATATTAGGTGTTGTTAAGTGATGTTAAGCAGGATGAATCGTGCACACACCATAACCTAACCACACTGATATTCTTTGGCTCCCTATACAACCTATCCCTCAGTCAGTACAGTGCCTACCTAAGTGAGTCATTGTTTGGCCCCATCAACCTTGGTTTGTTAGTATCATCAGATTGGTCAGTACTGACCAACCCACCTTAGTCCTTCCATTTGAGAAGAAGTAGTTCTTTTGGGTAAGGCCTTAGTCAAATCTTGTTTTGCCCCAGTCATGCTTGAATAGTACTTGCTCATGCCTGACCAATGTCCCTATGACCAACCTAGGATAGCCACTACAGACTAAGGCCCGGAGCTTTTAGAGTATCCGTGCAGTCTATGCCGTATATATGTGTTAGTTGAGACGCAGATAGCCGATGCTCAGTGGCTATCAGGGTATCAGGTGACATGGGGACATCCAGGGTGCTCCAGCTTCTTTGGCAATGTGCCAGCATGAGGTCAGCGACCTGACACCCAGTACCTCAGTCAAATAGACAGCATCTAGATTATCCATATACAGAAACTCAATATAGACCATCATGAAACTAACTATGTAGACAAACTGCACACCATTAGCATACACTGATGGAATTAAAGTATCTACGATTGTAAGAATGCTGTCTTATAAGAAGACTTTAGGATATTCTTAGTGACTGTCATGACATACACCAGTTAAAGGTTCTCTATCTTATGACATACCAGGTTACATCCCAAAGGATGGCACTAGATTCATTCTGAATGATAATGGGGCCCACTACATGGTGTTTATGGATGTAGCCCTGGCGAACCTATTCACCACGCCTGAATTCATGCATCATGTTGACTATTTGGAAATTCTAGTTATGGTGCAGTGCTGAGTCTGGAGCTGGCAAATGTTGGGTTTAGGGCTGGCTGAATGTGATAACACCCCCCCTCCCACAATGACTGTTGCATGATGTACATGTATGATAGATAATACGTGGAGTTTGTATTAATTACCGGACCCTACTGTCTTGAAATTAAGAATATCAACAGACTTGGAGGCCAAGGACTGCTTGGGCATTGGGTAGGGAGCACCCATAGGTTCAACATGGAGAATACCGTACCTGCCATTCTACCAATTGCCTGAGTCAGAGAGTCACGGTCTATACTACTGACGTTTTGCCTGCATATACAAAAGGGGCGCTTAAATGGGCTATTGCGGCACACACAGAAAAGAAACAGCGTCAAAAGGGAGTCTAGGTTGACTCCTGAATGACTTCCATCTCTAGAGGAGCCACAGCTGCATAAGTGAGTCCAGGTGACTCCCTGTCTGACCTAAGGGAGTTACTGAGAGAGGCGCCTAGCTCCCTGGTTCACATAAGGGAGCCAAAGGGAAGTCATTCTGGAGTCAGAATGTGGGAGTGACAGCTCTCCCAGTACTTAAACCAGCTGTTTACAGTGTATAGGGCTTACAAAATTCGCAGTTGTGAGCAGGTAAATGCCACGTGATACATAATAATTTTTACATTCCTGAGGCAACCTGACTTTCTTTTGACGCTGTTTCTTTTCTCTGTCCACTGGCTGTGTCCCTAACCTATAGTATCCCTTTTTGTCTCTGAAAAAGCCGTATTTCTATTGTTGGTTATTTTGTCTAGACAATTATTTATATATAGGTACCTTCTGAAGCCCCACCCCTAGGGGTTGAACATGCTTTAAATCAATAGTTCCCTTTACCACCATAGCCTTCGCACACATGTGCACATGTAGATCTATATTTACAATGTCTCTTCCCAAACAATTTAGGGACCGCATCATAGTCTATTGTGCAATGCGCTTTGTCGTCATGATGCTATATATATATATATATATATATATATATATATATATATATATATATATATATATATATATACATATATATATATATATATATATATATTTATATATACATTCGAGGTAACTCATTTGGGCTGCATTCATGCATCATGATGACGAAGGCCGAGTACATTAAATTACTTTGCAGGTTATAGCTAGTGTACCATCAAAGGATGAAAAGGTAAATACAACCAGAGATATTGATGTGGGTATAGGGTAAACACTACTGCTTGGCAACATGTGTGATCCTCAAATAAATGATTGGACAAGACTGAAGGCCCTGTTACACGGACGTCATCTGACGTCAATACTTTTGAAGGCATCTGCAGTTGAAGGCATTTGCAGTTGAAATCAAACACGTTCTGATTTTGAAGGCAGATGCCTTCAATGTGTAACTCAATTTTGAAGGCAGATGCAGCCACGTTTTGACGTCAGATGACGTCCGTGTAACAGGGCCTTTAAGGAATTGTTGGTGGATTGGGGATGGAACCATAAAAAGTTTAGACCCATTGAAGGGGGGACCAAAGGAATTGTACCCCTTTTTAGTGATTAGAGTCTATAGCTCAAAGGAATCGGCCGCCCTCCATTTCAACCTGCCGGAGGGTGGACCAAAAAGAACTGACCCGCTCTCACGAAAATCCACCGCCCCCTCCCATTGTTAAAAAATGACCACTCCCTTAATACACTAGGCTTACAGGCAATTTTATCTTGGAAAAGTCCACCTTTCCTGCTGGATCAGTCTATAGGTGGGTGAGTAGGAGGGGGGATTGACTATAGGACCTGATTACCTCAGTCAAGGTCATCGGGATGTGACTGTTTCCCTGTTATCGATTATAGACCCCGGCCAAGGATCCCCCACCACCAACCCTCCCTCCCCCCACCCCCACCTCCCCACCCAACCACCATCCCCCCACCCAACCACCATCCCCCCCCCCCCTCCACCCCCACACCCCCCCCCCGTGCCTCCTCACACTGGGTGTGCCTGCTGGTAAGGCTGTGCACTGTCTACATATTACATGGCGCTTAGCCCTTTAACGACGACATGATGCTTCCCCAGTAAACATAAAACGTAATTATATAACGTTGCTCTAAGGCTCCTTACTATGGCATAATGTTATATAAAGTTTTAAAACGTTATTTTGACGTAAAATAACGGGTTTTTTGTCAGCTGGGTCGAGGCTTTGAAATCAATTTGTCACTGTGTGGATGAGACTACACAGCACTGGCGAGTAACTCGCATGTACTACATGGGTGCATCATGCTGACCCCTTAGGAGTGTATCAAGCCGCATCATGTATTAATGCTAGCTGTGCCGGCTGGGGTGTTGCTGGTTGGTACTGTACACACTGAGCTGCCATATAAAGATGGTGTGTCAGCTAATTTTAGGTGATTTTGCTATATTAGATTGATTGCATGATGCATAATTATATGATTGTATGCAGGTATGGAAAGTTGGAGGGACTCATTTATCACTTGGCATTATAAAACTGCAATTCATAGTCACAAATGAATAACTGTCAGCTTGCAGAAATCAAAACATGCTAGGGACCATCAGAACATCATAGGATTTGAGCCTGCAATCGCAGCACAACGACCTGTATACAACCACTACATTCAGACTATTCCTATCTGCAAATCGCAATAAGGAAACATTGATATCATCAAGAATGATGTCAAACACAAGGAATATGGTTAATAAAAACAATTACAATGTTATTTTACAGCTTAATTTAGGCCATTTAACTGATATTGTATCTTTAAGAATGGCATAGTGCTTAAATGCATGATGCCCTGGGTCGTCATGATGCATGAATACAGCACTGCGCTCAACTTGTCTCCAGACTCTCCCAAGTGACGGTCATAAAATAAACAAGTCAAAAACTTGTCCAAGTGACAAGGAAGCAGGTCTTCTAGCTGGAGATAGAAGACCCACTTGGCGTGTGCCAGCCCAGAACCCGACATTTGCCGGCTCCAGATTCTATTTGTGGCATGGTAACCTGATAGGTTAGACAACTTTTGACTCATTTTGTTTTATGATAGTCACTTGGACGAGTCTGTAGACAAGTTTACTTTTTCAGTGTGGCAAGTAACTCTTGAGTGCTGCATTCAAGCATTATGCCGACTGTACAGAGTTGGTAAACTCCCAAAGGGTCGGCATGATGTCAGGTGCAGCACCAGTGAGTCATTATCTGGTGCTGTGTGCTAAGCTATAAGAGCTTCATACCTTTGAAGATGCACGTGACCAATATAAGTCATATAACCTTGGCTGAATTCTCCCGCTATCTATATGAGGGACTCATTGTATATACTAAACAAGGTATACACTAAACAATACCTGGGCTAAATTGGCGAAGCTGTAGTAAAACTATAGCTGCTATCAAGGATAAATGTCTGCTACAATGGTAAAAGCAAAGCCTCTAAGGTTGTCAAATAGTCATCTTATAAGAAGACTTTAGGGCATTCTTGTGACTGTCATATATTAAATGGGTTAAAAGTTGTCTATCAGAGGACCTACCAGTTTACCATCCCACAAAATGACACTCTGATGACACTCAAAATGATGCACCAATACAGCCCCGGCGAGTAACTCGCCAGGGCTGCATTGGTGCATCATGTCGACTCTATGGGAGTGTCTCAACCCCTTAGGGTTGGCATGATGCTTGAATGCAGCCCAAGCGAGTTACTCACCAAGGCTGCCTTCATGCATCATGACGACCAAGGGCATGATGCATTAAGGCATCAAGGTGTGATGGCCGTCAGAGAGTGAGACCAGCTTGGTGCGGGCTCCATGGATTTTAACGTGATTTCATAGGACCAAGGAGGAGTACGCATATATATTTTGGCAGACGTCTCTGTTAAGGTATAGAGACCATCGTGAGCTGAAAAATTAGCTATTGAAGGCAAATATTAACCTTGTTTGGGCGAATTTATCTTCACACCGGCTACTCGCGCACACACAACGACAACAACATGGCGGAAGCAGGCGACTTTGGTGACTTGCACTTACCTGAGACCGTGGATCGGGCTGTACAGGACCTTTTCCATAAGAGGAGTACCAGAACCACGTCTGAAGACACACAGCTTATAGTACAGGCAACGCAGCTCATTCATAAGCACTACCTCAAACTAATTGCAACATAAAATTTTATACCACAATGCATTTCTTTGAAGTCCCTGGAATGACATACTGAAAGATTTTATCTTAATAACGAGGGGAAATATGCTTAATTAGTATAAGTTCATTAGCGCCTTATTTAGACAGTCCATATATATGGAGTGTGTGATAACCTTACTTTAGCTGAATATTTTTGCCCGATTTCAAAGGCTAACATACTCATCTATTTATAGGTAATAACCATATCTTGAGAATTTATTAATTCAATATTTTTCTAATTAGCATAATGACAAATAAAGTCAGAAAATAAATACTTTCTTAACGGCTGAATGACCATTGAAATATGCTCAGTTAAAATGTATTTCAAATGTGAGCAGGCAAGCAGAAAGAATAGTCCCAATGTGACCTGTTCCAATTTTAGCCACCAGGGGGTGCCACCATGATCAAAAATGGAAGAAAAATGGCTTAAAAAAAGTCATATGGTATTTTTTTTTGTAGAATGCAAAAGGATTATACAAAACATTCCATTATTGGTGAAAAGCTTCTACGTTTAAAATCACATACTGGACCCACAATCACATAGCGTCCTGCAATCACTGTGAAGGGGTGGTGATATGGATGGTTGAGTTACCTGTGAGATGGTCTGGTGGGGTCAAAGCTTTGGACCTCTATAGAGGGCGGGACAATTACAATTATTGAGTACAGATTTTACTTGGTCTCAAAACATGTAACAATCAATCATCTGCAATACATCTTTATTCTTTTACCAAGGTGCTTCCTCCTTTTAAGATTCCTGACATAATGTTGATAGTGTAACTGATTGACTACAAAGGTGCTGATGTGATCTGGGTGTGTGTTTCTTTGATCAGCTGGGTGCAAGATTTCTCTGCTACAAAAATGCATAAACTAGAGGGATGAATGGGCACAGAAAGAAGAGGGCCAAATAGAAAGTGCTAATATAGAAAGTGCTATTAGTCTTATATCAACTTTCAAACAGGCAAGGATGTGCCTGCTGCTCAGGCCAAGAAAGCCAAAAAGCAGAAAACTGGTAGTCTAGAGGTAGTTGAAAAGGTTGATGCATTTATAAAGGTTGCTACATACTTAATATAACATAAGGATGAACAAACAACAGTAAGTGAGTTTGTTTTAAAGGTGCAAGAATATGTTGGTATTCAGGCCAACAATGCTTACCCTACTGCAGAAGAAATGTCTGCTGATGCCCCCTCAAGTACATCCCAGAACTGTTACAAATCTCTCTTAAGACTATGTTTGTTGGCAGCAAAGTTATAAGAAAGGTTGCATCTAACGGGCAGGCAATGATGCACGCTACAAGGCTGAAAGTCCTAGTTGCCCCTTTACAACTTGAGCTTGGTGTGCAGATGCATCATCATTTTGGATCAAGGTGTCTTGATGGACACTCTCAACAGATGCATGGATTCACATGTACATATTCTGAAGTGATGAGGAACCAAAATAATGCAGCAGTCGCTGAAGGTACAGACATTTCTGATTGTTCCTCCATTCAGAGACTTCAGTATGTTGACCATAATGTTGGAAATAATGTAGCAACTGTAGTAATGTAGGAATGGTTATTTTATTCTATTTTGAACATGATAATCCTTATGAGTCATTTTATCTATTAGCATCTTTATTCTTCCTATTTGGAATGAAAATTTCTTTTAATGCCAACACAAATGAACAAGGACACTCATTTAGGCTTTTAAAATGTCTTAATAGATTCTAAATACCGTATTCGACGTAATAAGCGCCCTCCCCCTAATAAGCGCCCCCCCCCTTTTTCAGTTTTTATCTAGATTATTTGTATGTGTTCCTCCGATATTGTTACACACATTCACACCTGCGTGTGCCATGGAGTACTTCACACCTGTACAGGTGTTAAGGCCAAACCAAGTGTGAAGTCATAGGAGTGTGTAGAAGCCTTTAGGGACCACAGAATTCTGTATATGACAGCCATGGGGGGCGCTTATTAGAATGAATATTTGAGGTTGATTTTTCCACTTAAAATAATCTTTTAAGCGCCCAGGGCGCTTATTACGTCGAATACGGTATAGAAGCTTTTCACCAATGATGGAATGTTCTGTGTCATCCTATTGTATTATATAAAGAAAATTGCCATATGACATTATTTTTGACATTTTTCTTCCATTTGTGGCCATGGTTGGTACCCCTGGTGGCTAAAATTGGAACTTATCCCACTTGGACTATCCTTTCTGCTTACCTGCTCACATTTGATATATGAACTAAATTTGAACTGAGGAAATATGAATGGTCATTACATTCATTTAAGAAAGTATTTATATTCTGACTTAATTGGTATTATGCTAATTAGAAAAATATCAAATTCGTGAATTCTCAAGATATGGTTATAACCTATAAATAGATGGGTATGTTAGCCTTTGAAATCAGGCAAAAATATTCAGCCAAACTAAGGTTATCACACACACCATATATATGGACTGTCTGAATAAGACGCTAATGAACTTATGCTAATTAAGCATATTTCCCCTCGCTATTAAGAAAAGATCTTTCAGCATGTCATTCTAGAGACTTCAAAGAAATGCATTGTGGTATAGAATTTCATGTTGCAATTAGTTTGAGGTCAAACTGTACATTGCCTGTACTATTAGCAAGATTGGGGTTATACTGGTACACCTGTTACAGACAACCTCTCAGGGATTTCAAGAAATTAAGCAAGTAGGTGAGTTCCAGAAATCATTAGAATCCACGCAAGGGCAAGTTGACACACTCATTGGGCAAGTAAATAGCCTACGTACTGAGCTAGACTCTGTCAAAAGGGAGAATAAGGAACTGCAGCGGGCTCAAAGATGTACTGACCTAAAGGCATGGGAATTAAAAGAACGCATAGTGAATGTCGATCAGCAAACCCGAACGAGGCATCTTTTAATTGAGGGAGTTGACCACACTGATCGGGAGGATGTGAGGGCAATAGCCATTGACATTCTATCCAGAGTGAACCGAGACGTCTCCCTTAGAGATTTCGACAAGGTATATAGAACAGGTCCCAGGGCGCAAAACCCTAAGCCGATCCTAGTCATATTCACCACTGCCCATATGAGAGATCAGATCCTACATGATAAAAAAAATCTGAAGGACCAAGATGGCGTTGG
Source organism: Harmothoe impar (assembly GCA_947462335.1). NCBI lineage: Eukaryota > Metazoa > Annelida > Polychaeta > Phyllodocida > Polynoidae > Harmothoe > Harmothoe impar. Next base: position 18,589,661 of record OX381704.1, on the reverse strand, counting down.
GAACATCTTTATAAATGAAGATAACTGTTCTGAAGTCAAGTCACAGAAAGCGGACGTGAGAACAATTACTAGACTAGGAAATAAGAACAATCTGGATGTAAAACCTAGAGGCCGAGGAGTTGTCTTTGAAGGTCACTACTACCCGCACTATAACTTGAAGGATCTTCCTAGCGAATTACATGTGGGAAATGCTAGGACAAGGAATACTAGCACCTACGTAGCATATCATTCATCTGAGGCTCCCTTTTCAAAAATGTTCAATTGTGAGATTGAGGAAAATGGTATTGTCTATCAATCAGTTGAGCAGGCTGTAGCACACGACAAAGCTCAATTTGCAGGCGCCCTGGAAAAAGCGCAGTCTATAAGAGACACGCACTGCCCGTATAAAGCCAAAATGCTCGCAAAGGATATTATTTGTCCTGATTGGGAGGCTAGAGCGGAACTTTCAGTGGAGAAGTATAACCTTTTAAAGTACGAACAACACATTTGGTTAGCGGAATTACTGGCAAAAAGTGAGGACAAAAGGCTACTGGAGGTTACTCCTGACCGGAAATGGGGCTGCAATGCCAGCATTGGGTCAAAAAAGCTAAAAGATGGATCATATAATGGTCAAAATCTAGGAGGAGTGATTCTAGAAAGGGTAAGATGTGAGGTGAGACGTAACCGTGGAATGCCCCCTATAAGGGCTCTTCAACAACCCCCTCCCGCTACTTCTCCCACCTTACATGCTGCTAATAATAACTTACCACCCAGACCAGTAACCACGCAGGCTCAAAGCCCTCAACGCGGACAGCACTCTCCCAGCACCACGGCTGGAGGATCCTCACCTGCGCTTGGACATCTCCCTATATTGGCTGCTACAGGGGTAAACGTCACATGTACTACTACACGCACCACCCCTACCCACCAGACCGCGACTTCTCATCAGAACTCGCCCACACACCTACAGCAGCAAGCAGGAGTACATGTACACCAGCCGCCACTGGAACAACGAAAGCGTCCAGATCGTGAAGGCTCAACTGTGAGGTATAAAACACCACCACCGCAGACACAGAATGTAAGCCAAGCACACTCAAACATTGGTAGTGAAATGATTCAATCAGCGTATAAACTATTCACGCCGCCGAGCCTTAGGGGGAAATATCAGTTTCAACAGACACAAGATGTGTAAAATATAAATAAACCCAAGGTCGTATTATTCCTAATGTATTAACCAAGATTTTTAATTTAATTTAATCCTTATATTTCCCAATATTGATTGGTTTTATTGTTTGTTTTAATTTTATAGCATGAACGTCGTCATAATGGCTGATAGCCGTGGTACTGGCTTAGAGGAGTTCCTACCAATATGGTGCCCAGAGGGAATAATTTATCAAGTTTTCCCCATACCGAGCTATGGTCTGATCAAGTTGGCAAAAAAAGCCACAGTAGTAGCCAGAACCTGTCCCCCGGATCTGATCTTCATGTTTGGGGGAATTTGTGACATAACATATCGCAATCCTGTTAGCAAATACACCTCTCCTCGTTTTGATGACCCCAGAATATGTAGGGATAATTATATATCCACACTGGAGACGGCTCATAGCATTATGAGAAATCACCCACTAAAACATGAGGCTAAAATTGTGTACAGCCCGGTCTGTGGAGTAGAATTAAACAGGTATAATGAAATCACTTCTGATACAAAGCATCCTCAACAGAAAATATTAAATAAATCAATGGAAATGGTAAACTCATTTATAAACGAATTTACTGAAGGATCTGCCCTCAGGTCCCCTTGGATAGCCAGCCATTGTCATGCTGGGAAAGGCAGAGGGCGTTTCAGCCATATGTATCATGCACTGAGAGACGGGTGCCACTTTGACTCAACTGTATTAAATATAATCAGCGCAGAGATCCACGAGACGATGAAGCTAAATATAAACATTGCCCCGCGGTACTGAGAGCTGAGTAGGCCGGCTAGACTTCTATTGTTATATAATGCTACAGCTGATCTGGCATATTGTACACGGCCTGGGCGACGTTGTTCTACCTCACGTAGTATATTATACATTTTGAGCTGAAAGAACCTGTATGTTTTATGTTGTTACTTATATATATATTGACTACTAACATGCTCCTGTGCTTGTGATACGACACTTTTGTGAGCAAGCTTTAATATTAGATAGCTCAGTTTATTTAATTAATTATCAAATAAAATAACATGAAAACTATATTATTAGTAGTAATATACGATCACCCAATGACGATTTCACCATCATTATACCATCCTCATACCATCTCATCCATCAATCAAAAGTATAACGGGTATCATGTCTTTAGTGGATATGATGGCAGTTGATTTTGAAAACATGGCCCCCTTGTTGGGCCTTAAGTTAGTATGCCATAATGTGAGGAGCCTTAACGATGAAACATTCACTGAATGGAAAAAATTGTTAGCTAAATTTGATATAGGTGTTGTCATTGAGTCATGGCTAATACCAGACATTGATTCTATTTTGTCTCGTGACATTGATGGTTATAATCAATTGAGACTGGATAGAAAACCATTTGTAGATAAGGTCGGTGGTGGTATTATTATTTATGTAAGGGACAATTTAGGCCTCCAACTTGACGCTGATAATTCTATTATCTGTGAGGACTATGAAATTCTTACAGCTGATATCCTTCTACATAAAAAGAAATATAAGGTATTATCTTTCTATAATCCTAAGGGCAAACCAAAACCCATCACTGACTTTATTAATAATGTAATAAGTAATGCCATAGGTAATAACATTTTTGTAATAACAGGTGATATGAATATAGATCTACTTAATGGGAAGCGCTGCGCGGACATAACCAAAATGTGTGATGATAACGGTCTTCAGCAGATAATAAGTACCCCTACACGAGAGGTGGGCGCCTCTTCCAAATTAATTGACCACATATATACCAATAGTGAAATTATAAGTAATTTTGGTACCATTAATCTAAACTATAGTGATCATTATCCCATATTTATCACCTTTAAGCATAAACATATCAAAATTGAAAAGAAAAGAATTCGGGCCAGATCGTATAAAAACTTTAATAAGGAAGACTTTGTAAACAAATTTATAAATGCTGATTGGACAGATTTTAATGATACACTTCACCCCGATAAGCTGTGGCTATTATTATTGAAACATGTACACACTGCCCTTGATAGTTCTGCACCTTTACGCAATATGACGATACCAGTACATACTGAAGAATGGTTAACCCCACACGTCTTGGATCTAATGAGGCAGAGGGATAAAATGTTCAATAGGTTTCATAGAACCAAATTAATTATACATGAAGAAATGGCCAAAGCCAAGCGTAATGAGGTTGAAATGGCCTCCTTCCTTAGTAAAAAAAGGGTTATTGATATCTTAATTGATAAAAAGCACAAAGACCCCAAAGCTTTTTGGGCGGCTATTGAAAAATTGCTACCAAAAAAGGGTAAATCTGTATTAATTAAGCTCATTGATAATGATTCACATTTAGAGATTGCCACCAACGAGGTTGCAAATTATATAAATAATTACTTTTCACAAATAGGGGAGAAGCTTGCGCTGCAACACCCCCCTGTTGTGATACCCCCCATGGACATTGATAAACCAGATGACACTGAGTTATTGGATGTCCCCTTTAGTAATAAGGAAATATTACACTTTGTGAAGAAAATAGACTGTACAAAGTCATCTAATGTGAAGGATGTGAAAGCTTTTGTTTTTAAAATAGCTTTTACATGTGCTCCGGAAAAACTAACGTTTATTTTTAATGAATGTAGAAGAAGAAATTGTTTTCCAAATCTATGGAAAATGGCCACGGTGATGCCTATTCCCAAGAAGGGAAATTGCAAACTTGTTACTAATCTTAGGCCTATAAGTCTGCTACCTTTACCTGGTAAACTATTTGAAAAAGTAATGGCGGGTAGATTAAGAACCTTTTTACAGGAAAAAAATATTATGCATTCTGCACAGCATGGTTTTAGGCCGGGAAAGTCTACCTTAACAGGAATTTCAACTTTTCTAAATGATATTTATGAGGACTTGGATAATAATTTAGAAGTATATAGCCTTTATTTGGACTATTCCAAGGCTTTTGATACAGTCTCACACCCACTACTAATAAATAAACTAAAAAATATTGGACTTACCCAAAATACCTGCGATTGGTTCTTAAGCTATTTATCTAGTAGAACACAAAGAGTATTGGCTAATAATTGTTTTTCACAGGTAAAATCTGTAAAATATGGAGTCCCCCAAGGATCCATATTGGGCCCTATTCTTTTTACATTATATATAAATAATTTACCAAATTGTTCTGATCTGTGTAAAACAGTGCTTTATGCTGATGATGCGGCTATGTCAGTAAACAGTATTGAGGACCTACAGACTCTTGTGCCTATAGTCAGTAATTGGTGTAAAAATAATCTCCTTACTATCAACAAAGATAAAACAAAATGGATGATTTTTGGCCAGAAGCCTCCACCACAAATTGCATTAAATAATAGCATTCAGTTAGATGGGCAAAATTTAGAAAGAGTAGATGATTTTAATTATCTGGGTGTAACAATAGATGATAGTTTAACTTTCGAGAAACAAAGAAAAAATACAATTAAAAATACCAATTTTAGGGTCATTCAATTAGCAAGAATTAGAAAATATCTAGATATACATGGAGCGCTCAAATTATTCAAAAGTAAAGTTATTCCCATTTTTGATTATGCGGATATTATCTGGGATAGTAGGAAGGGTAATTTTGAAAGAGAGTTACAAAATATACAAAATAAGGCAATGAGGATAATTTATAAGGTTAAGCTCGAAGAAAACCCCCTTTATTCGACTGTGCAAATGCAACAAATGAGTGGATGTATCCCCTTAACATATAGGAGAGATATTCACCTACTAACCTATGCTTATGACATTCGACATATGCCTCGATATATGGATGTTAGGCCTAGAAATACCAGGCTTGCAAATGGTCTCCGCTATGTACAAAGAAACTCTAAAATTCCCATCGTACAACATAGCTTCCTCAGAGAGGCCATTCGTAGATGGAATAAGTTAAAGACTGCCTATACCTTATTAGAGAAAAAGGATATTTTCAAAGAAAAAGTGAAAAAGGATTATCCTCACTGCTATGTAAATGACCAATATATGGTCATGGTCTAATTTTTCTATAAGGCATACCTCAAGTTATGTTTAAGAGGTGTTGCTCTCTCTCACCACTTAGGACATGAGATTTATGGACATTGTAGTACTTACATATACCTGTATTATTGATATGTTGTTATCTGTTTCTCATCCTCTTCTCATCCCTCATCAAATGACAAACAAAACTGTATTAATTTTTGGGTTTTATTGTCAAAATGTGTTATAAAACGACGCCATTACACAAATAGTTAGTTAGTAAAATATAACCAAAAGAAGGCCTGGACAGCATAACGGCATTGCCGAGTCCAGAGGCAGATTATGTTTTAACATAATAACTGTACACCTTAATAAAAACACTTTTAAAAAAAAATCATGCCATCCTTAAATGGTTAACGGTGCAAACGTCTTGTTTCCACCTTCGCATCTCGGCTGGGCGTGGCCTGTCAGTGTTTTATACGGATTCAGCTGACACAAGGTAATACCAATACTAGTACTGCTAACCATTTAATGACGACTTGTTATCTTGTGGTCATACTGCACCAATCCAGCGCCACTGAATAAATCGACAACTCAGCATGAATTGATGCATGGTGCCCAGTATGTGGGAGAGTATCTAAACCCCATAATTCTGTATGGTACAGTGGTGATTAGACTCTCTGGGGTTGCATACATGCATCATGACGGGTATTACAGCATCATGCTGCCCTTATAGGGTTAGTACTAGTGCCACACCTGAAGAGGGGTGAGATTGTAGTGCTGTAACTTCTGCAGCTGGAGTGGTCATTATTTACCCAAGGGGGCGGGTTGGTGGGTTGGGTGGGCAGTGGGGAGGTAAAAAGATGACACCCCTTTTCGCCGAAACAGCCTGGGCGTTACTATAGTTCAAAGAAGGGGCTGGGACAGAATAATTTCGGCCCATCTGGAGGGGTGGACAAACAATTTCTGACCCCTCTTAAGGGGGGGGGGTTGGACATTTTTGGTGCGCTTGCACGAAAATCGACTGACACTCCCCCCCCTCTTTGTAAATAACTTTCAACTATCGTAATGCGCTGGCTTTTTCATGGAAATTGGGGGAATCCCCCCCCCCCTTTGGAGTGGTTGGAACTGTCCCCCCCCCACCTCCAAAAACACAGAAGAAAATAATAATCTACCAACTCACTCCCCCCGTTGATGACCCCTTGTGAGGCCCCTATCCCTCAAAAGGCCCCTATCCCTCAAAATTGGTCCGTTTGAGATATAGGGATCATGTGAAGTCTCTATGTGCTAAACAGCCCCTATCTCTCAAAATGGTTTGAGACATAGGGCCTATGTAAAGTCCCTAATTCACAAACATTTTTGGCATGTCCCTATTCCTCAAAAGTCACAAAACCTAAAAGTGTCACTTTGGTTGAGTATGTGTAATAGATAGATCATATTATAAGATATTGGAAAATATTCCCACTACTATCCTACCCTTAGTAACGTCCCCTCCCACCTCAGGAGGGGTCAAGACTCTTGATAATAGATTACCGCTCCCAAAAAAGGAAAGGGATTGGTCATAAATTAGTTACAGGGTATTCGGTGGGTTTGGGAGGGGGTGTAGAAAATGTCGACACCTCATTAGGGAATGGTCATATTTTAAACAACAGGGTGCTGGAGGAGTTGAGTGGGGGGAAACCAAAAAGATTGGAACCCTTCAAGGGGGGAACCAAAAAGATGTGAACCCCTCTTAAGGAGGGGGACCAAAAAAATTGCACCTCTTTTTAGCTAAAAAAAAGCTTGCACCTATAGCACTAAGGGGTCAGCCATGCTCAATTTCAACCTGCCTGAGGGGGGGGGGGCACAAAGATTTCGACCTCCTTCTTTCTATCTTTTTGGTTGAACCTTGAGTGATTGTGTTCTTGTGAGGCATGCTTTCCTACTGTCAAAGTAAGGAACAGTCCTCAAAATTGCTTTTGCTGGATGGGGGTTTTAATACTTAGGTATCTTTTGTAGGATAGGGGCCTGACATGTCCCTATGTCTCAAATGGCCCCTATCTCTCAATTTCTTGTGAGATAGGGGATATTTGAATGTGGTCCCTATGTCTCAAATGTTTGTGGGATAGGGGCTTTTTGACATTTAGGGACTTCAGATGCGCCCTAAATCGCAAAGGGCACCTATCCTACAAATATTTGAGGAGTAGGGGCTTTTTGAGACTAAGGGGCCTCACACCCCAGCTAGCAAGGAAACGTTGGCCCAACGTTGGCTCAACGTAGGCCAGCGTTGGCCCAACGTTGTACAACAAGGTTGGCTAAAGTGCTTTTTGGCCGTCCATTTCTACGCTTTAACAACGTCGGCAACGTCGCCGTTGGCATGACGTCGTACTGACGTCATACTGACGTCAGATGGTGACGTTGTGCCAATGTCTACCCAACCAATTTGTGGTCCAACATTTGATACTATATTGGGCCATTGAATATCAATATCCATACAAATATCTCTCAGTAGACAATGCTATTATTTATATTGATAATTTTATTAGAACAACACAAAGTCATCAATTTTCATCAATTTACTTACCATTTTATCTTAGTCCTAGGTCAATGAGCTAAGACGAGTTACAGCCTGAGATCCTATCCTTTCGACCTTATCTACCTACCATTATCCACAGAAGGGGTGTCCTCATAACACTATTCCCATAATTGTATTATTTTACAAGGAATTCTATGAAATATGCTTAAATATATTATGAATGAAATACATCTCGGTTCAAAATGTATATGACACAGACAGAACCCAACTAGTGGCCCATTACAAAGATGGACGATGGGACTGCTAGTCAGAAAAACCTTCATATAATCTTTAATGCCACCTGGTGGACATTGCAGAAGCATTGTTGGCCCAACGTTGGTCCAAGGTTGGGCCAACATGATTACCCAATGTTGTACCAACGTTGGCAGATCACTGGTAATATTTCCAACGTTGTTACAATATTGTGGGGCCAACGTTGGTATAACATCAATGATCCGATGTTGTACCAACATTGGCTGATTACTGGTAGGAAGGCCAACGTGGGTACAACATTATTTTCCCATTGTTGCTAAAACGTTGGCACTCCAACGTTGGCACAACGTTAGAATACTGCTTGCGACGGTGCCGACCATTGCCAACGTTGGCCCAACGTACCCTTGCTAACTGGGACCCTCCCTAAAATTACAAGTTCAGTTTCATCAAACTCCTTGGAAACAAGCAGTCTTGCCTCGTGAGTTGTGTCTGCTAATAATCAGTCTCGTGTTTTCCACTCTCAATTAGGATACTCCGCACAGCATGTATTAGAGGGCCTGGGTGGGACTTTTAAAAGCTGGTTTAGACATGCTGCCCTTCCATCAAATCAGTGATTTACCGAGTAATCCAGACTTGCCATGATTCACACTGAAAAAGTAAACCTGTGACTGTCATGAAATAAGCAAGTCTAATGTTGTTTAACCTATCAGGTTACCATACCACAAATAGAATCTGGAGCTGGCAAATGTCGGCTTTTGGGCTGGAACATGCCTAGTGGGTCTTCTACATGACCCATCTAGCTAGAAGACCCGCTTCCTTGTCACTTAGACGATTCTGGAGACAGGTCTATGGGATGGTGACCTGATAGGTTAGACAACTTTTAACCCGTTTAATTTATGACAGTTACTAAGAAGAATCTGGAGACAAGTTTACTTTTTCAGTGCATGAGGCCATTATTAAGTTTGTCTAAATACTAAACCGCGATTGAAGTCCTATGGCTTCAAAGCGATTGGTTGGTTGATTATTACATTATTATATTCCTGTACACATAATTATAGCCTGTTAGTTCAGTATCGGCCCCTAACGTTAGGTTATTAATGGCGCCGGTCTTGAATAAGCGCCGTGTGAGTATTGGAGTATAAGTATGGGTGAGTATTGGAGTATAAGAACTATTCTTTGGTTAAATCAATGTGTTGATGTCTTCACCATATATGATAAAACAATGTCATAGTGATCAAAGATGGGAACACGCCCAGTACTGTAGTCATGTGCTGCCATCTGACGGGGGGTCAGCACATCAAACCACTTTTTAGGCGGGGTGTGTCGCATATTGTATTGTTCTCAGGAAGGGTGGGGCCACTCCTTATACTAACCCCTTGAGGACAGAGGAGTCATTTTAATCTACTTCACAATTTATAATGCATGAATGAAGGGCTGGCGAGTAACTCGCCAAGACAGCATTGAAGCATGAGGTTAGTCCTACGGGGTTGACACTCACAGCATGATGCATTCATACAAGTACACTCACTTTCGACAGCGCCGCATTCTGCATCATGACTACCATGGGCATAGCACAGTAAGGCACTATGCCGTCCTTAAAGGGAGAACACAATGGGTAATTACCAGAGAGGAGATATCCACCAAATGGCCAACACCTTATATGCACAAGGTGGAGGTGGGGCATCACTATGATCCGGTTTATTAACCCTTTAAGGGCCGCATAGTGCTTTAATGTGATATGCCTTTTGTCAGCATGATGCATGAATGCATCACTGTAACTCGCCAGTGTGCATCCCCTGCGGGGATGATACAGTCCTGAAGGGTCGGCATAAGACATGGATACAGTAGACTGCATTCACACATCATAACGACAAAGGGCTCAGCACATTGAGCACTCTACAGTCCTTAAAGGGTTAGATACCTCTGTCATCAAACACACATGGTAATTACCGGTTATACAGAACGGTCACGTGATCCCAGGGTCACATGATTCCTGGGTGTGGACCCCATGGTGAGTAGCAGCACATCAAGGTCATCAAAAGTTCAATACTGACATATACATCATATGGTCAATTTTTCCATTAGCCCACTACATTTGAATTACCGAAGTACATCAATGAATGCATAGGAGAGTCAAACATTAGGTTATGATTTGGCCCACTAGTTGGTAGCTCTATACTTAAAATGGTATTAGTCTGTATGTTCAGATCTATTCACAGGTACTTAGTGACATTAATAATTATACTAATATGTATACATCATTGTAGCATCATTTAAATCCACATAAATTCAGATGTTTCTCCCTTTATTAACTAATATAATGGGCACTGAGGGATTTTTCTAAGATGGCTCATCCTTCTGATATCTTGCACCAATATGATGTAGAAGGATGAGCTAGGGAGACAGCCAATGGAATGGGTTAAATCAAGGGAAAGGGGATTGAAATTACCTATGTGGCCCTTCAATGACCCTCCCAACAAAGTGAGTCATGGTTCAACGACTCCCTTGATATTTTGGAGTCACTGTGCCTGAAGAGACTTGGACACTGTTCATGGTGGGGAGTCATTAAAGGGAGTCATTCTGGAGGCAAACCAGGGCTCTCACATAACTCTCTTATTTTGATTATGAGGTAGAATATATATAAGGAACCTTCAGATTTCCACATTGATTAATCTACAAATCATCTGTCAAATTGTCAGTTCTGACTGATTTTGACGAGTCATAAGTCTGTTATGACATAGCCCCCAGATGGGTTGTCTAAATCCCCCCAATACGTCCTACCTGACTGCAGATTTGGTACCACAGGTATCAAAGCCTGCTCCACACCTGTACCACTGTCAACACCACACACCCAGGCCGCAAGAAAAGGACAAATTATTAAAAATATTTTATATTTCTGAGGTTCTATAGTAATAACAACAGCATTTTGTCATTATAAGTAGTATCATTTCATGCATATAATTAGATATGTAATTGTATTAAACATGAAACTAATAAATGTTTGCACATGGGGCCAAACAAATAAAAGGTGTGTTTCATGTTGCATGTCTAAAAATCGACAGTAGGTAGGTCATGATTTTCATTTTTACTTTTAGCTAGAAAAGTAGGATCGGGTACCATGAAACACACCTGGTTGTACTCATTCTAGAAACAAAACATAAGTTTTCTTCCTCTCTAGAATATCCCCCTTTTTATGGCCGATGTCTGTAGGCCTGTCTCCGCATCCTGCAGGCTGTGGTGCAGATTGTTGTGTTATTTGTGAGATTAGCCTGATTAACCCTTTAAAGCCCGCCTAGTGCTTTAATGCAACATGACCTTTGTCGGCATAATGCATGGATATAGCTTATCAGTGCTGCGTTCAAGCCTCATGCCAACCATATGGGAGTATATGATGAACTCAGTAGGGTCGTCATGATGCTTGAATGCAGCATTGGTGAATTACTGGCCACGGCTGCATTGATGCATCATGATGACATTGCATATAGCGCATTAAAGCACTCTGCGGGCCTTACAGGGTTAACTGATTATGAGCCCGATTAGTTAATCACAAATTGGCTCCAACAGGAACTAGTCTCTTAACCCTTTAAGGACGAAAACATGTCTCATAGTTCATGGTCAATTATCGACATGATGCACTAATGCAGTACAGTCAGTATTGCATCAGAACTACATTCCTGCATCATGCCAAGCTTAGGGTGGTGTAATTCATGGCCTATATATATGGTGGGTAACCAGGCTGCCAAATAATTAATCACAGAGCATACTGCATTAAATCACTATGTTTCCAGTAAAGGGTTAATAGCGTCCACGTTAATAACGCGTGGGCTGAGACTGAGACGGCTGGAGGCTAAACTGTCCATACACCAACCACGTTCCTGTCAATCCGATATAGATAAACAACCGACGTTGCTTGAGCGAAAAAGCATTATTTACATTTTTATGCTTTAACTGTACTGGGTCTGATTTTGTGTGAATTTTCATCACTAGTGTTTACTTCGTGATACTACTCAGCTGCCATACTATCTCAGATAGATATAGAGTTTTCAACTTCTCCACAACCGTGAAGCAGTCACTATAATATATGGATGTGCCTCACGAAGTTGGGACAATGTTATAGTCTTTGACCAGGTGCTATCTTTGACTGGGTGCCATCTTTGATCGGGTGCCATCTTTGACCGGTCGCCATCTTTGACAGGGTGCCATCTTTAACCGATTTGATAGAAAACGTTTTATTTAGGGCAGATGAAGATATAAATGAGCTACTAATTACTATTTTTAAGTGTTAAAACATCCATTAACCTTTTCAGGCCATTTTTTAAAGGTTTGAAATGATTTATTGCCAAAGTCACAGGATTAAACATGTGGTAGTTATGACAATATGATGAACCTTGGTTTTTTACACTATCACGTTGTCACATTTATATCTTCATCTGCCCTAGATAAAACGTTTTCTATCAGGTCGGTCAAAGATGGCACCCGGTCAAAGACTATAACATTGTTCCAAGCTCATGAGACACAGCCATATTAGAATTTTACAAGTAAATTGGAGAAATCAACCATAGTATGTACACTCTACACACATCTAACTCTTTCTTCTCAGGGGTTACTAAATTGTTATTGCAACACTTATTATAACTATCAAATGATAATACACTATTTATCTAACAGTTGCTTTTTAATTGTATTTTCAGGGTTGGAGCAGTGGGTGTAGCCTGGGTATCACTGAACTCCAGCCCTCAATACATACAGACCAGCTACAGACAGACCAATCAGCAGGCCCAGGGGTAGATGTAAAGGTAAAGCACCACCACCTCACCCAGCTACCTGCATAGAGCCAGTGGTGTAGCGAGTGGGACACCAACTCTAGTTCCTCCAGGTGTGACTACCTATACCAGTACCACCTGACAGTCAGCAGTACTAGCACTGAGCAGTGCCAGGTGTGGAGGAGCAGTGAACACAGCACAGCTCACCCAGTAAGGAGTCAGCTGTAGTTCCACAGCTGACCACCAGGACCCACCTCCCTGCCATACCTGCCACATTGATACATGCTGGCACAGGAGGAGGACTGCTAAACGGTCAGGAGGAGGAGATCCAGAGGTGTCAGGGGCAGGAGAGGAGGTAGAGCCAACTCCACCCTAGCCAATCCATAGGAATATAACTTTACAATTGACTTAATAAAAATTCTCCAAGTGACCATAATAGTCCACTGTCCAGCAGATCAAAGGGCCAGGACTAGGGGTAGGACTACCAGCTGTGAGTGTGGAGAGGGACAGTCTCTGGTACAGGGCACCCTGGAGGAGGGCTACCAGCAGGCACAGAGTGAAGGAGCAGGAGAGGAACCACCAGAAGCAGACTTCAGTAGGTCTGCAGAGACCCTGGAGTAGGGCTATACCAGCGGTGGGGCCATCTAGGAGTGTCAGTAAAGGCAGTATCTGTATCAGGGACAGTCTACATCAGAGGTAGTTCCCTAATACCTGCATACCCTGGAGTTGATGTACCTGCAAGAGGACCAGCAGAAACAGCTGTCTCAGCAGTAAGGCTACCAGTAGTAGCACCACCCGGGAGGAGTGAGCAGGAGTAGGAGAGGAGGCAGTACCAGTACCAGAGTTAGTCCTCAGTACCTGCAGTTACAGCAGTACCAGTGTTAAACCTGCCAGCAGTCCCAGAGTGTGGGGACAGTCAGGGGAGGCAGTAGCATCACCTGCACTGTAAATAGTGAAACCAAAAATAGGCTATTTCATACTGTAATCTGACAGTATATTCTACTGCCTAGGTACACTAATACTGTAGTGTATACTGTAAAAGTACAGTAGATTCTACTGCCCATGTAAAGGAATACCGCATTATATCATACTGTAAAACTATAGGTTTAGCTACATTGACTTCTTACAGTGTGGAATAGAGTTGAAAGTAGTATAACCAAGGAGACTTAGCAGGAGTAGGAGTCAGTGCCAGTAACACCAGTTCCATCACCATGGGTTGTCTACAGAGTAAAGACAAGGATGGGGACACTGGAGGAGGTGGCATGAAGGAAGAGGCCCCTAAGAAGGTCGACCCGCGGCTACCGTTTGAGAACTACCGACAACTGTTTAATATGAAGAACTCGTGGAAGACCGTGTCGCGAGCCATGGAGTCAGTAGCCAAGGACAACCTCTCAAGGTGGGTCAATTGTGTCATATTACCTCATTTTATCTCATCTTGTGTTATTTTATCTCATTTAAATCTACAGTATATCTCGCTGTGCAACTACACTAATTTCTGACAGTGCACTGTTGCCGGTGAACGAGAGGAAACCTGCATAATGCTGAATACAGTATTATTCATCAATTCATAACAAATCAAACTCAGTGAATCAATTCAGTGGCAAATTGCTCTTGAGATGTCAGAGGAAATCGTTACTTCACGGCTGTGTAATTAGACTTACCACACAAGACGTAAACAAACATTGCAATACAATGTATTATTCTGTGAATCATTAAGTAACAATTCACCAATGTCGTTTTATGTAACTTGGACCACTGGGTTTGACGTAATAACTTCACAATTCTGACAATAGTACTATGAGGCCATAAGATTAATGCGCTAATTACGTGAAGTCATAATCTATCTTCACAATCTATACAAATAGTGTTTGAGGATGTAAACCATACAAGTGTTACTCTAGCCTTGACTCGGGTCTGCCTGAGTATTTGACTTCTCCACTCTGATCTCCTCTAACGGATCACCAGATTAGTACCATATAAGGGGCAGGAGAACATGTTATATTGTATTAACAAGTTAAAAACAGCAGAGTGTTTTATACTCTTGATGCATTTAGCCGTTTGATCAGTATTCCTCAGGAAGGAAATCATGGCGAATAACTCGCAAGGGGGGTGGGTGGATTTCAGCCCCCCCCCCCCCCAGGAGAGGGGTGCAAACTTGATTGATCGTGGATAACCACTTTGAGTTCTAATAATGCGCAGGCCTTTTTGCTAACAAAATATGAAATTTTTCTGGTCCCCCTCTCAAGAGGGATCCAAAATCTCTTGGTCTCTTCTCTCTAAAGGCGTCCAAATGTTGTTGAAAAATGACCACTCATTTATTGCTTATAAGGCACAAATTCCTGAGTTATGCAGATGTGGGGCTGAGGAAAGAAAGATTCGGCCTTCACTCTGTAGAGCCACATTCTCAGTCAGCTTCAAGGTTTCAGCTGACGTTTTTCCTTAACAAATAAACTAGTTTTATCCCCTAAAGCAAATACCATTTATCCTATACAAGTGGCCGCATACATATGGACATTCCCGTACGGCACTTGTGGCCTGGGGTGATATAACAGTCCAGTACACACAGTGCTTAAAGCCCTTTAATGTTAATGGCCACATAGTGCTTGAATGTGCTACGACCTTTGTCGCCATGATGCATAAATGCAGTGCGGGTCATTTCTGCATCATGCATACAGACCCTACGAGAAGTATGTAGACACTGCTGGAAGGGTTGCCATGATGCATGAATGCAGCTCTGGCGAGTTACTCGTTAAGGCTGCATTCATGCATCCTGACGACAAAGGACATAATGCATTAAAACATCCTGCGGCCCTTAAAGGGTTAATCCCCCAGTCTAATTACAAACAGTAAGAAGTCAGTGAGAATTGATTTGAGCCGCTTGTTGATCCGTCACTGCAGGATTCCAGCCACAGCCAAAGTCAATGGCTGCAGGCTGGGATCTCTGCATAGTACTCTGGTATCATGGCCGCACTGTAATAGGCGCAGGTAACTGGTAAACTGGAAACACAATGCCATGTGGGTGATCGTAGGTATGTTAAAAAGGTTGCGCTTCATGCAGAGGAGATCTAACACTTAGGTGAAAATTGGATCGATTTGTTAAAACCGGATTGACTGAGATGTTGTATTGTGAGCTAAAAAATAGAGTTCTGACCCAAAGTTTAAGAAGACGGGGGCAGTAACTCGTTTATTCTCCACATTTCATTGATATAGCTTGGTAACGAGTTCCTGGGCGCGTTTTTTCTTTAAAAATTTCTAGGGTTCTCAGCACAACCTTGCATATTACAAACTCCACTATCGCCTATATACTGAGCTGAATGTCGGCGCTTTATTACTCTTAAATGTTATAGGTTATGGGGAGGTTACTTCACATTATGATTTGGGTCAAGGATTCCGTCTGAAATAAGCTCGAGATGTATTCAGTGTCCCCCCCTTTATAAACCATGCCTCATTGTAAACCGCAGAGATTTTAGAGCATTGCGGGGGAAAATATCTAGTTATTTTGATATTGAGCATTAACCAAAGCGCAATACTTAGGCAAGGAGTGTTGGCCGATAGCACATAACAATGCAGCAGGGAACCCTTGAATAACACAAAAATATCCTCAGTTTCCATAAACGCAGAGTGTTTCCTACCTAAATCGTACTGTGGAGTGTAACTGAGGTCGGAATTTTAATTATTTTTTAAATAAAACTTTTTTACATAGAAGTTCTAGCCAACCTTTTATGCATATCCAAAGATTGACCCAAAAAGGTATTAAGAAGTGAAAATAATTATATTCAGAATCGCATAAAAATCCATGTAATATGCCGTCTTTCTATTTTATATCATTTTTTAACAAAGATGTGTAAAAAAAAATTGACAAAAATATAACAAAATAATGAAAATATTTCAAAATTGCATAAAAAAAGGGAGGGTCGGCCCTAATAGGGGTTGTACCTGAGTATTGCTACCTGACCGTTGCCTTAGTACAGTGTGAGGTCAATGCCTGAATGCAATGTTCTGCTGAGTTGTAATAAGGCTGTGCGTGGGCTGAGGCCATGCCTGGACCGTTATCTACAGTGGCCGAGCTAATTGAGCCGTATCAATAGGCTGATCATACACATAGAGTCAGGGATGGTGGTTATATCTCAATATTGCATCAGAACCCACGTCATAGGGTACTTATTCACACCATTCATAACCTGTGGTATTAAAACCAGGCCCCATGACCTCATCTTAGTGTATACATACCATCCAAAATATACACTCAGAGTTCCCCTTATGTTGAGCTGCTCACTACAGCCAAGTTTGGGCTCTCTAGTGTGGGCAGTTTGGATACTCTAAATGGCTAAACTAAATACACTTGGGTGACCTATCACAAGTGGTTTTCATAGGGAAAATGATAATATGGAAGGCCGGTGCAACATTTTGCCATTTGCTAATTACCATTTGCCGTTTGCTATTTGGCATTTGCTGATTGTAGCTATTTGCTATTTGTCACGTCATCGTCGGCAATGTCAGGTCATCGTTGGCGATGTTACAATGAGGTTGGCAACATCATGATGCCGCTTGGTCCCTATGGCAACTCGTGACATTTTGCCATTTGCTATTTTGCCATTTGCAGTTTGCTATTTGCCATTCGCTGATTGTAGCTATTTGCTATTGTCACGTCATCGTTGGCGAAGTCACGTTATCGTTGGCTGCGTCATAGTGACGTTATTAGGGAAGCTGGTGCTTGGGTGACCAATGGTCCCTATGACAACTGGTTGTCATAGGATTACATAATCGCTTAATGATTGTAGGATGAAGAAGCAGAAAAAATCATAGAAATTATATACCAAGGTTTTTCATGGATAGGGCTTTTGGCATTTAGGAATTGTTTGTAGGATAGGGGCCTGACATGTCCCTATCTCTCAAATGGCCCCTATCCGACAAATATTTGTGAGATAGGGGCTGTTTACATGTGGTCCCTATGTCTCAAAATGTTGTGGGATAGGGACTTTTTGCTATGTAGGGACCTGAGGTAGGCCCTAAGCCTCAAATGGCCCCTATCTCACAAATATTTGAGGGATAGGGGCCTTTTGAGGGATAGGGGCCTCACAAGTCCAGGTTGCCCTCAGAATGACTCCTCTGTTTAGGGGAGCCCAGGCTGTCAAAATGTATGACACTAACTAATTTACTTGGAATACACCAAAGTGTAGTGATGCAGCCTATGTGGCTATAGGGACTGATCAGAGATTCAACTAGTCTGTACATCACACAAAAGGGATTTTCTAATATCAACACATATTGCTTTAATGTACATTATACCATGTTTTAAATTGTAATGGGCCTCGTGAAATATGGCCTGACTTTCAACTCATGAAATAACCCAGTCAACAGACTACAACTCATGAACCTTTATCTTTATAATCTATTCTACATTACATATTGCCAATGGCTTTCTGATTGATCAGTCACTCCTGTCAGCAATGGTATACCGGCTATACCAGTTGTGTACTATTACTAAACGGCATTCACACACCAGGGCTATCGGAACAAAGGCATTGCATATAGATCTATGAATAGGTATTGGCCACAGAATAATGGCAATGTATGTATTCATATTTTAAGCAGTATTGAAATATAAACCCTACGCTGCACATGCAAGATATCTCTGTGAGGAAACATGAGCAATTTAGACTGTCAATTGGCAATGATCTTCTGAACACATCCATGATAAATCTGTACACGGCGATTTTGCAGCTTTATTTCTATTCAGAGCAGCATTGTAAGCGGTGACGGCTGTATATAGGTTACTTATATATGTACCATAATGTCTAGCGTAAAAGCCGAAGCCTCATGTGAACCTCACCTAGACTTCCGGACAATCCCATAAGCCAAACAGGGGGTCCGAGAATTGCTACTTTAGTGCAAAGATATATAAAGATATACATATATATATATATGTGACCAGTTTTAACGAAATGGGGCGGAAGTCGCACATTAAAAATGTTGTGAGATTGCAATATTCGTTTACACCTTATCAAGAGCTTTCATTTGGTATGTGAGATGTAGTATATTGTCCAGTTTTGACCTTTTAGCAATATATTTTGTACTTTCTTGTTGAATTAGATGGAAATTAATTATTAAATATTGTATGTCTGATTTCAAATTAAAGCTGGGTTTGATTCGCGTACAAGCCCAGGTTTCTATTCAAGACTTTACGGTACAGAAACAGGTGACGATGAGTGTATTCAGAGTAGACTCATATTAGCGCTATGCTCAGACGGCCAGTTGATTCTGAGTCCGTCTAAAGAGGGCCATTACACGTCTAGAACAGCCATAAATATATCCAGCTAGAAGCTTTCGGTGCATGTTTTGCCACTCTGCAGCAGAGGGAGTGAGCAGAAGGCCTCTCTTTGCGGGTCAAATCTCTATCAGAGTCGTCACTCTCCTGCCAGATTCTTGGTCATGATTCAAGGCCGGTTACATAAATTCAACTATATGGTCGCATCCTGAATAAAACAAAATTAGTCTTATAGTCATTATCTATAATGGATGTATCCGCACAGAGAGGTAATTGCTGTTGACTGGTTGCACATTTCTCGCTTCAGAATGGATGCATTATTATAATGAAGTTGTTTCAGTTTGTTGCTATTAATACAACATTTGCCTTTTAAGAGTGCTTGTGCTAATGGGTTTGAAGTACCTTTTATCCCAAGGGCTTGTAAAAGCTATCATATACAAAAAGACCCAGTTTATTCTCTTGGCCCTAAGCTCATACCAGAGGCATGCAATCTTCTGAGGGCATATCACCAGTCTGTTTCAGTGTATTCATGTGGGTGTATGTTCATGCAAGCTGCACCTTCATTCTGCAATTATATAAAATGCAGGCTAAATCAGGCGGAATGGGATACATAGCAAATATAGTCTTTGTGACCTTTGTGGACATTTATTTAGGAGGATTTATTATTGCGGCTGTATAAAAATTGATAGTTTAACCCTACCGTTATTGCACTATTAATTCAGTGCAACACTCGAATGCACTTTCCCAATACCTATAAGAAGGACGAAGGACATATATAGTTAAAGGTCAATGGACAAACCAAAGCTCCTCGTGAAGCTTGAAAAGATATCCTGCAATGCCCTAAACTACATGTGGTTTACACATTTCCCATGATTTTTCCTAACATTGCAAGACATTACAAATCGGATTCCAAAGCCCACAATATACAAATAACAAAAAGTGCTACAGTGTAGCTTGTAATAAGGGGCTACTGAAAACCCTTATTGGCAACCGCCTTGCATTATTTGTGGTGCCAACCCGTAGAGGCCTCAAGTCCTGTGAAGTTTGGCTGGAAGCAACAGTTCTCAAAGTGGTGCCTCAAGAGTCATAAACTGTGAAGCTGAGTACAAATGTGGGCCAGTAAAATCCTTCCTCTTAACAAACGGTTTGTGTTAAATCAATTAGCACTGCCACAAAGACCCCATGAATATGGCACAAGGTACATGTCAGAGGCTTTATGTCCTCAAGGTAAATATATGTGTTGCCGAAGAGCTTTAGATATTTAGGGGCTGCATATTGCTTTAATGCACGATGTCCATTTGTCGTCATGATGCCTGAACTAGACCCTGTTGAATAACTCACTATTGGTGAGCTTATGCCTCATACAAAGAGTTGATATACTCCTGGCTGTAATTCAGTTAATTGCCGGCACTGTATCGATTTATTATAGCGACAAATGTACATGAAGTCATGAGGCCTGATGCTGTCCTCAAAGGGTTAAGCCTCTGTCTGGGTCAACACCTGGTCAGGTATAAGAGGTGTTACCTGTTCAAGTTGAAAATGAAACTTGTATTGTTGGGAAACTTGTTAGAAGTTAATCTGGCTGAGCAGAAGAATCCACTGTAGTTTTACAGTATACTACGGTAACAGTGTCCATAAGCAGTAGAATTTGCTGTTGTTTTCCAGAGTACAAGGACGTATTTTTTTATTTCACCATTTATAGCGCAGATTAAAACCCTTTTACTAAATTGAATTATTAAATGTATTAATCAATTTCTTTAATCAGTAATTGACACCAAATCGTACATTGATATTTACTGGATCCCTGGGGACCAATATAGCAGTCTCTATAGTGCCTAACCAATTTCTGATTCCATATATGACAAACCAGGGTTAGTTAATATTGTCAGGTTGGTTAATACTGACCAACTCACCTTAGTCTTTCCATTTTAGGCTAAGTCCTTTTGAGTAAGCCATTAGTCATATGTTGTTTTTCCTCAGTCATTGACCAACCTTGGATAGCCACTACAGACTAAGGGCCATGGCTTTTATATTATCTGTGTAACGACCGTGGTGACCTGTGATTGCCCCTTGGTGCTTATATTGTGTGTAGGCTCAGACTTGCTGCTTCAGGGCCGCTTACAGCTCCATAAATACACTCTAATCTGGGACAATATTATTGTGTCCTACAAGCTTCAAGTGTGGTCCGAATTGCCGTTATCCTCTTGTGGGGTCTCATAGTGTTATTACAACAAGGACAATAAGACCTGAATTCCCCATGGTGGATGAATACCGCTATATGACATGGACATTACTGCATTGTTTTGAACTTAGGGAGTGGTCATTTTTTAACAACAGGTGGGGGGGGGGGGGGGCAGTGTATTTTCGTGGGAGCGGATCACTATTCCCCCTCCCCCCCCCCCTCCACGTGGGAGCTAGGAGTCGAATTTTTTTCAGTCCCCCAGGCAGGTTGAAATTGAGCATGCCCAACCCCTTTGGGCTATAGACTAGTAACGCGCAGGCTGTCTTGCTAAAAAGCCCCCCCCCCCCCCACCCAAATCCACCACCCCCTCCCCCCCCCCCCGTTGTGACGTCTTGAGGCATGGTGTCACCGTTAAAGGGCTAATATTTCAGGCTAAAATAGCTGTTGGTATAAGATGAAAAATAAGTCATGGAATTACCATGGTAGATTTAAACTATTGTAGATAATGTGCATTACTAATCGATCAATGGTATCAAAGTGGTTGGTACACTTCAATGCATCTGCTGATGAGTTACTCACTGAGGTTGGTACATCACTGATGAGTGATTAGTAATAGTATCATCTTGGCATTGTTTGAAAAACGTCTATAAAGTGTACAAATATTAATGCCAATAACAAATCTAAACTCAAAACCTAACTCATCACAACAAATTATCGCCGACAAATGATCGTTAAGCTTTGGGTAAGCAAGCTGTTTTACGTACTAAACGTATTGAATCTTTGTGCATTGCCTTAAACAACAACAACAACAACAACAACAACAACAAAAAGACCATGTAATATACACTGAAGCTCCTGCCACCAAATCATGTTGTGTTTGGCCCTGCATCAGAATTGTATTTTATTAGCTGTGGAAAGTACAATGATATATCAGTCAGTGCAGCACTGGTCCCACTCTATATATATATATAGTAGTCTGTATATATAATGATTTGTTTCCCTGCAGCGGAATGCAGGCACTCTTCGGTAGTGTATCAAATCTTTAGGGTAGGCATTATGCTTGAATGCAGCACTGGCGAGTAACTCACCTGACCTGCATTCATGCATCATTACTTCAAAGGGCAGAGGCATATGAAGCACTATGTAGCCATTAACGCATCAAATACGGCTAATATTATAGGCCATTGGCTAATGGGACCCCTCCTGCATCCCCCTACCACTCAACCAAATGATATTTCCTTTGTCCTTTAGGATCCCTAGAATAAGATTCAAGATGTTAACATTGAATATCTTGGGATGCACTACCCGTTTTGGCCAGTTATCTATGGGCAAGGTCATACCAGTTTTCAGGCAGTTTTTACCTCACAAAAAATAGGAGGTATGTTCAGGTTCAGAACTGTAATTACATCTTAAAGTCAGGGCACCTCTCGTCTAAGGAGCTTATTTGATATAAGACATGATTTCCTATTTATTGATACCTATTATGACCTAATAAAATGTCATACTAAACGTCTTCTAATTTAAACCTTTTTTTTCCATCAGATTCTTCAAACAACATCCCGAGCACAAAGTGCTTCATAAAAACTTAAACAAGATGACGGACGAAGCCAAAATGTACGAAAGTCAAGCGTTCGAAGACGCTGCCATGTCGGTGTTCACTGTGATAGACGCCGTCCTAGAAAAAGCCGACGGGAAAGTAGACGAGGCCATCTCCAGTCTAGAGCGGGCCGGACGCATGCACTCCAAGATCAAGGACTTCAAACCAGAATACTTTAATGTAAGTGTATTAAACTCAGATATAGCGATGAGTAGGTTACTTTATTCTAGACCAAAGGAAAACAACACAGTTTTTCTTTTTAAACTACTATTTAGAATGTATACAAAATATAGAGACTTTTGGACTTACCGTATTCGACGTAATAAGCGCCCCCCCCCCCTTTTTGGGGCATTTTGAGACTAGAACAAATTTCACGATTCTGGAGACAATTAAACTCTTAAGTACTAAAACATCATAGAAAATAATTTTATAAGCGTCCAGGGTGCTTATTACGTCGAATACGGTACTTACAGTTGTAGGTATATATATATGGTACTACTCCGGCCAATTGGGAAATCGTGCCAAGGCCCACACCTAAAAATGTGACCAAAGTCTTCCGAGGTAGCACAAGTAGCTCAGCCAACATTCTCATTATAAATGTCTCTTTAACGTCAAACAACGTGAAACAACCTCCCATCTAACAAAAAAGAAGTTATCTTACGTCAAAATAACGTTTTAAAACTTTATATAACGTTATGCCATAGTAAAGAGCCTTATAGAAACGTCATATAACGTAACAAAATGGTGTATAACGTTGTTTTTTTTACTGGGCTTTCACATTTTCCCCTGTTAAGGTTGGTTTGAGATACTCCTTAGGGCCCCAGTTTAGATTCATTTAAGATCTTATATTGAATGATAATCAGGTTTCTTTTGCAAACTTCTTCCCTCAATGGGTACACCTTCTTAAATAACCATGAAAACACTAGGATATCAACAGAAACTCTGACATAAACGTATAAAGTGGTAATGAATGTTTATTTTACTTGCAGGATATGGAGGATTCCTTTGTAGCAGCTTGTGGGGAGTGCCTTGGGGACCGGTTTACAGATGCTACGGAGGCCAATTTTAGATTGCTTTACAAATTCGCAGTCCAACACATAATAGTCGGCTACAACGCTGCGGTAGCCAAGATGGCCGCACAGAATCAAGGCAATCGTATATGAACAAAGACAGGGTCTATACCTGCCCTGCTGAACTATTGTGGTTTTCATGGATGTCAGCTTTTAGCCAATCACTGCACAGAGATAACTGTATCTGACTGCGGATTCACTTTTTCTGAGGATTTGGGTTTCATGGTCCTGACACCCAGCCCAGTTGGGCCCAAATGGGAGTCATTTTTGAGCCCAGTTCGATATAGCCAGTTGAAGCCCAGCTTAAAATGCCCAGTTGGGGCCCAGCTTGAAATGCCCAGTTGAGGCCTAGGATGACATGCCTAGCTGGGCAAGGTTAAAATCACTGATTAGGGCCCAGCTCAATATGCCCACTTGGGGCCCAGGTCGATATGCCCATTTAGGGTCCCACTTGGAGTCAACTGGGGCCCAGTTGGGCCCAGTTAAATGTGCTGACTGGTTATAGTTGTTCAAGGATGCCATCAGCCTAATTCTATCCAGACTGGCAGTTATCTATGCCCAGTTGGGGCCCAGTTGGGGCCCAGTTGGGGCCCAGCTGGGGTCCAGCTGGAGCCCAGTAGAACACGCAGGCTAGATAAGCCCGTTGTACTGACTTTGCAGGACACACAATAACACCTCCACCTGACATCGTGGGAGCTATCTTTGATCATATTTCTGATTATACATTCCTTTACACAGGGTGAACATAAATATCAAACTGGGACATGTTAATATGCCTGCCCTGATTTTAATATAATTTCCTAAAGTACTAAAGGAATACTGCTTATGCAACTTTAAGGTAAATGTTGAGTCCTTCACCCTTCTGCATATTGGATGTTAACACGTAGCAGCTGATCAGCAGTTTAGCACATTGATCATCAACGTTTTGTCAGAAATCAAATATGTTGCACCAACTTGTCCTTACTTAATTCACACTAGGTCACTAGAGGTCCATCCTCAATGTAAATGCAAGTATCATACTATATATATCAGAGACAACAAGAACAAGACAGCTATGACAAATTCAAATATATCTCCAAAAAAAACTATGCTTTATTCAATGCACAAATCATGTTATTATGTGTAGGTCTTGGACTAGGTATATTATGCACTGCATAGCAGCAACCTTATTTATAGGCATTCCCACTTTACAATGAGTCTATACATATATACATATATAAAGACAGCACCCTTTGAGGAACATTGTGGATCTGCCTTGGATCATTTGGATCCCGCGCGGTATGCCTTACCAGGTGTTGGCTAACAATGGATCGTCCTGGAGTTCCATGAACTGGAGTCGTGGCTGGTGTGACCCTGGACACTTCGATCCAGGCTCATCAGCACCTTAATTACGGCCCTGCCTGCCTCCACCCTCCCCCGCGCCTCCCAGAGCCGGTGTTATATGCTAATTAGGCGTGTGATGCGCATGCGTCATGAGCTGTAACTAGCTGGGGCTAACATCCAATGAAGGACGTCCATGGGGGCGTGAAGGACGATGAAGGACGGCAGGGGAGGGGGGCTGGGGGGTCGGGGATCCCCCTCCTCCCCCCTATCTTAACCAAGGTCCTGTTTCAAAACCGTCTCATTAAGAGTGATTGGCGGTGGTCATTGGAGATCGATTTGTGCAGATCATTGCGCAGCGGGTGACACTGGATGCAATTTGTATAGACTGAAGGCTGAAGGCCACACTGAGGCCTTATACGTGTATTTATAAACCTATATCATATCTATATGTGTCTGTTTTATAAAGTTCACATTCACCAATAAATAATGTTAAATACATGTGTAAATGTGTATGTGTAAAGCCTAGAGGGAGCCACCTGTTGTAGGGACCTACGCAGAAAGAAGGGGAACTTCGCATGAAGGATATTCTGTTTACATTTGTTTCAGAATGTTGCTCATACCATTTATAAAAGCAAACTTCTCAAGCCAGAAACGCCATTTAAAGGTATTTCAAAGTCTCTGAAATTCTCTCAGATTTTCTAGGCCTAGGTATTATGAAAGAAAAAAGGTTATCAACCTGAGCAAGAACTCATTCTTGCTTCATTCTTGTTTCATTTGACTACATAGGTAATTCAACGGTATCTGTTTCAATGGGGTGTAAATTTCCTCTGCTTTGAATGAGAACAAAGAGAAAATAAACAGCGTCAAAAGGGAGTCCAGGTTGACTTCCCTCTTTAGGGGAGCCCGGGTTCTCCCTAGGTGAGCCAGGGGAATATGTGACTCCCCAGGTGACTCCCTTAGGTCGCCCAGGGAGTCAGGATCTCTTATGTATCCTGGGCTCCCCCGAAGAGGGGAGTCATTCTGGAGGCAACCTTTTGACGCTGTTTCTTTTCTCTGTGAAGCTACAATTTAGTAAGCAATATTCTGTGACAGAGAGAGGGATCAGAAAGCCTTTCTGTGGGGCTCAAATCTGAAACAGAGCCATCCCTCTCCCAATACATTCCTGGACTCAAATCTAGCTGCATAAATTCAGACATACATGCTGCACCTTGTTCAGTGTAGCTTTTTTTTACCACATTGTGCCTCTTCGTTAACCCTTCAAGGACAGCAGGGTGCTTTTTGGTTTTTGTTCTCAGGATACATGGATGAACCTTGATGGTAACTCTCCAGCACTGAATAATGCATTTTGCTTTCCCAAAGGAGTTGATGCACACCTGATTGGTGCATCATTGCAGTCCTGGTATGTTAGTTGCCGGCGCTGCATTGATGGACTATGCTGACAAATGTACATTCAGCCTTAAGGTATCATGCCGCCCTTAAAGATGGTATATCAGCTAATAGACTTCCCAAACCTGTTCTTCAAAATGAATATCACTTCAATGCCATGGGTTCCATTATCATGTTAGCTGATAAACAGTGCAACATGTTTATCTATTAGTGCATAATTTGAGATTGATAACAATGTACCTGATTTACATCACTCAGGGACTCCCCCAGGCACTCCCCCAGGAGAGTATAGGGGGAACTAATCTGATAGAGAATGCACTGAGCCATGCGGTATCAACACATAGGGTGTTTTAGTGTCGACCTACAGTAAAAAATATTTCACTGCATGTGCTCATCTTACAGACTAAGACGCTGACAATAATTTTAAAAGTTAGGGAAGACGTATGGGATAGGATGTACAATAGTAATATGATAAAACTAAAAAATCTCTAAACATTAAGCTGACACACCATCTTTAAAGTGTTCCCCTTTAAGGGCGGCATAATGCTTTAATACGAGTTACTCATCAGGGCTACATTTATATATGATGCTGACACTACGAGGTGGATACTGCCCCAGAAGTCGGCATGATGAACCGATGCAGTACTGGCGAGTTACTCGCCGAGGCTGCACTGGTGCATCATGATAGCAAACGTTGCTTTTTAGCCAGATGCAATCCTTAAAGGGTAAACAAAAATTAAGGATGCATATGTCTTTCTAGCAGTGATCAGCCCTTAAAGGGTTAACAGGGGTGGTCTGTTATCACGTTACCCTCAAGACCAAGCAATGCACGGATCCTATAATGGTGAAGCAATAAAATGCCAATTTTCACATAAATTCTGTATTTCCGTATATTTCCTCAACCTTTTAAGTGTACCTGCATTAGAAAGCCCAACACGATTTTATTATATCTGTGTACGGTTTATTCATAACTAGCCTGAGGTCGAGGGGAGAGTGGTTCGGTTGATTTTCTCTTTAGACACTAGGGCAATGATAGCTCCAAATCAATCCCTCTCCCCCACAGAAAAGCAGTTTTTAAAAATTGCCCTTCCAAAAAACATCGCGTATCCGGGTGGATTAATGCTTTGTGATAGAACAAAATCCAATAAAAACTACACCCTCAGATAAGTGAGCGTCACTGTCGCCAAAAGCACTCTCACCTGAAAGTCAGGCACTGCCTGGCTTTCAGGTGAGAGTACTTTCGGCGACAATGAATACCGACTCTCACTATTCTGAGGGTGTAGATAAGAGGAGAAATTGTCTTCAGAAAAGATTTTCACCATGCAGGAAATTTGGCGCGCAGATTTAATATATTGCAGGCCCAGCTTGCAATTGTTATGTCGGATTGTACTTGAAGCTATCTATACAAACGAGTACTACCCCGCCCCCGCCCACAGCCGTTCTGAATCTGACACAAAACGTCTACATATATACCATAAAACCTCACGTATAAGCCTAACTCACGTATAAGCTGCACCCTGAGTTTGGGGCGATCCTATAAGCTGCACCAGAGATCTGATTATGGTGACTTCTAGTACTGAACCATAGTAGCATGAACTCGCGTAGAAGCCGCACCATGACCCTGGGCTGATTCTATAAGCCGCACCGCTGATCTGATTGGCCTACTAGCCGCGGCTTATAAACGAGGTTTTATGGTAGTATTTCACCTTAGATACTGTTCATATGAGTCCTGACTTGCGTAACAAACAAATTCCCTAACAGGATATTTTTGTCATTCAAAGAGAATGTCAAGTCAATAAGAATAATGACAAGAAGCAGCTAATTCTGTCTGAGGTATTGTACCACCAAAAATCAATCATCAGTGCTATTTATTTCAGCTGTGACACACCCTGACAAAGACCGTCTACATCGGCCACACCCAATATTGAGTGGGGAAAACTTATACTTCAGCGGCCTGGCAATAACCTTTGTAGGGCTGTATAGTGCTTTAAACCTTTAAGCACTGCATCATGCATTAATGTATTATGTCCTTGGTCGTCATGATGTATGAATGCAGCCCTGGCGATGAACTCGCCAGAGCTACATTCAAGCATCACGCCAACCTTATGAGGTTGAGACACTCCTGATAGGTCGTCATGATGCACCAATGCAGCCCTGGCGAGTTACTCGCCGGGGTTGCAGTGGTGCATCATGACGACAAATGTCATCTTTTAGCGACATCCTCCCTTAAAGGGTGTGCTATACTCTCTGCCGTTAAGATTCTTGAATGTAGTCCTAGCGAGTAACCTACCAGGGCTGCATTCATGCATCATGTCAGCCATACCTGTTGATACACTCCCAAATGGTCTGCATGGGGCTTAAATGCAGCACAGCGCCAGGGCCGCATGCATGCATCATGAAGACACAGTGTGTAAGACGTCAATGCACTACGCTGTCTCTAAAGGGTTGGCATTACACAATATATGGGATACACCATTGAGATAAGGTTGTACGAATGCCAGCATCAACAGATCAAGGCCCATTTGCCTCTTAAGTGAAATGATACAGGTACAAAAGGGCAATAACTTAAATCTTTAAGGACAGCATGATGCTGCGATGTTTTCGCGTTATATTGGTGTCATGATGCGCCAAAGCACTATGTATGAGTGCATCAACCCTGTATTGTCGGCATCATATGCATGTAGCATGATGCACCGCTGGTTATTCACCTGGGATGCAGTTATGCATCATGATGTTGAGTATTTGCTTAGGCTAGGAGTCTTGACCGATAATACATAGCAATAGTATACTTAAACAAGCTTAACATTATTTAATATCCGTGCAATGACAACAGCTATTGTCAGATTGTCTAAAACTGTTACCAACACATTGTCAGAGTTGTTTAATCATATTTGTAGACAACAAGAAATAATATGAGTGTCTGTGTTTTTAAAAAGGAAGTAGAAGGATGACTATAGATATAAACATAGAGAAAGGGTAAAGAGCGATCCGGACTTAGGCCTGAGCTATTTCAAGGCTGGGAACCACGTTTTCTTGTGTAGGTTCTAGGACTGACATTATCAATAATAAGCAGTTAGAGTCAGAGTCAATGTCGGAGGGTGAGTATTAAAAGACATGTTTTTTAATTTCCTGGGGTTGAGTCTCCATCGGGCACAGTAGGTATTGCTGTTGGAAAACAGCTGAATTAGACTAATCAACCTACTTTAAAATGACGGATTAGTACTGATATGTAAATGTAGGCAGATTTACATGTCAAGTAGGTAGCAAGGACAAAGGAAGAAAGAAAAGAATAACTGTTGCATTGCTAGCCTTGGATTGATCTACAGCTACATCACAATGCTGTGCAGCTGCGGCACTCACTCCTAACAGTGTACAGAATGTGTTTAATGGCCTTGGGGCCTAATTTAAAGTTTAAGGATAATACCAGTTGTATGATGAAGGATTTAATATGTTGTGGACCATGTAAAGGAACATTGTAATGTATAAAGCTATTCTCCTTTGAGACTGATGCGGAGAATATTCGTCATTAGGTCGTCCACCCCCAAAGGTGTAATCTGAAGAACTATCCTTCTGATGAGTGTTGATATTTAATGTGAATTATTTTGCTTGTTAGATTGTATTGAGTTTTTTTTAAATTGGTTTAGGTCCATGAAACCTGTACTACGTACTGCAAGGAGGAAACACCAGGTGTCGCCACATTCTACTATCAGAACATCAGAACGGTGGGCTCATCGTCTCAGTGAAGGAAATTGTTCTTCTAAACAATTTTATATAGCATAACACAGGACAACAGCTACCAGGACATTTACAACTTCTGAAACTCACCATGGACCTAAAAGATACATCCTTCCAACAAAACATATCTAACCAAAATTAGCTACTGACCACAGAATATTTGGACACGGGTCTGTAGTATAAAACTACCTGAACTTTGCTTGAATTAGCACTGAACGAATACATTTTCACTGATTCCCAATCTAGCCTTTGAAAAGAAATGTTAACTCACTGAGAATCCCCTTCCTATTATTTGATTCAGCTTGCAGACATTCAGCAGCATGTGTACAAGTTTTCATGATATTGGCATTATTTCCAACCTAATTATGGACCATTCAGTGCTCCTACAGTATTCACCTCCTACCACAATTGTATATGACTTTCAGTTTGATGCAGGATTACCCTCAGTGAGACCCCATATACGGTGGCCGTCAAGGGTCACCAAAAAAGAAAATTACTATTTTATATGAATATTTTTCTCACTTTTCTGGAACGTTTAAGCAATTCCTGATAAAGGGATTTTTTTTTGGGGGGGGGGGGGGTGTAAACGACGAAAAAGCCTCGTTTCATTTCATTGTATCCTTAAGGGCCAAAAAAAACCCACCTTAAATACAAATTAAAGACTTCAGTTAAACAGTTCTTGGAGAGAATGCTACTCATATGACCATGTTACCATTTAGAGGTTGAATAAATGTGCAATACACCATCGTCATGTGTCTCATGACGTCACCATAACGCCAGTGTGACGTTTTTTCATGACGTTTGTGTGACGTTTTCTATGACGTTAGTGTGACGTGTCTCATGACGTCACCATGACGTTGGTGTCAAGTGAGGGTGACAGTGTCATGTCCCCAAACCACCCACGTGAAAATGCTGCTGTCTTGCTTCTACGTACTCTGCGGTGTATATAGTAGAACCGTTGTCGGACAAACTTGTAAAACTCAATCTCCGTGCCAAGGTGTTTACTAAGTATTGACACCGTCTCATTTGATATATACTGCTTTTTGACAGTCCTGAATTTCTGCCAGAGATCACCAGCTAGAAAAGATAAGTGTAGAAGTCAGAAGCAGGTCATCCATTACCATTTGTAATGTATTGGGGGCCTAGGTGGAAACGGATGTATTAGGATCAAAACTAGCCTCAAAGCAGAAACAACTGGGGAAAATTGGAGGTGTGACATGCATCTACTTTACTGAGGTAAATCCCTTCTATTGCCAAATATTTTTTTCATGGCCAGGGACTACGTTTTTAGATCAAAAGTATAAATTTTGTTTTTAAAAGGACTTGTAAGCAAACTATAATCATGTCACAGGACATGGAGTATAGGGCACACTGTATCTGTAGAGAACAGGATTCGTAGTGCTTAAATACAGTAATTGTTGCAATTTTTACCATAAAATCATAATATGTATCTCCTAGGACTCTAGGAATTCAAATATATCTAGGTCAGGCCACTTCCAAAAAGAAGTGGTTTCTCATATGACAAGGGAGGTTTTTTCTTTTATTTTTTACTCGTGAATAGTACGTTTTTCATGACCAAAATTCACATCTTATTGGTATTTGATTTTTAAAATTCATTTCTATACCACTGCATTACGGGCATTATTATCTTTAATTTGATGCCAAATATGCCAATATTTGTCCATTTCTAACACATATCTAGGATGAGTACAGTGATAAGAAATCATTGCCACTCCTACGCAACAATGGTGTAAACTTATGCCATGTATTGTTGTTGCTACACTGTAAAAATATTCCTTTGAAATTACGGAGAATCAATGTTAAATTTGACGGTGTATCACCGTAATTGTGACTTACAATGAGAGACTGTTAAACTCATTACTTTTACATTGAACATTCGTGAACCAGTACAGTAAAACAATGTATTTGTAAATTATACTGGACATTTTTACAGTGTATCTAAACTTTACTCACCCATGGCGTTGTAGATGGCTGTGGCATTGTTAAAGAAGTGTGGCATGAGGTGGGACAAGGTCTCCATGAAGGCGGGGAGGTCCTCTGTAAGTCCTACTAGGAGATACTTCTCTCTGACAGTTCTCTTAGCACGTCTTAATGCCACTCTACCTCCCCTTCTGTATTTAGTAAGAATAAATGGACAAAGGCCATGGCAATGGGGTCGTTTTGGATCGTTCCTCCATCGGTGAGACTGGGGCAGTATCCCACAAAGCGGAAGGCTTAGTGGGATGGGGCTCCAGTCTCACCAAGGGAGGAACCTTTCCCTTTACCAAGTACCAGCCTTATTTGCTTTTAACTGGACAAAAATGTGCAGGTTTACTAATTATAAAAACACGTACCTCCATAATCATTTCATAAGCATTAGATTTAAATTAGGTTATTTGTTTGGCAGAAATCATCACATACAAAGGCAGTTTTTCAACAAATGCCAAAGATGGTACTGCACTGAAATAATAAGATAAGGAGTCGCAATTACATCAGTGTTCATAAGCCCTTTTCGCTTTAAAAATTGTGGGTGAACATGCGTTCTAAAGTTATTTTCATGAGACGAGAACTACAATCAAAGCTTGTGGGATACATGTTTTTTTAATATAAGGTATGGTGATAAGTAAGAAATACAAATATAACACACGCCCAAACATGGTTGTTCCCACAGTTTCTAAATGAAAGCGCGGTCGTTTCTAAAGATGAAAAAGCTCCTGACCCTCTGTGCCATAGTAACTTAATTGGCAGATGCATGGACACAAAAATCGCAATCTGCACCTAAATGGCCAGGCCCTCAGGGTGGTGAATGACTTTAACTACCTGGGGGTGGTCATAGACAGGCATTTGAATCTAGGTCCCCACCTGAGGAAGCGAATAGACCTACACTGAAAATCCATAGATTAGTTAGGCAGTTCAGTCTATCCTATGTTGGTCATATGAGTGGTAGTCATAATGGCAAAGTTATATTCAAAAATGACTGAGGGGTTAGTCAGTAGTGGCTAACTTAGGTTCATCATTTGTGTGTTGTATTTGTACCACTAGTTGGGGCCACCTATCATGACCACTCAGTGGCTCCCCCTGGAAATAAAAAGACTAAGGTGGGTTGGTCAGTACTGACCAACCTGACAATAATAACTGACCTAGGTTGGTCGTATAGGGAGCCAAAAAATGACTAACTAGGTTAGGCACTAGTGACTGAGAGGTTGGGCATATAGGGAGCCTAGGAATATCAGTGTAGTGCGCATAAGTCTAAAGCAGCTTTGACGTGTCCAGATGACCTCCGACAAACACACATCCATTCAGGTCTATACCAGTATGATAAGGTCCATAATGGACTACTGCAGCTTCGTGTCTGACGGGGCCCAGTCTGGGCGACACAAAGACTGCAAACTCTCCAGAATGATGCACTCAGAACCTATGAGTGCATCAGAGACCCACTAGGGGTCGACATCGAGGCATTATACGAAATGAACAGAGTTCATTTCGAAGTAATGAAGCAAGTCGAAGCGCGGCAAAAGTCACTAGCGCCACCACCGGGACGCTCACAAACTAAGGACTCGCCTCTACCAGCGGAATATCATCACTTCCGCCCACCATCATTCACAAACAAGGTGTTTTAATTTTCGTCTCTACATTAAGTTGTTTTTCTAATAGATACCCCCCATCCTCGGTAGTCATGCCTCCTAAACAGAAGGCACCGAAGAGCAAGTGGACGACGGCGGAATTGTCGGACAGGGTGATGACGATTACTGGCAGGATAGACGGCATTGAAACTACCGTCTCTGAGGTAAAGTCCACCGCCACGCTCATCCTTGACCGACTCAATGCGGCTCTCCCCGTGCCTCAGGTCCCGGTGTCAACCCCTGCTGTTACCCCGGTGACCACGGCTGCTACAGCCACCCTGGCCTCCACTCCTGCAACTGGTGGAGGGAAGGTCTCTACTAGATCTACGTCCCGCGGTTCTACCCCATACGACAGACCGACTCAGGTCACCCCGGTGAGTGCTCCAGCGCCGATTACTGTCACTATGCCTATCACTACGGCTGCTGCCCGCCACGTGCCTGCTGTCAACATACCTGTCACCACTACTGTGCCTCCCCACGT
This sequence comes from Harmothoe impar, assembly GCA_947462335.1. NCBI lineage: Eukaryota > Metazoa > Annelida > Polychaeta > Phyllodocida > Polynoidae > Harmothoe > Harmothoe impar. The sequence goes on along the minus strand of OX381704.1, from coordinate 18,555,325 downwards.
GCCTGCTGTCACTGGTGTGACAGCAGCAGCTCAGCCTCTCCAACCCGCTGTCACTGTGGCCGCTGCCCCTGCTCCAGCGGCTACTACCATCTCCACCCAGATGTACCCGGGTCTGCAGCCTACACCTGCCCCTCAGCCGACTGTGTTATACCAGCCGGGGCCTACTGCACATTACAGTGCCTACACACAGCCGACTGTCCAGTCGGTTATGCAGTCCCTACCTGCACTACAAGTACCCACGTCAGTTCTCCCCCTCTCCATGCCGGCCAACACTGACCCAGCAGTTACAATGCGAGTGCAGGCCCTGTTGGACACCGCCCAGCATATTTCTGGGGTGAGAGGTAGGAAAACACATCCACACGATTTCATCACCCGGGGTCCCACTCGGACCAAAACTACCCTGGCGTCCCTTGATATCCCAGAATATCTCCATGGCCTTGAATGTCTCGCTGTTTGTAATGATACCCCCCACTGTGACCGCCCTAAGATAATGGACCACTTTAATCAGGTCCTGCTCGATGCCCGCGATTTTGAGTGGGCACAGGTCAGAGAATGGTCTGAAGAAATTCTGTCATCTGTGGCTGAGGGCGCCGTCAAGTGGTCAGATCCCATGGATAGCACATGGAATGATCCTATCATCGCCGCTTCCAGGTCAGAGCTCTCCCGCTTCCGTCCGGGACGTCTATATCCAACCATCGCCTCTGTCATGATTGCAGCAGAGGCCTCCAGGACCCAATCTCAAGCACGAGCAGCTCGTGCCACTGCTGCATGCGGCTCGGCTGCCACCTATGCCGCCCCGGCGGCCGCAGCTGGGTCAGCGGCTCAAGCTACTGCTCCTCCTGCCCAGACACGGCCTACCACTATAGCTGGTCGCCTGAAGCGCAAGGCTCCCTCCACGGTGGGCCGCACAGACGTCGTATGTGAGGCATACAACTCCCATACTGGCTGCCACCTGGATGATGGACATGTCACAAATGGGGTTGCCAACGGGCACCACTGCAGCTGGTGCAGATCTACCCTACAGCTAGTCCATACCCATCCCTATAACATGTGTAACATTAAGACCTCCTACCGAGGCCCGGCGTCCTTTCGCCAGTAGGCCGGCCACCTCCGGCCTACACATGCTGTCTGCTCCTGATGCCAAACTGGACTGTCCCCCGACCACTACAGCCTCACCTACCAGAGACTGTTCAATACCTGGCTTACCATACACTCCTATCCTGCCTGAGTGTTTCTATACTAACAGTCACTGGGAACTGCCCGGTACTGCTAGTGTTATTACTATACCAAGTCACTCCAGTGACATGGATGGCGTTAGTGCTACATGTGACACTCCCCACACTATGCCTTGTACAGAGGTATGTAATACTGCCCATGATGACCCCTTCATGGATGGCCCTGCACCACCTGGCCCTACCCCCCAGGAATATGCACCAGTGAAGGACACATTCTGGCCTACCATTAACTCACCACTGTGGGCTCAGTTCCCAGTATACGCAAAGATCTACACAGCTGTGCGTGAGTCGAAACTCCCCAATCATCTGGGCGCCAGAATTACACTTCCTACTGCCCTGAATCTTGACCAATGGGATCGTCTTCTAGTTGACTACCACGACACTGAGTTGTTGGACTACATACGCTATGGTTGGCCGGTGGGTTACACCGCCGCTGCACCCCCAGTGAGCACACCCAAGAACCACAGCTCTGCTACAAAGCATGCTGACGATATCAGACGATATATAGATAAAGAACTGAGACTGGGCGGCTTGTTGGGTCCTTTCACTGAGCCACCGTTCACACCCTGGACCAACATAGCACCGCTGATGACGACTCCTAAAAAGGACTCCCTATCTCGACGAGTTGTACTTGACCTCTCATACCCTGATGGACAGGGAGTCAACTCAGGCATAACAAAGCACTGCCTGGAGGGGAAGTTGAGGCCTTACACCCTCCCCTCAGTAGAGGACCTTTCCACCAAAATCAGACTCCTCGGCCCTGGTTGCTACTTATGGAAGGGCGACCTTTCCAGAGCTTATCACCAATGGAGGAGCGACCCAGGAGACCTCCCACTCCTGGGTATGACATTCGACAACCTTTACTACCTTGACTTGTGCCCATCCTTCGGGGCCCGCCTCTCCTCCTCTGCGTGTCAGCGAACAACATCAGCTGTGGTATACCTACTGGCAAAGGATGGACATTGGTCGCTGTCGTACCTGGACGACTTCTGCGGGGCGGCGGCAACCCTGGAGGAGGCTCAGAGAGACTACCAGGCTTTTATTGCCATGTGCGGAGTCCTTGGGCTCATCCTCTCTGAAGAAAAGTGCCAACCACCCACACAAACAATGGAGTGGCTCGGCTTTCGATTTGATACCTGTAACATGTCCCTCACAGTACCAGCCCAGAAACTCATGGACATACAACAGGAGTGTGCTCTCTGGACCAACAGGAGATTCTCTGACCTCACTAGCATACAATCCCTCGTAGGGAGGATCGTTCATGTATCCAAGTGTATACCCCCGGCCAGGAAGTTCATCTGTAGAATACTCCAGACGGTGAGACACGCCCCCAACAAAGGTCCTGTTTTTATAAACAGTGCCTTCCGGCTTGATGTGCTGTGGTTCTACCGGTACGCCAAACTATGCAATGGTATCCACTTCCTCCAGCCCTCCACCTACGATTACACAGTAGAGTGTGACTCAACACTGGTCGGGGGCGGTGGGAATACGTACACCAAGTACTACAGCCACCAGTATTCACAGCAGGAACAGGCCGAATACCCACTGATAGTCCACCTGGAGGCTGTCAACCTGGTATCGGCATACCGGACACTAGTGCCTCTCAACACACCAGGCAGCACAGTGCTCATCTACACGGACAATATGGCGTCCAGCCATGCCCTGGAGACTGGACGGGCTACTGACCCCATCTTGGCTAGGTGCTCACGCCAACTCTGGTTGGAAGCGGCGAGACGGGATCATCATGTGCTTATCCGACATAAAAAAGGGGAGCTGATCCCACTTGCTGATGCCCTCAGCCGCCAACACGTCCCCCTGAAAAGGGCCTACTCCAGGGCTGAGTGCCAGAGGAGAGGACTCCTGCGAGTCACCCCTCTGGCCATAATCCCAATGTTTGACCCTATTTGAATTTATTGTTTCTCACAGATACACCGTTGGGTGCTCAGACACTACACTCCTATAATGCCTCAATGACTGAGGCGTCCAAGACGAACTCCCAAAGACAAGCCGTCTACTACTTAACGTTTGCTATATACTACGGCACAGACATACTTTCTCCTTCCATCCCCGACGCCGCCACTTTCCAACAATTTCTGGCCAATTCCCTGGCAGCCCCTGGGTCAAGGAGGAATTATCTCTCAGGTGCCAAAAAATGGATCCAGGCTCGGGGTGGTAATGACTCTGCATTTAATTCACCTGAATCAATAGCTGTCTACAAAGGGGGACTAGTAACACGCCCTCATACTCCAAATCCTGCCCCACCATTGACACCTACAGACTTAGCTAATGTATGTGCATACCTTGATACCATCCCACACTCATCGCCAGTTAAAGCTGCCTTGTGTCTGGGATATTTCTCTTTTGTAAGAGCTTCAAACCTTCTCTCCCCCACAGTAACATTGTGGACTGGACCCCACACATTGCAGAGACAAGACGTTCACCGTCACGCTCAGGGACTAACTGTCGTATTAAAATCCTCAAAGACTATTAAGGTCACGTCTCCTCCAGTGCCTCTGTCACTACCCATAATCCCGGGGTCACAGGTGTGCCCTACTGCAGCCTGGGACCGATATACTTCTGAACTTATCGCACCACCTACCTCACCTGCCTTCATGTTGTTTACTGGCAAACCTCTTACCCCACATGTGTTCAATACAGTCATGAGAGACTCCCTGGTGGCCCTCGGGTGCCCATATGGACACAAATTCTCAGGTCACTCATTACGCAGAGGTGGCACCCAAGCTGCCATACATGGAGGTTCAGATTCAACAGACATTGCCAAACATGGTACCTGGTCATCCACTGCAGGGATGAGGCCGTATACCCCCTCTCCTCAGTCAACCCGTGTAGCCAACAGCTTGGCTGCACTATTTGCCTCCTAAGACTGACTCGTTCATATATACATATATGTACTTTAACCATTCCTACTTGTACCTATTCATGTTTGGTTTCCATGGTTACAACACATTGTATTCTTAACCACACGGTTACCATGGTTACTACCGGTATATCTATACTACCGTATATATTCATAAATACATATAGGCCAAGGTTTTAGGCCTTCATATTTTATTTCTATATCCTGTATGTATATATTTGTTCTACATGTTCAGGATTAAAAATCCAAATTATAAAAGCTTCGTCTTGTCATCATTATACGAAATGAACAGAGTTCATTTCGAAGTAATGAAGCAAGTCGAAGCGCGGCAAAAGTCACTAGCGCCACCACCGGGACGCTCACAAACTAAGGACTCGCCTCTACCAGCGGAATATCATCACTTCCGCCCACCATCATTCACAAACAAGGTGTTTTAATTTTCGTCTCCCACCCAACCCACTCCTATCTAATATGGTTTTATTCATATAAAACTCTCACGCATGTACTATTCATATAAAATGTCATACATGTACTCCTAAGACTGACTCGTTCATATATACATATATGTACTTTAACCATTCCTACTTGTACCTATTCATGTTTGGTTTCCATGGTTACAACACATTGTATTCTTAACCACACGGTTACCATGGTTACTACCGGTATATCTATACTACCGTATATATTCATAAATACATATAGGCCAAGGTTTTAGGCCTTCATATTTTATTTCTATATCCTGTATGTATATATTTGTTCTACATGTTCAGGATTAAAAATCCAAATTATAAAAGCTTCGTCTTGTCATCATTACATGCTAGAAATAGAATCCCGATGCTCCTGCCCGCCAGAGACAGAGAACTCCTCATGCACATGCACAAACTTTCACAAGATGCAGATAATGTCCTGCTACCAGCCAGTGACCTACGAGGCACCCTCAAAGTGCGGCTTAAAAACCTGCACTCCAAGAAGGCGGTATATGACAAGAGCCCCTTCTACCGTGGACTACCACTATGGGATGAGTTGTCTGCTCTGATGCAGCGTCTACCCTACAAGGACTTCATTGAGAAACTCAAACCCTCTATCTAGAGTATTAGTCCTTACTATTTACAAGTAAAGACATAACCAGTTGTAAATACATATTGTTCCTAATGTATACAAGACAATATATATATATAATGAGAACAAACACATGATATATAATAATGGTGCTTACATGTATGGCTGGATTAACCTGCCCCATTTAATACAAGAGAACATGCAAGTTCAACATACAAGTAAGTGCAAGAAAAAACAACATAGAAGTAAGTTTCAAAATCCAACTGTGGCTGTTGGCGCGCGTCTAGCTGCGACAACGCAGAGACCACCTACAAGTATACATACACACTAATCCAGGTGGTACAGAGCTGCACCCTGGCAGCAGCAGCGGCTACTACAGGGGGTTCTAGTTACTGACCCCAATATACTCATGTTAACCACCGGTTAACATAGATAGTTATTCTCTATCAGACCTTTATCTGTTAAAGGTTTGCTCTTGGCTATTAGATTAAAAAGTTCCATTGTAACAAGATTTCCTCAGCCAATAAACAACAACAAACAAGTAATATATTACCTGCATTCAGAGGAATGACCACAGAAGAAGGAAATTGCATGGGCCATGTGCCAACATCCGCCCTTACCACTCTGAACACACTCATCCAGCGACTGCAGAGTAAGGATAGTGCAATGGATTAGATTTTTTAGCTTCATGTATGCACTGCTAGCAATTTTGATTTTGTTGGTAAAGACCAGGGGTCTCATTCATAACAACTGCCGTATCCATCCGGTAAAAAGTAACAAGTGATTTAGGGTCTGATGATCATAATAGGGACTTTCTTTCAAAAGAAATTACATTAAAATGAAAAGAGTTATGTACCTATGAACCACCTATTGACGACCCTGATCATGAAATCTGTGGGTGTCAACATCTTCCTCATGTTACAGGTGAAGTGAATACCACCATGAAGTGAACCCATGGAGAACTGAACTCCCAATATATTTATATGTTATATCACAAATTAAACTGCATTATACTATCTGAAGACTGTTGAAAATATGTGTTAAAGCTAGTACATCCGACGAATGGGACTCAAAAAATAAACTCTCTTAAGATTGAGTCAGGATGTTAACAAATAACATACTTCCCTTCCCGTGTATATTTTATTCCCCCTTATTCTCTACCATTCTGCATAATTTCGATTTTATTGCCCAATATATGGTCATTTTGGAGTAAAATCGTGCACGATTTTGCTCTCCCCGTTGAAGGTAACTGTAAATATCATGATTTGGCCCCATTGAACCCACTTTCTGAGCTGTTACTGCCCATTGATAACGTTTGAAAGCCCCCAACCGATTTAAAGGTGGTTGGGGTGGGCCAACTGGGCCCCACAATGAAGATTGGCTTCCTTCGCTTCTGTGACATATCTATATGGATTCTCACAGAAAGGAATTTGAATAGATATTACTTACAGTGTTATAGTTCAGGATTGGCTGAATCAAGGGCTTACTGTTTGACCCATACGTGTTGTAGTTGTAGTGAGAGATGGCTCGCTGTAACGGGTCTCGTATAACATTGATATAAACTGGCTCCTTGAGGTGAAGACTGTACCAAACAAAAATGTGTAAGGGAGTGGTAATTTTCTATATAGTGGTCGGGGGATTTTACCTAAGGTCAGTCATAAAGAAATAGTTACACATCGCCGCGCGTGTCTGGTTTTGAGGAAAACTTCTTTTTTATGCTACCTTTTGATGAAATACATGATAAAAATGGAAATCAAATTAAAGGTAATACTGACAGTAATTCAGTAAGATAAAAAAAAACTACATTCTTTCTATTCATAAAGATCAATAAATACCTAACTACTAAAATGTAAATTTTGGTCATTATTATTTTCAGCCCACAGAGTAAAAGGAATAGAAAAAAACTCGCTCGCCATATTTTTCAGTCCATGGTGAAAAAAATGGCTACAGCATACAGATTTATTTTTGGTGCCTTCCATTAGAGGTGTCAAGAGGGGTCCAAAGTCCCGATTGACTAAAAAGCATCAAACTCAGAGTTATTAAGCAGTCAGGCAATTTTCCAGCAGTCATGCCTATATATGAGTTCAGGTACGAAATATACCAAATTCCATCAAAGTTAGAAAGGGAGACTTCTAACCTTGAGAAGTTTATATAATGGAGATGTCTTGCGAAAAACAGGGGTTTCTGTGTGTTCATCAGACCACGTGCAAAGGATACCTAAAAAGTATAAAAGTTAACTTCGAAATGTAAAGAAATTAAGAAATTAATTACCAATTGAAGATCAACTATGGTATCAATTCATCGTTTTGAAAAGAAAATTCATTACCAAATTGCTTTTCAATTTAATTAATTTCAACCATGTCAGATGAGTATTACTGGCAAGATATTCGCCGAATTGTGATGTGCAGAGTTGAGATCTGTGTGCTCTTTCATAAGAACTGCCGTATATTGGTCAGGAAAAAATTCGTCAATAGTGTCATATTTTGCAATTGACGAGGGCACTCCTAAACGTCAATAGGTGGTGCATAGATACATATTTCTATGTATTTTAATGTAATTTCTTTTGAAAGAAAGTGGGCTGTAGGATAGACTGTGTGTTGGATATATATTTTGAATAGCTTACCACTTCTTCCTTGGTAATGTTCTGAGGTCCTATTTCACTGGCATACTTATATCCATTCTGACAAGCCAGCTGTTTGAAAATACCAAGGACGGTTCGACTGGCACATTTTGGGACACGGTTGTAAAACACCACATTGCAGGCTAGTAGTTGGTTCAGGGCCATTAAGCGTTTTTCCAACATAGCTGCTAGAGAACAGTGCTGTCCACTTGATATCTGTTGGGAGTTAATTTACCACAACCGAAATGCATCACTGTGTATTGTACTTTATTTCATCTATCCTTGAAGTAAGTTTAGTAATTTAGCTTACCGTAAAACCTCGCGTATAAGCCTAACTCTCGTATAAGCCGCACCCTATATAGGCATGTTTGGTATCAAAAGAAAGCTGAGTCTGATTCGCGTACAAGCCGCGGCTTATACGCGAGGTTTTACGGTACTTTGAATCTTTCCCACCTAGATAAATTATGTGTTATTTGGAGAAAGATAACTTGAACATGCCCTGAGTGTTGGGACAGATTTCCCCACATATTAAAGCAAGGTTATCTGTCCCAACAGAAGATGCAAAAGTAAATCTTAACGCTTATTGAAGTGTGAAGTAGTATCATAAATAATGATACATAAACTATAATCTTACTGGGGGCTGTTTCAGAAAAATAGCGATAGTTAAAGAGGCTGTTACAGAAAAACTTTTTTTGGTGTTACAGAAAAAAACTTATTTATTTACGTACGTTAATAAACATAAGTTTTCATGTAAAGATTGGCAGCCCCTACAGACATGGTGCCAATATATATAGCCTAAACACCGTAAATTTCAAGAAATTAACATAAATTAATGAATATCCGTTAGTATTAACGTAAGTTGTTAAAGCAGTTACTCGAGCTCCAAGTATCGAATTTTAGATAATAATATGTCAGCAATCTTCACAGACTCATATGTGGACAGGTTGATTTACAAATAATATGGGTGCTTCTTTCTGTATGAAAATAGGTGAAATACCTCCTGTGAGAATAGCAGTCAACCAACTGCAAACCTGATAACATAACGATCTGCACGTTACCTACTCCACGCTGACTCCTATTGGGGTTGAGGTGAACTACCTCTCAATATGCTCCTATTTATATGCATAATAAAAGCATTACCGTATTCGACGTTATAAGCGCCCTGGGCGCTTGTAAAATTATTTTCATGGCGTTTTTAGTAGTTAAGAGTTTAATTGTCACCAAAACCGTGAAACTTGAGCCTTTGTTTTAGTCCAAAGATGTCCCAAAAGGGGGGGGGGGCGCTTATTAGGGGGAGGGCGCTTATTACGTCGAATACAGTATTCCCATCCACAACCATAAGGGTTTTCATGTGTATTCATGCAGATTATACACTATATATACTTCCCTATTTATTTGTTTATGTAGACCTCCACCATAAGTGTGTACTGATTGCTCTAAGTGTACTAGCCACACATGACAAAGCCATTTTAGTTCCATCTTTGACCACAAGAGGTCATATTGGCATTGGCCCCTGCAGAGATGGCTTTCCTTCCCACCATAGAGAAATTAATATCTGTATTTTCACCCATCCATTATGCTTTAGAGAGGCCTTATATGCTATGCTATTTTGCTCTGCCTTAAAGAAACACAAATGATGGTTCTATAAATATTAAATTCATGCTAGAGTTGGGAGAGGTCTGAAGAGGTCGAGTTGCTGCTTTAAATAATGTTAAGCATTAATGTAAATTCTCTATATTTACGCTATTTTTACTGTAACAGCCCCATGCCAGAGATAACTTATAAATCCAGAACAGCTTTAAAATGCCCACCTTTTCTATAAGCTTGCAGTTGGATCGTCTGAATGGTGTAGAGTCGTTCTGTAAATTGGAAGCGTGTAGCAGGGCAAGTAGAGGAGGATGCTGTATATTCAATCTCTGATAGGAGAAAATTAACATATAGGAAAGAAACAGCAGGGAGTCCAAGCTGTCTCCTGAATGACTCCCCTCTTATAATGACGCCCTGGGCTACTTCCCAATGGGCACAGAACATTGAATCAACATTGATAAATGGTTGTCAACATTGATTCAATGTTGATTCAACAATGATTCAACATTGAGCAGAATTTTGTGCCCACTGGGTTAAGGGAGTCACTCGGGAAAGTGACTCACTTAGGGAGTCACATAAGGATCTGGGCTCCCCTAAAGAGGGGAGTCATTCCGGAGGCAACCTGGACTCCCTTGTTTCTTTTCTCTGTGAAGATGCAGTCAGCAGTGGCGTAGGAAAAGGGGGGGGGGGGCAGGGGGGCCCTGGCCCCCCCTATCACTGATTAGGGGGGGCCTGGATATGTTTGGGCCCCATAAGACCTCCAATATAATACACACAATTTCCAATATTTGCCTCTCTCACATAGGGAAAAGTAGGGGTAGAGGGGCCTGGGCCCCCAATCAAGTCAAGTGAAGTCAAGTTTCACACATTTTTATTTAACCAGAAAAGGGGTACAATGGCCATCTTCTCAGTTGGTTTCCGATGAGTTAGTTATAGCATACTACCGCCCTCTCCACCATATGTGAGAGCGCCATATGTGAATGCCCCGATTGAGCCATGTAACATCATGCAACCGCTTGGCTATGGTGATCTAATGAAGTATGTCAAAGGTATCAAAATAAATAAACCCTCCTCTATTGAACATGTAAAATCATTTGTGGTTAAAGATGCTGTTTTTGCTACATCAGAAGTTATACACTGTATGTACAATAAGTGTCTCAGTCAGTCAACCTTCCCAGACATGTGGAAATGTGCCACAATAGTTCCTCTGCCGGAAAAAAGCCAACTCACTAGATGCTAATGACCTAAGACCAATTAGTCTACTTCACATTCCAGGCAAACTGTTAGAGAAAATTGTATGTAATAGGCTGCAAAACCACATGCGTGATTACAACCTGTTAACGCCGAGCCAACATGGTAACAGAAAAAAACATTCAACTCAATCAGCTATCAGTGCTCACCTATGCAATATCGTAGAAAACATTATATTAGACAAGCCCACTATATCCTTGTATCTAGATTATAAGAAAGCATTTGACACAGTCCGCACCCTATACTCATTCAGAAACTTCAAGAATTTGGACTAGATGAAAACTCATGCATGTGGTTTAAAAGATATCTAACTGGAAGAACACAGTGTGTGACTGCCAATGATACCATATCAAGCAACAGAGAGATCATGTATGGAGTACCTCAGGGCTCAGTTTTGGGACCTGTACTGTTTTCTATTTATATAAATTCACTCCCAGACCTGCATGATTATAACATTACATTGTATGCAGATGATGTGGTGATCTCCGTAAAAGCTCAAACTGTCCTCATGGTGTGTAACTAATAGCCTTACAATTAATGAGAATAAGACCAAGTGGATGATCTTCAATAATGTCGACCATATTCATCCGGTTTTTCAAATATATGGGGTGGTAATTGAGAGAGTATTTAAATTTAAATACTTAGATCTCACCCTAGATCAAGAATTAAAATTTATAGAACACAGAAAAGAAGTGTCACGTAATATCAGGGACAAAGTAATTCAACTGGCTAGGGTTAGACCATATGTGGAAACAGATGTTGCTCTCACTGTGTACAAGACAATGGTGCTGCCTTTGTTTGACTATGTAGACTTTGTATGGGATAGACTAAACAAAGGGGAGAATAAAGCCTTGCAATTATTACAAAACAAGTGCTTGAGGACTGTTTACCTGGTCAAACTGGAGCAGAACCCTGTATATACCACAGCTCAGTTGCATGCCATGAGCCACTGTCTCGAACTTGACATTAGAAGAGATATTCGTTTAATTTTCTATGCTTTTACTCTCTTAAAGGATGATAGATATGTAAATAATAGACCTATACCAACACGTAGACATGTAGGTAAAAGATTGCATGTACCACGGTCATAAAAACAGATAGTTATTAGAAGCTGTGTGTGTAGAGCAATTAAGGTGTGGAACAGGCTTAAAGCTGAATACACGTTGATTGAAGACCTTAATACCTTTAAAGTCTCAATAAAGAGAAACTATAATACTTGTTTCATGCAAGTAGCATAATATTAGATACACTCATCCCCTTATATGTAACAGTTTTATATGACGACATCCCTCATCTCATCTCATCAGTTTTATATCGCCAGTAGTAAATATATGTTTATTTTAGCCCATGAATCTGTAACCTTCTTTATATATAGACTGGCATGACTATGAGTTGTTCTTCAAGATCCCTACAAAAAGAGAAAGGGGGCTTGGAGGCAGAACGGCAATGCGCCGAATCCAATGATCTACCCAATAAAATACTTTTTTTTTAAACTTACAGTTTCAAATGCAACATACCGTATTCGACGTAATAAGCGCCCTCCCCCTAATAAGCGCCCCCCTTTATGGGGCATTTTTAGACTAGAACAAATGCTTAAATTTCGCGATTTTAGTGACAATTAAACCCTTAAGTACTAAAAACGTGTTGAAAATAATTTCATAAGCGCCCAGGGCGCTTATTACGTCGAATACGTTATATAATACATGCTTTTTTTAACAAACTTCTACGCTATATTCATGTGATTAAGCTGTTCAATCAGAACTAAGGGGGGCTCAAATACTGCTCTTCTGTACAGTTTCAATATAAGTGTGTATATGATACATGATGCGTATAAGGCAATGCTTAAACTTGGTTGGAGTGGGCCCCCCAGCCCCCCCTCCCCCCAATGAAGATTTGCTTCCTATGCCTCTGAGTCAGTATATTGTAATTGAGGGGAACTGGGAAGTCTGACTCCGGTAAAACATCTTCCTCTATGTAACTTATTTCACAAACAGTACCAGGCAGTCTGAGCACTATGCCCCCCTGAAGGGGTTAGCCATGTAGAGTACAAATCAGCAAAATACTTATATACTTATGCTTTTATATATATATTATATATATATCATATATATATCATATATATTATATATGTGTGTGTTATATATATATATATATATATATATATATATATATATATATATATATATATATATATATATATATATATATATATATAATATATATATACAGACAGACAGATATATAGAGACAGATCGAGGGAGACATAGAAAATCAGAGAGTAACATACAGAGACATAGAGAAATGGAGAGAGACAGAGAGATACGTAGACAGAGGTCCACGATAATCTGTTTGCAAGACAGGTTGATGCGACCCAAGGTCTCATTAGTGGTGAAACCAGGAGTTCAGATTGATTTGAGTGGATCTCTGTGAATGCTGATCAATTTCATTTTAAAACAACATTTAAAGATTGGTTTCACAACTTTACCGTGGAGAATTGAGCTGTGGAGGATGAGATTCAGTTTCTCCATGGGGGTGTGGAAAACGGCCCGTCCCATTCAAAACCATGGTATAGTTGTTTCTCCACATGAAATAAAATACAATACACACCTGTCCTATTGTTGGCGTACAGTTGAACCATCTGAACATGGCAGTGAGTGGGTTACAGGTTAAAGCAGCAAACAGGACACTCAGAACAAGAACCGCTGCCAGCCACTTCAAATATGTCTTCATTTTGGCTTTAACAAGGAAAACATGAATGAGCGTTCAAAGATGTCGGAGAGTCGTGATGGTTACAGTTACTTTATAGCCACTGAATTGTCAGCTTTTCAATAAGATCACAGAGGGATGTGTCTCACGAGATCTGGCCAATGTGAACATCTTTGGCTGGGTGCCATCTTTGGCTGGGTGCCATCTTTGGCTGGGTGCCATCTTTGACTGGGTGCCATCTTTAATTGACTGGGTGCCGTCATTGACCGGCTTGTTAAAAATGGTTTATTTAGGGGAGATGCAGATATAAATGGAACACTTATTACTAATTTAAAATGTTATTATATCCATTAACCTCTTCAGCCCATTTATATCTTCATCTGCCCCAAATAGACTTTTTTCTATCAAGCCGGTCCAAGATGGCAACAAGTCAAACCGGTCACCCGGTCAAAGATGGCACCCAGTCAAAGACGTTCACATTGGCCAGATCTCGTGAGACACAGTCAGAGGTGGCATGCATGGATCGGGCAACAAATGGCTTAGTGCATTAAAGCAGCAACTTTACCTCCTTAGACTCCAGCATAAAGTTATCACTTATGGGACAATCATTTGTTTTTTTTTAAGGCAGAGCAAAATAACATAGCATATCAGGCCTCTCTACAGCATACTGGATAGGTTAAAAATACAGATGTCGATACGAGAAGGAAAGTGACCTGTGCAGGGTCCAATGCCAATATGACCCCTGTATTAGAAGATGGAACTAAAATAGCTTAGTCTTGTGTGGTTATTACACTTTGGAGCTCAGAGCAATTGGTGCACACTTATGATGGAGATTTACATACTTCCAATAAATAGGGAAGTATATGATGTATGATCTGCATCAATACACATGAAAACCGTTATGGTTGTGGGTGGGAATAGTGCTTCCATTGTGCATATAAATAACCGCATAGTGAGACGTAGTCCACCTGTAGTCTAATAGGAGGCAGCATGGAGCAGTGGAGTAGGCAACCCGCAGATCATTCTGTTATCCGGTTTACAGTTGGTTGACTTTTACTCTCATGGGAGGTATTGAGCCTATTTCCATACAGGAAGAAGTTCTAACCTTATTTAAGAATTAACCAATCAACTCTGTAAAGATTTCTAACATATTAAAATCGAAAATTCACTGCTCTGAAGTAAAGTTGCAGCTTTAAAACACTATGCAACCCTGAGGGGTTAAGTATACAGCATGTCAGAAGTATGTTTAGAAGGTTGGTAAATGAGTGTTAATTTACACTCAATTAACCCTTTACTGATTTTAACTTACTTGAGGTTCACATTCATTTGTCCCTGGCACAATATTGAGGCTTCAAGCCGATTCTTCGTGAGTGTATCATCTTTGAAGGGTCGATATGATGCATGCATGAATGCATCACTAGCAGCTAGGCTATACTCACCAAATCATAACGACATTTACAAGGGCATAGTGAACGTGCTGCCATTAAAGGGTTACAAGGACCTTTCTCATTAGTTGGACGTACAAAGCCTTTACTGTCGCCTTTCACCTAGATGTCCTTTCGAATACTTTTTTCATGGCGAGAATTGAATTAGGTGCATGCAGTGATAAAATGCTAAATCTCTATTCAAACAGGATGTATATTGTTGACATTCTGATTGAAGGGTGAAGGGAGCCTGATTCACCAGCATCTAATCCTTTAAGGATTCATGTAACTAAAAGATGACATTTGTCGTCATGATGCACCAATGCAGCCCCGGCGAGTAACTCACCAGTGCTACATTAGTGCATTATACCAACCCTTCGGGAGTGTCTCAACCCCATAGGGTCAGCATGATGCTTGAATGCTGCACTGGCGAGTTACTCGCCAGGGCTGCATTCATGCATCATTAATGCATAAATGCAATATGCATTAATGCGCTACGCCATCCTTAAAGGGCTAACAGAGAGGTCATTCCCTTGGAAACGGCTGTCAATTTCTTAACATAACATTTTCATGAAAAAAACCACCTCATTAGACCATCTAGAGAGGTTTTTACTTTCTCCTCTGTGAATGGGCGACACCCGGCTCCCAGCAAGTAACATGTTGACCATGTGTCATAAATCATGTGTCTCACGAGATTGGACCAATGTGAAACCTTTTGACCACGTGCCATCTTTGACTTGCTGCCATCTTTGACCAGCTGCTATCTTTTACCGGCTTGCCAGAAAATGATATTTTAGGGCAGATGAAGATATCGATGGGCTGAAAAAGTTAATAGATATTATAAAAATTTAAATTAGTAATTAGTAGCCGATTCATATTTTCATCTGCCCTAAATCAACCAGGTCAAAGATGGCATCCAGATGAAAACTTTCACATTGGCCCGATTTCGTGAGACATAGCCTTCTGTAACCCTTTAAGTAGTATCGCCGGACCATTTTTATATAATGACACAACATATAAGTGAATAGGGAAAAAGATCTTGGTGGTTGAATTACCCTCACCCTGGATGACATTCTAACCGGTTTTGGTAGTAGTGCCATGGCCATCATCATAGTCCACAGATAGTTTCTACCTTTAAACAGGTAGGCCCCCTTGAGTGAAATAGCCACACTAATGAATTTATCTCTTTCCATGTACCAATGTTCACTATAGAAGTCAATGGCATACAGGACTGTCACCTGGTGTTACAACTTGTCTATACTGATAAGAACCCACCTACTAGGCCCAGGAGATTGCCTGATGCTGGCTGGCGGTTTGTTGTATCATTTCCATGCCAGAAGGGTTGTGTTCAGTCAGTTTAGACCTACTTGTGATAATTTACCGTAAACTACCAATTAAGTATTACATTAAAAATATTCATAAAAAATATGTTTCATAAGTGGTTTACCTTGAAAGGAAAGAATTATAATTAGTGGCAGTAGTATAGTATGTATCGGAATGGGACTATGCTTAAGTACTGTTTATTACTCACTCGATATGCAGCCAATCAGAGGCCGCCATTTGGTCACGTGACCCGTTGCCATGGTAACGTGACCTACTTAGGACTCTCAGCCAATCAGAAGCCAGCATTCTGGGTGACCTACTGACCTACTTAGAAGCTCCCAGCCAATCAGAGGCTGGCATTCTGGTAACCATGGTAACGTGACCTACTTACGTGACGTGACCTACTTAGGCTCAGCCAATCAGAAGCCAGCATCTGGTAACTATGGTAACGTGACCTACTTAGGGTTTGTTTGTAAACAACACCACGTGGCTCTCTTGTTTGTAAACAACACCACGTGACACGTGACTGTTTGTAAACAAACAAAAAAAAAGTTATATAACTTATATATAGAAAATAAAACACAACAAGATAATTTCTTTTTTTTTCATGTTATGCTAAAATTATATTTTCAAAAAGCACATCTGTTACAGTGTCTATGTGTAAGTACGCGCGTTCTCATTCAAACACTATAACACTATTATACTTTAGCAGCAGCAGGTAGGGCAGGAAGAAAAGCAAGAGCACAAGCAGAAGCGACGACACCATTTGCACCCTCCGGCCGTCGCGTTGGTAGCCCTACTACCCGTCGCGCATTCAACTGGAGGCTTAAGTGTGACAAATGACGATTCTTTGTCGACGCGACTACTAACATCAGCAGCATCAGCAGCATCAGCAGCATCGGCAGCAGCGGTAGCAGCAGCAGCAGCAGCGGCAGCAGCAGTAGCGTGAGCATTAGCAACAACAGCAGCAGCGGCAGTAGCAAGGGCAACAGAGCGTACACTAGCAGCAGCAGTCCTAACATCAGCAGCGTCATCAGCGGCGACATCGGCAGCCGCAACAGCATCAGCAGCAGCAGCGTCGGCATCGGCGGCATTAGTAGCTGCATCGGCAGCAGCAACAGCAGCAGTCACAGCCGCTGCGGCAACAACAACAAGGCTATCACAACCAGCGTCACTAACAGCCGCAGTAAATGCAGCAGTAGCACGATGAGCAGCACTAGCAGCAGCAGTAGCAGCGGCTACAGCAGCAGCTTCACATTCGCGCGCTGCTTCATCATACCGCTTCATGTCACGGTCGTAACTTTCCATCATGGTGATCTGCAAATTGAGGCGTGGTGATGGTGGTGGTAGTAGTAGTAGTAGTAGTAGTAGTAGTAGTAGAGAGAATGATGATGATGAAGACGGTTTCACTCCCCCTTATCTACCCTTACTCCCCCCTTTTTTCAAGCCACCGGCCAGCTGCCCACTCACGGCAGGTCTTTAGATTAGCCTTAAGTCGCTTACTACGCGCTCATCATCCCTCTAATCACATTTTCCAGCCGCCGGCCAGCTGACTGCTGACGACAGGAGAGGGTGATTTTTTTTTCTTTAGATTTAAGCCGCTTACCACATGCGCACCCTCTAGTCACAGACAGAGTGACAGAAAGGGAGGGGGTCACTTTGTTCACGCTACCTGTAGTTGTTTTCTATACACACTCTAAGCCCATGACCTGCTAATCCTTTATACAGGTAACACGCGTTCAACTAATTACACTATTGTATGACAGTCGGTACACGGATTAATTTTAAACCACCCTCCCATCTGGATCCATGACTGGTGGGTGGAAGGATCCAGCTGAAAAGCGTGATTAGGGCTTTTGTTTCTCTTATGATAGCAGCAGGTCAGCATGCGACAGCTGAAAATGTCAGACTAAGTCGAACTCTCGCCGCTCCTATAAAAGACTGAGACGCATTCTCTTTCCACACACCCTTCTACCATCGCCGCCGTCACCGCCAGCCAGCCAGCCGACCGCCGCCACCGCCTGCAGTCACCCGGCCGCCCCTACCGTCACCACCATCACGCCAGCAGGGAATTTCGAGCTGAGTCTGCTTATTGCTTATTTTTTTTCTTTGAGCTTTTTGTTTTAAAATTTTTATTTTCACTCAGTCTTTTTTTTTCGGAGGAAAGAAATATGGCGCCGCAGAGGGCGCAAGTTTTTAAAAGACGGACACACGAACAAAGTGCCCTCCTCAACTGCCCGGCTATTTTTTTATCTCAAAGGAGAGAGCGTCACGTAGTTGAGGTTCACGCTTCTCTTGAAGTGTTCCGAATTCTCCAGAAAAGCAAAGCCGAGTGCCAAAGAAATCGTCGTTATACAAGAGCGGAAAAGGAAAACATAGCGACATGGCCGAGAGCCGTCTTCTCTGAACCGTATTTACTCCACCATTGCATAATAGCCGCTCTCAGCGCCCCCACTTGGGAGTGACTGCAGCTCCCACTCGGTGGGCGCGCGTTGTGGCCGACGTGAACACGGTCTCTAAACGTTTCGACGTCGTCACTTGTTATCCCGCATATTACAACGCAGCCGAATTGAAGAAGATAGGGACGCACTATTTTAAACCATACGCTCCAATATGTATTTGTCACCGCCGCGCTCGCACTCCTTATTGCTTTTTCGAGACGATCGTGTCGATCGAAAGAAAAAAAAGCGGCAAAGCGACGAGCTTTGCCTAAATGATCAAAAAAAAAAAAAAGATTGATCTGCGCTTTTCTCTCCTACTCCCCTCCTCCTCCTCCTCCTCCTCCTCCTCTTCTTTTTTTAAAAAATAAATATTTGTATCAGACTCCTCTGGAGTCTGATACAAACATTTATGACTATTGAGTGAAAATAGAATTTATCGCAAAAATAAAAAGAAAAAAAAGAAACTTCTGCTGCCGCTACTGTGACACCGTCCGGTATCAATAAAAAGGTCCGCTGACTTTTCTCCACAACCATTAACTACCGAACGTTCGAGTGAGAAACACAGCAGACAGTCAGACACACAACTACTCTCTGACGCGTGCTGAAAAAAACAAAAATGTCGAGTAGTAAAAGCAAACTCTTCACAGAAATTCATTTTGACGCTCGACTACAAGGACCCTTTAGTTGTATCATTAGCGGTCCGTCGGGTTGTGGAAAATCGCGCTTGGTGGATCAATTTCTGAGCGACGTGAACAATTTGGTCACGCCGCCGTAATGGAAAAGACTTTTTACCATTACGGCGAGTGGCAACCTCTGTTTGAAAAAATGCAAAATCAGTACGGTGTGGAATTCAGAGAAGGTCTTCCTAGCAAAGAGTCCATAGCGGGAGACGTGGAAGTAGCAGAAGACGCTTTACGACCACACACTCTACTGATATTGGACGATCTGATGAGCAGTTCCAATCAGCAAGTGGTAGCTGACATCTTTACTAAATACTCCCATCACTGGAACGTGAGCGTCATATATATCACTCAGAACCTATTCCAGAAATCACCCGACTTTCGAACTATGAGTCTGAACGCTCACTACATGATCGTTTTCAAGAACCCGTGCGACATGGGGCAAATAGCTAGTCTGTCTCGCCAGGTGTTTCCCTCCAACGCGGCGGCCCTCTCTAGTATATTTACCCATGAACTCAAGCGACCTCACTCATACCTCCTTCTGGACTTCAAGCAGTCAACACCTGACGATCTGAGAATACGCTCCTCTTTGACATCCATACACTCTCAGCTAGTATTCGTACCGCTAGACAAAAAAAAGAAAGAAGAGAAAGTAGTAGCAAAAATGGCTTCTCATCTACTCGAAAGACACTTTGGTACTCTCAAGCACTTAGCTAAGTGCTCGCCAAAGGACTGCTCGCATCTAATAGACTCTGGAAGCGACGATCTGATCGCAGCGTTGAGTGAGATCTGTCACAATTTACTCGTAGGGAACATCCCGCTCAGCGACAAACAACTGGACAAGCTTCGAGAATCGGCTGACGTGTTGAGGGAGGTCGGCAAAAAATCTACTCCCATAAAAAAAAAGAGACGCGTCTTGGTACAAGAGGGAGGTTTCCTCATTCCGGCTCTCATAGGGATGGCCTTACCGCTTATAAAGAGCATTCTCCGTATATGAGACACCTCATTCGACACCTACTCGCCGACAGTACCACCACTACCACCACCGCCAGCGCCATCGCCACCGTCGCCCCCATGACAGACTCAGAGCAGCAACAACACTACAAACGCTTAGCGCTCGTGGATCCTGAGACGCTCTACAAATCATCACGAGCAGGTCTACTTCATCATGTGCCCACTGCTGCTACTACTAGCGCTGCTACTACTGCAGTCGCTGCTGCTAGTACTTCTACTGCTCCAAACCTTCCTCCTCTTCCTGATGAGCGTAGTGAAAAGAACAAGAGTTCCGCCGCCTCCTCTTCCACCCCTGCCACCGCCGCCCGCCTACCTACCGATATGGCCTATTACCACAAGCAGGCAGAACAATCCCTTCATCCCAACGCGGCATTGCACCAGGTGCTACAGTTTATCTACAGGGACTTGGACTTAGTGTTGAACGATCCCACTTTGGAATCGCGCGAGAAAATGTTGAAATACTGAAGGTTGTTTAATAGATTGCAATTTTTTCTCGCGAATCCCAACAACAGCAACATCTCTTCGTCCTACACTTCTTCGCCACCGGCTCACCTCCGTCAGTCTGCTGAAGAAGCCAGCGCGTCCCTACTTGAGCGGTTGGTGAACCAAGTTCCCAAGAGGAATCGCATCCGGACCGCTGCGCTGTACAATAAATTGGAGAAATCCGGTGTGGTCAAGTGGAACGAGGACGGTGCGGTGCGCGAGATGTCGGGTCGGAGAATACCACCTGAGCGTCACATCAACATAGTGGAATTACTGAGCGACGCCGCCAGGTTCAGGAAGACGGCGAACAGACCGGCGGGCTACTCTCCGTTCACAAAAGCGCTGCACGAAACAGATCCCACAGACTCCTTGATCGGAAACCATCTGTATAAAGCGAGCGGACCTGGCCGACGTTTGGACACACGGCTTACTCACAGAGGTCGGAAACGACCGAGCTTCGACTCGGAAGAAGAAGAAGAAGAAGCAGCAGCAGACTCTTCTTTCCAGGTGGACGATCAATCCTCTGACGACGACGAGGGCAGTGAACTTTTCCAAACTCTGACTACAGTGAAACCACCGTCGTCATATAGGAGCGCGGCGAGTAAGAAAAAGAAAAGTCGCAACCGCCTAGCGCAGGCGTCGTACACTCCCGCTCCTGGTGCTACTCCATCAGGCCGACGATGGGAAAACCGGTGAAGAGACTGACCAAGAAGGAAAAAGAAAAGAAGCGCGTAGTAGCTAAATATACCGACGTCAAAGCACCCTCCAGTTTCACTAGCGTGACTAAACTCCAGAAACATCATTTTCGCCACCTAAACCCGGCCGTCATCCGAGATGCTTTAGTGTCGCTGGACGCCTACACTAAACATAAACCCATTCGGAGAAAATTCGCAAGGAACAAGACTATAACCGGTGCAATCGATCAGCAGTGGCAGATAGATCTGATGGACATGCAGGCTTTGGCGTCTCACAACGACCGCTTCCGGTACGTGGTGACGGCGATCGACGTTTTCTCTAGGTATGCGTGGGCCGTTCCCATTAAATCCAAGAGTGGTGCTGATGTTACCGAGGCCTTCCAAAAGATGACAGACACTGGCGAGAGACAACCACGCACTGTTCAGACAGACAAGGGGAAAGAGTTTGTGAACAAGATCTTTCAAGATCACTTGAAGAGCGAGGGCATAGAGTTTTTCACTGGCGAGAACGACGACATCAAAGCTAGTCTAGTGGAGCGCTTGAACCGCAGTCTGAAGGAGAAGCTGTGGCGTTATTTCACACACAAGCGCACGTATCGCTACGCAGACGTACTGCACCATGTAGTGTCTTCTTACAATCGCACTCACCACAAGACGTTGAAAATGGCGCCGGCTCAAGTCAGCTCGGAAAACAGCGAAACAGTTTTCTACCGACAAGATCTCCCAACTAACAAACAAATTGACGAAATATGGAAAAAGAAGAAAAAAACAAAGACGTCTGCCGTCGACGTCATCGCTCCGGGTGACAGAGTGAGGATGTTGAGAACTAAAGGCGCCTTTGACAAAGGGTACGAGGGAAACTGGCGCGAGGAAGTGGTCGACGTTGCTAAAACGTTGGGAAGCAGAGGGTTCGAGCTAAAAGACGACAAGGGCGATGGAGATAAAAGGCGTCTTCTACCCGGAAGAGGTTCAGAAGGTGTACAAGAGTCGTTACGACAACAACTACCTGATAGATGAGGTGTTGCGCCGCAAGACCTTCGACGGTAAAGAGCTAGCTTTCGTACGTTGGTTAGGTTACGACGACAAGTTCAACGAGTGGATCCCCGTCAAAAAAATAACGTAGGAAAAAATGAACATCACCCTACCTAGCAACAGCTCTATGGAGTATTATCCTGACAACAGCTTGACGTCTTTCCGAACTCACTTCGACTCACCGCTCCTTCTGCCCAAAGCGTACGGAGCGGCTCTGACTGAGATCATCCTCCCTACAGAATGGACTAACGTGCACGACGACTTGATCATCGTTGTTCCTCTGCGCACCAAGGGTTCGCTAGAGGAGGCGATCAACGTTTTAAAAGACGCTAAATTCGCCGAAAGAAGAAAACCGCAGGTAGACTGGAGGGGAATGAAAAACGCGAACGGTCTGAGCAAGCTAATCTTCAGCAAAAATTACCCGCTGAGTGGGAAGGAAGCGAGCAATGTAACGGTGGAAGAGATGTCAGACACGTCGGAAGAGCAGCGATTGAAACCGGAAACAAAAAGGTTCAAGAGAGAGGTCGACTTGAGACAGACGAATGCCGTATACAAGCAGTTCTTGTCCCCGGCCGTGAAGAAGAAGGCGATCAGCGATCAAGCAAGACAGATGATCGAAAAGATGGAGAAAGACATGGGAGAGAGCAGTTTTATGCCAAACATATTCGAGATACCTCCTATTTTCACCGGAACCAACCACACCCTAGTCGAGCGCTTGAGTGAGACGTTGGGAGATGACAGACTAGAGGGCTCCAGCTTCCTGCTCAAACCGATGGGGATCTTATCGTACGACTCCAAGACGAAACGCGTCACCATCAAACCGCCGAGACACTGTGCTATCCTGCTGACTCAGCATCTCGCATGTGTTCTAGGCTTCGGAGAGAAGACGTGTTTCGCGTCGCCGACTACCGGCGCCTACTCGATGGATGTTTTCGGGGACGTGCACTCTGTGTACATATACACCGACATGATCCAGGAGAGACGTGTGGGCGACATGCAAGTGCCGCTGTTACGCTGCGTCGCGGTGGACAGAGGCGGAAGGCGTCGAGGTGGCGTAGAAGCTATCAGTTTTTCCCATTTGGATTATTTCCCCTTGAAATCCAAGAGGTTTACCGAGGTCAGCATCTATTTAAGAGACCGATCCGGCCATTCTATCCCATTCAGTAGAGGCGAGGTGACCGTGACACTTCATCTGAGACCTATTGAGCGCTAAAACAAAAAAAAATGATGCGTGAACGCGTTCCGTACTTTCCACCCAAGCGCACCGTCGGCAGAGGGTACAGCGATTACTACAACGCGCAGCTGGGCAACGGCATCAACGTGTACAGCGGGCGCTCTTTCCAGAGCGGGCACGGTTTGGGCGGCGCTCTGTTAGGTCTGATGCGCTCGGCTACCCCGCTATTGAAGTCAGTGGGAAAAACGCTGCTCCGCGCCGGTGTGGGTGTAGCTAAAGATGTGCTGGCGGGTCGGACTTTAAAGAGCAGCGTGAAAGACCGAGGCGCAGGCGCTCTGAAGAGACTGGCGAGTACGGCGTTCTCAGGAGGAAAGACAACTGGCGCGTCTAAGAAAGGGTCGAAAGGTCGCCGGCGTTCTCCTCAGACGGGCGGTGGCTCTTGCAAGAGACATAGAGGGGATGTATTCGACCGGTAAGCGCCTAGGCGCTTAGGTATAAATAAAAAGACTGGAGGCGGCCGGCGTCAGTCTGTCGTCCGCGTGAAGAGAGAACACAATGGCTTACGTACACGAGAGCAGTAACGAGTGCGCGCTCTCTGAGCTCGACCTGCACACCGTAGCGCCGACTCAGACTACTATCTTAAAGTTGTCTTTCCTCGGGATAGAAACAAAAAACTCTTTAGAGGATGGAGGTAACATAAATTTCACCATCAACAAGTCGCAAGAGTACACAGACCTGAATGAGAATTACCTTCATCTGGAATGTCAAGTGCTGAAAGCGAACGGAGCGGCGCTAGAGGACACCGACGCGGTAGCTCCGGTGAACAACTTGGCTCACTCGCTCTTCAAAGACGTCCAAGTCTCCATCGGCGGTTTCAAAGTGTCTGGCAACACCGAGACCTACCCTTACCGAGCTTACTTGGAAGGGTTACTCAACTTCAACAAAGACGTGAAGTGCGGCGTCATGAGCGCCCAGGGGTGGCATGAAGATACGCCTGGTCAGTTTGACACGTTGACTAACGCGAATGCGGGGTACGTTGCGCGCAGGAAGCTAATCTCCAACCAGCGCTTTTCGCTGATGGCGCGACTGCACTTTGACCTGGCTCATCAACCGAAGCTCATCGTTGGAGAGACAGAAATCAATCTCACTCTGAAACAGGCAGCGCCCTCTTTCTATCTGATGTGCGCCCCTGACGCAGGCTACAAATTGAAGATCTACAAAGCAAAGCTCTACGTGCGACGTGTGTTGGTGGCGGACGCTGTAGCGGAAACGCAAGAAAGAGCAGTGATAGAACACGGCCCCTTCGACTACCCGGTGAACAGAGTGGAGGTGACGACGTACGCCATCCCTCAAGGTAACAGAGATCACAGCTACACGCACTCCAACACAGGCCAGCTTCCCAAGTCGATGATGATTTGCTTCCTGGACCACGACGCCTTCAACGGTAGCTACACCAAGAACCCGTTCGAGATGAAGCATTACGACATCAGCTCGCTTCAAGTGATAGTGAACGATCAGAAAGTGCCGAACGACGCTTACGTGCCCGACTTTAAAACCAAAGCGGCCGTGAGAGAGTACTTGGCGCTACACACGGAAACGGGGATGTACGAGGGCGCGCGCTCCTGTGGTATTTCATACGAGCAATTCCTGAACGGTTACACGGTGTTCCCCCTCGATTTAACCCCAGACAGATCGCACGACGGGTGTCGCGTGAACCTTATAAGAGCGGGTCAGCTGAGGGTGGAAGTCAGTTTCCGCTCGGCGCTACAAGCGACAACAACGGTGCTACTCTACTTGGTGTACGACAACGTCGTCGAGCTGACCAGAGATCGACATCCCATCACCAACTACCACATGAACTGAAGACAAGACAGCAGTACTTAGCGTATTGTATGAATACGCTTGAAATAAGTAGAGTGTTGAAGGAAAACGTTCACACAAAACATCGTTTCCTAGGTGTTTTCTCTTGTGACACTATTCCGAAGCACCCTATCAAAGACACTTGTTTCGTGAGCAACACAGATCCGCAACATTTACCAGGTCAGCATTGGGTAGCGTTTTACGTGTCGAGCACGGGTGAAGTGTACTACTTTGATTCCTTCGGCTTACCGCCGCTGAGTGCGGAGTTCTTGTCTTTCGTGGAACGCTCTGCTCCGTTCAAGTGGCAAAGAAACCGCGTTCAACTACAAGACACTTCTGCTGACACCTGTGGACCTCATTGCGTTCATTTCCTAATTGAAGCATGTCGAACAAGAAACCCCAAGAAGTGCGTCATGCGAATGAGCAAAATCCCAAAGCTGAGCGACCGGACAGTGAGTCAGAAGCTATCGATGATGATGTTGTGACAGAAATAACGGGTTGTTGCGATGGCGGACGTTTCATGGAGGCAAAGATTCTCTCTGTTGGATTTATCACAAGTCGTGCAATGTCTATTGGAGAGAGGACGTCAGGGGTGTGGTGCGAGTGACGGCGGCGTGAGACTTTGCGGCCTGTTGGGTTGCAAATCGAAGAAGCAAGCTAAAAAAGCATAAACTTGTGTGTTTTTGATTGAAATGAAAATAAAGAATAAAATGAAAAAAAAAGAAATTATCTTGTTGTGTTTTTATTTCTATATATAAGTTATATAACTTTTTTTTGTTTGTTTACAAACAGTCACATGTCACGTGGTGTTGTTTACAAACAAGAGAGCCACGTGGTGTTGTTTACAAACAAAACCCTAAGTAGGTCACGTTACCATAGTTACCAGAATGCTGGCTTCTGATTGGCTGAGCCTAAGTAGGTCATGTGATGTAAGTAGGTCACGTTACCATGGTTACCAGAATGCCGGCCACTGATTGGCTGAGAGCTTCTAAGTAGGTCAGTAGGTCACCCAGAATGCTGGCTTCTGATTGGCTGAGAGTCCTAAGTAGGTCACGTTACCATGGCAATGGGTCACGTGACCAAATGGAGGCCTCTGATTGGCTGCATATCGATTGAGTAATAAACAGTACTTAAAGTGACATGGTCCGATGATTAGGGTTAAAAAATCAATTTAGTTAAAAATGAATCAGAATGTTCCCTATGGCCATACTTCATGTGCTAGCTACTTTATTTTATGTCATTCCCTATAATTCAGCTTAAAATCTGACTAATTATCAGATTATGGCTCAATTTACTCATTTTGGAGTGCACGCTATAATTCCCCCATTGAAAAAACACTGTAAAATACTACACTTGGGCCATATCGGACCCTGTAATTGGGCTCTTATTGCCCATAGATAACATTTTATTGGGCCCTGTTCTCCAAATATGATATTGTACTAACATATGAAACACCTTTGAGCAGGATTTAAAATATGAAAAAAATCGGACCATGTCACTTTAAGCATAGTCCCGTTCCGATACATTATATACTACTAGTGGCTATCAAGTTTCCTCGGGGATACCTTCTTTCAAGATGATTCACACAAAAAAAGAATATCGTTGATACATGCCATCAAACAATGCCCATTCTCCCAAAGGACAGGTTGAAGAGATCTCTCACTTATAGTGAGGCACAAAATGTGAAGGAGTGCCATCATTGGCATTGAAGTACGATATGAAATAAAAATTATCATGCTTTGTCCAGCTAGTATATGATGCATACACTCAATATCTTAACATAAAAACTTACTTGAAGTCTCTATTTGCTTGCCACACTCAGGCATCTGTCGCCAAAATCACCCTCACCTGAAAGTCAGCCTGACTTAGACTGTGAAGAGGGTCCAGCATTGCTTGACTTTTGTGCCAATGTGAGTCCAGCATTGCCCTACCCTGCCTTCTTATATATTATACGCTTTTTGAAAGGTGATTCTCTTGTGAATTACCAGATACTAAATGATATGGCTATGACAGACAATGTTATGAGGATTCTGTTAAAACCAACGTAAACACAGCTTTTTATGAAAAAGTCACCCTTAGTCGCTTATATGGGAATTGTAAAGAAAAGTAGTATTTGAGCCCCCTTTATTTCTGCTTAGAGGTAGGGGGGGTGGTTATTCAGTCAAAATGAAGTTAGGAATGCGGGACCCATCCTAAAAGATGGTACTCATCATGAGAAACAAGAATATAACCTTCATTTTTGATTTCGAAACCCCTAACCCCCCCGTACGCCCCCTCCGAAGATAAAAAGTTGGAAAATATTAAATTAATTCAATCAGTTTTCTTGTTTCCATGGGGACTATTTCCCTTTAAATGGACATAAAACCACTTTGATGTAGAATATAAAAATAAAGTGCACAAAAATGAGCAGTTTTTAAGTATCTGAAAATTTCAAGATGGCCACCATTGGCAAAAAATACCATTTTTAAGCTGTTTTTAACCTCTATGTGGTGTAACTGACATGAAATATATATAAAAGTATTCTAAAATGGAATATAATCATATACTGTACCAAAGGCAGATATATTGAGGATTTAAGAAATCCAATATGGCCGCCTTTGGTACAAAACATTGTTATTCAAGCATCAGAAATGCTATTTAAGTGGTAGAAAAGATTTTCTTAGTTGGTATAACTATGTGTTTTCTTCTTGGGCTGGAAGTGAATAAATGATATGACCAAATGGTTGCAATATCACTTCCTGCTCCCCCCCTCCAGTAAAATGTTTTAAAAATATGAAATATTGTGTAGTTCCATTAAATACATGTAATTCGTCCTAGATGCTTTGAAATAAGGCCCTTAATCATTTACATAACAGTGTTTCGATGCTGTTGACAAACTCAATGGAGGCAAAGGAAGTAATCTTCAATTGTCAGCAGACCCCAGCCCCTGCTGACTGTATGGGCGTGTATGTATACCAGTATACTAGCTTACCAGGGATTATTGACTATGTACTGGGAGGGAATTCGTTTAGTCTACTGATTTTCCCTTAATCATGTTGAAAGCAATTATTTTACACATTTCCTGTGAATATTGGAAAATGAAAAGGTGATAAAATAATTGAGTATAGTATCTCAGCATCATTGGAGGAGCGATGAATGCAGTATGCTTAGTGAAGCCATATATCTACCCCAACCCAGGCACCATAGAGCTCTCTGACCTTCAGATGTTAAATTGGCAGAGAGTACTGCTGTTACTGATGGCCAGCAGTTTATGGTATTCAGTAAGAGGCCCTTGTTAATCAAATTTCATGCAATTTCAAATTCAATTCTTTTTCTAGAGCATATTGGGCTCTAATATGGCCATACCTATCAAGCACCGACCTTGTTATACACACCCAACCAGTATCTAAACAATAACCTAAAGAAGTATATCATAGGGAGTCACTGCTATGTTCTTACTTGCACTGTGGACTGTTTTGTTAAAACTGGACTTTGCCTTTAATACACCTGTGATCTTAAGTTAAGTTTTGATTGATGTTGTGCTCTACAGATCAATCGACATATTAAGGTGACAACCAGTCAGTTTATATCATAGTTCAGTACCCCTATAAGCATGTGTCTTAAAGTTTAGCACCATTGAGCTAATGGATTAAAATGAGCAAGTTCTAGAACAATTTACAGACACATGGTTACAGTCATAGGACAATAAAGCAGGGAGGGGCTGTCAAAACCTAGGGGCAAATGAAAAAGTGAAAATATAATGCACAGACCTTAGATGTTGATTCATTAAAAGTATTTTCAATACATATAACTATAAGCCTTGTCCAGAAACCAATATGTTTTTGATATGGTACAAGTGACTTGCTGTATAAAAGTAGGTATCCCAGGTCATTTTCAGGTGTCATTGATGCACATGTGGGAACTGGTTCGATGGATGAGCCATGTTTCAAGATGAACACAGTTTAAATATTATACAAATCGGTACAGCGGTTTAGATTTGACAGCCATTTGAAAATGTAAAAATGTTGTTTGGACTTAGCCAATTTCAGACCTTGGTCTCCACTAGATTATGGAGGGATATTGTAAGCATCCTAAAATTCCTGAACAAAATTGATAGATCCTGGGGACCCTTGATCACTAATCACAATATACATCTCCTTTATTCAAAGAAGACTCAGTAAGGTCAGACTTCAACTTACAATGTTACAGACCATCAAAACTGGAATATATTACATGTCTTCTCATAGATCTTGGACAGAATTGGTTGAATCTCACAAATTTGGTAGGGTCTCATTTCACCAATATGTCAGATATCCTGTTGGTTCTGTAGGTATCTTTTGCATAGGTCATGGAGACTAAGCTTATTTTTTTCCGGGTCTAGAAAACTAAAATTTACTGTAGAATTCTCATTTAAAAATGAGGCAAATGCTAGTTTTCCCAATGTCCTCAAGCAGTGGAAATGACCAAACTTCAGATCAACACCACACAACAGTTGTTTCATATATTAAGTTGATTTTCAGTATAGGCATAGGTCTATATAATATACATGAGTTCCAGCCAGTCTTAATCCTTTAGGGTAATTATATGATACTAAGTGACCTGATAAAAATCCTGAAATCCTCCGAAACTGCTGAAAAATCACAAACATTGCGCTACTTTATGGCATAATATTATTAGAACAAAATTTCTCCTTGACCACTGAATGCAACTTTTTATATCAACTCATTTACACTATTCCTAGAAGATAACAACACAATTATGTAGGTAATGTAACTATTAGGCTGATTACATAATGATTTACAAATCCTGATATTGTGGTTTTTGATTCAGGGTACAAATGGGCTTGCAACTGGTATTCAAATGTATAATTGAACAATTTGCATACAATCTCAAGTATGAATGTTTTGAGAGGTCATATGTATTGATATTTTATGCTATGTAGCCTATATATAGCCAATATGTAAGAACATATGCCTTCATACCTTGACTCTGGTGTGGGGGTTAGGCCCTTTATTCTGCTCTCATTCTTAGGCTGTTAAGTGTATCATCTCAGTAGTTAGTGCACCTCATAGAGCAAGGAAATACCTTTTAAATTTCCCAAAATATTTGTAAACAACATTTAAAAAAAGTACAGTAAAAAACAGAAATTGTCTAAAAATGTTGTATTTTGTTATTTAAAAATACTTCCTGAAGAGCTACCCCTGCTTGCTATACCTCAAAATGACCCCCCGAATGTTCTGCTTACAGTGGTAGACATTCCCGGACTGTATCCTCAGTGGTGTGGGAGGTAGGAGAGTGTATATTTCAGGGCAGTAGGGGGTTGAGGCCTTTATTCTAATCTCGCTCTTACGCCATTAATCATATCAACTGGATAGTTAGTGCATCTCATAGAGCAAGAAAACACCTTTCAAATGACCCCAAATATGTGTCCATAACATTTCGAAAAAGTGCTGAAAATTGTCAGAAAATTCTTATTTTTTCATCAAAAAATACTTCCAATAGGCCTACCCCCACTTGTAATACCTCAAAATGACCCCCTGGATGTCCTGCTTACATTGATTAAACTCCCAAAACTGTATCTCTAATGGCGTGGGAGCGAAATTGATATATAGACAGTGTGTCCTCCAGGGCTGCATGGATACTCCCTGGTCAAAGGTCCCGTTTTCAGATTTTTAGAGAAATTCACAGCATCAGGAGGGGCGTTTAAAATAATGATACATCTGTTTTGATACATCAGGGTGATACGCATACATTTAACCTTCCAGTAGCATATTTCAAATATGCGATACTCCAAATAGTAAGGACATGAGAGCAGTTCTAAGAGTATGTGTTTTAGAGATTTTCTACGCGAGGACACGGCCAGCGGTCCTCTACTGGGATACCTAATAAAAGTCAAGGACAGAGTAATTGTTCAGGGTGCTAGCCGGGGATAATTACCCTTGCCCAAGGCTTATAACACTTCTGCAGCTGGTCAAGTATAACCATATCAAATTTATGCTACTACTAATCTCCTTGATTATTTTGAACATCTTATATACCTGACTCTTTTCCTTTGTTCTATCGGCCAAGTGTGGTATACATTTTTATCTTACAGGGAGTCACATGCACACACCCATTATATTTATAATTGTAACTGTTGGTTTTGTAATGATGATATTGAACGAGGATCATCAGGGTTCTAGGAGAAAATTACTTGTTGACTACCCTCTTTTATCATTTGATGCCTATCCCTATCCCCTCTGTTCCCAAAACTACACTTTGCCCATAATGCAGTACAAAGGCCCCATAACTTTAGCTAGAAAAGCTCTTGTAAGTGACAGCAATTTATTTCTTAAGCTTTTAACCCCTTCACCACTGGGTTTCTGGTAACTCAATGCAATTTTGTGCAATATATTGGCTTACCGCGTGGAAGGGGTTAAATGAATTTAGTTTTGATTATAATTGACCTATGCAACATTCTACATTCTGTCTATAAAGGATTTAACATTGCTTTTGTCTAATGACAGTTATTTTGGATATTTTTAGAAACAGTACTAAACACTGAAAAATGATGTTTTTTTCCCAATGGTGGCCATCTTGAATTTTCAAAAGCTTCAAAATAGCTGACTTTGGTGCAGTATGTCATTATACACCATAGCAAAGTGATTCTAATGAGATTTCAGGTGTGGCAGACCAAATATGGATAAAATTACATTGAAAAACAGTATTTTTTGCCAATGGCGGCCATCTTGAATTTTTCCAAAACTTCAAAATAGCTCATTTTAGTCCACTACATTTTTAGACTTCACCTCAAAGTGATTTGAGGTGAATATTAAAGGATGCACACTATGTGGGAATTTTTTATTGAATTAATTAATTATTTTCCGACTTTTTATCTTCGGAGGGGGCGTACGGGGGGGTTAGAGCATTCAAATTCAAAAATGAAGGTCAGATTCATGTTTCCCATGATGAGTACCATCTTTTAGGATGGGTCCCACAAAAAGTTTGCGCTAACCACCCCCCCTATTAG
The DNA here is from genome assembly GCA_947462335.1 of Harmothoe impar. Classification (NCBI taxonomy): domain Eukaryota; kingdom Metazoa; phylum Annelida; class Polychaeta; order Phyllodocida; family Polynoidae; genus Harmothoe; species Harmothoe impar. The sequence goes on along the minus strand of OX381704.1, from coordinate 18,522,875 downwards.
AGGCTCAGCCCTCTCTGTCCTTATCTTTTCCTTATTTTAGCGGAAAACTAACAACTGAAGAAGCATTTACCATGTAGTGTTATTTATTTATAGTGGCTATTGTGTTATCCAGCAACATCGAATCAGTAATTCATCAATGATCCTGTGTAGCAAACCGGTCCTGGACCTGTGTTATATATACTTTACAGTGCACCTAATATGCTTTATTCTAACCTAGACCTTGAACCAATCTGACAAGGAAGTCATACACCACCTACACTGATATTCCTAGGCTCCCTATACGCCCAACCTAGTTAATCATTTTTTGCCGCCCCCCCCCCCCATCTGCCTGCCATCATGTGGTGACGTAAATCACATTCTGATCTAGGTCACCATGACAGCACCTCGCATGTGAGCTGCATAAGCAGGGGGGGGCACTGAGTATATTTTACAAGTATGCACAGGTGTGCAGCTGGCAAGGATACTTTTTCTACAAAATCGCCAGGGTTCACTTTCCAAGGGACGATTGCCCTAACAAGGGTCCACCTGCATGAAAATCGGCCAAACAACGGTATATTTTTCACAAAAATGTCCGTAAAAACGTGTGACCCTTTCCCTACATGGGGGGTTAGATGAGGGGGGGTCTCCATGTCGCATGTCGATTTTAAGAAATGGCCATGTCACATGTCACTAAGGAAAAAGCCATGTCATTAGTGTTACTAAGGAAACAAATTAAGAGGCATCGAGGGAGTTATAAATGGGGGTCTTGGGGCCTGCGGCCCCAGGAAAATTTAGGATTTTGAAAACACATAGTGACCTAATTTGAAGAAAGGGTTTGGTAGCCTATTTCACTCTATATGAGGTTTTTTCGTGTCACTCAGCCCCATGTCACATTTCGATTTTAAGAAATGCCCATGTCGCCATGTCGATTTCAAGAAATGCCCATGTCGCCATGTCGATTTTAGGGGTCTATACCCATACATATCATCCGTGTTTATATTAGCCGACAGGAGCAGGACACCCCCCCCCCCCTCTCTGCTCAGAATCCTTGATCCTCGACTGATTAATATGTTAAGATAAGAAACTGAGGTAATTGACATGTTTCCATGACCCCCACTCCCCATCATGGGCACTCCACTGCAGTAAGCCCAGTTAAAGATGGCATATCAGCTAAATTCTGGGGATTTTCTAGTCATGCCATATTCCTATTGTATATCCTATCACAAACAACTTCCCTTTTAAATAATTGGCACTGTCTCAGTCTATAAAATGAGCACAGGCAGTGCAATCATTTTTACTGCAGGTCGACACTAAAACTTTATATATTGTGGTACTGCATGGCTCAGTGCTTTCTCTACCAGGCTAGTTTCCCCTGTACTCACCTGGGGGAGTCAATGAGTCAGTGAAGTGAATAGGCTTTATTGTTAACTATCTCAAATCATATATTTATAGACAAATATCTTGCAAATATTGGGTAATGTTTATCAGCTAAAATTATATTAGAACCCATGGCATTCCTTTTAAAGAAACATTTTGGGAAGTGTACTAGTTGACATGCCATCTTTAACAGCAGGGTGTGTGGAGTAGAGGAGCGGGCACCAGGGAGTAGTAGTACTAGTAGTGTAGTGCCGACCTCCGTGCAGACAACACACAGACCACCAGACACAACCTAGACACAACGCACACACAACACAGGGGTAGGTATACTCTACATGTCCACGTGTCTACATGTCTCTTCATCCTAGAACAATACTGTGAGTCTGGTAAGGATACTATAGTATATAGCCTCCTCTTCAGTGATATATACACACTAACATACGAGTCTCCAATACAGCTATATTTAGGCAAAAAAAAAAGGTTTGTTTCAGGTCACCCGACCGACCCCACAAAAGAGGGCCGACCCTACGTTTTTTTATGCAATTTTGAAGAAATTTTGATGTTTTTACCCCTTTTTGGTCAATTTTGGGGGGTTCAAAAAAGTTGGGTAGTACATTCATGTTAAAAAAAAAAAAAAAAAAAAAAAATCCGACCTGCCGACCCTACATTTTCATCCCATGTTACCTGAAACAAGCCTTTTTTTTTTTGGCCTTATCAGACTCCTTCATGAAGGGTGTAGTTATATTATCAGCAGAGCTCGCAGGACGAGGCTGATAATATCACTACACCCTTCATGAAGGAGTCTGATAAAAAAAAAGCTGTATTGGGGATGAGTATGTTTGTGGATTTATTATCATTTGGCATTCGAATACATGTATCAATGTTAGGTTATTCTGGTTACATTTGGAACTACTTTTCCCAGTGAATTAATGAAGTGTATTGTCCGTATGGTAATATAGGGCATGTGAGGCCCTTGGTTTTTACCTCATGCTAGGTACACCTAGCACTAATTACCCTTCGCCCCCAACCTCCTCTGGCACAGGGTCATAAGGAGATGTTTTTCACACCTCTTCCAGCCACCAGTAACTAATGCTGCACTTCTGACCACTGACTGTATACATACACAATATGGAGTGATCATATTTCATCAGAAGGGGATGGATTTCGGGATTGGGCATTATTGGAATAAGACCAGGGCAGGGGGGGAGGGGGTTAAAGTATTCACCGCTCTTGAACAGAGGGCAGGGGGGAGATTTCAGCCGTTTTCTATGAGGGGGGAGGTTGAATATAATTTTGAGTACCTGGACAACATTCCTGCTTTAAAAAAAATGATCACTTCCCTAGTTGGTTAAGTATATAGGTCAATTTCCCTTCCTCTGATTGGCTGACAATTAGGCCAAACTACTTTCCTGCAGGTGGACAGGGTCAATACAGAAATATTTATCAGCATAGTATGCGGCTCCCTCTTTGTTCTAATGTATCAACTTCGCCAAATGATAATAAAAAGGATTCGTTGAGTTTTTGTCCCGGCATTCCCGGCTGGCATTACAGCTCATGGGGCTGATCAAAGAAAAGAAATTGCCTAAAAGAGAACGTTTTTGTTCCATTCACATTCCATCCCTAGCAACCGCCCTTTAAATCCAGAGAATTTGAAAGAAGCATGATAAACCGCCATAATGATATATAACAGCTGTATAATATATAATGCTTAGACCAAACTTCTTAAATTATAGCGCATTAGATGTGTTGCTTCTGTCTGTAAAGAGGAGGGTACGGAGGAAAGGAAGGTAGAAAGTATTTTTAAGGGAGTGGTCATTTTTTAACAGGGGGGCAGTGGATTTCCATGTGAGGGGGTCGAATTCCCCCCCCCCCCCCCCCCCACGGGAGGGGTCGAAATTCTTTTGGTACCCCCCTCAGGCAAGTCGAATTTAAATGCGGTCTACCTTTGAGCTATGGTAACACGCTGGCTTTTTCACTAAAAAGGGGTACAATTATTTTTGTCCCCCAAATCCACTAACCCCCCCCCCCCCGCTCCGTTGTTGAAAATGACCACTCCCTAATGTGGAACAGCATGAGCAGCTCTAAGCTGGTGAGCGCCTGTGTGTGACCACTGCCACAGCTGTCATCGGGGGGGGGGGGGGCACTTGATATATTTTGTATACAAGTGTGATCCTTGATTAGAGGAATGTTCGGACAATATTAACTTCGTTTTGGAGTATTTTGGCAGAAACTCCAAAAGGTGACCCTTGTTTAGAGGGAGTTTGCTGAATTCACAGAGAAGTGACTATTTTAGAGGGAATTTGGTGAAAGGTGACACATTTTGATGAAACATGGGCCTATGGTGAGAGGGAATTCGGCCAAAAACTACCCTTGCCAGCCACACCCCCGTGTTTACACTGAACATGAACCAGAATATATGATGGTAGTTTTACCATCATACTTTCTGGTTCCATTTCCCCTTCCTGTTCGCTGGTTCCAAGCTAACAAAAGGGACTGCCCAAAGCCAGCAAAATCCCAAGTTCAAGGTCATGTGGCTGTTACCAGGGCCTTCCTTCAGAAGGATTTGGGAACGAGAGTACCCCCCGCATGCATCATGGCTACCACTAGGGCCATGCATAATGCACTGGAGTGTTCTAGATACACACGACCGTCACCATGGAGTCGGATAAACATGGTGGTAACATCCTGATGTTGGGTATGTAGGACACACAGACAGACCCGGCCCCTGCAGCATGGTATAACAGTCATACTACACTGTAAGATGTAAGTGGTGTAGCTGCACAGTATAAGAGGAAGTGTTCCTTGTTTCCAGCATCACATACTGTACAGCTACAAACTGATCACTTACTGTTATCCACCATCTGCAGATTGTGAGCTCGAATCGCACCTTGGCAGTACACTGTAGCACTGTTGAAATGTGCATAAAACATCTGAATTATAAATACAAATTTATTGTACAAATATTCACTGGCTAACATAGGTGGAAATGTATGCAAAATGTTAGCAGAAGTCTGTAACTGAACAGTATGTCATGCTGGAAACCAAAAAAATATGTCATTTTATAATGTAAATCTACAGTATAAGCCATTGTGCAGCTACACTCACTTTTGACAGTGTACGGTAACATATATAATCATAATTACATGTATGTCAAAAGTGGGTTATTCTTCCTTCTTTCCTTTGGCATGAAGCCCAATGTTCATCCACGTATTTACATCACCTGCTATTGCTGTCGCTAAGCAGACCTTGAAGAAGGATGGACTTCTACCCTGATTTTGTCCTGATCCTATAACTTATAAGCCACATTGGTGATATGGCTTGCGTACTAGCTGGGGCTTATACGCGAGGTTTTACGGTACCAAATAACTTGTAATTCCTATAATTCATGTAGAAGAGATCTCAATGAGTATTTCTTTGACTGAGTGTTTGTATGCTTATTTCCATATCTATAAAAGTGTCTCTTGTATCAATAGATCACTAATTCTCCTGTGTATCTCATATGAATGTGATGGAGAAAACATATCCTGATGTCCTGCTCTGACCTGATTTAGGAAATATTTTATAGTTTCATGGGCCCTAAATCCTAATCCCCATTCTGGCCGCAATCACTCCTCAGCCGATTCCCTAGTTGGGTGCATTGGCTATAGTAAGGACTTGTATGATTGAAGAGTGTCTAAGTGGTTGTTATAGACAATTATTTTCATTTACAGTTTAGGGAGTAATGAGCCATGCAATCACTCCCCATTCATATACCTTTACACCCACAACCAATGCACCCAAGTAGGCACCTGCTTGGAGAAGGAGTGTGCACGTTATAAGACAGGATTTTGGGAGTTGAAAATATGTAACAATTATTACAAAAATAGCCATATCAGGGTCCCATTCAAAAGATGTTTCCATAGTGCCCTGCTTCTAGGTGTCCCATGATTTCACTCCACTTTCTATATAAGAGCGACCAGTGGCCCTCCCCCAGCGGAAGAGGGTCACTTATAGAGGTAAAGTATTTCTCTGCCCCTGTATTAATGCATCATGCTCACAGACATTGCTATAAGTGTTCATGATATTTTAGTTCATTCAATCTTACAGAAAATGGGTCGGCTGACAAAGAACAGTGGCAATGACATAGAGGCTGCTAATAACATGGAAAAGATGCAATTGGAACCTCTCAATGGGGCACAAGGTGAGTCAGATCAGCACAGCTCTATATATTAAGACAATGGGGGGGGGGGGCAATTTGGGCTATTTGAGGTGACCAGGGTGTGGGGCTAAAAAATGTATTCCTCTCTTAGGGGGGGGGGCAAAGTTTTAAAAAAAAGCGAAAAAGTACTTACGATACCTCGCCAGAATGGCACTTGTAAACAACACTAAGACCTTGAACTTGAATGTTTGCTGTGTTTGGGCAATCCCAGTTGTTAGCCTGGAACCAGCGAAACAGGAGTAATGCTGGGGAAACGTCCACCATACATTCCGGTTCCTGTTTATTGGTCCCAATCTACTAGCAGGGATTGCCCTAACCCAGCAAACCTCAAGTTCAAGGTCATATTGATGGTTTCCAGCGCCTTCCTGTGGCAGAATTTGGGGACGAGAGTAGCATGTTGATTATGCGCTGACAATGTCTAATGCAAAGAAACCAGTAAACCATCATAAAAAAATGTCATATTTCAGATTAGTACATCTGTACTTGAGAAACTACACCAGACTGGAATACAACCACATAGTGCATTTAATCAATGTTATGGTTCAATCAGATACATGTCAGTCTTTGAATAAAGCATAGGGTATCCAAGCATCATTTGCCCTAATTGCTTAACCCTTTAAGGATGCATGTCGCTAAAAGATGACATTGTCGTCATGATGTACCAATGCAGCCCCGGCAATTAACTTGCAGGTGCCTCATTGGTGCGTCATGTCGACCCTTTGGGAGTGTGCCCAGGCAATTCTCTGGTGAATTCTGATGAATCTCTCTTTTTTTATAGAACATGCAAGAACGAAAGCGAAAACGACTGACGAGGAAAGCGAGGAACCAAAACCAATGACACAGATTATGGAGGCGCTGTTTTTCGCTTCTGGGGGAGAATATGACTCAGGTAAGAATGTTAATTGAAGCCTCGATCGCAACTACTACTCTGTAGCCAAATATATCAAAAGTTGCCAGGTCGTTTACATTTTTGTATCAGGTCGAAAAGTTGAGAGGTAGGCGAGGTTGAAAGAACTCCGTGACAAGATGTATTGACTACTATGTATTACAATGTCACATTTAAGGGTTTAATGAAGGTGAGATAGGATATATAGGGAAACATGTTTTATCATAGTTTTTGGGTGGCTTAATACTCACCTTGGCTGCATTTACCGCCTGGTGTTGTTATATCTTAATCATGTAAGGAACTTTATAGTACTTTAGAACTTTGGATTCCTATTTGTTCTTCATGTTTGTTAAGTGGGTTTGGTGATGGTGTGCTTTTTTTACACTTGTTGAAAGGCTCTACATGTAGTGGCATCAAACCAACAAAACTGCCAAAAAATCAAACTCATAAAACACTAGAGGGTATAGTGAATTATAGCACTCTCCTGTCTTCAAAGGGATACAAACCTCATACTGTTGATCATCAATTATGCATATGGCCATTATTTACTTCCAGATGATGACACGTATGACCCGTTCGCGGGCTACGTCAACGAGGAGGGGGACGCTAGCTGTAGCGGGATGGAGGACCCGGATCCCACTTCCCCCATGGGGGTAAGAGGATAACAAGAAAAATAAAACTGCCATGCTAACATAACAATGCATGAATGTTTTTTTTACTTCATGTTGAGAAACAAAGTTACTATGCTTAAGTACTAAAGTGGCCGTTCTCCACACCCCTGGAGAGAAATTGTTGCTCATTCTCCATGACCTGTTTCTCCACTATGACATCACCAAAATAGCTATGAAACCTATTTTTAAATGTATATTTTGATAAAATTATTCAAGAATTACATCAAATGAATATAGAGATCCACTCTAATCTGTCTGAACTCCTGGTCTCTCCACTCATGGTGCATTGGATCGCATCACCCTTGGCTCCGCCACACCACTCGTGGAGAAACCTGTCATTCAGACAGATTATCGTGGACCTCTGTCTATATTCTAGTAAATTGAAAATGCTAATAGAAACATATTTTAAGCACATTTCCTCCTTCTTATAAATGCCACCGAAATGCTGGGATATGTATATGGCATTACCAAACTTAAAGCCATTTAAAGTGTTCCTTTAAAGCATTTAACATTTTCTTAAATACAAACATTCATGCATTGTAAATTCTCATGTAAAAGCTATGACAAACCTAATATCATAGGGTGCCGCCAATACATGTTTATTTTGTTGGTATACTGCATCATTAAAATACCCCTCTGCGACCTGTGGGATTTATTACTGATGAATACACTCTATGGGTCTAGGGTTAACTTAACATGACATATGGCGTGAATCCTGTGTCACACCATGACCCGGCCTATTTATTAATATAGGTGACACGATCTGCAAAAAGGGACCTTAGTGCAGGGTGAATTAAGGTCCTTTTCCCCAGTTCATGTCACATTATTTTTTATCTAATTAGGGTGAAAAGGAAAGAAATGAAAAAACTAAGTCTCTGCTTGCTCTGCCTTACTGCTTACTGCTTGCCTGAGGAGGGCTGCTCCCCTGCCATGGTACAGAGTGTCACTGCTGCTATCAGGGAGAGGCACTAGGTGGCACTGATAGTTTCTCACTAATATGTGGATAACTTAGGTTTTCTAGATAAAGAGTTCAATAAAAAGAAAATAAGATTATAAGATTCTTATTTCATTGGTATCATTATATCTGCAGACCAACGGCCAATCATACATGTAGTGGCAAGTTCTAATAATTTATTTTTTCCCAATCCAGCAAGCAATCCCAATGGGAGATCCCAACTGGCATCCGTCACTCCCGGTGAGTAGTTCACACCTTTGGCTTTTACTGCCTTATATATGTGAGTGTTTTTCCGTCTATTTTGTGTGAGGGAATGTTCAATATATAATACATGAGTTTTTCAACAAATGCCAATGGTGATACTATTCTCAGTTAATGAATCATAATTAAATCAGAGTTTAGGGATACTAATGAAAACTACACAATGAGCGGCTCGAAAGGCCGGAGGTCATGTAACGTTAGTAAGTTTTTTTAAATTCACTTTTGAGTGAGATTGTTGATGGGCAGTTTGCAATCTGTCCCACAGACGTGAGCCCCTGTACTCTGGGCTGTTGAGGTAACAGTTTGTTACTAGACGTTTCAGTTTGAATTTGGGTCCGTCGTTCTCGCATATAGCTTCTGGGTTGGTATTACCAAGTAGTCAGGGTCCCTGGAGATTATGTACATCCGAATCAAGAGTTGCTGGTTTCTGTGCGCATGCAGTTTGCCCATGTTGGCCAGCCTTGCATTACTGATATTGTTACATCCCCTTAGGCAGTCATGGACTTCTCTTTACACTAGTATATTGTTACAAGTGTGGGGAAGTCAGGTGGGACGAGATATTGAAATATTAGAAGCCACACATGATATGAATATGTTGCTGTTCTCTGCATCCTACAGTCCCTCTTTCTTTATTAGGAGAGCAATTGAACATGATATTGTGTGTACTCATGCACAATGACATTAATACAATCATTTCCATATTTCAGGTAACACCGGCCCAACTCCCTGTTCCATCGGTAGGTTGCTAATGATATGTGTAGTGTAGTATTATACTGTAATATTTTGAGTTCCCTAGAGATTAAAATGATCACATAAAGCCTAACTGGTGGCCGTCTAGATATCGTACCCATAAGGGTTACTCTTTTCTGTAAATAGGCTGATCAATATAAAATGGTTTCCAGATATTGAATTTGGAAACCCTAGGTTGGACCTAAAAATAATACTGCTCGTCAGATAACCCCAAAATTGCATCTCTGTCACAAATACTCTTATCTCTAATTCAGAAAAGAAAGTTGAATGCGGACATCTCACGAGTAGAAAACGACATCTCTGATCTTCAAACTAAAAAGAGTGTGCTGGAGGGCCAGATGAGGAATGCAAGGGAGGATAAAACCATACTACAACAAATTGCTATAGCAGAGCAAGAAATCGAGACTAAGAAGGCATATCTTAAGAGGTTAAAGGAGGAGTATTCAAATGTGAGCATGGCAAGTTCTTATGTGAAGTGATGTATTTTCCTTTTTTTCCGGAAGAATCTGGAGGGGATTAACAGAGTTGCATAATTCTACTGTGAATATGTTTATTGTAATAACAAGCAGCTGTACATACAGAGTTGCTTACTTGATCTATCAGCATTAAGTCTCCGGCCACAGAAAGAGAAATATCTGTATTTTAAACCTTTGGGATATGCCACAGAGAGGCCTGTTATGTTATGTTATTTTGTTCTGCCTAGAGGAAAAACAAATGAATGGCCTATTAACATCAACTTGATAAAGTTGATAAAGTTAAAGTTGATCAAGTTGGGGGAGGCCTGAGGAGGTGAAGATGCGGCTTTAATCTGAACAATGTTCCCCGGAACTGCATATTGTATTATATTTCTGACTGTTATTACTGGACATCGATTCTCTCTCTTTGTAGCTCTATAGTGATCGATGCCCAGTTTTGGCTGTTTTTTGCCTCACAGATTGCTTCTAGGGCAAAATCCTGACTAGGTGCCAATACATTCTCTATGCCAATGTGTAATATGAGGGTAGAAAACACTGGAACCTCAGTTAGAAAAAATCCTACTGAACAGTTTTTGAGAAAATTAGGGTTTTGTGGCATATTTTTGGTGTTTTTAGTACATTTCCTACATAAACCGTGAACGCCAGCATTTCTCACTTTTCAGGTGTTTAGAATCAGAATTTGACTTTTTTTTATTCGCAGTAGGATTTCTGAGTATCGAGCCATTCTAGAAAAGCTATTCTTTGGAAAAAATACTTAGTATTTCTTGATGATTTTCGTTGCACAAATTTAGGTTGTAATATAAAAACTGCATTGTCATCCAATCAAAGTGTTTATGCACTGTTGATAGTCACCCCCTCCCACCCTCTTCACTGTGCATTGAAGGAGAACAGGCAGGGGAGGTACACGTGTCCGTATATAGCTGTTGACCTGGGTGCTGGGTGCATTTTTAATTTATGGGGTGCCAACTGTTCATGAAAGAAAAATCAAATAGAATTTTTTTTTTTTAGTATCAGATTAATGCAACTACAATTCGTGATAGCACTTAAAGCATTCTATTTGCATTAATATGAATGGTGGCCACCTTATGGGGTGCCAAATATTCATGAAAGAAAAATCGATAAGAATTTGTTTTTTATTAGCATTAAATTGATGCAACTACAATTCGAGATTGCATTTCAAGCATCGGGGCATTCAATGAATGGTAGTCATCTTAAATATATGGGGTGCCAACTGTTCATGAATAAAAAAAAGAATAGAATTAGTTTTTTTATTAGTATCAGATTAATGCAACTACAATTCGTGATTGCATTTAAGCATTATGGCATTCAATGATTGGTGGCCATCTTGAACCTATGGGGTGCCAACTCTTCATGAAAAAAACAACTAAATTGGATGTTTTTAACAGTATAAAATTAATGCAACTACATTTCAAGATTGCATTTAAAGCATTGTGGCATTCAATGAATGGTGGCCATCCTAAACCTATGGGGTGCCAACTGTGTTTGAAAAAGGTATCAAATAGAAATGTTCTTATATAGATATCAAATTAATGCAACTACAATTCTTCATTGCACTGAAAGCATTGTGGCATTTAGTAAATGTTAGCCATCTTGAATGGGTTGAATGAAGGAAAAATCAAATAGGATTTGTTTTTTTGATAGTATCAAATTAATGCAACTACAAGTCAAGATTGCATTTCAAGCATCGGGACATTCAATAAGTGATAGCCATCTTGAATCTATGGGATGCCAACTGTTCATGAAAGAAAAATAGAATAGATTTTTTTTTCATTAGTATCAAACTACTGCAACTGCAATTCGAGATTACATTGAAAGCATGGTGGCATTCAATGAATGGTTGCAATCTTGAATTTCGAAATGAACATACACACAGACATATAGGCATGAACATGGTGTTCTCCTTCATATAGATATTCATGGATTTCTACTTCTACTAAATATAGCTTTCTGTTACATGGATGTCGATGTCCAGTTTTAGATATATATCCATATAGTGCATTGGAGTGCTATAATGTTGGACTGCTGTATATTTGTGCTTCAACTATCTACCTTTCTGCATATTGTGAGAGGCTCAATAGATCTACATTCAAATTGTTAAAGAAAATGTATTGTAACTGATTAATTGTGTTCTGTACATTTCGATTTATAGATGGAAAATGTGACTAAAGTAGCCACCGCCAGCAGGAACTATACACGCAATAAGGACATGTTCATACACTCACTGTTTCAAAAGTAAGTCCATTAACCCTTTATGGGTCCTGCATACTGCTTAATTATGTAATCCCGTTTCGTGTCAACCTTGGGAGAGTATCAACCATGTAGGATCTGCATGAGTTAGTCACCAGGGTTGCATTCATGTATTATGAAAACAAAGAGGATAGTACATTAAAGGGTTATTACACATTTGCCCAAGTGTCATCTTGTTCTGGCTAAAGATTGTGGCATGGCCGGGTACTTCTAATCTATCTACTGTCTATCTACTTTATCAAACATTATTCCCTAGAATTTAGCCTAGACTTTAGTTAATTTTCAGTTTCATGCCCAATTTAAGAGTTTTGGAGTGCATGCTATATGGGTCAGACCCCACGTAAATGGACTAATTGGTGGTTTTTTTGTCTTTTTCACCTTTCAGCAGCTATTACATGGACATACTTATTCATCACTAATATATCTTGATTTCATGTAAGAGAAAACACCCTAGGCTTTCCGGCAAAAAAAAATAATTTTTTGTCGGACCATTATTAACAGAGTTATGGCTCCTCAAAGTGGAAAAATACCCCAAAAACAGGGTTCCAGGCAATTTATTTTTTACTCAAAAGCCCCCCATTTCGTATAAGGCCATCACAGGCCTTCCTATTCAACTTTTTTTATTTGGTATATGTGTTTACTCAAATAATTAAGAGTGTTTACCCGGGTGTCTAGCCCCAAATTTTCTCCACAGCCCTCCAAATCAGAAATGACACTCGTGTATGCTCCGACACTTTTATATTTGGGGTCAAAATGCGCCCAATATTAAAGGCACTGAGATGTATCAAATATAATCCAAATAAGGAGGGGTATGGGTATTAAAGCGTGGAAAAAGAATTTTGTAATTATCTCCTTTTTTAAACTTCCCAGCGTCAATATAGTGTTTTTGGACTTTTATAAAAGTGTCGGAGCATACATCGTTTATCCTCGGTAATCACACAAATACCCGTGTCTATCGGTTCTAAGCACTCTATCTCCACGCCATGTACATATTTCTTCAATATTGTTAGCCTTTGGAGCCACAGATCACTTCTGGGTGCCCGGTAGGGACCCATTTGTCAATATCGTGTATGCTCCGACACTTTTTTCTGGTTTCGGCGCGGGAACGCTTTGCGACGTGTTGTCGTAAAAGCGCACCGAACGGCGAGAGCAGCGAACCGGTTTCCGGCAGTGGGACGCCGTACGTAACAAACAAGGCCGCAAATTGGAGGAAACGCCGCGAATTTTCGCATCAAAACCCCAAAAAGGTAAGAAAAATTGCTCAAAACGATCGAAATCCAGAATATACATGGTCTCTAGCACCCCCCGGTCGCATTTCTGTGGGTTATTATGGTATATTTTCGCTGTAATCGATGAATCTGCGTTCGTCGGTGTCGAAATTACGGCCATATTCACCAAAAGGGCGCCGAAAAGCGCGCGAATGTAGCCGGCGTGTATGCTCCGACACTTTTATGTATGCTCCGACACATTTATATTTCGCCGAAAATAGAGCTCATGCTCGCTTAATATTGCTTCCCCATGCTACATATCGATTCAAAATTGTACCTTAGGGGGCCGCCTACCCCTCCTAACCTTTTTATGTCGAATAAATGTCTTTAGGCCTACTTTAGGGGTGGTTTTGGTCTGATTCTCCTCACGAAATTGGTAAAATTTGAATTAAATTTGCCCCAACCAACCTCAAATTAAGTCTGGCTGGTGCCTCATGTAGTTATTATGATTCACACACTTCTAGTTCATCATTTTATCGTGCTTTACATATGCTGGTAAGATTTATTTGGGTGCCAGAGCCTAATATAGTGATCCTTCGATAAAAGTGTCGGAGCATACACGCGAAATGGTTAAACACTCATAGAGAAGTTAATAACAACTTAATCAAAGCAAATCCAGCGCAGGCTGTTGAAGGGTCATCTACTCTAAAATTCTAATCCAGAAATACCCGAAAAATTCCTTTGTTTATGTAGGCTACAACCCTTTGTCGACCTCGTATGCTCCGACACTTTTATATGTTTTAAAGAGAAATACTAGTTCCATTTGGCCGATCGCCTTCATATTTTAACATAACATGCCCCTTTGGTACTTCTATCAACCTGAACCGTCATTTGGCCATATTTGCAGACTTAATTTTTGAATAAAAGTGTCGGAGCATACACGATGCCTTAATATCTACCTACGTTAACATCAGTGGGCAGTAGACCAGTCAGTTGGCCTGTATAGTTAATAGGACTCACCCTAGGACAGGTGCCAGCATATTGTCAAGTTATTTGGTGCATATTATAGTCTACTGTGCTCCATATTAAGACTACCTGTGAGGCCTAAATTTATGTTAGAACTGTTAAAGTCTAGGTGTGGCTAATTACATTTGTGTGTATGTACCTTTTGCTAACTATTTTAAATCTTTTGCAGGATGGGTCGGAAAAAGCTTGCTCCAGGGCTCAAAAAGAGCAATGCGGAAAGGCAAAGGGAGAAAAGGGAGAAGAAGAAAAGGGAAGACCGAGAGCAGTACCTAAAGGACGAGCGTGATCGAAAGCACGACTCGTACATACGTGTGCGAGATAACTTGCCACAAGCAGAGAAGGACCTCCGGAAGGAGGCCGTCCGTCTCCAAGTGAGTAGAATTAGTAATTTATGTGTATGTTTAGTATGTATTTAAATATATATTAATTAATAATACAAGTTTAATCAAAGTACTCCATCACAGCTGCATAAATTGAATCAATATCAAATATTCAAAACAACATTACATGTTTGTCAATGATTCTAATTTACAGGTCGCGGGCTGGCGTGCAGGTCTAAGCGTCGATGGGACACCACTGCGAAGTGCCGCAGATCGAGCCGCAGCCACTGCCGTCGACCAGGTGGAGGTGACTGTCGACCCGGTGGAGGTGACTGCGGACCCGGTGGAGGTGACTGCCGACCCGGTGGAGGTGACTGCCGACCCGGTGGAGGTGACTGCAGATCCGGTGGAGGTGCCTGTGGAGGTGCCTGCCGGTCCTTCACGTGCGCGACGGTTGCTGGTCTCCCCCAGGCTTTTCAAGCCTGTACGCACACAGCCGACAGACGACGATGAGGTACTGGCCGAGCCCTTAGTGGCCACCCCTGTTGTAAGTATAGATCTATCAAACTCATGTAGAGCTTGTGTAGAGTTCTAGTTGAATAATTCCAGCTATTTTACTCTTTTAATTATATACATACATGTATACATGTAACATAGTTTCCTGAGTGGCAGTATGAATTAATCTTTCCCCTATGGCAGACCAAATAGTTTATATCCTATAGATGTATTCATACATGTATTCTACATTACAGGCTCCACGTCCTCCACCCGCGAAACCGTACCCTGGAAAGGGCAAGGGGAGGGGGAAAGCTGTGGGGAGCAAACGTGCAGCGCCGGACCCCTTGCCTCCCCCCCCTGCACCTCCAGTTCCGACCGTTCGCGTAAGTGCCTTTAGAACTTAATTATTATTATTAATTTAGAACTTGAATATTCTTTTAACCTATAGATCTATAGATCTAGGCAGACAATTTACATTGAGAGCTTGATAGCTCTGGAGTTAGCACCAAAGTATTGCCAATAAAAAGTTCAACACCTTTATGATGGATGCTCAAATGCAGCCTCAAAA
This sequence comes from Harmothoe impar, assembly GCA_947462335.1. Taxonomy (NCBI): domain Eukaryota; kingdom Metazoa; phylum Annelida; class Polychaeta; order Phyllodocida; family Polynoidae; genus Harmothoe; species Harmothoe impar. The sequence continues at coordinate 18,507,434 of OX381704.1, read as the reverse complement.
TTTTTACAGGCGCCCGACTCCAGCCCCGGTGCCGGTGGTAGCACCCCCGCCTCTGCACGGACCGCAGCACGACGAACCGCAGCCCAGGGCAGTCCCACCGATGGTAGCACCCCCGCCTCCGCACGGACCGCAGCACGACGAACCGCAGCGCAGGGCAGTCCCACCGAGTCTGGGCCTCCGTTGCAGACCCCGGTTAGGCCCAGCACGACCGCAGGGGTTGAGCCGCCACTGCCGAGCTGTGAGACGACGCCCCGCCACACCGGCACGACCGCCAGGCCCGGAGGGCGGCCACGGTGAAGAAGCCCCCCGCACCCGCTAGGCCCCCTACCAGGACGTCCGGGGTCAACTTCAACATAAACTACCTGCAGGACTTCGTGTAAGTATACCTAGATAGATCGCGATAATCGTGTATACATACTTTTTTTGAATATAGATAAACCGTAATTCCACATCACCTGCCATTTCAAGTCACCATTAATGTTCATTTTAAAATGATTAGATCTAATGAGTTCAATATGACCTGTATTGGTTGCGATACCTAATCACAAGATAACAATAAATGTCTGTAGTGTTTGTCATTGGTAGCACCAGGTGGTACAATTATTATGTTATTGTAAAATAGTTATTGATATTGTACATTTTGTTGTCACTTACTCATGATTTACAGATCGGCACTCAGGAACAACCCTGGGCGTATAGATGACGATGAGGGGAATGTAAAAGTAATACATGTATAGACGGTAGAACTAGAATAGTGATGGTTGGGTTACTTATTGCTGGTTCCTGGTTCCTCGTTTAGTTGTCATACTTAATACCCTAGTTAACCCTTTGATGTTGTCCTTCCCTTGATGTTGTAGTTACCTTCATGTTACATGTTGTTACCTTGATGTTGTAGTTCCAGCTATTGTTACAGTTGTAGACTTTACCTTGTTGTGGTCCTTTAATTTCTCCTTAGTTTTGAATTTGCTTGTATTTGAAATACCCCAATTTTGTGCACTGTGTTGTCCGGTTGCCAGGAATGCATTCAGGCATAGATCTGTAACAATTTACTGATCCTTACCCCTTACTTTCAGCCTCAGGACACCTCGTAAACGGGTACCAGAGGTGAAACAGAGGACACCGGGGAAGCGACGGTTACTGTACAAGATCGATACACTTCGGGCCGACATCAGGAAATTAGAGGAGGGAAAAGTACAAGACGTAAGGAAACATAAAGCAGAAGCAAAAAAGCAGAGAAAGGCACTCAAGTCAGTTCTGGCTCAGCTGGACCAGCTGCGAGTGTCCAAGTTAAAGTCTACACTACGACGCAGGAAGAAGGACCGGCACTCCCGTCGAGAGAAGTTACCCTTCGGACCCAGACCCTTGGTGAATGACGATAAGGCTGCAAAGCTCTACCGCGTCCTCGCCTCAGGGATGCGTCAGCTCCCCCGCATGACACGGTTGCGGGTGGTGAGCAAATTTACGTGTGCATCAAAGTTAAAGAATGTCCGGCTTACTGCCAAGTTTGCCAAAGACATCGGGCTGGACCGCCGCTTCCTGGTGAAAGCTGGCCAACCACGCCGTGTGTCAGCGAATCAACTCGCCTACCTGGAGCAGAAGGATGACATCATCCGCTTCCTGATGGATCCCTGCAACTCCTACACTCTGCCAGGCAAGAAGGACACAGTGACCGTGTGTGGCGTCAAGCACCAGAAGGTGATCCTCACTGAGATCCTCTCTGTTCTCCGTCAACTGTACCTGAAGCAGTACCCGAGTCGCGAGGGGAAGTGCAGCCAGAACTTCTTCAACGGTGTACGGAGGCTGGCACGGTGGATCCTCCCAGTAAGGTGCAACAACACCCAGATCTGCCTGTGCATGAAGCACCAGAACTTTACCCTCCGTCTCCGTGCTGCAAGGATAACAGGAACCCCCGACTCGGTCGTCCGTAACAGTACTGTGGAACAGTTCACGGCGAGGCTCAGTGAGGCCATCACTACCCCCACGGTCACCTGCGACACCTGGCAGATGGTGGAAGTCCCCTACGGCCCCGTGGACGAGGCAACCCAGAAGAGAAAGACCACAAAGAAGCTACGGCTTGTCCCCAACACTCTAACCAAGTCAGCCTTCATCGAGAGGATGGAAACCGAGTACGAGACGATGCGTGAGCACTCCTTCCGCGCCCAGAACCAGCACCGTGTGGTGCGGGAACTGCGGGAGAGTATGTCGAAGTCAGAGTGCACCATACAGATGGACTTCGCCGAGAACTGGATGGTTCACTATCCAGAGGAGGCACAGAGCGTGTTCTGGGGGAAAGATCCAGTCACAGTCCACCCAGCTGTCATCCACTATAAGGACTCAGACGGTAACACCAAACACAAGTCTGTAGCCCTTACTACTGATGACAGGAAGCACGACTCAGGCGCGATCTTTGCCTTCCTCCTGCTCCTCTGCCAGTTCATCGGCGACCACCTGCCTGACGTGAAGACTGTCCACTACTGCTCTGACTCACCATCCTCTCAGTACAGAAACAAGGGCATCTTCTCCATCATCTGCCGGCACCTGCAGCTGTTCGGGCTCCATGCAACCTGGACCTACTTTGAGGCAGGTCATGGTAAGGGCCCATGCGACGGTGTAGGTGCTGCCGCCAAACGAAGTGCTGACCTCCTCATCAAACGCGGGGAGAGGATAGACAATGCTGCTGACTTCGCAAGGAAGGGAAACCTGCTCGGAGGCGCCATCCACTACCAACACGTCTCGGAGGCTGAGGTGGCTGAGGCACGCGAGAAGGTCGAGGCGATCACTTGTGCCAAGAGTGTGCCTGGTACCATGCAGGTGCATGCTGCAGTGCCTGTGATCCCCGACCACATGATAGCTGTACGCGACACCTCCTGCTTTAACACCTGCTGCTGGGAGGACACCAAGTCTATCCGGCTGTGCTCTGGCTGGACCAAGCACGAGTTGTTCTCTAGACGGCCGACCGCAGAAGGCGAGGAGGTGGTGGAGGATGAACCAGCGGAGGAGGCCTTCAAGGTTGGGGACCACGTTGCTGCCATCTACAACACCAAGTGGTTCCTTGCGCGGGTCACTGATGGTGCCAACACCGAGGGGGACTTCGAGCTCTCCTTCATGGAGCGCCCCAATGTGGCCCTGAACCAGTTTAAGTGGAACAACAGAGAGGACATTGTCCGCGTGCCCTTACATCACATTCTCTGTAAGACCTGCCCTCCGCGGCCTCTGGCAGCCACCGGGAGGCGCGCAGAGCAGTATTGCCTGCCCGCTCCAGTGCTGCTAGAGGTGGAGGCACTTGCGTCAGTATGGAAGGAACAACGACAGTAAACACTGGACCGCCCAACGAACTGATTTCAGGAATTAGGACTTGACGTGTATGCTCCGACACTTTTATATTTTGGCATTGGTAACATCTGCTAGGAGCCTCACAGTAACACACAGTGCTCTTTATTGTTTTATTCATTAGTAAACATGTTGGCCTAATAGAATAAGGGTACAGAAGTTCTCTAATGGATGTATTTATTTTCTGGGAGCCTCGCGAGTGTGTAATTTTGAAGAAAAATGTGTATTTTTCTAGTCTGAAGTACCCAGAAAGGTCAAAAAGTGTGCTAACTACTGCTTTATAGTGTTAAATCAGTAGGCCAACATGTTTCCTGCAAGTGTGTATCCACTAGATATGCTTGGAATATATTGCATGGGTGTGGGCAGGTCGATGACCCAAGGTTTATGTACTCGTATGCTCCGACACTTTTATATTTTGGTATTGGTATCATCTGGTAGAAGCCTCACAGTGACCCTTATAGTGATGGGATCATGGTAGTTATTCTTTTATTCATTAGTAAACATGTTGGCCTGATAGAATAAGGGTAAAGAAGTACTCTGGTGGCTGTATTTATTTTCTCGGAGCCTTGACAATGTGTAAATAGTGATGAAAAAAGTGTATTTTTCTAGGCTGAGAAGCCCAGAATAGTCAAAAAGTGTGATAACCACTGCCTTATAATGTTAAAACAATAGGCCAACATGTTTCCTGCAAGTGTATAACACTTAGATATGCCTGGTATATGTTTGAAGGGTGTAAGCAGGTCGATACCAAGGTCTAGTCTCCGTGTATGCTCCGACACTTTTATACGGGTTTTCTATAATATCGGTATCATCTGCTAGAAGCCTCACAGTGACCCTCATAGTGATGGGATCATGGTAGTTATTGTTTTATTCATTAGTAAACATGTTGGCCTGATAGAATAAGGGTAAAGAAGTACTCTGGTGGCTGTATTTATTTTCTCGGAGCCTTGACAATGTGTAAATAGTGACGAAAAAAGTGTATTTTTCTAGTCTGGGATGCCCAGAATAGTCAAAAAGTGTGATAACCACTGCCTTAAAGTGTTAAAACAATAGGCCAACATGTTTCCTGCAAGTGTATAACCATTAGATATGCCTGGTATATGTTTGAAGGGTGTAAGCAGGTCGATACCAAGGTCTAGTCTCCGTGTATGCTCCGACACTTTTATACGGGTTTTCTGTAATATCGGTATCATCTGCTAGAAGTCTCACAGTGACCCTCATAGTGATGGGATCATGGTAGTTATTGTTTTATTCATTAGTAAACATGTTGGCCTGATAGAATAAAGGTACAGAAGTTCTCTAATGGATGTATTTATTTTCTGGGAGCCGCATCATCGTGTAAATAGTGACGAAAAAAGTGTATTTTTCTAGTCTGAGATGCCCAGAATAGTCAAAAAGTGTGATAACCACTGCCTTAAAGTGTTAAAACAATAGGCCAACATGTTTCCTGCAAGTGTATAACCATTAGATATGCCTGGTATATGTTTGAAGGGTGTAAGCAGGTCGATACCAAGGTCTAGTCTCCGTGTATGCTCCGACACTTTTATACGGGTTTTCTATAATATCGGTATCATCTGCTAGAAGCCTCACAGTGACCCTCATAGTGATGGGATCATGGTAGTTATTGTTTTATTCTTTAGTAAACATGTTGGCCTGATAGAATAAGGGTAAAGAAGTACTCTGGTGGCTGTATTTATTTTCTCGGAGCCTTGACAATGTGTAAATAGTGACGAAAAAAGTTTATTTTTCTAGTCTGAGAGGCCCAGAATAGTCAAAAAGTGTGATAACCACTGCCTTATAGTGTTAAAACAATAGGCCAACATGTTTCCTGCAAGTGTATAACCATTAGATATGCCTGGTATATGTTTAAAGGATGTAAGCAGGTCGATACCAAGGTCTAGTCTCCGTGTATGCTCCGACACTTTTATACGGGTTTTCTATAATATCGGTATCATCTGCCAGAAGCCTCACAGTGACCCTCATAGTGATGGGATCATGGTAGTTATTGTTTTATTCATTAGTAAACATGTTGGCCTGATAGAATAAGGGTAAAGAAGTACTCTGGTGGCTGTATTTATTTTCTCGGAGCCTTGACAATGTGTAAATAGTGACGAAAAAAGTGTATTTTTCTAGTCTGAGATGCCCAGAATAGTCAAAAAGTGTGATAACCACTGCCTTAAAGTGTTAAAACAATAGGCCAACATGTTTCCTGCAAGTGTATAACCCTTAGATATGTCTGGTATATGTATGAAGGGTGTAAGCAGGTCGATACCAAGGTCTAGTCTCCGTGTATGCTCCGACACTTTTATATGGGATTTAAGGCTTGCGTATTGTGATTATAGTGACAACCATGGTATAAGTAAAGGCAAAAGGGTAAATTTACTTGAAAGTATGCATATTAAAGATAGTGCACAGCAAGTTTGGGGATAAACAAGGCCATTTTGAGCAAACTAGAGAAAAGTTGGTGTTCACTGCCATTTTTTTCAAGAGTTTCAAGATTTCCGAAAAGTTTGTCGGCCTGTACCAGAAAAAGTTTTAGAGTGATGATTACCAAACTTGGCATGCCTTATCCTATATACTGTGGCTAGTTGGAGTTAAAACTAGAAGGTTCTGTGATGTTTTTAAAGCAGTCTATGAGCTGTTTGATATTTTAGTCGTATGCTCCGACACTTTTATATCGACTTATGTTCGCCGGTGAATAAAAACTGACCCCCTGGGAGTTAAGCCGTCCAATTTATGTTTTCATGGAGCCAAGATACTAGTCTTTCAATAAAATAAACTTGCTTTAAGATTAATTGAGTTTGCTGCATTTTCAAACTGAAATATTTCTGCCCCCAGATTAGTCCATTTTTGAGATTTCTGACCCATATGTCCACCCATTGAAAATACACTGTAAAAGATTATATCTGGGCTCATGGGACCCTCTCAATTGGCTCTCTTTGGCCATAAAACATATTTTATTGTGCCCCATTCTCCAGGATCTGAATTCCTCTAAACTCCGCTTTGTTTCCAATTACAGAGTCAAGCATGAGAGGCTCGATGATGTTAAGGTGATGATGGAAGCATTGGATAAGAAAGGTGTCAACATTACTGACCTTGTTGATGATAAGACCAAGTATCCTCTGATGCATAAGGCTCTGCTGGAGAAAAAACAAAAGACTGTAGAATTTCTTCTGAAGGACAAACATGGTAGAGAAATGTCGAAGAAAGCAGTAAAAAACGAGTATTGTGATGCTCTGACGCCTCTTTACATTGCTCTTCAGCAGGGGAAATCGCAGAATGTGAAGCTCCTTCTTGATGTGCTAACACCTGAGGAACGCACCACCTATGTCAATACTAAGGTATACAATAAAGATTATAAGAAGACATTCTTCAATGAACTGCCTCTGGTTGCAGCGCTGTGGTCGTCAGTTGGCTGCGAGGACCTCACTGAAATAAGTGAAATATTCAAACACCTGGTAGAAAATGGCGCAGAGCTAGACTTGCAAAACGCTGGTGGGGACACTCTCCTACACTTAATTGTGGCACAGTCTTCTCAATCACTTCAACACTTGGACTACTTCAGAAGGTTTCTCAAGCTCACCTTCACAGAGGCAGCTGGCCTTTGGTACAATCGTAAAAACCAGCAGTCCTTGTCAGGCAAGGATGCCCAAGTGAAAGGCATCAGGGAGCTGTTTAGTAAAGTAAACCATGATGGGTTCACTCCACTCACTCTTGCAGTTCAGCTTGAATCTCCTTTGTATACAGACCTGATTAACTGGAAGGACGTCATGCGGTTCTCAGATGCAAAGCGGAGCCAACAATTCTCTAACTTTGATGCCTATGATGTGACCAATGTCATAAGCCTGGGTCTTTTCCAAGGGAAAGAATTACGTTACAACAGCAACTCTATCATGCATGTTCTCGCACACAACAATGTTGATACAGTCACGTCGCGGTAGTCCGTCCAGTGCCGTGCAAAGCCCAGACTGACCGGAGGCCGAAATCACCCGGTGCCTGAAACAGGGGCGGTGGGTGGTGGGATGCGGGATGGGGCGAGGGGGGGGGGGATGTTCACGGGGAGGGGGGGGGGTGTTATGAATAGTATTTCAAAATGCTGCACCTACACCAGGTTATAGCGACGTTAGAATAGGCATTGGCTGTGGTTTGTGTTGCGGCTTTCACACTTAGGACTTCACCAGTGAGCAGACAAACCACAGCAGACACAAAAAGCTTGTAATTGGCATAATCCCCCGAAGAATTATGCATGGGGGTGCAGATGGGTACCCCCCTGAGGTCGGAAAGTCGCCGAAATTAAGGGGTCCAGGTCACAAAGTCGCTTTTTTGTACCCCTTAACCTATTGTTAATTCTTTCCAAAAGTCGCCAGGTCGCTTATATTATTGGTTTAGGTCGAAAGTCGCCTCCAAAACAGCCCAGGTCACCAGGTCGTTTTTGACCCATCTGGACCCACATGCATCAAAGTTCTAAATGGTTTGTAGTAGACAAGTATACAATAATACAAAGCCAGCCCTCTAACAAAGTATTTAGCACCTAGAGTTAGGGCGAGTACTGACCACTTCATCAGGGTATCACAGTTTGTTTGAAACCCATACATACAGTGGGATTATCAGGATTGTCTTTAATAGCAACCCCACGGCACCATCTACTATAATCTGGAGTTTCTATATGTCTCTTATATTTTGGGTGTGTGGAGTGGGGGGGGGGGTGAAGGGGATGGTTGACTGGTATACTGAGTCACTTTTCAATGGTACTCAGACACTCGGTACATTCACAGTACCGACCGGTGCCCGGATCATGAGACACCCGGTCTACTGCATACAATTATAGTGAGATAAGGGCCGTGCAGTAGCAGCCCTGCCCGGATGGTGTAGTACCCGGACTAACGTCGCCCGGATTAGGGTGACGTGACTGTATCACGTGTACACTCTCGGGTCAAGACATTTCTACACTGGAGCCACTCAAGTCTATCATCAATCAGAAGTGGCAGTTCTACCAATACATCTTCTATGTCTTGGGCTTTCTCCATCTGGTTTACATGTTTGTATTCACTAATGTAGTATTCCACTTTGGGCCAAAGAATGTCCCATCTATCCCATCAGATGTGGACGAGATGCCTACTTCAGCAAATTCAAGCAATACCAGTTCAGCAACAGCGGCAAAGCTGCTGGAGTCTGGGTATTACGGTCCAGTGAAGGAAGGAAACCCATGGTACATCTTCTTTGTCTGTTTGCCGATCACATATATCATATTTGAAATTGTTGACCATTGCAGTGTGGGAATATGCAAGCAATATGCAAGAAATATGAAGTGTTCCATTACTTCCATAGGCTCTCACGTCAAAGGTTGTATATCATCCATCTTTCATCTCACTGGAAATGGAGTATATCGTCTCATAGGTTTCCTTTTTTCCATCTTCACTTTGATCTGGATCATATTACATATGATGCAGAATGTCAACCAAGACATCATTCTCAGTATTGCACTCCTCTTTGGCTGGCTCTTCACCATACTCTTTACAAGAACCATCAATTTCCCGAACCGGTCCAGCCAGATTGGCGCTTTCTCCATAATGGCGCAGAGAATGCTCTTTCATGACCTGTTTCCATTCCTTGTCATTTCTATCTTCATCTGGCTTGGGTTTTCCTCGGCCATTCATGCTACCCTGCTGCATTCAGAAGAAACAGCGAAAGAAGAAACTAAGTTCAAACACACTGTCTTTAACATGCTGAAGTACTATGTGGCCCTAGATAATGGCCAAGATCACAAATCATCCAGAGAAAAGGAGTTTGCTAAAGCAGTGCTGAGTATCTATGGCATAACCAGTGTTGTCCTCCTGATCAACATGCTCATTGCAGCAATGAACAAGACGTATGAGATGGTCCGGGCAACTCGAATAGATCTTGTGATGAGGCAGCGGCTCGCCATCTTGTTGATGCTTGAACGACGCCTGCCCTTTCAATGTCTAAGAGAACGGTCAGAGAGAGTCATGACCTTGGAAACTCATAACCTTAAAAGGCTGTTGGGGGTAGTTAGTATGAAGCATCCGGGAGCAGTAGCCAGGAACAGTCACAAGTCACATGAGAAGTGAATAAGCATGAATGATCACTGGCTCAGTCTCACCAAATTGATACATCATATGTGTTTATTTTTTTATTTGAAGCCATTTCATGAATGAAAACCAACGTTTTCTTGGCCCATTGAATACGGCCATGTTGTATTCAATGGGGGTATTGAATACGGCCCTTCAATTCAGTGCTAAAGCATAGAACATCTTGTATTTAAAAATAATAAAAGTTGGAACTCTATGGCCGGTGGTTGTCTATGATAAGCCAATAACTGGTAGTGTCTTTCATTGACCGGAGGATTCTTCTTTATTCTTAGACCAGCTTGGTGGTAAAACACAACCAAAAAAGCCCATACAAATTGATATAGTGTTTTGACCATGTTCAACAGGTTTTCTCACTTACCATCACATTTTTGTTTAGTATTTCAAGTTGGGAAGAGTGAGAGAGAAGAGTCTTTTCAATGTAGATTCATAGCATTTCCGAGGATATGGTGTATGCAATTTAGGAACCACCTTCTCTCTTTGGGTTTGAGATCAGCTGCAAAGATCTATCAACTTGCAAGTAAAAAAATGGTAATAGGGTCTTGCTGATGCTTAACTGATATTATGAAAGTATTTTTGTAATTACATATGCTCTATTGTCATATGGTATTTGTATGTTTGTAGTCTTTTTACTGCTTTATAATCTTTCAAACATTACAATTACAATTGTGTTATCAATTTGAACTGTCTTATATATAAGACTATTCAAATTGATGATATAAATATGGGGATCGAGAACTGCTAAACAGCTCGGATTTCCTATAGAGCCTTTAGAGTATTGTTGATACCATTTATTTATTGCAGTGCATGGTTCTAGGCCCGAGTACAGAGTGCTGTCCTTATATGATAGTACACACACAAAAAATGAGCTAACAAAACTTAGTCATGCCTAACTTGCTAACCCATGTTTGAGATTTTGCCGTGCCCAAACCTCCAACCTTTCTTAGCAGTTTATGTAGCATGATGCATGAATGCAGGTCTGCAGAATTCCTCTCCAGAGCTGCATTCAAAAACTATGCCATCCCAAGAGGGTTCACTTCCTACAATGGGTTAGTACGTCGTCCGAATCTGTAGTAAGGAGGCAAGGTATATACAGCAGCATCTGGAATATCGGCCATTGTGACCTGTTGTGGTTCCCGGTAATATGACGGCAAATCGATCACCTTCAGAAGTTCACTCGTTGCTTCATGGTTATTTCCTTTGTTTGACTTTCTTTGTCTGGCCTCCAGCGACCAACCGATGACGGTTGCCATGTCGACCAGGATGATGATGGCTACCAGCGTGGTCAGAAACCCGATATAAATCCCTCCAATGTCCTCCGAGTTAGGTGCCTCCACAGGGGGTCCCAGCGAGGCATTGAATGTATCTGAAATTCATAAAAGAAAGCTAAATTAACCTTTCAAGACAAAACAGGCAGGGCTCCTCTTTAGCACTGAAACTGGAATTGCTCTTATAATTACATCAATGGAAATATGAAATAAATACCCAGATATGAAGTTCTTTCTTTCCCTCTGTCTTGCTCTATTGTTATTATACAACTAGGGGATCATATTATCATCTTTTCAGCCTATAATTATTTGGAGCTTTATGATTGGGTAGATGATATAAAGTTCCTACCATTACAATTAACAAAGGGTGGAGTCCACATGCCGTTGCTGTCACACATAGTCTGATACAGAGTACCATTCTGCTGTAGTGAGGTCTGAGAGCTGCCTTCACACGTGTACGTTACCTGTGTCCTGTACACTGTCTGTATTGTGTTAGGGGATACATCCAACCATGTGGGTACTGCCTCACAGTGCAACTCTATGGTAACAAATTTGAAAAAAAATTGAAAAGAATTAAGAATTTCACCTATATCAGTAATATAATTATGTAACACTGATGAAATAAAGGTTCTTAACTATATTAGAAATAAGGCCTGTATTCTAAGTCATGGTCATGTTTACTTTTAATTTATATAAAATGTTAAAATAATTGGCCCTACAATAATGCGCCCTAGTGTGGTGCTATTACCTAAAGAACATCACTCTTTAGGAATAACATTTAACTTTATAAAACTTCAGTCAGAAAAAAAGGTACAATTTAGATAACAGGGTCTAGAAATTAACTGAAGGTCAATTCTGAATTGGACTCTTGGACCAAAACATACAAGACTTTTACGGGAACATCTTTCATTTTTGGTCTGTGATTTTAAGCAAGGTTGCACTTATTGACATAAGGAGAGGTTCAGAATAAGCAAACCTTGGCATGCTTCAACCTCAGGTAACCATGTTCTGTACTCTGAACAGTAAGTAGTGAGTTCTTGATGGTTAGTTTGCCGCCTGGATGCAGTAAGTTTTATCCGGTAGCCCACTGGACAGACGTGTTCTGCAGGGCTCCCATACACAGTGCTGTTGTACCTCAGCTCTGCAAAGTATGGCACTCGTCGTGGCACCGGGCACACCACCGCTGCATCATTTATTAAAGAGTATTGATAAGATGAAGTGCATACAATAAACCATGTATAAATATTACTGCATCTGGTCTCTATTCTCAAAGCTTCAAGTAGGGCCTAATTGAATGGTATTCATACAGCTACATTTACAGCTCAATAATGCTGTAGAATACAGAAATTACGATCTATAAGATTATGTTTCTCATCAGGAAAAAAATTAATTAATCAACAACAAAAATACAGCATTTCAAGAACTGTATTGTGACAGGTATTAATATAATTTATTCCCTGTCCAGTATAAAATGTATTCACATGTAACACTCATACAATTTTATCTATTTTCAATATTAGATCTCTTAAGATTTTATTCATTGCATTACTATAAGGTGCGCTTTTCAATATATAGAACGCTGCTCTACATTTCTATGGCATCTAGGTTCCATATATCTTATGCTGTTGAATGTAGTTCATTGAAGAGAGATTCTAGACCACCTGAAATCACTCACGTTGACAGATGAGCTCAGAGATGTTGCTCGATGCCCAGGTCGCTGTTAGGGAACAGCTCACAGAGACATTCCCATCACCAGAGGGCAGTACGTGGCCACGGTCACACCTTATTGTTACATCGTCCTCAGCCAGAGTGAGGTCCTCAGACAGTACTCCATGTACAGGTAGTGGTAGGGGTAGGCAGTAGACAGCTGGGGGTACACAGTGTGAATTATGAATGCTACCGACTGAGGGAATGGTTATTATTTTGGGGGCGGCAAAAAAGCTCGGGGAGATCGTGAGAAAGGACCATGTTGTGAAGTAGGTTAATAAGTTATTGCTAGAAAATTGATATATTTCTGTTGCAGTTTAAATAAACAAAAATTAAATTGAATTGAACTGAATTTGAATGGCAATTATGTATCAAGGAAGAGACAAAAGAATGATGTTTGTATGAGAAATTTGATTAATTGATTTTAACAGATAGAAATATTGTACTTGGAAATATACCTGTTAAACTACTTATTTAAAGTGTGAAATAGGTGCAATTACTATTTAAACTTAAAGGGACAATTTCTTTTGAGCAGCAATACTGAGATATGTAGATTGAACTTGATATAATTACACTGTTGCCTTTTTTCTTTCTCTCTCTCTGTCGATAGAAACTTACGTGAACATGGTTGGGGAATATTTTGCCATTCCTTGTTTATCCCACATGTGGCAGCACTGGTTTGTGTAGTGCCACTTAAGACATGACCACTGATACACCGGTAGGTAACAGAAGCACCAACTGTCGCATTCTCACATACCACTGTCGTGTTCTCAATACCAGGTGGGAAGGAGCATCGGTCACCTTACAAGTGATGTTAAGATAGTATAGTAATAGTGATTCTAAATGTATTGTGAACACGAATTATTTAGTCTGTAATGTATAGATATAGCCTACTCTGAACAATTCAATATAGACAAAGACTACAGTGTATATTATATTACTTATGATAATGTTAAAGTGGCATAATGACCAAGCATATCCCACTCACAATTTTAGTACTATTCTAGTCTACTATGTGATTATGTGCGAGTGGTGAGATTGCCCATTTAATGTCTTGTGAGTCTTGTGAATCAAATTTACCTTCATTCTTAATAAAGATATTGGCATCTGCTAATGCCATCTTCTCAAACCGTTCAAAATGTTCAGGGAGGGATAACCATTTAATGCCAGACCAGTGTATTAATATCTATTCACCTGCACAGTCTGAGACATCATGACTCCAGTTCCCAGTGCTCAAACACTTCATGCTTATTTCACTGCGACCGTTTAAGAAGCGCAGATTATTCTTGCAGGTATAGGTTAGCAGGTCCCCAACAGTGATACCCGTACTGTACATGGTACTCTCATCAATAGGCTGTGGCTGTGGGCAATGTATCTCTGCAATGATGACAAAGAGAATAACGTCCAACTCTATCTATTTAGCGAGTAGTTATTTCATGGCAACAAAGTGACTTTTGAATCTTTTTTTTCAAGGTGCGGATTACCCCTTTTGAGGATTAGTATAGATGGTATTTCGGTGTGAACTCTTTTTGATAAACTGTTTTAACCACTCCCTATGACATCTGTGATTAAGCCCCTTACAAATGGCATGATGTATTTTGGCACAATTTATCACCGCCACTGCATTTGTGCAGCATTGGAAATAAATGGAAAGAAGGCAACAAAAATGTATGAAACTTGGGAAGTTTTCAGATATCACGATATCACAATGTGATAATACATTACAGTTAGTATAGTCCATTTTCCCACCAAACCCTTACATGACAGACAAGGGCTCAGCACATTTCCTTTCGCTGTTTAGCATTCAGCATTCCTTAAGCAACCTTTAAAAAGGGGTGATACTAGGTATTACAGCAAGTAGCTGCATGATGTGCAGAGACTATGTTGCTACTTCTGCTAGTATCAGTTTTAATATAACCCGAATCAAACCTTATTATCATTGATGATCAAGGGATGACTAACTTTCACAGGAGCTGGGATCTTGGCTCCATTGTTTGGACGGCAAACAGATGAGTATAGTCCACACTTCTTTGTTTGTAAACCAGTGTCCATCATGGCAGGTGACAAGCACCTCAGTATCGACAAGTGTCAAACATGTGGACAATGTGGCGTTTACTTCTGGGATTGGAGGGCAAGTGATAGCTGAATTTGAAGAATGAAACTGTCATTCTATCACAATGATGAAATAATAGGAATTTCATAGACATTGATACACTTTTTGAGAAATTTCGTTTCACAATGCTAAAAACCAGTAAAGAAATGAATTACAAGTAATGATAGACCTCATAAAACTTAATCATATAAAATTGTATTCACTGGCACTCTTTTTTCACAGTAGCAGTACAAAGAGCATAGAATAATAGTTGCCATTTCCAACAGTTGCTGCTACGCCTGCACAGTGCTCTGAAACCTTAGTATATAAGACCATTACTAAGTGTACTATGGATAAAATATTTATTAAAACCTTTCTGAATCTTACATGTGCATGGTGGCAGGTGGTCGGGGAACCAGGTACCATTTACACAGTCCAATGTCTTAGTAACAGATCCATCCGGGAACCGATGACCCTCAATACAGGATAGCGTCACTGAGCCCCCTGCCTCATTCTGCATTGAGGCTACTGAGGCATTGGTGACAAGAGGGGCAGGTGGACAGCGGTCAGCTAAGGATAAGTTTGATTGAAAGTTTAAAATACAAGTATTTTTATATCATAAAGTTTGCTATATAATATATATGTTTGAGAGCTTTACCAATCAGGCAAGATATGCACGGATTAATAACATTTGATCACTCTAAACACAATTTTCACAAACTACCACATGGTTAATGAGAATTTAATGATTTTCATTCCACACAATTGATAAGAATATATATGAAAAACGTACTTAGAGAACTATTGTAGTTAATATTATCTATGATAAAACCGCAGATTGGTACCACAAAAAAGTACAAATAAGGTGGCAGTTAAAATCTGACTTGTGCAATACACTATCATAAATTTATAAAAACACTTAGCGATCATGATGCTGTGTCAAGCGTTACATATAAAATGGATAAAAATGAATACATTGAACTTGAACTTAGTCATCATGGGCATTCACTGATATATATCAGAGGTGCAGCTAACCTTGGCAGTCAAGTTCCGACACATGCCACACATTGTCATGGAGACACTTCAGCTGTCTGTGCTGCTGACCAGTCGGGAACCGGGAGTCTGCAGCACAAGATGTCCCCCACTCATCACCAGCAGTATAACTTGGCAAGATGTCACCTGGCAGGTACGAACAGCTCCTATCTGGGATAAATAATGCTCAGGGAGAACCTTTCAGGACACATATCGCTAAAAGTTGAATTTGTCATTATGATGTACCAATTCAGAGCACACATTGTTTAAGATACAGAATTACATGCATAAACAATGATGCGTCTAAGATGAAGAGTCTAAGATGTTATTTGAGGTGCTTCATATGTGTAAGTACAATTTGTCAATAAAAACAACTACAATCATAATGTAATGCAATGCACATGATGTATTAAGGCATTATGCCATCCTTAAAGGATTAATTCAATTGGATGAGCTAGATGATTTGTATCAGAAATTTTCAGGGAGACAATTAAATGATGAGGCAGTGTGTTATACATCACCTCACATAGAAGGAGGTTTTGCGAAAACTTGTGCCTTAGCTCAACATTTCTTAATTAAGGTTTTTCCCTAGAAACTAATGTATAAAAACACCTTAAACAAACCTCATACTTGAAACAATTCTTCTTTTAATATTGAGACGAAATCCTAAAGGGGTTTAGCGTATAAGTAAGGTTCTATTGTAATTAGTTATATATATATATACATATTTAGACAACTTAATATCACCTAGACATGGAGGCATGGTAGCGGACCAGTGCCTGTTAATGAGGCATACGGCTGACCACGTGCTGACAAAGTGAGGGAAGTGGAGCCCTTGTCTGCATGAGTAAGGTCTCCAGGTGCCGTAGTCAGCGCCCTCACTAAGGGGCGTCAGGCCATATGCTGCAGGAAGGGACGGGCACCGAATAACTGGAAATAAAATATGAATAAATATCCATAATTATGACTTAATTTAATGTGCACATCCACATTATATTTGAACAGGTCTATTCAAAATATAGCAATGCCTCAGTTTTCATTAGAGAAATAGCTACCCCAGTGGGCACAAAATTCAGTTCAATGTTGAATCAACGTTGAATCAACATTGAATCAACATTGTCAACCAGTTTTCAATGTTGATTCAATGTTATGTGCCCATCAGGACTTGCTAACATATATGTTAAATAAAACTGGCAAAGCAATATTGTGGTCGCACAATAGATGAAAATACTAATTACAAAAGTGCTATGTTATGTTCTAAAGTACAATTGTGATTGACTAGATGTTTGGTTCACTGTTGGTTTTTGAAATCCATGGTGTACAACACAATTACCAGAAACTACTACTCGAAATGAAGAATTAAACTTGGGGGATAAAGAAACATTTAGTCATTAGCATGTAATTCTGCCAACAATAGGGGTGCTGGTGGCAGAAAGGCAATAGCCCCTAGCTAGTTTCTGGGGTGAAAGATCACGTTAGAATCAATGAGCACTTTGAAGATGTATTGACAATATGTGAACATTCCATCCATGTAGACAGGCATGTGATGGTGCCTGTTGTAATTTAGAAATAAATAAATAACATGGACTGTAGCTCCTAAAACACCCACCTTGACAGTCTATGACTGCAGCAGACCAGAGTCCAGTAGAGAGGCAGGTCATGGTCCTGGTCCTGGTGTTGTCTGGGAAGAGGTACCCCGTGAGGCAGGTGTAGGTGATCACAGAACCCCCAACAGTCCCCGCCCCCTCACGCACAGCATGGTCTACGTCCCACATAGGTCGGCATGTAACTGGAATTATGCAAGAAACATGAGAAAAAGCTCAATTGAAGTGATATATAATTCCTGCTCTGAAATTCTAACTTGGAACTTCATATACATGAATTGGGCATTCTGGCAGAAACATGATTGATTTCACCCAACAAATAGAGAAAAGCTAGGTTTCTTCAAATTCAGAGGCAGAATATTTTGATATGAGATTAAATGTTTTGTTTTTACCTTCATGGTTCAGTCCATTTGCACTGGTTGTGACATCATGCCCATCCTCAGTGTTTGACCCTGGTGACCCTGCTCCATATATAACAGTGGTTGGCATGGACAGTTCAGTATCATTAAAACCTGTGTCATTCAATACTGGAGAAGTTGTGTTTGAACTTGACAGTGTGGTCATGGATGATTCAGAGGTCATGAATGAACCTTGGCTCTGATCTTGGGATGTTTCTGGACTATGGTCCTGACCTTGGGAGGTGACTGGACTTTGATGGTGTACAGTTTGACCTTGGTGAGAACCTGATGTTTGACCTTGATGAGTTGTGACTTCTACCAGGCCTGTTGTTTGGAGCAGATGATAGGGTGATATTTGGTTTGATCCTGATGTTATAGGCTGACTAGTGGAGACAGTAGAACCTTGACTAGGTGTTGTATCGTCAATAGTACCTAGGGTTGAGACTAGGCTAATGCCTGTTGCTCCATGGTTTACATTCCCACCAGAGGCCCCATTCCCACTGCCTGTCGTAGAGCCTACATCTAGGCTTGGTGTCGAGGCTACATCTAGGCTTGCTGTTGACACTATGCTAGAGTCTGTAGTCGGGGCATCATTTGAAGCCGTTATAAGTTGGTATTGATCTTCAGTGGAGCCCAGGTTCTGTCCTACAGTGGTAGGACCTGGTCCTGGGACTACTGTACTGTCAGCTTCTGAGGATGTAGATGTGGGTTCAGTAGTAGGTGGGGCTGTGGTAGGGTCTCCTACAGTTGGTGTAACAGTAGTGGAAGGCTGGGGAGGCTCTGTGGTGATTTGTTCTGTGGTGATTTGTTCTGTTGTGATGTATTCTGTTGTGATTTGTTCTGTTGTGATTTGTTCTGTTGTCATGTGTTCCGTCGTCATGCGTTCTGTTGTTTCCATAGTGGTTGGATCTGTGAGGAACAAGGGATATACTATGAATCTTTTTTATGAATGTGAAAACATAGTGGACAATATATGAGATAAAAAAGCTTACCGCTGGAACAGATATCTAATCCAGGTAACAAGATGGTTTACAGATTGGGAACAAAAGAGCTCATCCAGGGAATATTAGATCTTACATAGGCAACAAGAGAGTCTACCCATGAAATAGTAGGAGACCCTCCCCAGGGAACAAGAGAGCCTATTCTAGAACAGGAAAACTGAATGAAAAAGCTTCCTTGCTAAATCAGAAAGCTCAGACAATGATATGACAAATTAGAGAGTTAGGATGGGATAGAAGTATACTTACCGAGACAGGGCGGCATGTGTCCTACGACATGGTAGTAGGTACCGTTAAGGGTATACCGTGTGTCGTATGGAGCAGCTGGTGAGGGTTTGCCATACATGATACTGATCAGCATCTTCGGAGTGGTCGCTATGACTCCATTCAGCCCACACACACTCGGGGGACTGCCACCACCAGCCTCCACACATGCTATTGTCTCCCCCCCAGGCTGCAACTGTAACATGAGGGCCTGGTCCTTGTCACTGGGAAGTCCTAGCTGTTCCTTGGGCTCAAAGGGCGTTGAGGTGATCTTGCTTATAAACATGTAGCCACTACTTTGACCGTTATTGCTGTGCAGCTCTATTTGATAGTCTGTATCCATGCTGATGTCGGTGAAAACCTTGTCAGACCAGAGATTTGATATCGCGAGGAATAGGGTGTTATCTATCATTGTTTGGTACCGTTCAATGGTTTGTTCATCGACAAAAGTGAGAACCTCGTTCAAGCCCTGTGAGAATGTGAGTGAGCTGCCAGACTTCCTCAGGTGCCCTGTTAGTGTGGTGCCTGAAGTATTTTGGGATAAAGGAAATAAAATCAACATGTATATCATTTTTGACAGTGTGATGCTTTTTATTAGCTTTCTTGATTTTCATGAAAATATCCTCCTGCATTTTATTCATAGGATCCCTTTGCATACAGCCGTAATCCACTATTCTAGATCTGCTAGTTAGTTGAGGGTGATGTTTGGTTTTTGAGTTAGAATATTTGGTATAACATAATTATAGAGCACAAACTTACTTACCTGGGGCAGTGCTGGTAAGACCATTGAAGGTGAGCTGTACATTGTGCCTGACGCCGTCTGTGAGGGAGCAGAGCTGGGCGTGGTCGTACACCATGCTACCATTATCTGACAGCTCCACCACTCCTACACAGTCTGGAGGCATATTTATGATAGGGCATGAGCCAACATAGGGCATGTGAACAGGGAAGGATGACAGGGAATGGGAAGGCATGGAACAAGCCACAGGTGGGTAAGGTCGTAGTCCAACTCCATACCCTGCTCCAAAAGTACTTGTATAAAAGGGCATGCGAACAGTGTAAATGAACTGGGCATGGGGACAGTGCTTTTGGAAAGCGCGTGGGAATGAGCTTATTAACAGGTCAGGTCATGTGAATAGTGCATACCAGTGAAGCATGTGAATTGAATGGTGCATGTAAACAGGGCTTGAAAGCAAACCATGTGACTAAAATGTGTTAAGCAAATAGGAACGACAATTGGGTACAGGCAATTTGGAAAAGGGCATGGGAAGAATACATGCATGGGCGCAGGGTATGGTGACATGGCATAGGAACCAGGCATGAGAGTGAGCAGTGCCAGGGAACAGGGCACGTGGAAACAGGGCACGTCGGAAGAGGTCATGTGGGAACAGGGCACGTGGGAACAGGGCACGTGGGAGCAGGGCATGTGGGAACAGGGCACGTGGGAACAGGGCACGTGAAAATAGACTGATAGATGCACATAGGGAATGGGAAAAGAGAAATATTCATGACTGAAAGTCCTATTTTTAAAGCATATTTGACTCCTTTATAATCATAAACGTTACAAATTTTCAATATCTATAGACAGGAAATGATTAAACCTACCTTGAAATAGGTGCAATAGCAATAATAATGCTAACCTCGGACACATTTTTCCATCATAATGACGAGACAATTGCCCTTTTGCCATACTGTGTGTTGTGTTCCAATGTACCAGTGACAACTGCAGCAACCGTTCGCGCTATCGCCTTTATCACTCTGCTTTTTCCATGTGTTTAATCTCACACTAGAGTTAAATTTAAAAGAGACTTCATCGGCTTATGCACAAACATGCTTCACTGTAGGTAAGCATACCTTTCCTGTATCGCTAAGCAACATCACAGCACCCGGACTATCAACATGGATGCTATAAGAGGAGAAATATGGCACTGGGTATTATCTAACCCTTAAAGGACCCATGTCGCATGACGCATAACATTTACGGTCATGATGCACCAATGCAGCCCTGGTGAGTAACTCGCCGGTGCTGCATTGCTGCATCATGCCGACCCTTTGGGAGTGCCTCAACCTCAAAAGGTCAGCATGATGCTTTTATACATCATGGGTGAGTTACTCGCCACGGCTGCATTCATGCATCATGACCACCAAGGCATTAATGCGCTATGCCATCATTAAAGGGCTATTTAAAGTGGACTTCATCCAGATGCTTCATTCTAGTCAAGAGCCCATTGACTCACTGCCTATTGCTAGGCGACAACACAGTACCAGAATTGACTGATTGTATCAACATCCTGCTAACAATAGCTGTTTGAAACTATGCATACAATATGAGAATAGCAAGCAGAAAAGGACAATGCATACAATATGAGAATAGCAAGCAGAAAAAAAGACAATGCTTACATAGACAAAGGTCCACGACTTTTAGTCTGTTGACTAGGTTATCAGGAAAGGGTTATAAGCCTATGTTGGATGGATTTTTTGGTGGTATCTTTTTTCATCAGAATTTGAAACTTTATCCCAGAATTTAAAATCAATTGAAATATCATCAGATCTGACGATAGCTCGACACAAAGCAGATGTTTACCTAGTTTATATAGGCCTTCACATCTCCTTTGGCCTTTTTTGGTAGGATCACTAGAATTAGACGCATAGTCAGGCCACTCGGGAAAGACACATGTTTTGATACTTGCAATTATGCATGACATGTCACAAGGAAAACCAAACTTTGTTACAAATATTGCAGATCAATGCACTCTTAACTACTAAAATGCAAATTAAGTTCACGGAAAAAACACGCTTTCCTATCCCTTCCTGGTCCGCTATTTTTTTGACTATACATGGGTATCCAAATATCTGACTGTGTCGCCGTGTCGAATTTACGGGGGGAGTGGCGTTTCGCCGTGTAGATTTTTATTCTATACATTCGGGTCTATTTTTCTGTGTCCGTCGACTTTTAAAAGGGCCGTGTCACCCATGTCGAATTTAAGAACCCCCCCATGTTGCCGTGTTGCGCGTGTCAAATTTTACCCATGTAAATTCACATTTTTTTAATGATTTAAAGTTAAATCGCCCTCCTCATATCTTTCAGTGGGTGGTGATGACACTGCATGATTTCCTGCATTTCAGTGAATTGAATATGCTTAAAAGAGCACTTTATAATTAAATATATCTAATTCGAGTAGTGGTACATAGAAGCCACTTAAATGCAGTAACGACCTTCACTTGATATGGGCATGCCAATAAGCCTGCTTAGAATATCACTTAAAGGTGTCTTATATTTGCTCAAATACAAATATTCATGCATTGTGAGAAACTAGCATTGTTGAGTGGCCTTGGCTTATGGTGTATTGGCCGTAGGGGGGAGTGTTGGTCAGGTGTGTATTGCTTATTGGATTCTGACACTGCATACACTGTGGGGCAGGGATGGTGTGAGTTCAGTATTTGCAGAAAAGTGTTGACATTTGACTGCGATCGATTTCATATTCTAAGGGGACTATGTTTGGCCTCCCTCTCCCAAAGTTTCCAGGAAAGACAACATCAATAAGCCAATGATTACAATCATCCAAAGGGCCAGCAAAGAGAAGGATAGAGGGTGACCGGTAAATACACACTAACATACGAGTCTCCAATACAACTATTTTTATCAGACTCCTTTATGGGGTGTAGTAATATTATCAGCAGAGCCCGCAGGGCGAGGCTGATAATATTACTACACCCCATAAAGGAGTCTGATAAAAAATAGTTGTATTGGGGACGAGTATGTTTGTGGATTTATTATCATTTAGCTCTCCAAATTCGAGATTAGAAGAGTATTCTGACTACGTAGGCGGAACTACTTCTCCAAGGAAATTGGCATATTGAGTAAAACAACTGACCAGTCAGAACCCCCCCCCCCCCACCCACTCTACATAAAGGTTTGAGTACCTGCCACGCAGTGGCTGTACAGACATATAGGGTAGACTGACCTAAAGGTAACCACGTACCATGAGATGTCTACCTTAATTATGTAGTTATTCATGTATGGTATTATACTTATTTGTCCTTTTTTGGAAAGAGTATCACTGTGATGCACAAAAACAGAGCTTATCATGAATGAGTGACTAATAAAATGAGGGGGTTATCTTATGGTACGTGGTTATCTTTAGGTCTGTCTACCCTACTGCCCTTACCCTTGGTGATTGCCAATCCAGGCACCACTACCACTGTGCTTGACCATCCGTAACTACCCTCCTCAACCCCGATCGTAGCAAACCAAGGGGGACACTCCCTCAGTCATTGACTATCATGTGCATACAAAGGCTTAATGGGAAGCCGCCCCTCCCCCCTCTCCCATGTCTGCCTGAGCAGTCCATGAATTTCCCTTAATTGAAGGGAAATATGTATGTTTTTGCTCTCAATTTAGTTCTTCCTATAAGGGTGTTGAATTTAGGGCATTGTGCTCACACGTTTAATATAGAAAATATAAAGAGTGCCCCCCCCTCCCCGAGATACCTTGGTTGGTCCACTATATGTGTCAGTACCCTATCCTCTGATTGGTTGATAATTAGAGCGAACTACTTTTCTTCCAGTGGACAGGGTGGATACAGAAATATTTATCACCATAGTGTGCCGTTTCCCTTTGTTCTAATGTATCAACTTCGCCAAATGATAATAAATACACACTAACATACGAGTGCCCAATACAACTTTATTTATCAGACTCCTTCATCAAGGGTGTAGTAATATTATCAGCAGAGCCCGCAGGGCGAGGCTGATAATATTACTACACCCTTGATGAAGGAGTCTGATAAATATAGTTGTATTGGGGACGAGTATGTTTGTGGATTTATTATCATTTGGCTATCCAAAATCGAAGTTCCTTTATTCTGGTTACATTAGAGGGACTACTTCTCCAAGTGTATGAGCCAAGTGTAGGTTCTGGTAACTCATGTAGTTAGGTACACACCCTTTGTAGTAACCCCAGCACTTGCTAACCCAGCCTAATATACAACCCCAACAGCTCTGCACTATCCCACAGGCCCATAAGGGATTGTTTTCCACACCTATTTGAGCCACAGGTAACTTGTAAGTACCTCTGTTACAATTAACTATAGAATGCTCTCAGCCGTCCTGCCTGACCCATTGACTGCCACATTATGGAGTGATCACTTTTTATCAAAAGGGGGTGGATATTGGGGGTTAGGTAGGCCTAAACGATTTTGGCTTCTTATTGTGGGGTAAAATATCAATTTCTCTTTTGGGGGTGGGAGGGGGGTAATTATTTCACCTGTTTTCAGAAAAAGTCTGCACGTTACTATGCCTAAAAATTCTGTTTGATGAAAAATGACCACTCCCTCAGTTGGTCAAACATATAGGTCAGTACCCATTCCTCTGATTGGCTGACAATTAGGGCGGACTACTTTCCTGCAGGTGGACAGGGTGAATACAAGAATAGTTATCACCGTAGTATGCGGCTCCCTCTTTGTTACAATGTATCACCATCGCCAAATGATAATAAACAGTGGTAAATGAAGTGTCTTGAGTGTTTCGGATCATGCGATATCAAACAACCGCAAAGTCTCTCATACATGCTGTAGTACACTTTGAATAACCTACATCTAGACTTTGGGGAAACCCTGTAAGCTGCATCCGGGTCTGATGTCAGTCGTTAAAAATAATGAATCTCAAATGATGAATCTCAAATGTTAGCCCAAAGTTAGTCGGTTTTACTAAGGTTTTACTAACTTTTGTACAATCATTAGCGAAAAATACATGCCCAAAGTTCCTATCCTATCTTAGCATTTTGCTGCTAACCCTTAGCTAAAAGTTACCATCTCACATATAACCCACACCCCGACTTTGAGAGAATCCTATAACCTTTACCTAGGGCTTGAAAATTGTGATTTTAGTACTGTACTCTACTTTCAAAAACCCTTTTATTACCCGTTAGTGATTTTGACTAAGATATATTAGCATTGACTAACCCCCGGAATTTTAAGTGTATATACTGTAGTATATTTCTAACATAACCCACACGTTTAGCTTGGGAAAACCATAATGCACTGCACTAGGGCTTTGTTTCTTGTATATCCTTTTGTTTGAACCAGAGACTTGACCTGTACTCTACAATCAATCCATTGCGAGAAATTGATGATAGATGTCTACCCCCGTGGCCTTGAATTGTATCTCTGTGCGCTTCAGCTCTACCTCACTGTCGAATATTACCGGTCAATAATGGACGCCACTCCCATCTAGTCAGGATTAAACATCTGCTGGAGAGAGAATAGCTCGGACTCCACTAGGGCGACACAGGTACCCGCGAAACAGGGCGTTCTTTTAGGTCCATTGTTCTGCAAGATTTCGCCCTGTTTCGCTTTGTTTCGCCCTGAATGTCGCCCTGTTCCTGTGGACATTCAGGGCGAAATTCAGGGCGAAACAAAGCGAAACAGGGCAAAATCTTGCAGAACAATGGACCTAAAAGAACGCCCTGTTTCGCGGGTACCTGTGTCACCCTAGTGGAGTCCGGCCTTATGCCTGCGTTGGAGAACCGAGGCATGCAGATGCTACTCTGCCGCAGACTGCTCCACAAAGGCACAATGTGACAGGAGTTCCCCCATGTGCCACCAGGTGGGGTAATGGCAGCTTCCAAAGCTGCAGATGCGGCCGAAATGGAAGTAAAAGTCATTCTGAGCAGAGGTTCAAGGCAACTGTTCTCTCTGTGCACCAAACCCAAACTCATCTGTATTAAACTTTTAAGGACGGCTCGGGACCCCCCTATTTTCTCAGCTTCTTAAGAAAGTGTATGCTATTATGGTCTAGTAGCAAAAACCTGATAAAAATCTAGCTACTTTCACACCAAGAGATCGAGCCACCTTAAGTTTGACAATCATGTGAAATATAAGTGAAATCCAATGGAATGAGAGTGGAAAAAATCAAGTATGATCTTGCTGACCAGTCATCATTCTGACCCATTTTTAGGAAAATTGATTTTTGAGCCCCGGTCATCAGATATATATACTAACTTTAAGTGTGAGTGATGATATTGCCCCTTTAAACTGTTAAAACACCATACCAACCTTAGAGGCTTAAACGATGCAATATATTTAATGTCAGCAATGATTTCTTTCGTGTGCTATACATGAGGGGAGTAATCAGGCTTGTTTATTCGTTGTTTATAGTTTATACAGGCTACGAACTGACACCCCTTTCGGACGCTCCTGGACAATGAAAAGGTGATCACTTTTGCCTGTTGAAATAGACACCTTTGAAAGATGTTATTTTCAACATAGGTTACCCCATTATCTATATGGGTTATATTCTTGATGAGATTGCATTAAATTCTCTCATGTAAGTATGAATAAATTTACATCTAAAATGGTATTCAAAACACTATATTAATGCTTATGATGGACCACAGCTACATGTGTATATTAACTATGTAATTCAAAGCCAATGGCGTCCGACCCTAGGCATCTGTCAGGGTGCCTTTAACCTACACATACATGTACATGTGTATCACACTGCAGGCTGTAAATAGGCTGGACGAGTGCAGATGTGAGGTAGCATAATCATACACTCCAAAAAGTTGTCAACTGCCAAGCAGTTCACACCAAAAATAACTATTTCATTTCAAGAAAATAAGATAAATAAACTCGACTGGCTGATAAATGACTAGTTTTAAGAATAATTATTTTCTCTAAGAAACTAGTCGTTTGTTGGCCAGGCGAGTTTATTTGTTTATTTTCTTGAGATGATATAATTATATTTGGCTGTGTTCACTCAATTCGGTTCGCTCAGTACGATAGACTTTACATAAGAAGCTGTTTGATAGCCTTCAATATTCCAATATAATGATAAGTACATTTTGTTTGAACCTTTCTTTCATCAATACTAATCATGAATAGACATATTATGTCATCAATTCGATTATTACATCACACGCATGTGCAATACTGATTATGACAATTGCGATTGCGGATTACATAACACTATCATAGCACTGCACTATTATTAGCCTTGGCATGAATCATAAAGACTTTGAGAATCAGTTAGTCTGATATATGATCACGGCTAAGGATATCTAATCATTCATTCACCAGAGTATGAACTAATCATCAATCAACAGTTGGGAGACTGCTTTACTTATAAATGATTCGCTGTCATTGACCCTTTAAGGACAGATGTCACTAACAGATGACATTTGTCGTCATGATGCACAGATGCAGCCCTGGCAAGTAACTCGCCGATGCTGCATTGGTGCATCATACTAAGTTTTTTGGAATGTTTCAATCCCCTAGGGTCAGCACAATGTTTGAATGCAGCACTGGAAAGTCTCGCCAGGACTGGATTCATGCATCATGACGACCAAAGGTATGATGCATTAATGCATGATGCCGTCCTTAAAGGGTTGGCTTGAAGGTACCTAGATATCGACCTCTTTGTCTCTGTAAGATTCTCCTGTGATGACTCCAGTAACTGATGATCAAACCCGTTAGGCCTCAGAGGTCCAGCAGAAAGACAGGGACATCGAACAGATATATGTATTGTAATATATTTTACAATAACGTCCTTTCAATTGACTCCATAACTCACTAACCTACCCCGCAGCAAAGTGACAACTTGGAAATACTGCTGCAAAAGTCTGTTAACTCTTTAAGGACAGCATAATATCTTTATGCATCATGCCCTTGGTGCTCATGATGCATGATTGCAGCCCTGGCGAGTAACTTGCAAGTGCTGCATTCATGCATCATGCCGACCCTACAGGTTTGAGACACTCCCGAAGGTCGGTGTGATGCACCAATGCCGCACCTGTGAGTTACTCATCAGGGCTGCATTGGTGCATAATGGCAACAAATGTCATCTTTTAGTGACATGCCGTCCTTAAGGGATTAATGTACTTAACAGCTACGAGGTTTGTCCCTAAAAGGGCTATTTAGGATTCTATGTCACAAATAGTATAGTGGAGATCAAACACATCGTAATGGCGGTTCAATATGTTTAGGATCTGTAATGGCTATTGTGATGAAAGCTAGTTTTTGTACCTCATTTATTCGTATGCCTAGCTAGGAGAAATAAGGTGTTAACGTTGACAGTAAGACCCGCATGGTGCTTTAATGCACTGCGCCATTTGTACTCATGATGCATAATTGTAGCCTACACCTGGTGAATAACTCGCTCGTGCTGCATGAATGCATCATGCTGAAAGTATTGATACACCCTGAATGGCCGGCATGATGCAGTAATACATCACCAACCAGTTATTTTTGGCACCGCGCTGCTGCATCATGCCAACACATACACACACAGCCTTAAAACATCATACCATCCTTAAATGGCTAACCCCAGCCTTTGTAGACACATTATGTGTTAACCCTGTAAGGACGGCATGATACTAAAATGCATCATGCTCTTGGTTGTCATGATGCATGGATGCAGCTCCAAGTGAATAACTCGCCAGTGCTGCATTCTACTGGGTTGATACATCCCCGAAGGGTCAGCATGATGCACCAATGCAGTACCAGCGAGCCACTTGCTGGGGATGTATTGGTGCATCATGACGACAAACTCATCTTTACACGACATCCGTCCTCAAAGGGTTAACAGCACCGACACCTCTGTAGGCACAACGTTGTTACAATTGTTAGTCCAACCTGTTATATGTCAATCAATATGGAGCAGAAGCTGACCCTACCTCTCATATATAACCCTATGTCAACGATGTACTGTAAGCACCACATGGTGCTTTAGTTCACTCTTTTCTTCATGATGCATGAATGCAGCCCTCGTGAGTGGACTCACAAGGGCTGCATTCATGCATCATTCCGACCCTAAGGGGTTGATACACATGTACCAAAAGGGTCAGAAGGATCAATTAGTATCCTGAGTTACTCGCTATAAGCTGCTCTCAAAGTAATATTGCATTAACAGGGTTAGGGTACACAGCTATGACTCCAATAAAGGCCTGACCACGCCTATGGCCTGCTCAGATCATTAAGGTGACTTTATAAAAGGAGGCTGGCCATTAGGCCAAAGGGGGTAAGGAGAAAGAAGGTGTGCGATTGATCCCTCACATAGAAAGGAAAAGGCGTCAAAAGGGAGTCCAGGATGCCTTCAGAATGACTCCCCTTTATAGTGCAGCCAGCGAGTTATGTGACTCCCAAGGTGACTCCCTTAAGCTGGCCGAGGCTCGCCTAAAGAAGAGAGTCCTTCTGGAGGCAACCTGGACTCCCTTTTGACTCTGTTTCTCTCATCTGTGCTTGGCTCCACAGCCATGTGCACAGCTCTATGTGCATCTTTTTGCCAAATGAATAGATAATCAATCAACCAATGCTGTGATAGTTAGGGTCAAGTTACATGAAGCACAAAGAACCGTTTTATTTGGCCTTGTTAAAAAGGTGGACTAACACCTCCATTACAGTGTGACACTGAGAGCCTGGGCACAGAGTAGGTGAGAGGTAGTACTAGTAGTACAGACACAACAGCCCAGAGAACTGCCCATTTACTACTCTAGTTCCTAAATCCTTCCGAAGGAAGCCTCTGGGGACAGCCAGTATGACCTTGAACTTGGATTTTGCTGGGCTTAGGCAGTCCCTGTAGTTAGCTTGGAACCAGCGAACAGGGACCAGAAATGGAACCAGAAAGTATGATGGGAAATACAGGTAAAACTAACATCATACATTCTGGTTCCTGTCCACTGGTTCCAAGCTACCAGCAGGGATTGCCAAACCTAGCAAAATCCCAAGTTCAAGGCCATACTGGCTGTCACCAGAGCCTTCCTTCGGAAGGGTTTGGGAACAAGAGTACCCATTTACTAGCTGATAGGAATCTACAGGTGAAACAATTAGAGGCTGACCATGGTAAGTATACAGTACGACTGACCTACACTGAAAAGTTTAAAAGGTTAGTCAGTATTGGCTATCCTAGATTCACCATAGGGGTATTCATCCTTCATTAGTCATAAAGGAAAAACTTGTATTCAAAAATGACAAAGATAAAACTCAATAAACTAAGGTAAGAGTCAAAATGACTAACCCTAATACACATAAAATAAACTAAGGTGAGTTAGTAAGTTTGACTAACCTGACAGCATTGACTAATACCTATTGGTTGTTTAGGGAGCCAGTATGTTTTCATTTTAAGGCGTAATAGGGTTAGTCATTTTGACAAATTTATAAGGATTTAGTTTTGCCTTCCCCAGTATCTGAGAGCCTACATAACTTAACAGAATATATAACTCATTGTTTCAATACGAATCTCCCATCTAACTTAGCTTCCCATCATGAATGTTAGTTTTGAACAATCCTCTTGACCCTTTATTTATGTATTGGATGCAGAACTTCAAAAACACTGCAGCTATTCACATTACAGCTTCGGAAAATGGGAACTCACAGTCACCCAGAGTGCATCTATGTATACGCATGTTTAGACCTCCATTATACTAGCCATGCATGTACAATTATGAAGCGAGAAGCCGTGAGACCAAGGGGTGCTTATTTGCCATAGAGACACACTGCAACGTGATACTATTCATAGGTTGGGGGACATTACGATATTACCAATGGGCAGTAAAGGGGGTCCATTGGGGCAAGCTATGGTATTTTACTGTGCAAATTAAAGTGTGCACTCCAAAACCTATTAAGTACACATAGCACATTGAGGATAGGATTGACAATGAGATCAAATATATGCTAAATCAAGGGAAGTAGCTATAGGTATATTGACTGCTAAACTGTGGTCTTAAAGCCCCAGCGCCCCTATATATAGTGCTGAGTACCTGTCCCGGCTCCACTCCGACTGTCGCTGGAGGGGTACCGAGATCTGCGCCTTTAATGAACATCTTGGTTCATTTTAAACTCTTTACATTCGACACACTCACCTTAGGACATGGTCAGTTTTTAATACTATGTCACCCTCATAGTGTAAAAAGCTTGTAATTGATATTTCCACAGATCATACATTTTACACCAACACATCCACTGCTCAATATAGAATTAGAAAGGCCAGTCAGGTTCCAGCTAAAATGTGTTTGTTCACAGTGGTTAATCCACCACTAGTTTCATGACATGGCTCAGGCAAACCGAATACACTGTGTGTATACTTATATATTCAAATCAGCCCATATTAGAGTAAATACAGATATTATGGCTTCTATAGACGCCTGGCCGAGCTATACGTTTCCCACTCAGATCAAGGCGACTTTATAAAGTGTGGCTGGCCATTAGAGCAAATAAAGGGTTCCCCGCTAGGGTCAGAAAATCTAGAGCAGGTGTGCAGAATTTGTTTTGTTTTTATATAGGAAGTATGTGTGAGACTTTGGCCTGGTCTTACATGCCAGTGTGAGTAGACAACAAGCAGAATGGATAATCCACCCACCCTGCACAAGGGTTCCTTTCTGCATGGCTAGCGCGCTTAAAAAATAATTTTAAACTAAAAAAAAACCAGCAAAATTTCATTCCAATAAGCGCACACCCCCACACCCTTTTCCCCGATTCTTTTGCTGTTATAGAACTTATTTCGACATAATAAGCACACAATCCACTTAACAACGTACTTTATTACACTTTCCTCTTAGTTAATAGCACATTTGGGCTAAGAAGCTGACATATTTTTCGGGTTTTAAAATCTAAAATTATCCCTAAATGCCCCGCCGCCTCCTCCTCTGTGATTGGGAGCCCAGTCCCCGCTGCCCCCCCCCCTTTTCTCTGTGCCACTGGTCAGGCCACAAGAATTTGTTTTTCTTTAGCTGAGGGCTAGGTAGGTAGGAAAATCTAGGAACTAGCCAAACTACATAATTAAAAGATAGGCCCACCTAAATGATATATGCAAGTTGTGAATATATATATATTCACAACTTGCATATACCTTTTTTTTTGAGTGGCCTTATTATCATGTCTTTTACATTGAAATTTGCAAAAATAAATCTTCAAAACACGATTTTGGGGATGCGCGGGGTGATGAGAAACAATGATATTATTTGCAGTGGCCTAAGGCTGAGGTGTGCTCTGATAGGGTCAGGTTACCTGAACCATGCCACCTTTTGTGTTGACCTTGCAGCCTTTGAAGGTGGCCGAGCAAACCAATTAAGGTATGTCACACGGGGCGGCTGTAGGCAGAGAGCAGGTGAGAGCGATAGCGGAGGGACCCAGCACTGGAGAACTGCCTGCCTGCCTACCTACCTACATACCTACCTACATACCTACCCATACCTGCGGACAGTACACGGGAACCTACAGGTGCTTACAGGTGAACCAAGCAGCAGACCACCATGGTGAGTATAGTTACGGGCTGTAACTATCAGTAGGGTGCTGGGGGTGTCTGAGAGTTACAAAGAAAAGGGTTGGTTTTCTACTGGTTGGCTTTTTGTCAACCAATCATGTAGATTTCTACATTCAATCAAGACAGGCTCTGAGTGGTTGTCTATGCTCAGAGGGGCTCGATCGGATATATAGCTAAAGGCATGTCTAGACCAATTGAGGTGTGGCAGTACTGCTTTAAAGAGTTCATGCCTGTACAAACTATCCTCTTCAAAGGGCTACAAAGAGTAGAGACGGGTAATAAACTGCAAATTCCAAAGACTTGAGAAGGCAGGGAACAAGAATCCCCCTGTGTAATTTCAGCCTAAGGAACCTCATATTAATCTCAGGGGAATGTGAATCAAAGTAACATTACATTTGAGCTAGATTTCCAGAGCTTTTCAGACACTAAACCTCTATACCCACCCAGGCCTTTTACCCACAGAGGCCCTGGTTTGTGTTTTCACAAACCAGGCTCAGGTACTTGGGTCAATGTAAACGTCTTTGACTGGGTGCCATCTTTGACTGGGTGCCATATTTGACCGGCTTGATAGAAAACGGTTTATTGATGGCATATGATGATATAAATGGGCTGAAAAGATTAATGGATGTTATAACACTTTAAATCAGTAAGTTATGGCCCATTTATATATTCATCTGCCCTAAGTAAGCCGGACTAATTGGACTAAGGTTTTGGACCAATGTTTCTTCATTCACTTTTTGCTTAGTCTCACCAAATCAATTCAAGTTGAACGTCTATGACCGGGTGCAACCTATGACTGGGTGCAATCTATGACAGGCATGAAAGAGAAGGGCTTACTTAGATAAAATCTAGATAAAATGAGTAATGTAAATCGTTACTTTTCCGGCCATTTTTGTATGCCCTAACTAAGCAGTTTTGTTTCAAGCCGGCCGTAGACTTCACCAGGTCATAGTGAAATAGTTGACGGGATGGTCGATATTTGTAGGTTATTTTGGTGTACTTTAGAATACTGGATGGCTGAACTTAACTCCATGTTAGGGGAGGATAGCTCCAGAGGAGGATGGATCCAATATGACTGGAGGAGATATATACTAGTATATGTAAACAAGACCAGACGCTTTCAGCTGTGATTAATGTAAAGATATATATTTCAATAAAGACAGATACAGAAGGTTAAATACAACTAGTCACAGGTCAGCAATATGTATAGATAAGAAATTGTCCCTAGCTCCTAGATCACCAATCAAAAATCAGTAGCCTGTGACATTTACCTTGTAACCTGAAGTGTTCTGGGAGTCTGAGAGAGAGCTCTTGGATTTCTCCGTATGGGCAGCCATGCAAGTTCTGAAGTCTCGGATTTCTCCGTATGGGCAGCCATGCAAGTTCTGAGCTCGCATTTTATCGTGAGACTTAGACAGTGACCAGACACTCACACACCGTAGCTTCCAGGGAACAGGCTACAATACGAGAGTGGAACCAAGGTCTCACGAGATTGCTGATGCCAGTGTACACAGAGTGGAAGCGGGAACAAGTCCGCACCAGTTAGAGAGCTATATAGGACACTTGGCCGTTGATAGCAGCACCACCTGTGCTAAGTTGGGAACCTTCAGTACAGGCCCTTGGTCACTAGGTAGGGCAGCTAACCAGGGATTATGACATCACAGGGCAGGCCACTATTGCTTCTGTCTGAAGTGGTTCCCAGGACTTAACCCTTCAGTGAGTAGGCCTAGTTACTGAGGGCCAATGCTATTCACATGTCTTCAGGGTAACACGGACTGAAACAATCACTATCCTGACTTAGGCCCCATCTAGAGGCAACCAAAGGAAGCACCAGGGGTTGGACATGGCCGCGCCCATGGCCCAACCCCTAGGAGCCCTATAGGCACCAGCCTGAATGGGCACTTTCAGAAAGTCATGCAGGTGGCTCCCACTACAAGGTGGTTCCCGTTACAATAGACTCTCAACTTGGATTGATTTGGTGAGACTAAACCATTAATGACACAAACACGTGAACGGGTAATGCTACGCTGGCTGCCTGTGTGTCGTATAATACACGCAGGTATAGGCTAAAATATCGCCCGTCAATCATCCAGGTTGAAGCCCTTTATGCTAGGTGACACCTCTGTCTTCTGTATGTTACATAATGCAAATCGCCAGATTTTGGCCAGGCCTGATTCCGCCCGGCTCACAGAGCTAATTGCTCTACACCTGCGTGTATTATACTACACGCAGGTAGCCAGCGTATGGGTAATGCTCGATCATTACTTTACTGACACTAGTGTAGCCAATAGTGGGGGGGGGGGGGGGGGCAAGTCCTCAACATTATCATGTTCTTTAGTCAAATGCTACACTGCCCAGCCTACCATAGTGCTTGGACTCTCTAATAATTATGGGGGCTTTGCCACAGGGGCCCTGCGAACTATATATTATATATAGTCATATTGTCAGCAGTCATCTGATGTCTCTCCCAAGGGCCCTGGTCCAGAGGGTTTCATATCCCTGCAAACAAAATCTCAAGTGGAACTTGTTCTATTCTTGTGCCGTGACTCAAGAATTTCAGAACATTTCTGGAATGTTTTCGGGACGTTTTCGTATGTCATGTTCCCTGGAATTCCTGGTTTTTTGAATTAGTGAAACTCGAGAAAGACACATCATTATTCTACTTGTAGAATTTTCTCGTTATTTGCATGAGTAAAACTTGGGAAATACACACCATTGAACATGCCAATAGGGACATTCACTATTCTCGGGAATCTTCCGTGTCTGTCTTGTGTATACAGCTTGTGCTTTTCCCAAGAAATATGCATGAACTTGTGTCATTCTCGAGTTCTGTTTGGAGGGATTCCAGATGGATGTGTCTCACGAACTTGAGCCAATGTTTTTGTCTATGACCGGGTGCAATCTATGACCGGGTGCAATCTATGACTGGGTGCAATCTATGACCGGCTTGAAAGAAAACGGTTTATTTAGGATAGATGTAGATGCAAATTGAATGAAATGAGTGATATAAAGTCTTAAAAACACCCATTAACATTGTCCACCATTTATATCTTCATCTGCCCTAGATAGAACTTTTTTTTCCAAGCCAGTCATAGATTGCACCCGGTCATAGATAGATTGCACCCGATCATAGATTGCACCTGGTCGTAGACGACAACAATGGCCCGATCTCATGAGACACAGCCATATAAAGTTTATGTCCTTGTCTCCTTGACAGTACGGCCAGATCCACGTGATAGCCCGGGGCCTCATCCTGGAGCAGTTTGGGAAGGACACCTGGGAGGAAATTGTGTGAGTAAGATAACCCTCAGTGGGGAACTATACTTGTGCACCTTTGTTGTTTATCTCAGGTCATTATCTACAACATCGGTCAAATTTGTAAAAGCTATTTCATAGGGATTCAATCTAATCTTCGATTTTGATGATTTAAAAGACCGTGAAGTATGGGAGAGGGGTGTTAAATATGGCCTTCCTTGATTAACTCAATTGGACTGCTGTATTCACCATGACATAAAATAACTATAAATAACCTCTAATGTCTACCTCATGCAAACACATATTGCTCTCTTGACAGGAAAGTGTCTAAGTGTGACCCTGTGGAGGATTTCATGGTGTTCCACAACTACAAGGATGCGGCTACACTCTCCATCATCGGCGCCATTGTCAAGGTGCTAGGTAAGCTCCTTACACTAACGTACAGTGTGCAACAGCACAAGGGTCAGGCATTTTAGTGAGTGTCAGGCATTGCTGGACTCACAAAAGAGCTTGAGAGTCTGGTCATGCTGGATCCTCATGCTGGAGTCTGGAAATGCTGGACTCTGGGAGAGTCTCTTTCAGCCTCCAAGGGTCCAGCATTGTCAGACTCTAGCATGAGGGTGTAGCATTGTCAGACTCTGGCATGAGGGTGTAGCATTGTCAGACTCTGGAATGAGGGTGTAGCATTACCCGATTCTCAAGCGGTTTTGCAATAGTCCAGCCTGTTAATGATTTGATCCGATTATGTTGAACGATAGGTGAAGAGGAAATGTTCTAAATTATCGAAGTATTGAACATGTTTTCATGGTCGAAGTTGGACATTTTCTTGGGAACTGTTTTTGGCAGATGGACATTGCAGTTGGTGATGGGGATAGGAAAGCAGATAAGTAGTACCGTTTTCTTCCCTTCTTCCACACAAAGGCTCCTGTAGTCCAACCCTTTTGGCTTCGTCTTATTTGAGACTCTGCTGGGAGGTTGAGTCAAGCCCAAATAAAGCTGCACTAGCTTTACGTGCACATATAGCAAATTGTAAATAGTGAAACAAAAAACATGTCAAATTATACTGTAAACAAACACTATATTCAACTGCCCATGTACACGAATACCGTAGTATATACTTTAAGAATACGGTTGAATCTACTGCTTAGGTGCATTTACTTCTAACAGTGCACTAAGGTTATGAGTACAGACTGCTAATTTATTTCATGTGTCATATTGGAGTCCTAAAGCATGGGGTAGTTTGGGTCGGGGGGTGGGGGGGGGGGGGGGATGATGAGGTACATGACTCCATGCGACTGCTTGCCCCAGTAATCCTATGATAACACATGAAATAAACATAGGATATTCGCACGGCTCTATGGATGCTACTAAATATCATATGAGAGTTTAGCTGACAACACTGGTAGCTATAAACTGTTATTACAGGTGCCATGCTACCTGGAGGGTGAGCTGGTGCTGATAGACTGAGTGCTTTATACCTAGAACTAAAGCTGACCACGTGCACACTCCCATTCACCTTGTCACGTGGGTAGACCCATCCCCAGTCCATCAAAGTGTATGGGATATCAATGATGGCATAGTAAGGCCACTCAAAAAGATCGAATGGTTTCTCATCACCACAAGCGTCACAAAAATCAGGTTATGAGGAAAACTTCTTTTTTTGCCAATTTTTCATGAAAGGCATGATTGAAAACATTTGGGCATATTTGGTGTAATATATATAATGCCAGCAGAGCAGTGGTATAAAAATAACATACATTTTCCTCATTCTTAACCAATAAAATGTGAATTTTGGTCATGAAAAACATACAATATTCTATACAGTTAAGTCCGTGGGTAAAATAAAAAGGGACAAAAAACCTCCCTCGTCATATTTCCCAGTTCTTGGTGATGAGAAACAACTTTACCTTGAGTGGCCTAATGACAAGTGCGTGCCCATGCGTTTGCATTACAATACATAGGGCACTCCCACACCTAATTCTGCAAATACAGATCCACACCTTGCGTGCTGTGGGCACAGCTACACTGCAAATAGGGAAACCAAAAATACGTCCCTTTATACTGTAAACCAACACACTGTAAAAAGATGGTTGCCATTTTTGGGGGTGTAGATCTACAATAGATTCTACTGTGAATCCACTCTACAGTAGATTTTACAGTAGATTTTACTGTAGATCTACACTAACTATTTACAATGCAATATTCCCTACTGTCCATGTACACTATACCGCACTGTAAAGGACTCTACTGCTCAGCTACATTGACTTCTAATAGTGTGCACACCAAGGATCACATGGCCCCCATAACGGGAACCTAGAGCAATGCCTTATGGCTGTGTCTCACTGGATCGGGCCAATGTGACCGTCTTTGAGAGAGTGCCATCTTTGACCAGGTGCCATCTTTGACCAGGTGCCATGGCCATCTTTGACCTCCTGACATTTAGGGCAGGTGAAGATATAAATAGAGATATAACCAGTGCCATTTTCTTTATTTTATGCCTCACATATCAAAGAAGAAATTTATTTTTCGTTGATCTTTTTTTATGGTGGCTGGTCCCCCCATAAGTAAAATCACCATGTATGACTTTCTCATAAGTCGACATATACCTTACAATTGAAATGGAGGTGATGTAAACCAAATGCAAATCTAATGCTGTGATTTCATTATAAGTATCAACCTCTTCTGTGATTCGATGGAAACAAATATAATTGTATATACTTTTATATTTTTTTGAAATTACAGAATAAACTCATGTCAAATTGAAATTGAATTGAATTGAAGATGGCACCCAGTCAAAGATGGCACCCAGTCAATGATGGCACCGGGTCAAAGACGTTCACATTGGCCTGGTCTGGTGAGACACAGCCTATTGACTTTACTACGACTATAAAGGGAATTATCCTCTCATGTAAAGGGGGTCTCTTGCCACATATGGGTTGCATTAGAATGGCCATCACTGGCCATGATGTTAATTGTTTAGTGTACACGTCTCGGTTAGGATTAGTGGTACTTGAGGTCCTTCAGTGCAACCTATCACGAATTGATAAGTATCAACATGTGCATGTGTCTTACCCAGGTAGCCAGGTAGCCAGGTCTTTCGGGGAGTACTTCCTACAGTAACATGTGAATGTGCTGGGGGTGTTTGGGAGGTACTTTCTACAGTAATTTGTCCATGTGTTTCCTCAGCTCTGCCTGCACTAGCTGTGCTGGGGAGTATTTCTTAAAGTAAAGGTGTGGTATTCTGTTTCCATTCCTTTACAAATGTAATTAATTGATTAATATGTATTTGACAGAAAATCCTTGGTACCCTGTCATCCACAGTAGCAGATATGTAAAAAAGGTAAGGCTGAGATACTTTTGAACAGGATGGTAACCACATGTGGTTTGAAAGGGAGTTCAGCTTAGGTCCTCTGGACTGTGAGGCCACTGTACTAACCACTACAATATACTGGACACAGGTGACATAAGGAGTGTCCGGGTATGACCTATTAAGAATACCTGCGCCCTGCTTGTACCCTAATCCCGGCCACGAGGTTTGGCTAAGCTGGTTGCTGTGTGTCGTGGGAATAGAGCTAGTACTAGTGGAAATGGCGCTGTCCACTGGTCATCTCGCTAAGGCGGAATAGTAACATGTGCTGGGGGTGTTCGGGGAGTACTTCCAATACAGTTACATGTACTGGGGGTGTTCGGGAAATATTGACATGTGTTTTCTGCTCCTGTGACCAGGTCTACCAGCCCCGGCGGTGTTAGAGGTCTTCGGGGAGTATTTTCTTAAGTACTGTTTGGAGCACGGGTACGACAAGATGCTGCGCACGCTGGGAGACAACCTTCCGTCCTTCATCCAGAACCTCGACGCCCTGCACGAGCTGCTCTCCATGTCCTACAAGGACTTTGACGCACCCTCATTCAGGTCAGCTACACTGCATGAAACTACAGATTTAAATTTGGATTAAAGTTCATTCTGTTACTTGAGTCCCACATGTTAGTATATGTACATTAGAGTTTAGATTTCAAAGCCTTCAATGCACCCTCCTTCAGGTCAGGAGAACTGCAAGAAACTAAAGATTTAAATTTGGGTTAAAGTTCATTCTGTTACTTGAGTCCCACATTCTAGTACATTTATGGAAGAATTTAGAGATCAAAGTTTATCTGCTCTCCATGTCATACAAGAACTACGATGCACCCTCATTCAGGTCAGCAGAACTGCATGAAACTACAGATTTAAATTTTGATTAAAGTACATTTTGTCACATTTTAATACATTTACGAAAGAACTTAAATGCCAAAACATAGCTGCTCTCCATGCCATACAAGAACTTCGATGCACCCTCATTCAGATCAGCAGAACAGCATGAGGCTACATATTTAATAATTGTTTTTATTACTTGAATGCCGTATTAAAGTATATTTATCGTAGCTCCAACTTAAATGTCAAAATATTGCTGCTATCTATCCTACAAGGACTTTGATGCAAATTCAGTCAGGTCAGCAACTAATATTTTACGATTTGTTCCCAAATTCAAAATACTACTTAAGCCTGTAGGTATAAGCACATAGAGGGAGCACACACACTGGCTACCTGTGCCTATACCACAGGCAGCAGCCAGTAGCTCAATGTGAGCAATACTTAGAATGGCATGTTGCATATCGGGAACATGTAATTATACACATGGTTGAATAAGTGCACTGTATACATTATGAACCTCAAATAAAGTTAAGTCAATATTTTATAAAGAAGAAGTTAGTATTTATATCAAACCCATTAAACTTATCCTTTCTCAGAATACTCTGTTCTTTGGATAAGCTGCTTTTGTGTATAAATTAATACTGCTACATATCATCTTTGTTCTTTTATGTTCAAATGTGTATTGTGGTTCAATATTTCCAACATGAAGAACATGTGTAGGATCATTTTTATTTGAATGGAATGTAAGAGAAATTAGTTTTTTTTCTGAAATTGTTGGACTTTGAAGTAAATAATAGTTATATTTTTCCATAAATGTCTTCATATCTTTGTAAACGATATTGTTTTTGTACAAATCAAGGAGAGAAACAACTGTGTACATCATGAATATGTAAGGTATAGTTATCTCAATAATTTAACAGAAGTGGCTTATGGGTCACTGCTCTGCTGTGGTCATTTCACCGTAAGGTTCTATTTTTTCTTACTTTTATACAGTAAATACATGTAGAAACTGACTGCTGTAATCCTGTGAAAATCTATATGTGGGAAATAAAGTGTACAATACCCCTTTAAGGTGGAAATTCTCAAATGGCCGTCGATTGAAGATTGATTTTGAGCCCTAACCCTATTCCCTTCAACGATTGTTCTTATGTGCTACAAGAAATCCCTTTGGTAGTTTCCTAGTATGAGATGCCTCCCAATGAGATGTGTTACCTTGCCGGACTGATGCGTTTGATCTGGAAATGGGTTATGGATTTTGTCCCATGTATATTGTCACTATTTGGCACTGTGTTGGTACTGTGTTATCATACTCTGTGGCTCGGTGCAAAAGACATTCTCTATTGTAATATGTGTGTGCCATCCGAATTGGCCGGCAGACGAGGACAGGTGGGCGTCCCTATTGCAATACCAAGGAATGCAATTGC
Organism: Harmothoe impar; assembly: GCA_947462335.1. Classification (NCBI taxonomy): domain Eukaryota; kingdom Metazoa; phylum Annelida; class Polychaeta; order Phyllodocida; family Polynoidae; genus Harmothoe; species Harmothoe impar. The sequence goes on along the minus strand of OX381704.1, from coordinate 18,466,512 downwards.
TTGCAGAAAGCCACTCTTCTCTAAGAAAGAAGGCTTGATACATGGCTTGCTCGGTACCATGGCATGAGGTCAGATATTAGGCTTTGGAGAGTGAGACATTTTCACCAAAAAATGATACCTGCCTTCTGTTGTATTTATATATATATATATATATATATATATATATATATATATATATATATATATATATATATATATATATATATATATATATATATATATATATACTGTGTTTTACATGCCTGTTACTATCAAATAACCTATGTTCCTTCGCAAAAAATAAGGGTTTTGTCGTTGGATGTTAGCCCCAGTATTTATACTGTGTGTACAAGCTACTGTATTGAATATTTTAAAAGCACCTATATGCAAGGAGGAACATAGGAAAGCAGAACCAGGTCCTTGCACATATTTGCATAGTATCCTATGAACCCAGGCTTATTGCTGCCTGCATGTGTGTCCCATCGATCATGCGACAATCTGTCCGCTTTGTATAGGCCACATGATGGTCACATGATAGTGTAATGGGCACCTGAGAAGTAGCCTAGAGGAAAGCCAGCAAGTTTGCCAAAGTTGATGATGTTCCCCATGTCAATCACTATTCTAATTATTGACATAACATGCACCTTATCATGAGAACGGGTCAAAAGTTAAGCTTCAGAATGAAATCCAGATCAGTGAATTAGGAATTGAACAAGTTGATTTAGAACCCACAGGTTCTATTGGGCATTAATGAAACATAGGCCTCTTTACTTGGCCCCTGTATTTATTTCCCATTTCTTAAATGAAGCTTAAAAAATCTACCATGCGGTGGGTGGGCTGTGGACTAAATAATAGGAGTAAATCCGGGGCTCCACTACGCGATCTTTGGGGTAATTTCCACGACCCGATCATACCCTGGAACCCTAACTATCCTATATATTTGGGAGACGGTCAGATCAGAAATAAAGAATTAAGCTTTGTTTATATTTACATCACATGTATTATGTTCATAAACTATTATTTTAAACATAAACCTATGTCGGGGTCTACAGTACCCCCCCTACCTAAGGTATATGATTGCTATGGTATGCATTAAGGTTCGTGATAATAGCAACGATTTGTGAATAAAATTGGTTAGTGGAAGAGTAGAACAGGTAGCAGCGGATGTGCACCCTGCTGTAGATTTATCAGAGGGAGAGAGCTATCTCTGGAAATCCTGGATTTCCTTCCTAGAGTCTAAACACTTCGAGTGTAGTCGAACAGCTAATGACTCTGCTTATATGAAGGGTCAACTTGAGTTGAATATCTACTATCATTGTCAACTTGAGTTGACGCTCTACTTTCAGTGTCAACCCAAGTTGACCCTTCATATAAGCAGAGTCAATAGCTATTTGACACACATATTTTACCAGAGCCACGTGGGAGACACACTTGACTACTCCTTTACTTTTCTCTGTGTAGTGCCTTGGTTTTTGAACTGCATTTTTATATTATAGATGCATAAAATGTGATATTGAACAAATCATAAAACTATTAATACTCCCTAACAGTAGATGTTTTTTTTTTCAATTCAAACCTCAACCTCTTCAACCTATCAGCTGCAATGACATCTACTACTACCCTTATACTGCATGAATAATCCGATTTAAGCATCATTTAGCAAAGGTTTCAGTTGACTATTGGCCTCCGGAAAAGAATTAAAGTTGCTCAAAGCTGCTGAGACAAGGCTATCAATCAATTTTAATATTTGCATAAAGTTGCTTAAATTAGATTATTCATGCTGTGGTACTAATCCCCACTTTACCCTTTGTCTGTTAGATGTGAGCCGCAAACAGATAGCAGCATGATCCTCCACTACTACAGCGTCAGGGAGGGCCTCCACTACATCGTCATAGGTAAGCCAATTAAGGACAAGAGCTGCAGGTGACTCAAACATTAATTGACAAACAATTTTCTTTAAACTTGAATTATTTGTTCATTATATCATATGCAATTAAAATATGTAATAAAAAAGTGGGGTCCCAGTGCGTGCTTCTCCAGGATTGGCCATGTAAGATAGATGTCTATATTATTGAATTGAATGGGCGTGACCAGTGAAAGTAGCTGTATCTAGTGTGTTTTGATGAATAAATCACAAGTAGACAGGATTTCTTTCAAAAACTAAAGTTAAGCTTTAAGATAAATAGCAATCAAGTTTATGAAGTAAAATCATATTGTCCTTAATCACAGACTATCTTTAAACTTTGACCCCAAAAAAGGTGTGTTACCAGTCACCCGACCCTACCTAGCTTGACAGGGCCGACCCTAATTTTCTTTTGACCAAAAATATTACATTAACACTCTTTTTTTTCCATGAAAAGTGTGATTGAAATAAATGAGTCTATTTGGTATCAGATCAAAGCTTGTACTGACAGCAATGCATGCGATGACCTAAAAAAAACTACTATTGTTACACGTTTTGCATATTTTGCTAGCGTTAGATCATAGAAAGGGGCGATGAACCTAGTCATTTATATGGCTCCCTATAGAACCAGCCATGGTTAGTTGATATTAACAGGTATAATCATGATCAATACTGACCGACCCACGTATTAGTCATTAGCAATTTTATGAATCTCAGTTCATTCTGACTAATATCTCTATGACTAACCTTGGATAGCCAATACAGACTAAATCCCGGAGCATTTAGGTTTATCAGTGCAGCGCACTATCTATTGCCTAAGAGAGGTTTCCTGCATTTTTCAGTGAGTGATTTACAAGCACTGCAGGGAACAATATTTTAGGTTGACAACAAAGGTGGTTGTACAACTACTAAGTGTATCAATCATGTGAAAACACTCAACCACCCAACTGCTAAAGGTATCAGCATTTTGTGTTAATCTGGATTAGCCCCTTACCTCCCCTAGGTCTGCTGCGGGCCGTGGGCAGGGAGCTGTTCAACGACGTGGTGACGTCAGAGATGCTCGAGTCGGAGGTCGACCATCTTGCCGACGGACGTACCCAATATCACGTGACATTCGGCGTCACGTGGTCAGCCGCCAAGGGACGCAAGCAGGAAGCAGACGACACTGCAGCAGCGTCTACTCATCTTCCCGCCATTCCCACCAACATCTCCGCCGACACCTTCTGCTCCCTGTTCCCCTTCCATATCGTGTTCCAGCGGAACTTACAGATCGTGCAGTGGGGACAGAATATAGCTAAGATGACGGGGGTCAGTCTCCAGCCTGGGCTCACTATGGGGGACGTGTTCTACCTGATTAAACCCCGAATGGCGCTTACTTTTGATCACATTATGAAGTTTATCAATGCAGTATACGGTCTGAGGATCCAGGTGGATAGAAAGAGAGTTAAGAAGCACAAGCCGACTAAACAGGAGGGACTGACAATCAAAGGTACAAGATATATAAATGTAGATATAGAATGACCTATAGATATGACTGCAGATGGGTGAAAAGCGACCTGGCGACCTGGGCAATTTTGGAGGCGACTTTTGACCTAAGGCAATCATAAAAACGACCCAGCGATTTTTGGTCAAAAATGACTAGAGGATAAAGGTTCCAAAAAAGCGACTTTGTGACCTGGACCCTTTAATTTCGGCGACTTTCCGACCTTGGGGGGGGGGGGACCCATCTGCACCCCCATAGATATATAAAGTGGCACGGTCCGTTTTTTTCCCCATAGAACTATTTCAAATCCTACCCAGATGTGTTCCAAATGCTGGTACAATATCATGCTTCACGGATGGGGCACAATAGAATGTCCTCTATGAACAATTATACCCTAATAGAGGCCAAGGTATATCTTTTACATGGTAAATTCGGCCTAGATCTGATAATTTGTTGAATTCTAGGCTGAATAAGGCTGAATGAGTTTGAATAAAGTAGGTAGCATATATAAAGTATGGCCATAGGGAACATTTTGGTTAATTTTAAGCGAGATTGACTTTATAGCCCAAATCATTGGACAATGTAAGTTTATTGTCATTTGCATGTCCACAGCATCCGCATCGGCCTGCCACCATTTTAGTGCTCATTATCTGTTAATCTCTTCATCTACTTAAGGTCAGATGGTGTGGATGGCAGACACGGAGAAGATGATTTTCCTGGGCTCGCCCCGTTTGTCCGATCTCTCAGAACTTCTCGCGAGAAACGTGTACCTGTCCAACATCCCGGTGTATGACGTTACAAGGGAGCTGGTACTGCTGAACCAGCAGCGGATAGCAGAGATAGAAGTCAGGTAAAACAACAAAATGTATGTTATATTGTGTGAGCCTGTCTAAGCATGTGAGAGCCTGTGTGTGAGCCTGTGCGTGAGCCTGTGCGTGAGCCTGTGCGTGAGCCTGTGCGTGAGCCTGTGCATGAGGCTGTGCGTGAGCCTGTGCGTGAGCCTGTGCGTGAGCCTGTGCGTGAGCCAGTTCATGTGTGTCATTGTGTTAGGCCTAAGAAAATAGTTCATTTTGGGGTTTTTTTAGAAGGCATTTTTCGGGGGTTGCTACCAAAAAATAAAGTTTTGACTAAAGACTTTTTGACATTATGAGGAAATGAAGGAATTTCCACTCATAATCTCTAAAAATACTGGGTAAAAGAAATCAACCAACCGACCCTATTTTTTTTTGGCCATGTTACCTGAACACAATTGCAACCTCTTTTTTTGCGCCTTATCATTTGTTAACTTACAGAGATAGAAGTCAGGTATAGAACAGCACATGTGTGTCATATAGTGTTATCATCACTGCATGAAAATTCATGTTTAAGTATATTTAAGGTTTACTTAAACATCCAGGAAAGGTCACGGCAATGTCATATGATATTTCCGGTAAATTTAAGTTCACCGGAAATTTACCAGAAATGTCATATGACATTTCCGGTAAATTTAATATGAACCTAAATTTACCGGAAATGTCATATGACATTTCCAGTAGATTTAAGTTCACCCTAAATTTATTGGAAGTGTCATATGATATTTCCGGTGAATTAAAGTTGATCTTAAATTCATTGTCAATATCATATGATATTTCCAGGGAATTTTGGTTCCTCTTAAATTTACTGGAAAGCTACTGCAAATGTATTGTCATAGTATTACATGGTTATAACATTATTTTGACCTTAAAATACTGTCATCAAAGGTCCAAATAAATATATGAAAATCATGAAACACATCATAAAAACGTTGATACTCCCCAAAAATGGCATCAATTATTTAGTAAAAATTCAAAATAAATAGTTTAACTCAACTTCTGAGAAAATAACACAATCATGTTGAAAAAGAAAACTTTCCATGATTTTCTTTTTTTTTTCAATTTAATCTCATTATTTATGGATATATAAATTATCAGCTGTATTTATGTTAGACATCTAGAGGGGTACAACCCATGATACTAACCAGGGGAGTTAGGGGACCATTATCCCGTTATTATACATTTGTGTACATTGTTTTGAAGACATCTACAGGGGTAAAACCCGTGATACTAAGCAGGGGAGTTGGGGGCCCATTATCCCGTTATTATACATTGTTTTGAAGACATCTACAGGGGTAAAACCCGTGATACTAAGCAGGGGAGTTAGGGGCCCATTATCCCGTTATTATACATTGTTTTGAAGACATCTACAGGGGTAAAACCCGTGATACTAAGCAGGGGAGTTAGGGGCCCATTATCCCGTTATTATACATTGTTTTGAAGACATCTACAGGGGTATAACAAAAAGCAAATAAAACATAATTATGTGTCTTTTAAAAAAAACTTTAAACATATATATATAATGTAAACCCCCTTCCTCTATCAACTCTTTTTTCGTGATACTAACCAGGGGAGTTAGGGCACTCTCTTCCCGTTATTATACATCATTTTGAAGACATCTACAGGGAACTCGTGAATGAAACTTACTTCTAATTATCACAGGGAAAAAATAAAAATATCCCCATGATGCTAACAGTGTATAGAATTAGATTCTAATATAATTGAGAGCTCATTCATAATAATAAAGATAATTTAAAAAATTTGGTTAGTTACCCCCTTCCTATTCACACCTCCCCTGTCCCCCCCTCCCCCCCCCCCCCCACACACACACCAACATACCAAACAAACCCCATTCAGGGCGGGGAGGTGTTATAACTAAGACAATGGTAGTAGGATAAGCATTTACTGTGTGGGGGCGGTTCCCATAGTGACCACTGACCTACATAGTTATTATGTACCTGCAGGAGTACATGTAACACACCAAGTGGTCAACATGCACATACAGTAGCTGGCCACAGTTAGGACAGGACGTGTGTCAGGCAGGTGTGTAGGTTCATTATATATACATATCATATTGTATTCACTATTGAAGGGTATGTCTATGTATTACACATGATAAATCTATATAACGCTATGCACTATTTTGCCTCATATAAAAATCATTATTAAAGTACATTTAAAAACGTTTTAGATGCATCTAAATGTTGTAATAAAATTGTTTTATTTAGATTACATATTTCTATTTCCTACAGGAAAAGGTTACAGCAGGAGACGGCCATGCACCCTAGGAGCCGTCCCTGTCTTCCAGGAGGCCTTCCCTGCCTTCCAGGAGGCCTTCCCGGCCTTCCAGGAGGCCTTCCCGGCCTCCCTGGAGGCTGCCCCGTCCTCCCTGGAGGCTGCCCCGGCCTCCCTGGAGGCTGCCCCGGCCTCCCTGGAGGCTGCCCCGGCCTCCCTGGAGGCTGCCCCGGCCTCCCTGGAGGCTGCCCCGGCCTCCCTGGAGGCTGCCCCGGCCTCCCTGGAGGCTGCCCCGGCCTCCCTGGAGGCTGCCCCGGCCTCCAGGGAGGCTGCCCCGGCCTCCCTGGAGGCTGCCCCGGCCTCCCTGGAGGCTGCCCCGGCCTCCCTGGAGGTTCCCAAGGGGCTGGGAGCGCTACCCCAGCAGTTGAAGTTGCCATTAAAATGATGAAATTGATGTATAAATATCAGGTATTATCCCCCTCCCCTGGCCCTCAGAAATTGATGAATAAAGAACAAACATCCCACTGCTTTCCAAAATAAGCAGATTTTGCTATATGAATGACATTTAGGTAAATTAGAGAAAATGGCAATATCTGTTGAAAGGTCATGTAAAGGTCATTAAAATTGCTTAAATGTGAATATTTGGTGAGCACCACCTGGACGTTGACATTTGGTTTAATCACATTTAAGGAGATTTCTCATGGTCTTGAAATCTGGTTTAATCATATTTAAGTAAATTTCCCATGGCCTTGACATTTTGTATAAGCACCTATAATCACCTTTAGGTAAATATTTTGGTGCATTTAGGTCAACTTAAATTTGCTGAAATATACCAAAATAGTCACTTTTGGTATACCAAAATATGCTTAAATGTGAAAGCTTTGACATTTAAGTCTTCCCGGCAAGGTCGAGTAAAGGTCATTAAAGCTACTTATCTTTGACATTTAAGCATATATAATGACTTATAGGGAAAACTTAAATGAACTTATATCGAACTTTTCATGCAGTGCATGTGTTCACACGCAGAGATAGAAGTCAGGTACAAAATACGGATTCCTACACATAGGCCACATGGTGGCAAAAATTAAAACTCATGAAAATTCTTCTTTTAGCTCAATTCATATTCTAATATATATCATATGTTGGTTTGAACCCTTTTATTTGTCATGTATACTATACAAGTGTATGGCATTTACTAGCCACTGGAACACCCATAGGATCATATAGATACTTGTACAATTTAATACATACAACCTAACTCAACATCTTCTCCCCCCTGGTCAGTAAGAAGCTAGACGAGACGATGGCTGAGTTGAACCGTACGTCTGCGGCCCTGGAGGTGGAGAAGGCTAAGACAGACATGCTGCTGTACCAGATGCTGCCCCGTAAGGTGGCCGACGCACTCCGCGAGGGAACCAGCGTCGACGCAGGTCCGCCATCTTGAATTTTTTTTGTTTAAATTGAATTTTATTTATCTACATGATTTTCGATAAATTTGTATCTCGTCGTAGTACAGGTTAAAATGATTTCCATAAAGCCTCTGAAAAAATTGTTTCTCATCACAAGGGACTAAAATGTATGCCATGGGAGGGTGGGTTTTGGGGGGATTTGTGTACCTGCTGGCTAAATTGTATAGGAAATAAATATCACATTTCAGTAGTTTATAAATCTTTTAAAGTGGGAAAATATGGGTTATTTCTATCTCACTGCATTACTGTAGTATTCGCTTTAATTTGATACCAAACATGTCAATACTTGTTATGTTTTATCATGTTTTTTATGAAGAATTAGCAAAAAAAAAAAGGCCTAAATCTATCTTCTGATGTCGATTTGACCATCAAAAAGTATTTAAGGTTTTTTATGAAGAATTAGCAAGAAGAAAATGGCCTAAATCTATCTTCTGATGTTGATTTGACCATCAAAAAGTATTTAAGGTTAAAAAAAAAGTAGGTTAAAAATGTAGGTATTACTTGTGCAGCTCCAACCTACAAATTATGTGGTGAACCTCTCATTTTAAAGAAATGAATAACGATTTCCAGGGTCTATCCTATTTTGGGTCGGGTAATTTGAAACACACATTTTTCTGACCTTATTATTTTTCTAAAGAAATGCTAACAGTATAATAGTCTGTATAGAAGTATTAATGATTTAATGATTATTTTCATAACACTTATCAATGAGGTAACAATGTATATATCCAGAAAGATAATAAATCAACAGCCCGTGAACATTATCTCAAATAGCACAACCTTCATTTGTGGGTAAGTCTAAAGAATCTTGTGTATTTTTTTCTGTTTTATTTCACCAACTCTCTCTGACCCATCCTGAAGAGCATAGATCTATGAAATGATCTATAGCTAATACAAGACGTTCCTCTCTCTTTCCGTAGACGCAATAATTGTACCATAGATTACCACCTATACCCTACTACAGTAAGAACTTGTCTGACATATACATTAAATCACCTACGTTGTTGATAGACAGTATGTCCATGCCCTGGTATTTTTTATCACTTTAGAAGTTCGCCTTAGCAATTGTGATAGTCTGGTGAATTTCCTTTTAATATAACACTTCTCTTGTCCAAATAACAATGCCTGATTACCCACCCTTTGATAATACAGTACTAATAGTCAGTATGGATATATGTTGACCCTCCTTCAGTCTACTATGTTCTTTTCCTAGATTCTCAATTTCCAGTTAGCAAATTAGTTTAAGGATGATTCTTTTCAAGCTCAGGATCCAATGTCGCCTGCTGTTACCCATGTTTAAGGATGCTTTGAATGCCTATTTGAAATGGGCCCAAGCTCATCATGAAAATATACAATATCCCAAATATCCCATGCATTTTCGCGATCTTCTTTTGTTATTTTGCTGACTTTGCATCTGTTCAGATTAGTCAATACCCAGTAAACACAACTACGTTGGTCAGACGTAAATCTACGTTGATTTTTGGTCTGAACTACGTAATTTTAGAAGGTTTATGAACGTTGAAACATTAAGGTTTATTTACCACTCTCAAACCTACAGGTCTGATTTACGTAGCTCAGACGTAAATCTACGTTCAACTGGGATTTAAACACATTACATATAATTCTACATAGTGGGATTCAGACAGAGGATTGTATTATATTGCAGACAAATTTACATTAACAAACAATATTCATACAAAATAACCACTATAATGTCATTTCATTCTATATAGTATATTCTTTTAGTTCAACTGAGCAGCCTCACAGTATAGATCCGTTGACTAGTTTGGGCTGCAGAGAGGCTTTGTATTTCTTCTGTTACCACAAATGTGGTGTCCGCTCAGTAAAGGTGCCGCAAAACACATATTCACGCCCAATACTTTAATCTACTCTCCTTTATATATAAATATTCTATTGAATACCGTTTATTTGCATGATATTGAATTCATAATTAATGTGAATTTACTGCTTGAATGTGGTAGATTTGTTAAAGAGCTGCAACATTCTCTCCATAATTGATAGTGCTGCCACCTTGTGTGAAACTGAGAAGTCATCTACCCACTTTTGGTTGAAAAGTTACGTCCATTAACGTAGATCTACGTAGATTTATTACGTATATTTACGTCTGAATGAGGTAGATAAACGTAAATGAGACGTCTACGTCTGTTGAACGTAAATAAACCTTAACGTTTTGACGTCTACAAACCTTCCAAAATTACCAATCTCAAACCTGTTGGTTGGAAAACTACCTAGAGAAACCTCTGAGCTACGTTGGAACTACGTAGGGTGTTTACTGGGTACGCAGACAAATGCCTACAAGTCTGTGTATATTGTCTTCCAATGCGACCTCGTGTGATATGACATAGGTCCAACAAGTTAAAGAGCAATGTATATACCCTTCTCAGTGGGCATTTACATTTGCATCATGTGAAAATAGTCTTAAATTCACATTCATTTAGTGATGTCACAGGCTATGTAATACACTGTATTCCAAGGGGTGGTGGTGGGGTGGAATACGGCGATCACAGAACTTGAGCATAGTGACCACGTAACTCTCGTATTCACCATGTAAGGCCACTCAAAAAAGAAAAAGTGGTGTCTCATCACCAAGGGCTGAAAAATATGACGAGGGAGGCTTTTTTTCTCATGGTCTAAAATCTGTAGGATAGTGTACGTTTTTCATGATCAAAATTCACTTTTTAGTAAAATGGGGAAAATGTAGGTTATTTTTATCCCACTGCATTACTGGCACTACGGGTATTAGCTTCGATTTTACACCAAATATGCCAATATTTGTCCATTTTTATCATGTTTTTCATCTAAAATTAGCAACAACAAAAAAGAGGTTTCCTCAAAACCTGATTTTTATGATGTGCACGGATGAGAAAGCTTTTTTTCAGTGCACGTGACCTAATGTTCGTGTGTTGTGCTTGTAGAGAAATTTACTGAGGTGACGATCCTGTTTTCTGACATCGTGACCTTCACCAACATCGCGGCGGCCGTTACCCCTATAGAGGTGGTTAACATGCTCAATGAGCTCTACATGAAGTTTGACCACTACTCCAACGTCTTCGACGTATATAAGGTACGATGCCTACACTGATATTCTTTGGCTCCCTATACAACCAATCTCTAAATCACTATAGCCTAACCAAGTCAGTCATTTTTTGGCTCCCTATATGACCAACCTAGGTTAGTTAATATTGTCAGGTTTGTCAGTACTGACGAACTCACCTAGTCTTCTCCATTTTAATGAGTTTTAGCCTAGGTCCTTTTGAGTAAGGTATCATGTTGTTATGCCCCAGTCATTCTTGAATGACACTTGGTCATGCCTGGCCAATGTCCACATATCTAACCTGGGATAGCCATTTCAGACTAAGGGCCGGAGCATTTCGATTTCCTGTGTAGGCCACAAGTTAGTCAGTCTATTGACTTCTGTTTTTGTGCTGATATCTGTTTTTGTGGTGAAGACTACCACGCGAAATGCAACAACTGTTCGAAATGTGGGGATCCAAAACCAGACAAGGGAACTCTTAGGAAGAGGAAAACTTAATTCGTGTCTATCCTAGTGCATTACTGGCATTATTAGCTTTAATCTTGTGATGAGAAGGTCAATGGTGGATCATGTCATCTTTCAGCGACATGTTTCCTTAAATGGGGTTAAGCCAACCAATTTAGGACACGCTTGATATTATAACCATCTAAGAGGTCAATTAATCCAATCCTGACATTAATATGAGGTCTATTTCAGCCTCTGTACTGATGCTTCCCGATGGAAAGCATTGTTTAATGATCAAAGTAATTACCTGTAAGACTTTGATACATGATAAAGTAGTCTGCGTATCATTCCCTTTCTAATCCCCGATGTATACTATTACAACAAAGAGCAAGGAATACTAAGAGGGTCCACTGGTTGATTTCATGTCCCCAAAAGTCTATGGCACCCCCTGGTGGATGGAGTGTACAGCCCACAGAGCACACTGAAAACCTATCTACCTAACCACAGCTGGACAGGGTATATTTTTTCTATGTGCTTTTCTCAACATCCATGTTGAATTTGGAGGGAATTTGATGATAATTAGTAGCTTCAAGGGGCCATTAGATAACATGGTTATAGGTGGAAACAGTGGAGTGTACCCACCAGGGGGCACCACATGCAGGATCAGACAGCTGCAATGATCCCATGAATATCCATTACTCAAAAATATCCAATGTTTACAAAATAAGCAGAGTTACACTCCAATCAATACTCTCACCCTTTTGGGTATTTTGAGGTACTCTGATTGGTGAGGGACAATGCTAACCTCTGGCAGAACACCCAAGTGGACCCTCTTATTATTCCTTGCTCTTTGATTCCAGGTAGAGACTATCGGTGATGCCTACATGGTGGTCGGGGGTGTACCGGAAGCGTCCACTACACATGCGCAGTCAGTGGCCGACATGAGTATCGCCATGTTGATAAGTGCAGCGGAAGTCAAGTCTCCCGCCACCGGGAAACCATTACAGGTACGACGCATTTCTCCTCACATACCAATCAATATCTCCAACACGTCTCAGATCTTTATTTTGACCAGGCCATGTGGTTTTGACTCTGCTAGTTAGCTAAGGGTCACGCAAAACTAATGATCAGCTTTGCGGATACTTTTGGGGAAAAACAGATGCGGAGGGAGGCTTTTTTATTTTATTTGATATTCAGATCTTTGTACCATGAGAGCGGCTCCATTTTATTTCTATTTAAGTCTAAAGGAATTTGATATTAAGGAATATAACCGTTATAATTAATCAAAATAAAAGTTTAAACAAATAAGAATGGGATCAAGGCAGAAAATGCATTTTACATTTAGTTTCTACCTCAATTTATCGTTGAGATATGATGTTTGAGCTTGCCATATTCATGCATCATGCCGACCCTACGGGGTTGAGACACTGCCGGTGCACGGGTGGGCATGATGCACCAATGCAGCAACGGCGAGTTGGTGCATTGGTGCATCATGACAACAAATGTCATCATTTATCATTTTATCAGTCCATAAAGGGTTAATAGTGAAGATATAACAACCTGTGATATTCTCGTCTCATGGTTCCCCTTGTACTAGATCCGCGTAGGGCTGCACTCGGGCCCGGTGGTGGCCGGTGTAGTTGGTAAGAAGATGCCCCGGTATTGTCTGTTCGGGGACACGGTAAACACAGCCTCTAGGATGGAGAGTCATGGCATCCCCGGCAAGATCCACGTCAGTGGTTCTACACAGGCGTAAGTATAGCAAGGGGAAGAATAGTAGAATGGTGAGAGAAACAGAGAGATGATAAGTGAATGTTGGGAGGCAGATAGAAAATATTCACTGCCCTGTCTGTAACCCTTTATTCCAACACCGGCCATGACTAGGGTAGATTCACCATGAGTCAGACATACACCTTAAGATATAAACAAGAATATGAAACCTACAGTAGAAGTTGCTGTAACTTTACAGCACCCATTTGCTGTACATAGACAGCAAAATCTACTGGAACAAAAGATTTACAGTAGAAGTTGCTGTAAATTAACAATAGAAGTTTCTGTAAATTTACAGTAGAAGTTGCTGTAAATTTACAGCAAGTCAGTCGCTGTACACCTACAGCAAAATCTACTGGAACAAAAGTTGCCAGCAACTATTGCTCTTGGTGTACAGTACTTACTTCTTATAGTGTGCGCTACAGGGGGGATTTCATTTTTGAGAAATTTGATTGAAAAATATATAGAATTTTGAATATTTTTCAAAGTTCTTTTTTTTTTGGGGGGGTGACCCTTTTCAGCCACCGTACTTATGAGTAATGTGCTTGCCTTGCAGGCACCTGGTGGACGATGGCTATGAGCTGGAGTCGCGGGGTATCACCGAGATAAAGGGGAAGGGGCTGATGGAGACCTACTTCCTGCTGAGTGATGGCACCATCCCTGAACCCAAGTACACCCAGGTACAATATATACAATACATAGACAGAGGTCCACAATGATCTGTCTGAATGACAGGTTTCTCCACGAGTGGTACCTTGGATTATATCACACGAGGCAGAGCCAAGTGTGATATGATCCAAAGTACCACAAGTGATAATAATTGCATTATTATCACTTAATAATTGCATGAAATGAACACAGAGATCCACTCTAATCAGTCTGGATTCCTGGTTACTCCATTTGTCAGGGGGGGCCCACGCCGCGGCTCCGACTGGTGTCAAACGCATGCGTAACTTTATCCACTTACCTGTTAGCACTTCAACTCAGCATGTCTGGTAAAATGCCATAATACTCAAATACTACTAAATGTGAGAAATAGTCAATGCTACATCCACACCAAAAAGACTTTCCCCTTTCAGTCTGATACATATTAGAGGCATGGCAATGTAGGAGAATAGAGAAATCTATGCTAGTTCACCTGACATTGGGCTGTCCATGAAGCCTAAAATCAGTCAACTTTGAACTGTTTCTGTAAGTATTTAAGGATGTTCCACTGAAGCTAAAATTGGAAACAATTAGAATGATATATGATGTCTGAAAATGTCCAGTGGAGCATATGGGAGCATTAGTGCTTGTGGTTGAAAAGAATATTTTAGATTGTGTCTAATCAGCACAGCATGCCACTATGAAGCATAGTAGCTAGTTCCTCTAAATGCCAGTGGTGTCACCACTTGATGGCTCTTTCACCACTGACCATCCACTTGGATACTGCAGTGGACAATATTACGCACGTGTTTGTCACCAGGGCGAGCCGCGGCGTTTCCCCCCCCCCCTGTCCATTTGTGGTACTCGGCTATGCCTCATTTGATATGATCCAAGGTACCACTCGCGGAGAAACCTGTCATTCAGACAGATCATCGTGGACCTCTGTCTATATATTTATGAGAATTGTTGGATGAGGTCTAGCAGCTTTAAGGTAAATGGAACCATTATTATATATGATATTCCTTACAATAACTAGTTAATACATGCATTATACATATTTGATAAATGCTGGGTCGTAATCTTGATATCATCACCATTTACATGGATATACAATTTGAAATTCATTTATGAATCATATATTTTGACTGTGTAGGAATATTTTCCGATCTATATAAGTTCTTTTCCTATGCAGTATGAATAAACGGGATTATATATCTATACTTTCTCATACCAAAAAAAGGTCACCGACATCTCCAATGGGAAGGAAAAACAGGGGGCACCAGCGGAGGACACCACTGACAAGGCAGACAAGACAACAAAGACAAGCATATGCTCTGTCATGTGAATGCTGAATAGTAGTGATCAGAGAGTTTGATTGATTGATTATTCATTTATTCATGCTGCAAAACAGTGGGGCTAGGCCCTGTTAGCGAATTGCAGTTAAACTGCAGTATATTGTAGATGATATACCAATATGTCACATATATTTGCCTAAAGGGCTAATTAAGTAATAAAGTTCTTATCACTAGAGCTGTGTGAAGGTGCCTATAAGAGTACATTAGTAAACCACAGACCACATTATACAGTTTTATATCTTAGATGTTATGTGGTAGATATCATACAAGTGACTTGCTGTATAAGTGTTACAAGCCAAGGACAGGGTAATTGTCCAAGGCGTCAGCTGTGGATAATTACCACTGTCCAACACTCATGCAGCTACTCTTGTGTATCATATCTGACTTACACCCACAGTAGAAGAGTGAGCTCAGTGGACTGCATCAACATACAACCTTGTATGTAAAGTACAGTCAGTCCATTTCTTTTGTTCTCTCAGTCAACTTTGGTGTAAGGACATGTACAGGGATAGGTATGCCCATGATATACAAAAGATAAATATTAAGATGAATCGGGCTGATGTTATTTGCCCAAGGAAGATATTATTTCTTTTTGTGGGAAAAATGTTAGAAATTCTAGAAATGGGATGAGGTTTTTCCCATGGGACGGATGGGCATGTATAGATGAGAATTTCTTTCTAAGCTTAGGTAGAGGGGTGGGGGGGGGACATGTGAGTAAAGAGTGCTATATATGGGTGATTGGTGCATGCTGCAGGTACATATGGGGATCAAACAAAACATAGACAGGTAAATTCAGGTAGAACCAACCAGTGAGGACCTATAGTGCTCCCCTTACTCCAAGGCACCCAGGCAATACTGTTGGTTTGTATGATCCCCATGTGTGTGTGGTCTATATACTGAAACTACCCTGTGCGTTGTTTGATCCCCATAAGGTACCTGGGAGCATGTGTTTATGCCTCTGCTAGCCAGAAATAGAAAGGCTGGCACAATCTCTGGTCAGGCTTATCTTCTGGTGTCTGGTAGGTCTTTGTCTCAAAAACATATTATAATAGAAGAAGAATCTTGTTATCTTTACTGTGCTCAACTAAATATTTAATATAGGTGTAAATAAAACAGAACTTATGAAACAGGCCCCTGGGAACACTGGGTATGATCACGTATGGGTGTACTTATGTGATGTTTTAAAAATGTAAAAGTTATGTAATGATATTTGTATACTAATCATAAAACTTAAGGGGCCGTGTTTTGGAATTGACTTCTTAACACATAATATCTTACTGTAACAAATGTGTGTTTGATAACAATATCAGACATCATGAATTGATTTTGATGTCAAATCTAGGTTGTAAATAATATGCTTATTTCGCATGTTAGTATACACTGTACAAACAATAATATTAGATGGATCAATCAAGTCCCATCTTAATAACAATCTTATATTTTCATGTTCTTAGTTTAATTGATAATATGTATGGGAATCGAGGCCTTGTTTTTTGATCGTTATGTATTACTAAT
The DNA here is from genome assembly GCA_947462335.1 of Harmothoe impar. NCBI lineage: Eukaryota > Metazoa > Annelida > Polychaeta > Phyllodocida > Polynoidae > Harmothoe > Harmothoe impar. The sequence continues at coordinate 18,449,808 of OX381704.1, read as the reverse complement.
AAATAGACAAATGCCAACGCCCATTGATACCATCTTTGCTGTTTTTCATGAGTGGGAGTTGGGGCGGTATCCCACAAAGCTGCAGGCTGAGTGGGACTCACCCCACTCCCCATGAGTGAAATACATCAGAGCGGTATCAATGTAGTTGGCATCTGTGTTTATTTTTCAATTTGAAGCCATTTAATGAAGAAAAGAAAAGTTTTTCCTAGCCCATTGAATACAGCCACATTGTATTCAATGGGGGGGGGGGGGCCTCCAGTACTTAAGTAAATCTTGGATCTCAAAATAATAAACTCTTGGATGTAGCATTGCTTCAGTCACTGAGTTGTGGATCTCTGGCACTTCTGAGAACAATGCATTTATTAATGGATGGTCATATCACAACCCTCTGTTAGATACCATGTTGAGGTATTATGGTCAGTGTTGGGCTACGCTACAACCTTAAAATAAAGTGAAGCAATAACGTTTGAGAGCAATACAAATGTGTGAGTTTTTTTTCACTTCTAAATATCTTATTTGGCATAAATGAATCGATTGCATGGGGAGTTTTCAAATCTTAGCCCAAGGTATATACAATAGATTCATGTCTTGTGTTCTTAGAATGAGACATATTTTAGTGTCCTCCTTTATGGTGGGTTTAGTGGTTTCCGGTCAGGCTGCCTAAACCTGCCAAGAAACAGTGTCTTTGTTGGTTGATGTTGTTGACTCAGGGAGCCTAAGCTCCCTAGAGTCTCTTACGCTGGGTTTGCAAGACATGCATGGGCCAAAAGAGTTGTACCAAAGTTCATTTTATGAAGTTGAAACTAGAAAAATGGGTCAGATTGTCCAAGTTGACCAATATTTGCAAAATTGAAGTAGGCCTAGTAGCTATGACGAACCTGGGATAGCCACAACCGTAAAGTTTTACTTGTAAATATCAGAGTTCAGAAAGGGCCCCTGCAGCCACCTGTTGGATAGTTCCCTCATTACCCTGTAGGGGGAGTATGAGGAGCCCTTGCTGCCACGCGGGCTTAAAGCAATATCAACATTAGGTCCACTCAAAAAATAAAATGGTTTCTCATCATCGAGCGCATCATAAAGATTAGGTTAGGAGGACAACTTCTGTTATATTTTTCTGCCAGTGTTTTATGAAAAAACGGATAAAAATGGACAGTATCAAATTAAAGCTAATAATTCCATAAATTATCCTATACATTTGAGCCTGCGAATGAAATTTTTTTTTTTTAAAGCCTCACTCATCAGATTTTTCAGACCTTGGTGATGAGAAACCGCTTTCAATTTGGGTGGCCACATTTAGGGTAACACTGACAAGACAGACAATACGACAAAAACAAGCGCTGTCATGTGAAGGCTGAATTGAAGATTAATTGTTCAGAAAGGGCCTGTTGACAAACATAGTGATAGTGAAAGTAGAGACATGGACAGGGATGCAGTCCCTGTAAACACATTAACGGTGATCTTTTTGCCCTTTAATTTATCCTAAATAGGTAACAGGGCCGCGGGCCTGTATTATGTGTCAGTCTGGATATAATACCATAATGGCTTGAATAAGCGCAGGGGTCTCAAATAAGCGTGGGTCTTGAATAACAGCAGCGCAAATTAGGATATTGAAATAGAAATTTAGGTCATTTTGGAATCGTGAATAAGCACAGGTCTTGTTTAATTTCAGGGTTTTGTACCATCAAAATGTGTAAGTGCAGGTCTGCTTATTCAAGCCACTACGGTAGCATTGAATACCAGATATACATTATAAGTAGTATAGAGGAACAAACTCGGCGCAATGGTTGAGCTACTACCTTTCAAACAGAACCCAAGAATGACACAAGTTAGTAACATGTGTGTAACCCGGGAAAAGCACAAGCTGTGTACACAAGATAGACATGGTCATGGGAGATTCTCTAGATTAGTGAACATTCCCAGTGGCATGTTAAATGGTGATGTGTGTTTCTCAAGTTTGTAAATATCAAGAAATTCCACAAGTAGAATGATGGTGTGTATTCCTCAAGATTTACTACTTCACTTCCACATACGGACGCATAATATTTTATCAGTCTCAGAGGCTCCCAGATTGGGACGTGGCACCTGACACACAGCATCTGTGGTCACCAGGACACAGAGAAAGGGACGGGTACAGGAGCCCCGGGGAGGTGTCTCAGCTCCAACCATACCTGGAGGACTGGTCATAATTTGGAGTGATATGGGTTCTTTTTCAGTCCCAAGGGAGTGGAGTGGTGTACACCTATATGGGTATGCTTTTTAGGGATAACCTCCTTTATTCCTATATGGGTGTAGTATCTAGGACTGACTCACAAGCTTAACTGCTTAACTCTTCCTTTTCCCCTTTGAACTACAGTATATGGTATAATTCTTTAATCAGGAATATCAAAATGTATACTTAGCCCCTTTACAGTCCCATTGGGATGTGGTATCAGGATTCATGCATAGAGGCCTTGCACAAATATGGGTATGGTTTTTGCAGAATTTACACAGGAATGGGGAATTATATTTCTAGAAATCGCAACACACCTATGTAGGTCAGATTTAAGTCCCATGACCACACATTCCGGTGAAAACAATCTAAGACACCTCCCTGGGACAGGAGCCCAGTGTAGGTTATATAACAGGCTGATGGGAAAGATAGACGCCTGCTATGGCTAGGAGTGTCCAGGGAATATGGACACTGGTCTCTGATTATACTAAGGAATGAAACACAAGGGAAGTTTACAACATTTAAAATGTATTCAATAAAATTGGGCTCTTTATAATCGAATTGGGTTTAACATCACCGTCAACACACCCAAATGGGCCCCATATGGGCATGTATCTGGGCACACTGAGCTATCCCATATCTGGATATTTACTGGTAATTGTCAGGGCATCCAGATGGGCTCATGTGGGGTCAGCCCAGAATATCAACATGTCATGTTTGCACTGCAAATTCTTCAATTCATGCTCATTTTTGAAAATATTCAATTAGTTGCATTCTGAATTGACAGTATATATGCATTTTTGCAGAAGTGGGTTCCACCTGGGTTGGAAATGCATCCAGGGAATATAAAAGTACACGCTGATATTTTTTGAGAAGGCTAAGGTGTAATGGATTTGGTTAAGAGCTAGTAGAGTGGTCAGCTTAGCCAAACATTATAAAATCATCCCTACTTCCTTCCACACCTCCTGCTATAGGGAAGTTAAGTGAGTCTATTGAGATAGTGATAGTGAAAGCAGGGTATGTGCAGGGATGCATGTATCACCCCCGGCACTTATGGTGCACCGTGAGCCGTGGTAGTCTTAGTTCTCTAAGTTCACTGAAGGCCGTGTCATTTATTGCCAGCTGGGGAGGGGGCTTGATGGATATAGGAGGGGGAGGGTGGTCATAATGAAAAACAGGAACTTTGATGGGGGGTGGGGCAAACGTGGAAAACCCTCCATGCTGGGGAGGGAGGGGGGGGGGTCAAAACTATATACGGTCCATTTGCATTCATAGGTGCAAGCCATATTTTGTTTTTTTTGTGGGTTTTTTTTGGGGGGGGGACAAAAAATGTTATACAACGTTTCTCAATGGCTTCTTTGTGTGGCAAAACATTATATTACGTTAAAAACGTTATTCTGACGTAAAATAAAGTCTTTTTGTTAGCTGGGAAGACGGGCATTTCTCAAAATCAGAATGTAGAATAGGGGGTCGGAATTACATTTGGCTAATTGGTGGGGGGGAGGTCGTAATGAAAATCGCAGTTTTTTTTGAAAATCCACCAAGCCATCCACCACCCCCAGCTAGTCATAAATGACTCGGCCCTAACCCCTTTACATATAACAAGCATAATTGTTGATGTATGTACTATACAAGTATGTGAAGGTTACCTGTCACGGTGTCAGTCGACATTCAGCACCCAGAGGCAGAAGCACTGAAGGCACTCAGAGGGACAGGTATGTCATATCTTTATATCATTGGGCCTAACTCGCAATATTACGACATCTGGAGCCTTTTTCTCTTTATAAACGACCACGTTTTAAATTAGAAATACTGTGGTAACGAGCACGTTTGGCCGTTCGTTATGTCTGTATTTCTTACTTATAACCATGCTTTATATAGAAAAATAAGCATATATCCCACGAGCTAGATGGTGTTTCTTGACTCCTGAAAACTCGCTTGAAAGCACATCTTTACCCACGATTACCAAAGAGAAACGGGTTATGTATACTGATAGGGCAAAACAGCCATGAACACAACATTAACATTTATAAAATTTGCAATCTAGTGAGTACCCTCAATATTTTAGGCAAAGACATGTAACCATTGTTAATTGGAATATATATAATATTTACACAATGTTTACAGTTCTAGAAAGGTATGTTATAAGGCTTTATGTGATACAAACACTGTAGGCTCAGTCTCATGAGTTTGTAACATTTCAAACGTCTTTGACCGGTGCCGTCTTTGACCGGTGCCGTCTTTGACTGGTGCCGTCTTTGACCGGGTATGTGATTAGAGGTAGAAGGCACCGGTCAAAGACGTTTGAAATGTTACAAACTCATGAGACTGAGCCTGTATCGATATGATGCTTTTGTCGATGCAATAATTGGAAATCGATACTTGAATACATGAGTGGCATGCAGGTAAGGTGGGTTGTGTTCTTATGGCAGGGTAGAGTGGGGGGAACAAGTGTATAATTAGTGGACAGGGACCTGTTTCACCACATAATATGAACCCCCCGTATCAGTCATATGGGGGGTCCGAATGTGACATATGGCGTTTTTCCGTTTCACCACATAATATGTGGAGATCCATATTCAAATGTGGGGGTCCATATTCAAATGTGGCATTTTTCCATTTCACCACATAATGCAGGTTAAAAAATGTGTATACGGTCCGTATATTTCCACTTGAATGTAGCACCTGTAGGGGCCGCATATATTGAGAAAATGGTGAAAAAAGGGGCTAAAAAGGGCTGTATGTTGTAAATAGGGTCCGCATGTTGTTTTTGGTCTAGAGGATAGGTCGGGGAATGGAGTGGGGAGGTCGAAGAATGGAGTTGGGAGGTCGAGGAATGGAGAAGGGAGGTCGGGCAATGGAGAGGGGATGTCGGGCAATGGAGAAGGGAGGTCGGGAAATGGAGAGGGGAGGTCGGGCAATGGAGAAGGGAGGTTGGGCAATAGAGAGGGGAGGTCGGGCAATGGAGAAGGGAGGACGGGCAATGGAGACCAGAGGTCCGGAATGGAGAAGGGAGGTCGGGCAATGGAGAGGGGAGGTAGGCAATGGAGAAGGGAGGTCAGGGAAGGAGAAGTTTGAAGTTTGAAGTTTGAAAGTTTTTATTGACCACAAATTCTTACAATGAAGCTCTTCATAATGTAGTCAGTGTTAAGTACAGTGTCATTTTAGACATAAACAAATAAAAAAACGCAATATCTATCAAGATGTCACGCACAGAGTAGGGTCTCTCACAAAGAGTAAAGAGTAAATAATATTAACAAATGGCTTCCACGAGCATAGCGGTCACCTCAACAAGATTCTAAATACCAAGGAATATAACTTTCTTATCACAGCTTTTTCATATGGTTAAGTACGGGCACATGGTACAGGTGGCATCATCGCATTTTACATGATATTCAAAAAGCGTATACGCGCAGGATAAGCTCCAACCCCATTGAATACGTCCAATCAGGTCAAATTAGACCTATAAACTTGGTTATCGACTCAGAGCGTTGGATGGGTCCCTCCAGGGGTGACCATAATAACATCCCTCTATAGAGTGGACTTGATCTAAATGATTCAAGGATTGGCCTATTTACACATAGCTTGACTTTGGCGTTATTTCTCAACATTCTAACTGGCACTACTACATGGTCCGGAATTAGTGACCATCGGTACATCAATATTTTAATGTGTCGATCACGTCTAGAGTACAGCTTGTTGATTGAACATAAAGTATGTAGGTCAGTTGTGCGTATATCTCTTGCATGCCTGATCCCACGACATAGGCGTAAACATTTATTTTGAATGGTTTGCAGTTTTCTCAGAGCAGTCACAGGGCAGCTATCAATAATAAAAGTAATCAAAAATAGGTAATATCATTGTTTTATAGATCTCTAGGGCTACTGCCTCATTAATACTCTTCTTAATATTGCACAATTGTATAAACCTCGAGAAGGACATGGAATTAACCTTCTTACAATGCTGTTTAAAAGATAAATCGGTATCTATTACCACACCTAGGTAATTAAATTGATGCACTGATTTTAATGACTCGCCACAGAATACAAGATTGACATTTGATAAGTCAGGGGGGCTACGAACAGGGTAGCACCACAGTATTTGGGTCTTTTTTAACATTTACAGTTAGAACGTTGGTATAACACCAGTTCCCAATGTTGTCCAAATCTTCTTGCATGAGTGCCGACACAATGTTGGGATCTTTCCCACTTATGACAATAGCTAGGTCATCAGCATATAAATACGAAAAAGCATTTTTGATGGTGGGTATAATGTCATTTATATAGATAATAAAGAGTAGGGGCCCCAGGACAGATCCCTGGGGCACACCACACGTCACTAGTTTTGGTTGGGAGGTACAGTTATTGGCAAAGGTTGACTGGAATCGGCCCGTCAAGTAATCTTTCAGCCAATTGAGACATAGGGGTGAGCAACCAATTTTAGATAATTTATTTAATAATTTTGAACGATTTACAGTATCGAAAGCTTTTTTTAGATCTAAAAACAATATGGCGGATAGCTCACTCCTATTTCTGGCTTCAAAGAGGGTTTGTACCAGTATGAAGGCCGCGTCCATGGTAGATCTACCTGCCATAAAACCAAACTGATTGTCGCTAATTAATCCATTGGTCACTTAGTAACCCATCAATTGTTTGTGAACGAATTTTTCTATTAACTTGCTAAACATGATAAGTAAACAGACTGGTCTCCAGTTAGCAACATCACTCAGGGACCCCGTCTAAGGTATAGGGACTACGCAGCCAGTTTTAAGACAAATAGGCAGTAACGATCCGTCTACTGAGCAATTAATTAAATGAGATAGAATAGACGGTTTAGAGACGAGAGCGTGTTTAACGACAATGGCTCTAATATTATTAATAACAGAGCTTTTGCCCACTTTAATATTCTTAGCAAGTTTAGTGGCAACACAAGGTGTACAGGCTTCAAAGTTGAAAAAGGATTCACACTGGGGGATTGCAAAAAGCCGTGCCAGACTACCATCAAATTTAGATGCCAAAGCTTCCCCGATACTGATATAGTAATTGTTAACAAAGTCTGCAGCGTCAGTAGAACCAACTGGACCACCATCCTCATCAATCAGCATCATGTCAGAACTCACTTTCTCCCCTTTCCAAATTTTATTAATGACCTGCCAAAATCTACGGGGGTCATCCTTGAATTTTTGTAGATTATCATTAATGACTGCACGTCGCTTGTTTATTAACAAAATCTTAATCTGGGCCATTAGTTGTTTGGCCCTTACCAGGTGATGGTTATATAACCCTGGGCGAACCTTCCTCGCCCTCCTTAGCCTATTCTTTTTAATTTTAATTAAAGTCACTACCTCCGGATCAAAGAAAGGGTCTTCTGGTCTGACACGAAAGTCTCTGATAGGATGATGTGTGTCCAAGTAATCAGTGATTCTACCAATTAAATATTCGTAGTTTTCATTCAAGGACTGGTTCATAAAGAAAGCGTCCCAGTCCTCATTCGCCAAGAACGCGGTAAAATCTTCAAAATCAAAATTTTTATAAGATCTACCTCTGATCGTTTTATATGGGTACTTCCTGCGGGGCGCTTGTTTTTTAATGGCAAATACTGGCACGTGGTCACCAATTAATTCATCAATTAAACCTGAGCTTGCAACATGTATACAATTTGTGTAGATGTGGTCTAATGTTGATTTACCATAGGGATGAAAATAGGTAGGCCCTGAATGTAGACTATTGAGTTTACCTCGCTTCAAGAAGCTGCTCATACGTTTAAATTTAATGCAGTTTCTCGCCCTACTATTAACATTAAAATCCCCAGCAATCCAAATTTCACGTCTATCAAAACACTCATTTCTTATTGCATTTAGTAGATAATCGTAACATTTTTTTACAGTCCCATTAGGTGGTCGATACACAGTTAAGATATATCTATATTTCTGGTTTGGAAACTTAGTCAATAAACATAAACACTCAATGTCACCTGTACTTAGAGAGAAATCCTCACAGATCTCAGTATACGGTGCATATTGATCTTTTACGTAACAAGCTACCCCGCCCCTGTTGCCCGTGCGCCTATCATACCTGAATAGTTTAAACCCAGGGATATAGAAGTGGGCGTCAGGGACTTGTTGTTTAAGCCAGCTCTCTGTTATACACACATAATCCAAACCCTGTATGGTGGTATACAGGTATTGGTATTTATCCCTGAGACTCTGGACATTCATCGTCAATATTTTTAGGCCCTTAGTACTTTTCACTTAGTACTAGGTGGCCGCAGAGGCAGCTGACAAACAGGCAACAGCTGGTAACAAATCTGACACACGTAAAAAGTCGGGTTTTCGGGATGCCCCTCCGGAGGGGGGGGCCAGGGGGAAAGGAAGAGGAAAGGCAGGCCGAGGAAAAAGAGGCAGGGGGGGAAAGGGTCCCCAGAACCGGGAAGACCCACGGCTGACCTTGGGCTCAAGGTCAGACAACCCCTGAATGACATTTCAAACACGGCTGGCAACAGCATCACTGTCGACAATGATTGTATCACAAATTTGTCCACTGAAGTGTCCAACATAAAGTTGAATGAAAATTACCCTGATGTTGTGTCTGATTTACCTAGCAATGTAGTAAATCTATCAGCTAAAAATCTAACCAAAGATGAAACTAGCTTACTGAGTAAAGGTCTAAACTTTTGTCCAGTAGTACCACATATCTCTGAAGGTGACATGAAAATAGAACTAGATAAATTTCATAACACCCTAAGAACAAAAGCCTTCTTTCACAAACCAGACAAAGAAAATGGGAGTGGTCAACCGCTACCAGAGGGTGATAAAAATCAACCTCTGATAACGGAATGCTGGGGCAATAAAGTGATCCAAAAGAAAACAGCCATTGGTAGTGTTGGTAAACCTTACCAAGACAAAGACCTCATGTTGGATTTAAGAGAAAAATCCAAATGGGTCGCACCACATGGCCCTAGAAATTTGGAAAACTTCATTGCCATAAATGAGATGGAAGTATCAAACCTACTCCTTTCTCACACACCAGCGGGCAGGAATCTCACCAAAGGTGAGGAGAATGCCCTGACAAACTTATCCAAAGATATTCATATCACAATCAAACCAGCTGACAAAGGTGGAGCCATTGTGATACAGAATACCAAGGATTATGTGAAAGAGGGGATGCGCCAATTAAGTGACGCAGATACATACGAAAGACTGAAAGAAGACCCAGTCGAGTACTATGCAGGCAAAGTAGATGATAAAATTATAGAAATGACATCGGAGGGTGAAATATCCTTCAAAATGGCAGGCTCTATAAGAAATGTGAAACCCAGAACCCCACACATCTACTTTCTCCCCAAAATACACAAGGGGGTACTACCACCCCCGGGGAGACCAGTGGTCTCAGCAAACTCATGCCCTACAGAAAAGGTCTCAGCATTTGTAGATGCATTTATAAAACCACTAGTGCCAGAAATTAAATCATATTGTAGTGGGTCGCCGCTGTACTATTTCTATGGAACCAGTTGGAGTTATATTTGGTATATGTGTTGTCGTGTATCCAGGCCGCACTCCTGTCTACTGCCGAGTATAAGGTTATATAAGCCCACCTGAGGAATGGTGGAGCGCGGCCTGGTTATGTGCATTGAGCCGTGACCGCCACGTGTCACCCGACATATCTCGGGTACGGTGTCGGCTCGGATGCACCGGCGCGTGGTTACCCGGAGTTCCTCGGGAACTCAAGTGTTTACGGGTAATGGAGAGAATTACATAACGACCAGTACATAAGACCTGGGGTTCTGCTAATCGAGGACCCAGTCTTGCTGCGCACTTCGGCCAGCTTGGCTGCTCCACAACAGAGCTTCCCCGAACTCTGTTGTACCTTTTAGGCCTAGTCCTGTCGCTGCTTCCACCTTGGTCACCCTGCGTCTTTCTCTGTTCCACCCTCTGGGGGAACTAGAGGAGATAGACGCACTGGTGTACAACTCCGGGTACAGAACTCCCTCTGGGGGAGTCTGATCCAAGTGGAGTTAACCAAGATGGAAGAGAGCCTTGGAACTCGGGAATTATGTACTAGACCGTGAGCGTATACCTCCTGTATGTTCATATGACCACTGGTGTTCAGAAGCCTATTTGATTATTGCTATCCGTCTGTATGATTACGAGCCGTATGTCAGAATGAATAAAGTGTAATTTCTGAACAACCTATTTTCGAATCTGGAGTTTTTCATAGCAGATGTCTATCTTAGAATAGCCAACAGCTACACTGGTGCCGTGACCACTTTGGGTAAGTATTGATTTACATTTATTTTTTTACTCTTCTTTCTGAAATTGAGAGGTAAGCTCTTATATGTTTGAACCAGAATTGGTAGGTTTCAAGGATAGCTATTACAGGTTGCTTTTGTGTGGTGAAGATATGTCAGATACGGAGGTACCTCCCCCGTTGGTTACTAACCAAGGGGAGGGGATGCGTCCTAGATTACGATCTAGGGTGAGGTTTAATGCTAGGCAGAAGGTACATACTTTCAATCAGAGTAGGGAAATTGGACATGGAGGAGAGGAGGAGGCCCACGAGGTGAGATCTGAGGATTCACAAGGGGATCCTCCAGCAAAACGTCCAGCTCTAGAGCCAGATAGGGTTATGGAGGGACCTGTCCAGGTGGGGGACACCTCAGGGGAGGATGTGACGCTTGGACAGGTGACCATGGAAGATGCTGGGGAAGATAGTGACTCTAGTATACCTAGTCTGGAGGGTACAGTAGATGTACCAGTGAGATGGGAACGTAGACCAGTACCCACTGTAGAAGCAGTGGGAGGGACTAGAGTGGTAGTCCCAGTTAGTCAGGAAGGAGTTGAGGTTGTCAAAAGGGACGACCTAGAGGAAACTCCTGGGGAAGGGGAAGAGACAGCTGAGGTAATCTCCAGGGGAGATAAGCTGTTCCCGGATCCTTTTACATTGACAATACGTGGTCTAGAGGTTCCGCCTTATGAGCCCAGGGGAAGGTTGAGCCTGGAGGACATAAGGACGCTCCGATTGAGAAACGAGCATGAGCATATGAAGGAAGGGATAAGGCTAGAGGAAGAATCCCTCAGGAAGCTGAAGGAGGAAAGGGAAGCTTTTGAAAAGAGTTTTTTGGCAAAAAGGTCAGGAAACATTGGGGAACATGCAGCTCAGATCAAACATCTGGAACAGATTTCTGTCAATGTGGGTCTACTTGAGGGTACTGAAGTCAGACTGAAGTCTGAAACAGAAAAGCTAGTGGTGCGGAATAAAGAAATTAGTTCCGAGATTCTAGCAAGACAGTTACAAGTAGCGCAGTATGATGAGTTGTTGAAGAAACAGGATAGTAAGCTGGGAGAGTTAGAGGCGCTAGCTCAACAAGCTGAAAATCACATGATGAATAAGCTAGAACCAAAAGGGACGAAGGAAATTGGGGACCCGGTGGGAAAGGCGCAGGAGGTGTCTAGAGATGAGACCTTTGTGACTGCCGACGAGCCCTCAGTAGTTATAGTCAATACAGTGGAGGAGGTAGTGAAACCACCTGTCACTGAGGATCTAGATAGTTCCATGGTGATACATACAGCAGATATGTTATCCAGTGTGAGTGGACACTCATCGATGCATGGCAGTAAGTTTGATAAGAATGAGGAGTTCATGTTAGAACTGTGTGGTAGAGTTGAAAAACTGTTTCAGGAGAAGTTGGATTGCTTTCTTGAAGAAACAGAATCAGTGAGTGTGGAGAATGACACTAAGGGAGTGAAAGGAGACGTTCCGGTGGCCCAGGCTACCGGGAATAAGCCTCCTGTGGGACCAGTTAACACTGCTCCAGCTCCAGGTGCTCATTCTACTCCAGCTCCAGGGACAAGGCAAGTTCCTACAGTTCCGGTAAATGTGTCTACGGTAGGTAGACCAGGTTTGCCCGGTGGGGCATACATGAATGCTCGGCCGCCAGGTCAAGGGAATCTGGCCGGGCCTAACACCTCCTACGGGGGATGGGGCAATGTGGGACCGGATAACTGTTATGGGAACGCGAGGCCTATGTTCAATATACCACCTCCCCCATTACCTGGCAGTCATGTAACTCCAGGAAGCATGTATACACCAAGGACCGGAGGTACTAATCAGAGTGGGACACCCTATCAACATAGGGGAAATATGTCAATGGAAGATGAGGCAGTGTTCCAGAGCAATCCAGCAATTAGAAGATTGGGGATTGATGCGGTACCGAATGACGTGGGGAACTTTAAGGCAGTGGACTATGCTTTGAGTCAGGCTGATATACCGTTGAGAACGGGGATGACACCTGTGAGGAAGCAGGCGATCAAGATGAAGCAGTATGATGGCTCGGTTCCATGGAGAAAATGGTTCACACGATTTTCAGCAGATATGAGACATAATGGTTGGGAAGGCGATGAGTGCCTTGCAGCTTTGTCATGGTGTCTGCGGGATGGTCCTGGTGATCCCGCCCTAACAAGCTTTGAATTAAGCGGGGGAAGAACGTACAAGGGATTAGTGGAAACAGCTTCATGGGCTTTAGGTTCCACATCCGGTGCGGATCCCGCATCTGAGCTAGAGGCAAGAGTTCAGAAGCCCGGTGAAGGGCACAGACAGTTTGGAATGGCTCTCAGAGTGCTAGCAGCAGAAGCATTTGCATCTATGAGTCCAAGTGATCCATGGCTGGTAAGGAAGTTGTCCAGCCTGTATATAGATGGACTTAAAGACGAAAGATTGTCGAGCGAGATTGCTTCACAGTGGAAGACCACTATGTCCCTAGCAGATATCTTCGAGCTTACGGAAGATGCTCTGAGAAAGAGGAAGCTGTTGAAAACTGTAGAGGCAGCCCCTGTAGCAGTAATAGAGATGCCCGTAGAAGAGGTTGAACTGACTACAGAGGGAGTGCAAGAGGTGGCAGCAATAGATCCTAAATGGAAAGGACGTCGTTCTTTTTATGTAAGACGAAAGGTTCCAGGATCAGACGCTCAAGCGCCAGAGGAGGGTGCATTGAAGACCATGATCGGAAAAGTCATGGAGGAGCGTAGTAAGGCTGAGAAGGCTGAAAAGGTCGCAACTCGTGGTCGCGGTAAGGGGAAACCCAACAAAGACACGAAATGCTATAATTGTGGGAAGAAGGGTCACTTTGCAAGGACATGTTGGTCCAAGGATACTAAGAATGTATCATCGGTCGAGAAACAAAAAGACGGACCCTCTTCTGACCAAAGCCCACCACCGACGGAAAACTAACAGGGGTTGTTGTCGATGACAAGATAACAACCCCACCTGTGATTGTCAAAGGTACTATCAGGGGAGAATCAAAAGATTCCATTTCATGGGAACCGCTGGGGTTAGCCGCACCTGAGTCTGATCCGCCAGGTGGAGATGGGCCCCAGGGAACGGACGAGAAAGGTGTTGAAGATTTAGCTCATCTGGACACTGTCCGCAGAATTGAGTTGGCGGAAGAAGTAGAAAGGTTTTGTGCTTCGCGACTCAAACCCGATGATCCTATAGTTAAGTTTCTCAACTCGAGGGGATATGACTTGGGCGGTGAAGCTGGAATCCAGAGATTTGCCTTGCAACCTTCTCCTTTACAAGGGAAGAGATGGTACTTGCCTGTGCAGATTCAGGGCTGCTCGGGGGAATTTCTGATCGATACTGGAGCTAGTCACTCCATGATGGGTCACCATTTCTTCAAGAAGCTCGCAGGTCTGTTGACTAACCCTGTGGGGTCTGGGTCGGTCAGAAGTGCTGATGGGTCTCATATGCGGACACATGGCAGACAGGTGATACCCTTTTGGGTGAATCAACATTCATTTGTTGTTTCAACAACTGTAGCTGAATTGACGGATGAGGGAATCTTGGGAGTAGATTTTTGTTCTCTGTATGGAGCGGTATTGGATAGTGTGACAGGGGAACTCACTCTTCGGTATCCACAAGAGATGAAGGTCCAGTGTGTACTCCGCCGGATTTCAGGCGTCTCGTCTGTCTCTCAGACAGTACGAATTCCTCCCCGCCATGTGTGCAATGTAGTTGTATACTGCCGGGAAATGGAATTTGACCGCATGGGGGTGGTGGAACCGAATCAGCAGCATTTGAGTAAGCTGGGGTTGGTTTCCACCAGTGCCTTAGTGCAGAGTTCAAGACGAACAGTAGTACCAGTCAGTAATATGACTTTTCAGGATGTGTACCTGGAAAAAGGGACGACCTTTGGGGACGTAACATATGCTGACGTGGTAGGAAGAGCTGACTCACCAGAAGTAGAGTTAGCAGTAAAGAGAGCAGTGGAAATAGGAGCTTTGGATCCATCCGCTATGCCAGTGGTATTGCAAGACACTGGGGAGCAGGATAGGAAGGAAGGATATGGATTGCCACTGCATCTTTTACCGTTAGTGACAGATAGCCACTTGGAGACGGAAGAGGACAAACAGAGTCTGGCTCAGCTATTATGCGAGAATGCAGACCTGTTCTCCGCTCCAGGGGAGCAATTGGGTAGAACTGACCGAGTAACTCATCGGATAGACACCGGTTCTAGCCCACCATTGCGCTTGCCATACCGGCGCCTCCCGTTGTCTAAGAAGCAGGCATTGGAGGATGAGGTGGACAAGATGTTAGGGGAAGGGATAATAAGGCCCTCAGATAGTCCATGGGCTAGTCCGGTGGTAATGGTTACCAAAAAGGATGGCACCTGTCGGTTCTGTATAGATTACAGGAGACTAAATGGGATTACGAGGAAGAATGCCTACCCCTTGCCACGCATTGACGAAAGTCTGGATTCCTTGGGAGGTAATCACTGGTTTAGTACCTTAGATCTCCAGTCAGGGTACTGGCAGATTGGGATGCACCCAGAGGATAAGGAAAAGACAGCATTCACAACCCACAGGGGGTTGTTCGAGTTCAATGTAATGCCATTTGGCTTATGCAATGCTCCGGCTACTTTCGAGAATATGATGGAGACAATGCTAAGGGGATTGTTGTGGAAAAACTGTCTAGTTTATCTAGACGACATCATAGTTTTCGGGAAAACTCGGGAGGAGTGTCTATCGAATTTGAACAAGGTAATGGATCGACTGAGATCCTACAACCTTAGACTGAAAGCTAAGAAATGCAAGTTCTTCAGGCAATCAGTGGAATATCTGGGCCGAATAGTCAGTGGCACAGGTATTTCGGCGGATCCAGGGAAATTAGAGGCTGTAGCTAATTGGGCAACGCCAAAAGACCAGAAAGAAGTGAGGTCATTTTTGGGTTTTTGCTCATACTACCGCGATTTCATTCCCGGATTTGCTGAGGTGTCGGCTCCATTACAGGCGCTGGTAGTAGGAAAAAGGAAGGGAATGTCGAAGCTACCTCCGTTTATTTGGACGGAATTAGCTGGACAGGCTTTTCAGAAGCTGAAGGAGTTATTCACGGTAACTCCTGTGCTGAGCTATCCTACTGAGGGTGATCAGTTCATCCTGGACACCGACGCTAGCAACGATAGCATAGGCGCTGTCTTATCCCAAGTGCAGGAGGGTAGGGAAGTGCCCTTGGCATTTGCTAGCAACAGCTTGAGTAAAACTCAACGCAATTATTGTACCACCAAGAGAGAGTTGTTGGCCATAGTAGTATACACAAAGAAATTCCGCCATTATTTGTATGGTGGGAATTTTATTCTACGAACGGACCATTCATCCTTGAGATGGCTCCTTAATTTCAAGGAGGCAGATGGGATGATGGGCAGATGGATCTCCGCGTTGTCTGAATTAGGGATAGAGAATACCCAGATTCAGCATCGGAGCGGAGTAAAGCACGTGAATGCCGATTGTTTTGCTAGGAGACCAATCCGAAGATGTGCAAGAATGGACTGTGAAGACTGCGGCATACATAACGCGTTGGTGGCGCCAATAATGAATTTTGATCCGGCCTGGGAAGAGAACTTGGTGTTTTGGTCGGCGGAGTCCATACTTGAAGCTCAGCAGGAGGACGATGGTATCAATATGATACGGAATCTGATCCTGGAGAGAGCTGCTCGTCCCGTCAGACCTGCTCTGTCATTAGAATGTGTGGAAGTAAGGAACTTGGTGGGCCAATGGTCGCAGTTGGTAGTGCGAGACGGCCTATTGTGTAGATGGAAAACTCTTGAGGGCAAAGCCAGAAGAAGGCTACAGATAGTCTTGCCAGCTTCTCTGAGATGGGAAGTATTCGAGTTTTTCCATGGTCATCAGACTTCCGCTCATTTTGGCAGGAAACGGACTTTGGACAAACTAGCGAGGAGATATTACTGGCCTGGGATGTCTAAGGACGTAATACGTTGGTTGAGTGAATGCCCGACGTGTTGCCTGGTGAAGCCGGGCCCTGGGAAAGGTAAAACATCTCTCAGACAGGAACTGTTCGGAGTCAGATTTGCGAGGATAGCCATTGATATAATCACTGGCTTCCAGACAACTCCAAACTCCAACGTGTGCATGATGGTGGTACAAGACTACTATACAAAGTACGTGAAGGTGATCCCAATGAAGGATCACACAGCATTAAGTTGCGCACAAGCTTTGGTTGAGGAGTGGGTACTAACATTTGGCTCACCTCTCATGTTACATTCAGACCAGGGTAGGGAGTTTGAATCGCGTCTCTTTCAGGGGATGCTGGAAGAATTGGCCATAGTTAAGACACACACTAATCCGTACCGACCGCAGTCGGATGGGATGGTTGAGAGATTCAACCGCACGTTGATTCAAGGGCTGACCACACTGGTTAATTCTAATCAGGATGACTGGGACACGTTTTCCCAGTATGTGGCTCATGCATACAACGGTACGGTGCATGCTTCAACTGGCTGCACTCCTAACAGCTTGGTATTTGGATCTGAGATCATAATGCCTGCAGATTTGGTCTTTGGCAGTGTACTGCGGAGAAAGGATGTCCCATGCCGTGTGGCATTTGCGGAATCTCTGCGTAGAGAATTGCGGGAAGGCTATGCATTGGTGAGAGGCCATTTGAAGAAAGCGGCCATCCATCAGAAAGTAGGGTATGATACAGGCTTGAGAGAGAGGAAGTATGTAGTTGGACAGAAGGTGGTGAGATTGAAGCCACCTGTACATGGAAAAATCTCGAAAGGTTGGGATGGGCCATTTGAGGTGACAAAAGTAATATCGGATGTTACTGTGTTGTTGAAGAATGTGAAAGGCAAGATAGTTGCAGGCCATGTGGATCGCCTGAAGCCTTGGCTAGGTCGCCGGCCCGGCGATGAGAATGAGCCTTTGGTAGAAGTGCCAATGCCCCAACCCAGGTGGGTGCGTAAAACACAGGTTACGGCACCCCCACCTACAAAGAAGACTAGAAAAGCAACGCCAGCTAGAAAAGTCGATGGTAGGAAGAAAAAGAAGAAGTTGGTTACTGAAAAGGGAACTAGGGAGGTTCCTACAGTAATTGAGAAGAAGAAACCCCAAGGACCCATACGTAGAAGTGCTCGTATAGCGGGTCGAGGTGCTGTTACGTAAGAGCGGCGGGGCTGGGTTTGTTTGTTGTGGTTACCCGAAATAGTTCGGGTCTCCAAGGACTTACCCGGTAAACCCCGGAAAGTTGCGTAACTGGTGCTAATTGTCAAAAACACAACGAGAAATACCGGATTTTATTCTTTAGTCTTTGTGACGGGAATAATGGTGAAATTGACCAGTAGATGGCATTGGGGTACCCAACGTTCTGCTTTACTAAAGTTAGTTTTGAATGTTTACATGCTATGGTCTGTGAGTTGGTTTCCCATTTAGTACTTGTCGTGATGGTTTCGGATTAAAATCCAATCAAACCTAGTCAGTAATTTTTCTAAGGATAGATATGAGGATCCTAGTAAGAAATATTATGTAGAAAGTACGGGTGTAGAACTCGTTACAACAACATGAGAATGGGACTCATACGTATTCCGAATTTGTTCGGACAACCAAAGAAATTTACTTTGACACTTTTTTTTTTATAATGTTTGTTTAAACAGCGTTCTAAAAGTTCATAAGCTACAAATAATACAGCCGTGACGAACTAAAGAATTGCTATTACTTGAAATGATGTGTAAAATACAATCCGAGAGAACCCGGCGAAGATTGCAACTACTACGCAGTTTACTCCGCCACCCGGTTTTCTTCGGATAATACCGGATAACTTCTTCGGGAAGGGCTATCCGGTACCCGTGATCCTTTGCGCTTGGATGCGCACGCATGCTGGTTTGGCGCGGAAAGCGTCAGTCCTGCACATACCGTTGGAGAGGGTGGATGCGAAGGCACCTCTCTCCGCGTATGTAAAACACCGGTTAGAACATCTACATGTGAGGGAGAGAGGAGACACTAAAGAGAGGTAGTACAGGAGGACACTTTTGTAACAATTTTCCTGATTCTACTACTCATTTAAGCTCATTTTTAGAGTGGGCTCCTCTGGGCCGCCCTCTGTGTAGTTATCATGGCGGATAACTATCCGTCGGGAGACTCCCATAGAAGGAGTCACTCGACGGAGGTTACCCCTCTGTCGCAGGAACAGAGAGAATTGTTAGCTTTGGGGGACCTGGAGTCAACAGCTCCGGTCGAGTATGACCTTCCAAAACGATTGCGGGATGCAGATTTACCTAAATTTGTGTATCAACCACCGGCTAAGATGAAGAATAGGGGTGTGAAATGCCGAAATCACAGTAATATCTCGGAGATAAGGAGAACTGAAAAGGTTAAAACCACACAGTATCTCCTAGCTCAGGGAGAACATGTAAGGAAACTGGTAGATATGGGTTTATCAGTGGCGCAGGCTAGGGGGTTCGTGTCAGGGCCGGGGTTGAAAGGACTCGAGGCCGGGGGATTTCCCTTGTTCCAGGTTGGGAATATTGCGTCACCACCTACTTCGGGAGTGACCCGGACTGACCCGAATATGCCCGGGATACCGGTGCACTCGGTCAGTGACGTTCCAGTGGGCGCTCCGTGGGGTGCTATGTCGTATGACCGTGCGGATGGTTTACATCCGGTGCATGGTAACTTTGTACCCGATTGGAATGCCCCTACACAGTCAACTCCGGAACGTATTCCAAACATGGCAGTAATGCATTTAGCAGCTAAATTCGAGAAATTTAAGCCGGATGCAGTGATTCCCGGGAGTAGGATATGCAGGGGGGCGTACATCCAAGAGTTGGACAAGTTCAACGAGAAGAAATGTACTAAACTATTCAGATCTCCTTCCGATAATTCTAAGTCCAGACCCTATGTAGGAGAGGTTACTGGGGAGATAGGGAGCCGAGCTAGGCTACCATCCTACGAAGATACAGAGAGGGATATGGAGTTCTGGTTAGAGCATACCAGTTCGGGGGCACATCAAGCGTACAAGTTCTGGGATGAGGTTATAAAGCAAAGTATGGGGACATACAGGGCTGCCGACCTCTCCAACGAGGATAGAGATCGGTTGAAATGGGCCTGGATGACATTTGTTCCGCCGGGTATGCCTACTTATAAACCTGGTAGAGGTTGGAGAATAGGTTCGGGGCAATGCCCATTCAATGAGTGTATGGATAGAAATCCAATAGCTGAGTATTTGGACCTGTACCAGTTCGCGCGACATCTAGTGGAGTTCCACGCGCACTCCAAGATGATGTGGCAGTGCCGGGCCAAGTCTAATCGCTCAGTTAAATGTATGAAAGATGGTGAACCTTTCAGCACATCTAGAAAGGGCTGTATGATAAGGCATTTAGTGGATGTACACCATATGAAGGCTGAAACTGCCATGTCCAATCTAGATATTCTCGAGAATAGTCCGGAGGCCTTAGGACTCACGGACAGAGAAAAGTGTGTGAGGGTACCACAGGGGTTGGCATACACCTTGATGTTCAACCATAACCCGAGAAGGTTGTGGTTGAATCGAAAGGCGTGGCCATACTACATTCAGGACTTTCCAGAGAAAGCCTCTGATTATCGTAGTAAAATGGAGTTGGCCACTCCTCCTAAAGGTAAAATGCTGTCTGAAGGTAAAACTGTGGACCATGGAGTGTACACTCCTGTCTCGGTTACCTTAGGAGAGATGCGGACCACAGGTTCAGAGGAGTCCTCAGCTTCTGCTGGGTTAGACTCATCACCTGACGGCCGATCGACCCCAACCAAAAGACGTGCTCCAGGGTCTTCCTGTGGGTTTAGTAGGAACACTACTGAATCCAACAAGGAGGGCTCTGGCGGATCATTACCGAGGGTTGCTGTTAGCCCAAGGCTAGCCATAGAGGAGAAAATGGTAAATGACCTGTTGGCTTCTCCTGTAGAGGAGGAGGATGACTGTGTATTTGTGGGAGAGGAGGTAATACCTCCTACCACAATCTCTGAAGCTAGAGGGAACCCGGGAGTGTCAAGGAAGATATTAAAGACAGAAAATACTTCTACTGATAGTCAAGGGTATGTAACAGGGAAGATAGAGTCAGTAAGTGGGAAAGAGGATTCCAAATCTAAAATGACCTATAGAACGATTGATTTCCAATCTGAGGGAGATGATTGGGTGGACCAAAAATTTGCCCCACCCCCAGGCAGGGTTCAATCGAGTAAAATAGAGATGAGGAAGGAACAGGAGATTGGTCGTAGACTATCCTCCGTTCCATCACCATCTACCTGTATGGGGGGTCTCTCACTAAACTCTCCATCATCTGGAGTGGGTGAGGAAGATATCTCTTTGGAGTCGGTCCCTCTGCCTAAGCTGACTGGTGATATTGATCACCCTGAGAATATAAGTATCAGGAATCTTCTGAAAGAACAGTATGTCACTGGACTTAAAAGTTCATTTGACACACTGGATCTCGCTTGTCAACTAGCTCTGCAAGGAGCTAGGGCTCAAGCTGAGCAATTGGTAAAGGAAAGTCGTTTGGCCGAATTAGAGAAAGTGGAGACTGCTAAAGCAGAACTCCTATCTAAAATGTCCAAAATGACTGAGGAGAATGAAGCCCTCAAAAGACAGTTGGGACAACGAGATGACATGGTAGCAACCTCAAGCAGAATAGTAGATGATTTGAGATTGAATATTGAAAAATCTCGTATGGAAAGTCAATTTTTAATTGATGATCTCAAAGTCAAGTTGGATCGCAGTAAGGATATGGTCAGTTCTGCTGAACATAAGCTAACTGCTGCCAGGACTGAAATTAGTCTAAAAATCAAAATTATTCGGAAGTTAGAACACGAAATTGGTGGTCTAACAGAAGAATTTTCTAGCTATAGAAAGGAAGCTCAGCAGAACGATGACTTCTATGAAGAGTTGGCTGAGTTTTTCGAGGACTGCTATGAGATACCATTGTCAAGTTGGTACGACGAGAGTGTGTACAGGGTTGAACGGGGTTCTGCCCCTCTTCCCTTAGGATTTGACGGTGATGCATACGCACAAAGGTTGAGAGCTGACTCCAGGGCTAGTAATACCCCTAGGAGTCCTCCACCTCCATCTACAGAAGACGAGACGCACCTGGCCGACTGCAGTTACGTGGCTGCCACCTCCATGGCCTGTGGGTCATCGGAGTTGGTTCCTGTGACGTCTGTTCCTAAGACGTCCGTGGCTGTGACGTCTGTTCCTAAGACGTCCGTGGCTGTGACGTCTGTTCCTAAGACGTCCGTGGCTGTGACGTCTGTTCCTGTGTCACCTGTCTCGGTGACATCTGTTGCTGTGACGTCTACTTCTGTGTCGTCTGATGCTAAGACGATGCAGTATGGTACAATGGGGGTGGACACAACCGTGTCTTCCTTTGAGACTATGGATACTCCAGCCGGGGTGTCCACTCTAGCGAGGATGGTGGTGAATGAACTGCAGGCAGAGTCATATAACTCGACTCCTGTCTCAACACCAATACTCGACACCACCTCTTGTCAGTCACCTTGCCAGATAACGGAAAGTGAGACTAGAGAGGCGGTTCAGATACTGATGGAGCTGAACGATGCAATTGCAGAGGCTGACCTACGTCTGTCTATCCGTGATGCTGAGGCGCTTATGGCTCCTGAAAACGAACTTGAACAATCCATGATGGTGGATCCTCCAATGGACCTACCTGTGACGACTGGTTCTATGTCTGGGAACCATCGCCCATCTACCCTGGACATTCCTGTATCCATGGCGAGTGTACCTATGGGTACTCGAGTGCATTTTCCTAACCCTGATGCTTTGCAGCTAGGGTCTGGGATGGACATATCCATTGAGATGAGTGACAATCGATCTAGTGAATGCATGTCTCCAGTGTCCAGAAATGAAGAACTTTTGCTGAGTGGCGAGTCATAAAAACATTCCCAGTTGCAGCATATATGGAACCTCTACCATGTGTCGTCATCAAGATTGAACTTTTGCAGTAGTGGGGTTATTAATACACCACGGACCGTATGATGCTTTATACCATAGACTATGGGTCACAATATGTACGTATATATTTATGAAAGACTGAGATGACAAGAACAGAGGATCATTATCACCTATTTATGAAAAGACTTTGATATGATCTAGGTTTGCAGTTGTCGTCATATAAGAAACTGTTAAAACCATCACCAAAGAGTGTTCTATTTTGCCATAAGACAGTATTTGTAAAACGGGTTCTGTTTGATTTGATGACATGTGCTATAGGTATGATTATTGTATGCCGATTGTGATACTCTGAATTAACCGTCCAATAAGTAAAGGTATGAGGGACTGGATCCTGATGATACCTACTGAAAGGTTGCTTGACTGCATTCGTACTATGTGTAGATCTGTGGTAATAACATATCAATGAACCTGAGAAACGTAAAATTTATTCAGGTACTAGGAGTGGAAATTGCGTAAGTTGTTATGGAGATCCGTAGGCTCCCGTTGATTACTTTCAGAAGGAAGGTATCGAGTGAGGAGCCGGATCATTCTATTTTTCAGCTTGCTGCGTTTTTGATCTTTGAACTAAGTGTGGAGACTAATTCTCCCTGAAACGTTGAGATATGTTGCCATGACACTTGATCTGATTGCTTTCAGTATTCCTATATGGAGAGTGTCACTTGTGTTATTGTGTAGAGTACGCCAAAAAGGACACCTGGGTGACCATGGTGCATAAGGTTTTGGAGACCTTGATTGGATTGAAAACTGCATTTACCGGATCTACGCTATATGTTCATTTATTCCAAAAATATTGATCTTTCAAACCTTACTCTGGCACGTAAAGCGAGTGAGTCTATTCAAATAGACGGGTTGGGTCAAGGTTTACTATAAAGTCGACACTTGCCACCTTTTTGTTTCCAATATGTCTTGTACTAAAAAAATTGGTAACTTTTAAGGAGAAGTGCTCATATTTGATCTGTATGTATACGATACCTGTTGTAACAAATCGTTTTCGATGAGACATGGTTAGTATGCGATAAATATGTCTTAAAGGTTTTATATATTTTTTTATGATATATAGTCAAGTTTGTTTTATAGGGCTTGACTGGCTGTGTGGAGTTTATCCTCTTAGTCCCATAAATCATGACTGTTATTGAAGGATGATACTCGATTATTGTGTAACTGGATCCTGATGGTTGATATGATTGACGTTAATATCAAAAAGGATGAATACATATCTATGATACCCAAGAAATATATTAGTGTTTCTGATAGAAAGAGTTACGCTTGCCTCCACTATGTATGTGTTTGGAGACAATATATTTGTTTTTTTGGGTTGTTTGGAGATAAAATTTGTCATTGTATCAAGGTAGTATAATAATACTGCACTTTGTGCTGCTATTTGGACGCTATGATATTGTCTGAAGGGGGGTAGTGTAGTGGGTCGCCGCTGTACTATTTCTATGGAACCAGTTGGAGTTATATTTGGTATATGTGTTGTCGTGTATCCAGGCCGCACTCCTGTCTACTGCCGAGTATAAGGTTATATAAGCCCACCTGAGGAATGGTGGAGCGCGGCCTGGTTATGTGCATTGAGCCGTGACCGCCACGTGTCACCCGACATATCTCGGGTACGGTGTCGGCTCGGATGCACCGGCGCGTGGTTACCCGGAGTTCCTCGGGAACTCAAGTGTTTACGGGTAATGGAGAGAATTACATAACGACCAGTACATAAGACCTGGGGTTCTGCTAATCGAGGACCCAGTCTTGCTGCGCACTTCGGCCAGCTTGGCTGCTCCACAACAGAGCTTCCCCGAACTCTGTTGTACCTTTTAGGCCTAGTCCTGTCGCTGCTTCCACCTTGGTCACCCTGCGTCTTTCTCTGTTCCACCCTCTGGGGGAACTAGAGGAGATAGACCCACTGGTGTACAACTCCGGGTACAGAACTCCCTCTGGGGGAGTCTGATCCAAGTGGAGTTAACCAAGATGGAAGAGAGCCTTGGAACTCGGGAATTATGTACTAGACCGTGAGCGTATACCTCCTGTATGTTCATATGACCACTGGTGTTCAGAAGCCTATTTGATTATTGCTATCCGTCTGTATGATTACGAGCCGTATGTCAGAATGAATAAAGTGTAATTTCTGAACAACCTATTTTCGAATCTGGAGTTTTTCATAGCAGATGTCTATCTTAGAATAGCCAACAGCTACAATATGTAAAAGACACAACAGATTTCATCAACAAAATAGAGGCCCTAGACCAATTACCTAAAGGGTCTAGGATAGGGACTCTAGATGTAACCTCACTCTACACCAACATCCCCAATGGAGAGGGAATTGCGGTGATAGCAGAGAGGTTGAAGGACACTAGGGATCCAAGACTGATGCCGAAAAACAACAGCTTGGTAGACCTACTGGAAATGGTTCTAACTATGAACCACATCCAGTTCAATGGTAGACACTATCTGCAAAAAAGAGGAACTGCTATGGGCACTAGACTGGCCCCCTCTTATGCAAACCTGTTTATGGAAAATGTGGAGAAAGCAGCACTGGACTCACATACCCTGAAACCAGAGACATGGCTAAGGTTCATAGACGACATCTTCTTCATATGGACACATGGAGAAGATGAACTGGAGAAGTGGCTTCAACACTTAAACAGTTTCCATGACACAATCAAATTCACAGCAGAAATGTCGTCTAGGGAAATACATTTCCTAGACACCACCGTAAAACTAGATCAAGACACAGGGGTCCTATACACTGATTTGTATAGAAAACCCACTGATGTAAACAATTATCTAGACTTCACCTCGGCCCACCCCTTCTCCACAAAGAGAAGTCTGCCATACTCACAGCTACTCAGAATCTTCAGAATATGTCAAAATCTGAAAGACTTTGAGAGACATAGCCAACAAAAAATCGCGGAATTTGAGGCAAAAGGGTACCCCAAGAAACTCCTGAATGAGGCCTACATGAAAGTAAAAGCCCAAAACAGAATAGCCACCCTACAACCAAAAGCCAAAAAACCGCGAGACAAAGACACCACCCACTTGATAAGCACCCATCGGCCGGGCAACAATATCATAAACAAAACTGTCTCAAAGAACTGGGACAGACTGGGAGGGTCTAAACAAACCAAATTCCTGAAAAGGGGCGGACTGGTTAAAGGCCAGCGCCGCCCCAAAAACCTCAAAGACCACCTTGTAAGGGCAGCAGTGAGCTACCCCACCTCAGATGACGAGGAAGATGGTATAACGAGACACAGTCAACCCAAAAAACCAAAAACCAAATGCAGGAAATTGTTCTGTGACAAATGTGTCAAAATTGACAAATGTGGGACAATATCCTCAAAAACGTCGGGGAGAACATTCCCGGCAAAAACCAACGTCACGTGTGAGAGCTCAAATCTCATATACTGCATAGAGTGTAAAAGATGCCAGATGCAGTATGTGGGAAAAACCGAGCGTGCCTTGAAATTCAGGCTCGGTGAACACCTAGGAGCTATTGGCAACAACAAGGGAGAAACTGATGTACCCTGGCACTTTAACCAGTGCGATCATCAGAAAAGGAGTGACGTCAAAGTATTTGTCGTAGACTTCATCTCACGTCACCCGAAAAGTGACGAGGGCAGAAGACTCCTTGCTCTAGTGGAATTCCACTGGATCGAAAAACTCCGGTCGCATTCCCCTTGGGGGATGAACACCAAAGACGGCAGCCATGGTTAGGCCCCCAACCAGTCCTCGTTCCTAAGCAAACCTGCAATCCATCTGGGGACCATACCAGCCATAACCTGGTCATATATATAAAACTGCACAGACTAGTTCACCAAAACATATTGTATATAAAGCACCTTATACAAAACTTTATGCATAAATATGAATTAAAAAATACTAGCCCACCCGAGGGAGGGTTATTTAATTCAATACATAGACCTTTAGTAGTACTACAGGCTCTATATAAACCCCGTCAATCCACCTGATGATGACGCCATCTAGGGTCGAAACTACAAGAATCTCATAAAAAAGAGTCATTTTTTATGATAAAAAACAGAAGGGCCATTCATATTAGAACACCTAATATGGAAGGCCCAGCCCCTGATAAACTACGGTACAAAACCTATTAATAGTCAGTAAACTATCAAAAGGTTTCATCTCTCCCCACCCCGGTGATATATATAAAAAATATAGCTTTTTTTCTATAGTGCCATACTTCTATACTCCACTGGAATGAATTTCCAAACAGGAATAGAAGGTCACTGACAAAATGCTAAATTGATCACGCGCACAGTATACTCCAATACTATGTCAGTGTGCACCATCTGCACTTTAAAACAAGTGCCAGTATGGATCTGGGGCACCAGAATGCACATGAAAGTGAGGGAACCAATGAGATCAAAGGGCGGCAGTTTTTATGCATAATTAAGTTTACATGGTGAACAACAAGCAGAATATAGGGCATTCTTGTAGTTGTGGTCAAGAGGGGACATACAACAATTCCTCGTTCCTACCTTAGTACTTTTCAGCTTTTCGAAGCTACTATACATCAATTGCAACTGATATGCCCCATTTGTCTCCACTCGGCCCACCATTACACAACATCGAATGATAATGCGAGTACATGTTAATAAATGAAAGTGCGGGTACCCAGGCACTAAGTTCTAAGGGCTCTGGATACAGGTGCGGGTGACACTCTAAAATTGGTCAGAAAAACAATCACTGGCCTACATTAGCCAACGAAAGTATTCAAGTTAGTGAATGACCAGTGCAAAAAGAAAAGAGAAGGGAGTCAGATTACTCACATGGAAATTTCCCAAGTGAGCAATAAAACTAGCCTAGAGAGTAAACTTATCTAACCAACACTTCAAGGTGATGGGTGACAGCACACGGCTGACATATGGTTCAGGGGCACTGCCTCAGGTGCAGCTAGGTTACCTCAAATGTATACATGGATGACCCCTCGTGTTCTCAGTGTAATGTTCAATTCAATCAAACATTACAGTATGATCTAAGTACCAGTCACTACGGCAATGATCCATCCCACTAGATTGTGGAAGCAAAATAAAGATAGGCTAAGTTGTTGATTCAACTAGGAAAGGCGGAGATACATTCTAAGAGAGTTGAACAGTATCAATTAGTCAATCAATAGTTTGGAAGAGACCGTTTGACAGTGACGCACATTATTTTTGAGTTATAACGTATTTATTCACTTGGTGATTTTCAAAAATATGATACATTCAAAATGAGGAATATTTCCTCCCCTTGGTTATTATGAATAATAGATATAGAGATACTAGGTACTGCCATGCCACACAATCAACGTCCTATATAGATATAGGAGGGCAGCATCATGATTTCCCCTGTAGTCACACTAAACTCATACATTTCTAATTGATACAACCAAAGTACATACATGAATACATGTTTTCTGCGTATAGAAGGGCAGTGATACTCGATGAACAATGTCGACATACAGTAGTATTTGTGAATTTCTATTTAACAGCAGGCAGGTATGGGACCAGCTAGTCTTGCTATCTCTGTAGGCGTAATTTGGCTAGGTGTAGAGCTCGAATGTGGGTTTGGGCCTTTGACCTGAAAAGGGATTTATTCGGGGCTAGGCGACATGAGACATTTAGGTTATTCCAGAGGTCTATGCCTCTATATAAGGGACTTCTCCTGTAGGTTAACGTGTTACTAGGGGGGTATTGCAGGAGACCAGTGTTTGTGGATCTGGTGACTCTTCCACAGGCGGGGGGGATTAGAGTATGCAAGACCTAGCTCTGCTGGGGACTGGTTCAGATATTTATATAATAGTAGCAGCAGCTGCAGATCAAAACGAACACTTAGGTAATCTATTTTGGTATCTGTGTGTAAATTAAGTACAGGGTAGCGCATTTGCAGACGCAGACTGACACGTAAACAGCGGTTTTGCATCAGTTGCAGCCGCTTGTGCTGTGACTGAATAATACCGTTGTAAAGATAACCACAATATTCAAGTACTGGGAGGATCGTCTGCTTATATACAAGTATTGCAGTAGCTGTGGACATTCTTCTTCGCATTTGACCTAACATTTTACATCTGTTTGCAGCTGAGCTTACATTTTTACTAATGGTATATTCCATGGACAGGTTATTATCTATTATGATGCCAAGGTATTCATACTTATTACCCAGTAAACACAACGACGTTGGTCAGACGTAAATCTACGTTGAATTTTGGTCTGAACTACGTAATTTTAGTAGGTTTATCAACGTCAAAAAGTTAAGGTTTATTTACCAATCTCAAACCTGCAGGTCTGATTTACGTAGCTCCTGAAGACGTAAATCTATGTTTAACACATTACATATAATTCTACATAGTGGGACTCAGACAAAGACTTGTAATATATTGCAGACAAATTTACATTTACAAACAATATTCATACAAAGTAACTACTTTTATTTTCAATCTCATCTCATTCTACATAGTATATTCTTGTAGTTCAATTGAACAACCTGACAGTATAGATCTGTTGAATAGTTTTGGCTGCAGAGAGGCTTTGTATTTCTTCCATTACCACCAATGTGGTGTCCTCACAGTAAAGTGCCTCAAAGCACCTATTCATGCACAATACTTTAATCACCTGTCCTTTATATATAAATATTCTATTGAATGTGGTTTATTTGCATGATATTGAATTCACAATTAATGAGAATTTACTGCTTGAATGTGGTAGATTTGTTAAGGAGCTGTAATATACTCTCCATAATTGATAGTGCTGCCACCTAGTGTGACACGGAAAAGTCATCTACCCAATTGAAGTTGAAAAGTTACGTCTTTTAACGTAGATCTACGTAGAATTTTTACGTCTGAATGAGGTAGATCAACGTAAATCAGACGTCTACATCTGTTGAACGTAAATAAACCTTAACGTTTTGACGTCTACAAACCTTCCAAAATTACCAATCTCAAACCTTTTGGTTGGACATCTACCTAGAGAAACCTCTGAGCTACGTTGGAACTACGTAGGGTGTTTACTGGGTACAGACACTCAACAATGTGTTTCCCATTCTAATGTTGGGTTCATATCCATCATTCCTTTTCACATTAAACACTTCGACCTTGGTTTTTTCAGTATTAATGCAGAGACCGCTTTTGATAAACCAGTTAAATGCATTTGTGGCGTCAATTTGCAGCTTTCTCTCCGCAGCTTCAGCGTTTTGGGCGCTTATAAAGAAGACGATATCGTCAGCATACATGATAATTTCGCAATATTCTAGGACGTCAGGTAGGGCATTTACAAAACAAATAAATAGGAGGGGACCCTTGGGGAACGCCGAATTTTACAGGTAGTAGGGTAGATGAGGAGCCATTACAGACAACTCGTTGGGTTCTATTGCCTAAGTATGCAAACAACCATTCAGTGAGCATTGGGGGTAGATCTAGGTATTTCATGCGGCTAATTAATTCAAAATGGTGGATGCTATCAAAAGCCTTCCGCACGTCAAACTGATCTCAATCAGTCAGTGATCCACCGAACTTCAATTGACTTTGATAGGTTGAATCAGGCATATTCCACACATCTATAACCATGTCACCCCTCTAATATAGTAGTCAAATCATTCCAATTTAATTTAATTTAATTATAATTTACCGGTATTCAAACAACGTTGTACCATGTACATTGTACCACATACAGTATTCATTCATCTAGTGCAACTAGTATAGCTGTCTAGACCAGTTCAAAATATACCGGTAGTTATCAACCCATTTACAAATCATCGCAGTTCATGTGCATTCATGTATATTCACTGGATATTGACATAGAATCACAATATATAGTGTGGACACTTTTGATATATCAGTCCCACACCATTTGGTGTCAACTCAAATATGTGAACTTATATAAATACAACAACTTTGATTGTCGAGTTAATATGTCCAGCATCAGATGTAGGTAATATATGCTACGACCGTAACATCTAAGCGCTCTACTCTGACCACTACACACCAGGTCGGGTCCAATTAAATCAAATTAATCAAATTAATAATCCCTATCGGATGATTGAATTACAATATAATCTAAGTCAAAATTTAAATATAAATATAAATATATGCGCTCTATCCTGACCAATACACACCAAGTCGGGTCTAATTAAATCAAACTACTAATCCCTATCTGGTGATTAAATGGGAATTATGGTAGCAATTAAGTTATAAAATTATCAATGGAAGAGGTATTCTAAACAATCCTTAGTAAAAGACTATAGATAGACAGAACTCAGTCTGTAATTCATCTCCATGACTGTTGAGTTAAATTAAGCCACGGTGTTCGTTTTCAATGAGACAGGCAGAGACAATGTCGGCTAGGTCATTGACTGTGGTGCTATCCGGGTGACATCCGTCTCCAAGACAGTCATAGTCATTTACCCAGCTGCCGTCGGATGTTGGCTCATGACAAATGTCGGCGGTAGAGGGGGTTAGGAGTTCATAAAGTTGATTGATTGATGATATACGATGGTTTACAGCGTGTATGATGTCGTTACAGGCTAGCTGTTGCGGGTGAATAGAATGTCCCAGTAGATTGTTGGTACGCCTCAAGTCCACCCCGAATAGTTCCGAGATGATAACTTTGACATTGGGATTCCACCCATGGGCTGAGGCCATCATCAGTTCAAAGCGGTTGGTAACATCGAGGGAGGCGTAGTGGGCACTGGGGATACGCAGTGACAAGTGACCGCTGTTGTGACTTCTTCTGGTTATACTACACATGCCGCCGAGCACTACTATGGCAGCCGGCGGTGACAGCGAGGAGGCGCGGCGTGACACTTCCAGTGACAGCTTATGAATGGTCGCTCCCGGCATGACTTCAACGTCCCGTAGACCGGCATATCTGTTTTTTAAAGGGCCGAACAGATGGCGTACCCTTGAGTCGCCGACGACATCGACAATTCTCATTATGAATCAGTTGGTACTCACACAGTCCGGGAAAGGTTGGGGTAAAGGCAATATATTATAGTTCAGCACTCGTTTCAGAGGAACACTCTCCACCGCTATCGTTGGTTTGTCCGGCGTCGGGTTGTCTGGACAGAGTCTCGCCGTGCACGAGACTTTCCGTGATGTCACTCTCCAGCCGATGTTTGGACGATACGCCCTTGGTCACGAGAGCTGGCTCGGACTGAAACTGCGTACGGAGATCGGAGAGTAGAACTCCTATCATGTTCTCACCCTCGTATTCTCCTTCACTGTCCCAACAACCATCACCGTAACTCGCGTTACTAGACCAGAACGCATCCGGGGCACTTTCAATTAGCGGTAGTTTACCGGTGAGTTTCAGAAGGTCCTTAAGTCTCTTGCCTTGTCTAAACTTTTTGGATAGGCACATTCTCATTGCAGGAATCCTGTGCTTTTTCCATTTTGCTGATTCTTTACAACCGTGGGTGGCATCCATCACCTCAGGGACAGATGGTGCTTGGTGAACCAGGTTCGCTGTGACTTTATCTCCAAGCTCAGTACACCAAAGCCATTCATACAGTTGTATACTTGAATGGAAAAGCAGACCATCACGTTCAATTCTGGTTTTGAAACTGTTGCTAAGATAGCATTTTTCGCCACAGAAGACAATGCCAGATGCTGTTTCCTTCATATACAAGAGTGGCTTAGGGCTGGGGACTTGTGAGTGGCTTGTTGTGTTGTTCCCAGCGCGACCATTTTGCCTACTTGTTGTTGGTTGAGGCTTGGGGGGACCTTTTTGGCGGTAAGACTGAGCTTGTGTCACTGGTGATTTTTGCAGTTTAGTATAGGATCCACAATAGGAACCCCCCGGGGAAAAGGTCAGGGATCCTTTAAGGACCGCACAGTGTAGAATGCGGCCATTAAAGCATTATTGCTTCATGCAATATAGTAAATATAACCAACAGGCTGATTTCAATGAGTTGAACACAGGGGAGGTTTCTCCCCTGTGTGGATCCATGTTGGTATGTGTATGTCTAATTGAAGGTCAGGCCACACTACTTCCATGTAATCACCAATGCAAATAATATAGCTGGCAAGTGGGGGAATGGGCAGGGAAATGGGCAGGGGAATGGACAGGCAAATGTAATACAAATGCTATTCCAATGGGAGTTGTAGTGCACAGACCAGCAGGGCAGGTAGTACCACACTGGAGAAAACCCTCAATGTGCAGTCCCTGACTAGATGAACCCATCCCCATTGCCTCTCTCCTCATGGCCCCTACATACCCCGACCTCCCCAGTCTATACCCCGACCTCCCCAGTCCATACATCGACCTCCCCAGTCCATACCCGACCTCCCCAGTCCATACCCCGACCTCCCCACTCCATACCCCGACCTCCCCACTCCGTACCCCGACCTCCCCACTTTATTCCCGACCTCCCCACTCCATTCCCTAACATCCAAAACAGAATGCGGACCCTCTCCAGGCTACCTCCGTATCTACCTCAACTAGAGTTGACTATGGTAAAAGAGTCATGGCGACGCCTTTACCTCTCTTTGTGAGTAGGTACTTTCATTTCCACCCCTAAACTGCAGAACTATGTACTGATTGTAGATTCTCAGTCTTATTATTAGTTAGATAGATACCTATACGAGGAATCTACGGCATTTAGGAAGGCTGTCCAAATGACATATAATTTCTATCTGACTAACCTAGAATTAAATTGCCTTTTAATTACCCTAATTGCCTAGATTGTTCCGTCTCTCCCTCTCCCCTCCCAACAGAAATGGTACTAATTTTTTTTTGAGTTTATAACGTATTTTATTCACAGAGTGATATTCTAAACACGGTACATTCAAATTGGTATAATCAATCAGAGTATTAATGTTGATCAGTATATAATCAGAGTAGGTCAATTATGCACAGCAGACTTGTGTCAACATGAGTAACACATGGCCTTTATACATAAGACAGGACTCTTATATAAATCAACAATAAACATCTTTGTGGCATTCCAACAGCATGTAAGGATAGTATGTTACTGTATTGGATGCTGTCAACAATAGATATTATTTGCTCGGGCGCAGGCGAATGACAGTGGGTTTGGCCTTATTTCTGAAAGCATTTCGCTCTGACGTTAGGCGACAAGAGGAGTTTAGTTTGTTCCATAGGGAAATTCTTCTATATAGAGGACTTTTCCTGAAACCTTTAGTTTGGGAATTGGGATATTCTAATAGACCAGTGTTAGTTGATCTTGTAATACGACCACAAGCAACTGGCTGTTGTAGCACCAGGCCTAAGGCAGCCGGGTCATGTGTTCCATCGTAGACATATTTATGTTTAAGCAATAACAGTTGCATATTGTAGCGCACACCAAGGTAGTCAACACCGGCATTAGTATGCAGGTCATTTACATGAAAACGTCTTTGTACCCTTAAGCTAATACGGAGACATCTGTTTGGATAAGTTGTAATCGCTTGAATTGGGTGTACACAACGCCATTAAACAGGTAACGACAGTACTCCAAGACGGGCATAATAGTTTGTTTGTATACAAGTATGGCAGTGTTTTGTGACATACGCCTTCTCATATTACCTAGCATGTGGCATCGATTGCAGGCAGTGCTGCTTACATTTTTGCCTATGGTGCTCTTAAAGGTTATACAGTCATCTAGGATTATGCTCAGATATTCATTGCTGGAACAGCACTCCAGGGCAGCGCTAGTAGTATAAGGTGAGGCTAAAGTAGTCACCTTAGATAAGCAAATTAGATGGTCACGTGATATGAATATATGAATAATTAATGAGGTCACGTGATATGAATATATGAATAATTAATGAGCCAATTATGAGATCATTTCAGGTGACTAACTCACATGACATGTGAGTAGGTTGATATGACTGATAAACAAGGCATAATGCCAGAATATGGAGTGAGTCACAGATAGTGAGGTAGGATCTGAATTGGAAACAAAGGAAGGTTATACCAGTCCACTAATAAAATCAAGTGATATGTATGCTCATAAATAGAAGTGTTTATACTTGTTACAATGGTTAACATGAGGTCAGATATTGTCCTCAACTAGCTTAACCCTTTAACGATTGGTCTGTAAAGAAACATTCTCATCATGATGCACAAATGAGTATAGTTTAGTCACTGTTCGGTGTTAGATAATTGGATTATCGTGATCCTTTGGCAGTGTCTAAAACCCATAGGGTTAGTATTATGTTTGAATACAGAACTGCTGAGTTAGTTTTAGGTTGTATTGATGCATTATGAGATCTAACCACATGATGTGTTAATCCATTACCCTATGTTTATAGTGTTAACAAAACTTGTATCTGATATAAGTAGAGACAGTTAGTATTCAGGGTGAGTTCGACTTTAGTTCCACACTGCAACAACACATACATCATTCACCATGGCTAGCAGAGACTGGACATCTGACTCATTGGCAGTCTTTTTAGAATGTTTTTACAACAAGTTCCAGTTAGAGGATTGGGCATTTGCTCATCAACTACAAAACCACCCAGAAGTAATACAGCGACTGGCTTATATTGTTGAGAAAAAAGTAAGTAGTGTTTATATTATCTATCAAATTATCAATCTATCTATAATATACTATGTATTATAATTATAATAAATGCTTCCATTACAGGTTACACAACCCCTAGATAAATGGTGTATGAACCAGACGGATTGGGAAGAGTTTTTAAACTCATTTCACTCAATAGAGGATCTTAATTCTTATATCAAGGAAAACGGGGTCCTTACTGATCAAACTATACAAGCTAGGAGACTTCTTCTTTCTCAGGTATGTATATTTCATAGCATTCTTAATACTACTAAATATGGATTCACCTCGATTATTTAGAATAGCTAAAATATAGAGTATCTCTCTTCTTTTTCTAGCATGGGGTATTCAGATCGTGTCACCATCATAATCTAAATAGATTATCTATATTGTAGATTGATGGATGGACAGAGGACTCAATAGAATCATATGTTGGATTCTGTCATGACAAGACAGCATTGATCGATTGGTCTACTACTCAAGGACTAGAAAATCATCCACTGGTTTTAGACCAGCTGCAAAAGATTGATAATCAATCCATTCCAAATCCAACTATAGACTGGAATAATGATATTAAGATTGCTGAATCTATTACAAGTGCTTCATCCGAAAATGAACTAAACAAAATAGAAAAAGCTAAAGCTGATTTGAGTAAATCTAAGATTAAAACAAAGAAGTCTGAGTCTCTAGAACTAATGATTGGAAATGGTGAGAGTAAGGTTCAATGTAGTATATGTAAACAGAAACTACCTTCAAGAAGGGAATTGCATATACATAGAGGGTTACAACATGGTGGGGCAGAAGAGTTACAACAAGTCCCTTTCAATAACCCCCCTTGGGTAAAAGAAAATGGGGATACAGACAATGATTTGAGAGATGTATACAATGCCAATAAGAAAAGTATACTTCGATCTCATAGGATTGACAGGAAAGTTGAAGATGTTTATAACTACCCAACAAACGACTTATCAGATGGTGTAGAAGAAATTATTACTAATCTAGATCGATTATACGAAGATCAAAATGAAACATTTAAATTAAATATCACATTTGGTCTTATATTGAAAAACACTGAAACTAGTCACTACAGATACTTCATTCCTTATTACAATAGGCTTATGTTTAACACAAGAGCAGAATCAATATCAAATGTTCAAGACCTTGAACGGGTTAAGGATCTCATAAGAAATTTTGATCTCCAAGCATATTTTAGAAGTGTAGCACCAGATACAAAATATCGTTTGTTTTATGTAAGTAACATAGTTTACTATGTTACTAAATCAGGATTTGCTATCGGAAAGGGTTTAGTCCCAAACTATATAAAAACTAAACAATGCATTGAAGTTCTTGAACATCCTCCAAACACTAGAAGTCATTATTACAATGATTCTTTATGTGCTTTTCGATGTCTAGCTATTCATAATGGGCAAAAGAATAATTTAGCAAACTCAGTTAGAGTCTACTATCAAAAGTGGAAAAGTTATAAAAATGATTTGATACCTAATAATTCAAGGAAATACAAGGGTATACAACTAAATGACCTTCCAGATTTTGAGCGATGTTTTGAAGTGTCTATTTATATCCATGACCTCAAATCTGATGAGGTGGCTATCAATATATACAAACCAAGTACAAAATTCAAGTCAGTCATGTATTTAAATCTATATGAACACCACTTTTCATACATATACGATTTTAGTGCATATGCAAAGAAGTTTCAATGCAGGATGTGTAGAAAACACTTTAAGTACTCATACAACTATAGAAGACACATCAACAAGTGTGATAATCGTACTAAGCTAAAGTTTGCGGGTGGGTATTTTTCTCCACTCAAAACAATTTTTGAAGAATTAGACGAATATGGATTTATAGTACCACTACATCATAGAATATTTCCTTGGTATAGTGTATACGATTTTGAGGCTATGTTGGAAAAGATAGCAGAAAATCCATCAGAAAAATTGTGTTGGAACCAGAAACATGCCCCAGTTTCAGTGTCATTGTGTAGTAATGTAGATGGTTTTGAGAAACCCATCTGTTTTATTGACTCCGACCTAGACAAAATATTAACTGATATGTTTCACCACTTAGATAAGATCCAAAAGGAGTCTAAAAGATTGGCTACAGAAAGGTGGGGAGGGGTATTGAAACAGTTAAAAGAAAAGATTGATGAACTACAACCAGAGGGTGCATCAAATCAATCAGAGAAAACTGAAGAAATAAATGAAGAAGAAGAAAGTGATGAAGAAGAGGAAGAAACAGACTGGGGGGTAGAACAAACCCGAGTAGGAGAAGAGAGGAGAAGGGGGACAAAAAGAAAGAGGAAGTCAGATACAACAATGGTTTTAATGTATTCTAAGTTAGAACAACTAAAAACTAAGCTTGAGAATTATATAAACCAATTATCTGTTATTGGTTATAATTCATCTAAGTATGACTTAAATTTAATTAAGTCTAAGTTATTTTCCTTCCTCAACTTCAATGACAAAAAAGAAAAGTCTTTTGTAATAAAACGATCTAATGCATACTCTGTTGTCTCAAACAGCAAATACAAGTTCTTAGATATATGTCAATATTTAGCTCCAGCCTGTTCATATGAGAAATTCTTAGCTGCATTTGAAGTTGCCGAGTGCAAAGGATTTTTTCCTTATGATTACTTTGATGACATTGAAAAGCTAAAGGAAACTCAACTCCCAAGTCATGAGTGTTTCTATTCAAATTTAAAAGACAAAAACATATCCGAAGAGCAATACAAATACATACAGAATGTATGGGAGGAAGAGAAAATGGAAACATTTAAAGACTTTCTGGAGTGGTATAACAATAAAGATGTAGGACCTTTTGTTAAAGCTATAGAAAACTTTCAAAAGTTTTACTTTGATAAAAACATTGATGTTTTTAAAGTAGCTATATCTGTACCCGGAATAGCTCGCCAAATGTTATTCCAGTCTAGTTCTAACACTAACACCCATTTCCAGTTGTTTGGTTATGAAGACGAGGACTTGTATCGAACATTTAAAAGGAATATTGTAGGTGGACCCTCTATTATATTCAAAAGACATCACAAAGTAGGGGAAACTATGATAAGAAACAACAAGCTTTGTAACAGAATTGTAGGCTATGACGCAAATGCCTTGTACCTTTGGTCTATAAAACAAAATATGCCAACTGGATGCTATGTGCGTCGACATAAAGACACAGGCTTCAAACCTGAGAAACAAATACTTAATACGTCTATGTATCAATGGATGAATTACTTGGAGAAACGGGATAACATCAAAATTCATCATAAGCTTAATTCAGGACACGAAAAACGGATAGGACCATATCTTGTTGATGGATTTCACCCAGATACTAATACCGTATATGAAGTAAGTATTAACATAAGGTTACAAATAATAATAATATAATAATTATGATAGTAATAATAATAATAATAATAATAATAATAATAATAATAATAATAATAATAATAATAATAACAAAAGCAGTAATGATGATACAATCATTTTTTTTCTGACAGTTAAGTAGAATAGGAGTGACTAACTCATGTTTGTTATCCTGATTACTCTTTAAAATAGACTGACTATACTATAGTATGCTTTGGAAGGATAGGAATAATATAGCTATTATATAGTTTCAAGGTTGTTACTTCCATGGATGTGACTGTGAACGGGGGCGAATGGATGAGGATTTAAGGCAAACAAGACGTCTGAGGACTCAGCACAGAATGTCATATATAGAAAAACAAGGATTTAAGGTAGTTGAGATGTGGGAGTGCACTTTCAAGGATTTGCTTAAACACAACCCTGAATTGAATCAGGATTTTATTATTCCGCCTTTTACACGTTCTAACCCTAAAGAAGTTGACTTTAATTTAATTCTAAAGTCTGTTCAAAATGAAACCTTGTTTGGAATGGTTGAAGTTGATATTGAAGTTCCAAAAAAGTGGTCAGATGGAATGGTAAAAGACTGTTCACCATGGGAATATTTCAAGGAAATGAGTCCTCTGTTTTGTACAACTGAAATTAGCCACGCTGATATTGGAGACCACATGCAAGACTACATCAAACGACACAACATGTCAACGGTAGTGTTATTGTTATTGTTTTATCCTTAGACAAAGACATAACTTATTCATCCATGCATCCTTATCTAGGTGGTATATTAATGCAGCATTGTCCATGACTCATTAGCGCTACATTGATATTGTAATATGATCCTGTATACTAAGTTACTGCTCTCTTTGGTATCTAACCTATACAGCATTCCTTTGTCGTCCCATACTTACACAACAGAACTAACTAGTGTACTATATTTATTTCAGAAAAACAAGAAACTATTGGTTGGTGGAATGAAAGCATCGAAGATATTGATAGCCACTCCCCTTCTAAAATGGTACATAGAGCATGGACTTAAGGTGACCAACATTCATCAAGTTGTCGAGTTCACTGGAAAGAAATGCTTTGAAACTTTTGAAGAAGAAGTAAGCGCAGCTAGACGAAATGGGGACAGAGATGCTTCTAAAGCAATTATTGCTGACACGATGAAATTAATCGGAAACAGTGCTTATGGTTCTTTAATTATGGACAAAGAAAAACATCAAAATGTGAAATATGTTGAAGGCAGGACTAAAGCTAGTATGCTTGTAAATGAACCAACATTTTCAAAAATAACAGAACTAGATGATGATTTATATGAGATAGAGGCGGCCAAGCATAGTATGCTACTAAACCTACCGATATATCTTGGTTACTTTATCCTGCAATACGCTAAGTTAAAAATGTTAGAATTCTATTATGATTGTATCGATGTTTTAGTAAAACGGGAAGACTATGAGTATTTGGAAATGGACACGGACAGCGCGTACTTTTCAATAAGTGCTGATAAGTTAGAAGATATAATTAGACCTGATCAACTGAAGAAACACCAAGAGTTAATATACAACTCCTGTTATGATAACATTGATTCAACCAAACAATGGTTTCCTCGAAAGTGTTGTGACAAACATAGCCAACATGACAAAAGAACACCAGGTTTATTTAAACTAGAAGCAGAAGGAGATGAAATGATAGC
This sequence comes from Harmothoe impar, assembly GCA_947462335.1. Classification (NCBI taxonomy): domain Eukaryota; kingdom Metazoa; phylum Annelida; class Polychaeta; order Phyllodocida; family Polynoidae; genus Harmothoe; species Harmothoe impar. Next base: position 18,409,752 of record OX381704.1, on the reverse strand, counting down.
ACTGTGTAGCAAAACCTACATTCTGAAGGACGGGGATAAGACTAAAGTAGTGTGTAAAGGAATAAGCGAAAAATCTATGTCAAATCCATTTAACCTATATAGAGAAGTGTTATCTACTCAACAATCCAGATCTGGTTATAACAAGGGGTTTAGAGTTCGAGATAACACAATATTTACATATGAACAATCAAGAGCTGGATTGTCATATTGTTATCATAAAAGAAAGGTATTAAATGATGGAGTTTCTACTGAACCTTTGAATGTGACACTATCCCCGTTTAATCTTACCCCACATCTATTTATTTCAGGTAAAGAACACCCACTGTCTTTAGATTATCCCAGTAAAATCAATGTCTTTGGGCTAGAATTCAACTCTGCACGTGAAGCTTATCTTTTTGCTTTAAAATCAGAAAATCAAGTTAATGAACATTCAAACTTTATAGTAGAATCGAGGACTACATTAAGTAATAATTGGATAGAACAAAGAAAAGTCATAATGAAAGGGATATTGCTAGAAAGTATGCGATCAAATATCCTAGTAAGACAATCACTAGCTGGATCTAACTCGTTACAGATGTTATATTGTGTACATGACACATATTGGGGCGTTGGTATGAATCATAGACTAGCTGCCGTTTCAGATAGTTACAGAGGTAGTAATATGTTAGGAACTGTGTGGGGAGAAATTAGAGAACTCCATCAAGAAGAAATACACCAAAATCAATATCTAAGATGTATTGTGTGTAACCTAAAACGTCCAGATGTGAAGTATGATAGAGAACTAGAAAAATATATTTGTACTCAATGTTTGTAATATTTATGCATATTAAACTATCGCACAGTTAAATCTTGTCATTTCTGTTCAAGTTAATATAAAATGAAGACGTATGAAGTCCCTGAATATGTATTTAATACTCCAAGCACTATATTACTCAGTGGTACTACAGGATCTGGAAAAACCACATGGATAAAAAAGCTACTTCATACTCCTAGTATGTTTAAAAAAAGCCCAGATAAAATAATATACTGTTATGGAACATGGCAACCTATTTTTAACTCGATGTCAAATGTAGAGTTCAGACATGGTCTTGATATTCCACAAAACACGCCTGATCAACACATGGTAATTGTATTAGATGATTTAATGAGTGATGTCGTCCAATCTTCCGAAGCAGAGTCATTGTTCACAAAAGGATCACATCACCATAACATCACAGTTATCTTTATAGTGCAAAATCTTTTTCAGCAAGGAAAATGTGCTCGGACTATTGCTTTGAATAGTCATTACGTTGTATTATTTAAAAACCCAAGAGATGTGTATCAGATAAAGTGTCTAAGTCGTCAGCTTGGACTAGGAAATGTAGTACAAGAAGCATATAAAGACTGCATGCAGAACGCTTATGGTTATTTGTTCATAGATCTTTCACCTCACAACAACGACGATCTAAAACTTAAAACTAATATATTCCCTGCTGAAACCTGTGTGGTATACCTATAAATAGAGATGGGTCATTATACTAATTTTCATAATGAAAAGGATAGAAAAAGAACATTTTCTGGGTGGAGTTATAACATAGACTGTAATAGGATGGTACAGTCTGGTTTCTTTTGGACAGGGGGAGATGATGTTGTGCAATGTTTTAATTGTGGTATTAAGCTATGTCAGTGGAAAGAAGACAGCATTCCTGACATCGACCACTTAACATACTCTCCTGATTGTTCTTTTGTTATGAAGAAAACACTTTCTATAGCTATATCTCAGCTAAGTCTATTCAAAGATGTTTTGAAAGAAAATATCAAGTTAAATAAAAGAATACAATCTTTAGAAAGAGCAATATATAACACCATGTCAACATCTACATGTAACACTCAGGAGAATGACGTGAAGTGTGAAAGTTGTAAGAAGTTACTTTCTACATTACAAATAGATGAAAATGAAAAATGAGCAAACTATTAGAGGATAACTCTTCTTTTCTTTCTCTACTACTCAGCACAAAACCAGCTCAAGCATTGGATTTACTCAGCAATGTTACTCCAAGTCAGGGACTTTGCATCAATGAAATCTGTTTCAATTTATTAAGCCTCCCCTTGACTACAAAAGAAGCTAAAATAGTAAAGAAAAGAAAACCCCTATTAAAGAAACTCTCAAAGAAAAATACCCCCTTTAAAACTAAGAGTAGACTAATTTGTTCAAACAAAAAGACAATTTACAAAATACTTATATCTTTCAAGTCAAAATTGCTTGAGTTAATATGAAGAAAATGGTATTAGTACCATATGAACAATATACAAACCAAAAGAATGATTTGATGATTAGAACTAGTGAAAAAAGAAGTGACGTTTCTGAATCAAATCCTTTGATACAAGAAGAAAATAAAGACATTTCTATATCTGGGAAAGGAGCTCAGAAACTAAGCAAAGACAGAATACTACAAGGTTTTGGAAAACTCAATAAGAATAAAGCTAATTCTCTACTCAGTTATGTAGAGGAGGGGATGGATTGGAATGAAAAAGGGGAGCTAATAGCTAACAACGTTACTCATACAGGATCGCATGTGACTGATTTATTGAACCATGCTTTAGTGAACAAAAGTCAGTATAATGCGATAGGATCAGAAGCCTTCTACACTGGACTTCAAAATGCACCAAAGTGTCTTTTTCATGCATCACGTCAAGAGTTAATAGGTAAAGGAGTTGAACAAAAGTATACACCAACACACCCACCTACACATTTGGAAAAAGAGTCTTCACCCACACCTCCACCTCCAGGCTTACCAATAAACAACAAAAGTAAACCGCTTGATCTATCTGATCCACTTTCCTGGAAAAACAAATGGCGCAAAATATAAATCGTATATTAAAAGGAGTGTACTTTGACCCAGAAAACCCGGCTTCATATGGTAGTGTAAAAACTCTATATGAAGCTGTAAAAGATAGGGGAATAAAAGAAAAAGACGTAGAAAAATGGTTAAGTGAACAAGATGTATATACTCTTCACAGAAAAAGCGTTAGAACATTCACAAAACCACGTGTAATTGTCTCAGATAAAGACCAACAATTCGATGCAGATACAATGAACATGCAGAGGTACAAGAAAGTAAACAGCTTTGGTTATGTTCTAGTCGTCATAGATATATTCACACGTTTTGTTTGGACTGTAGGATTCAGAACATTAAAAGGAGAGGAGACAGAAAAAGCTTTGAAGCGTGTCTTTAAAAAGGCTAAACCAATAAAGCTTCGCACTGACAAAGGTTCTGAATTCTGCAATAATGTTGTAAAAAAGTATTTAAAAAATGAAAACATAATTCATTTTACAACTTATAATCAATCTAAAGCCAACTTCGCTGAAAGAAGCATCCGTACAATTAAGAATAGACTTGTGCGTTACATGAATAGAAAGAACACTTATAAATGGACAGCCGTGTTACAATCAGTAACTAAAGCTTACAATAATAGTATACATAGAACAATTAAAATGACTCCAACTGAAGCTAGGGAAGCAGACAGAACAGAACTATGGAGAAATCAATATGATCCTAAAGAAGTAAAAGAAAGGAAAAAATCATTTAAATCTAAATCATTGTATAAATTTAAGATAAATGATCGAGTCAGATTATCTAAAGAAAAATCCCCTTTTGAACGTGCATACGATGAAAAGTGGACTGAGCAAATATACACTGTAACTAACAGAGAAACTAATCAAGGAATAGCACTGTATTCTGTTAAAGCTTGGAATAATGATCCAATCGAGGGAAAATTCTACGAGCAGGAACTACAAAAAATAGTAGTAAAGGGAGATAAAACCTTTATAATTGATAAATTAGAAGAGAAGTATATGGGTAAAATAAAAGGTTACATTGTAACTTGGTATGGGTGGCCTAAGAGATATAACTCCTGGGTTCCAGCAAAAGACGTCAAAGACATCCCGAAGCTTGTACGATAAGGATGTACATATTTCTAAAATCAGATGACTCTATTTCATATCATCCTGATAATAACACGTGTGAATTTGTGTCAGAATTACCTAAATCGATTAAGTTAGAAGGACTTTGGAATTGTTCATTAATTCATTTTGACGTAGGAGAAGAAAAGACAGAAGACATTTTAGTGTGTTGTGATTTAGTTGAAAGTAGTTCTGTATATGGTAGTCAAGTACCAATTCTAAATGTATTGAACAATGCTGGAGATATTATCCACCCTTACTACATTCCTGTAAATAGAGATATTATTTCAAGAATACGAATTAAATTACTCACACCAGAAGGAAAAAAATTTGAGCCTGAACCTCGACACTGTAAACTAGTAATACATTTAAGACCTAATCACAATACTTAGACTTATTGGTTCTTAACCTTTGAGTGAGAAACATCATATATTAGCTAACAAAATGAGTTTTATACCATATGTACCAAATATGGAGGTGTGGAAAAACATTAAAAATTTAAGAAGTATGAAGAAGTTCCACTCGCTACAGGATGGTAAAGGTAGTTCTATTCAATTAGTAACCCCCGCTGAAGGAGCTGTAATGCGTGCAAAATTAGATCTTAAAAGACAAGTACAAAGCTCCGAGCATCATTCACCACCAAGGAAGAGAGCAAAGAAGACCCCAACTAAAATAAAGAAGAAAAAGCCCACCACTAAATCAAAGAAAAAATCAATTAAAAAGAGAAAAGTCACTACAAAGAAAACTAAGAAATGACGTATGTAATAGATAAATCAAAGGAAGGATTTGATGCTAGGCTTTCTCTGTTCTCAGCCCCTCCTGTAGAAACTGCTATTCAAGATGTGTATTACAAAGAACACCGTCCTGTTGGTCAGATTTCCGCTCACTCGGCCTTGGAGTTTGATGTGTATAATAATTCGTCAGATTACATAATTCTCAATCAGATGTATGTTCTTCTTACTCTTCAAATATTCACTGACTCTAATGAAGCTATCACTGATTTAGATAAAGTAGGCCTTGTTAACTTTCCATCATGTAGCATATTTAGGCAACAAGACTTCGCCCTTCAACACCAAACTGTGTCTAGCGGTGTTGGATCAAACTTTCCATATAAGGCAATGTTGGATATACTATTAAATCAGGGGAGAAATGATCAATTAAGTTGGATGGCTTTAGGTGGTTTTGATAAAGATACCTCTGAATCAATGGATGCTCACGAACCAGCTAATTCATCCAATTCTGGATTATCTAATAGATATAATAAAACAAAAAGAGGTAAAAAAGCTGTTTATAAATCATGGCTGTTCAATGATCTTACTCAACAAGACATGATGTTGATAAATAATGTTCCTATAAACATTAAGCTATACCCAACAACTGATGAACAACGTTTGATGTATAAATGTCTATCAAATTGTCCAACTACTCCAACTAGTCCTACTAATTGGTTTTATGCTGCTCCAGATGTTAGCCCTCCAGTAACTCCCCCAAAGGTTACGACAGCAAAATCATACCATCTAAAGATATGTGATGCTGTGTTAGTTGTACCCTTTGCTAAGATTCATCCTGGTATGTTAATGGCTCAGGCTGAAATACTTAAAAAAGAAATGGCGTTGTATCCTTTTACTAGAAGTGAAATTAAAGGATACAATATAGCTGAAGGGAGTTTTAATTGGTCTATGGATAATCTTTTTCAAGATACTATACCCAAACGTCTTGTGGTAGCGTTTGTTAGCTCAAAAGCTTATTCAGGAAACTCTGAATTAAATATGTTTAACTTTCAAAACATTGGTCTGAATTATCTAGACTTTCAAATAGATGGTCAAAGTAATGCTGCTCAGATACTTCAACCCGACTTTGCCAATGACAACTATGTTCAAGCATATTCTAAGTTATTTGATTCCATGCCACCGGAGCAGAAAGAACCACCTAATATTTCCTACTTTGATTTCAAACATGGATACGCATTGTATGTCTTTGACATGGAAAAGAGCAAAGACTCTTCATATCGTAACCCCTTAAGAAGAGGTCAAACTAGACTGACAGCTAAATTTAGTACTGCATTAGAAGAAGGTATCACTGTTCTAGTATATTCTACATCTGAAGCGTTGTTAAAGATTGATGAAGCCCGCAATGTTATTATTGAATAATGGATGAAAATCAAATAACTCACTATTTAATGACGGATGAATACACTTCTCGTTTTTTCCAAGGAGTTATGTCATATGACAAGCTTCCTTCTACTGACTCTGCTTCGGGATTGTATGTTGTGAACACTGACTCTTCCTTAGGTCCTGGGAAGCACTGGGTTTGTGTTTTTGTTGGAGATCTGTGCGAATATTTTGATTCTCTAGGAAATCCTCCTTTAGAGGCAAAGTTATTCATACAAAATCAAAGAAAATCATATATATATTCTAATATTAAATTGCAGGGTTCAGAGAGTGATGTTTGTGGTGATTACTGTATTTTATTTTCATATTTTCGATGTAGAGGTTATAGTATGGAAAAGTTTGTGAAGATGTTTACTAATGATACCGATAAGAATGATCGTATTATAAAACTGTAAAATGATATCGATAATAAACAAAACTAAGAATCAATTGAAAATGTTGTTATTTATTACTATAATACACACTACATAGATACATACGATTGAGCGTTGCCACACTTCCTGACCAAACTTATGCACTGTGATGCAATATAGATGTTTGTATGCAGCGTGTATGAATGAGCTTGCAACATCTAGACCATCTGAAGATGTAACAGTAAGATAAAGTAGAACGATTATGTGACTAAGTAATACATGTATAACATAAATATAAATAGAGACTGGCTCAGTAAATGTATAACGTATCAAAACACAGAATAGAATGAACTACTACTGCTACTAGTATCAAATATCAAGGATAGCTATGACATAGAAATATAATCAGTAACTTATATACTTAGCTTTAAAAGTTCTATCAATACAAATCTAGGATATGACGACAGTGATGTAATAGTCAGCGCCATGAGTATAGTATTTAAACCTATATAATAACACCTTGATGTAATACGATAGTCGACAACATGAGTATGATACTTAAAATATTTATCAAATATAGACTTTGACCTATATAAACAAATAAATGCAAAAGGAATGACTGTGATTCCACTGACATAATTCTCATCACAAACAGTATATAGCTCGAGTTATATCAAGGAGAGATACTCTAATGAACTCAGGTTAAATAAAGTGACACAACGTTAATCTACATATGTCTAAACTAAATCCGAGACAATAATACTCTACATTTATGTTGAGTATAACAACTAGTCCTAACTCTGTATATTTTGACTAATAATACAAACAGAATGTCATGAAGTGAGAGTCTAATATCACCTGTATACCTGACGCACTTAAGTTTTGTTCAAGTTTTGAGCTTTATAAGTATAGAACCTTGTATAGGTCATTTATTTATCAATATCTATCTACCAAATATCAAACCTCAGTACTTATTTGAACTCAAAACTAAACACAACCTGATTGCCTCATATATCTATATTGCGTTTAACTTCTGATCAAGATAATAACATGCAGCGAGTTATCATACTTAGTACCACTCTGGTGAATTAACACAGCTAATCACAAGCCTAGCACCGGTGTCACTTGTCTTTTAGCATTGTATAATGTTACACAGCTAATACCTATGTAATGGTTACTCAGAATCATTACACCATCAACATATTACTTATCCTTTTTGTTCTTTTCTTTCTTCTTTTTGAAAAGTGCACGAGAAGCTCGAGACTCAGAACTAGCACTCTTAATGGTTTTATCTCTGTCTTTACTTTTACTTTTGTTACTCATCTTTTTTGATGATTTGCTGCACTCATCATTTACGGATTTGTCCTTTTCATTGTCACTGTCAGATCTTAGACCTAACTCATCCCATACTGGAAGTTCTTTAGGTATAGTTTCTTCCCCGGCATAAGTTTCTGTTTCAGGTGGTGGGGGGACAGAGTCATTTGAAATATGAGAAACAGAATCATGGTTAGCGGGTTCAACATGTAATTCGACTGAAACACAAGACTCATTTGAGAATGGGTTTGTTGAACAGTTCAGAGAGGATGTATCACTTTCTAACTCATCAATCACGTCACTGGTTGAAGCCCCGACAGTGCCTACTGTCTTATCGTCTAGTGTAGTTTCCTCCCTTCCTCGCCTTCTTAACGAACTATTCGATACTTCCTCCTCCCTGTCAAAGATGTTGCTGAAAGCAGAATTATAGTAACATTAGGATTATGTAGCATGTAATATTGTATAGTACAGGTACCGGGTACTATTGTTCATTGGAACTAAATCTTAGCTTTAGACTATCAATATTTGAAGGATATCTCACTTAAAAGTATATTTGGATAATTCATATCAATGGCTAGACAATAATATTAGTGCACTATTCATTATAAGCTAGAGATTTGTTTACTACTACTACTACTACTACTACTACTAGTCACTCGTGAATATTAGTCCTTATACTACTATTATCAAGACACTATACAATGGTAATGCGTTGTAATTGTATACTCACATATCCTCACTGGAGGAAGAACATGAGCTGAATATACTCGGTAGTTTTCTGTATGGGTGTCCAGCTTGACGACAGCGCCACTTTAACATTTGTAAGCGTATAACCCGACCACCAAGACAAACAAGAAGCACCACAATAACTAATATCAGAGGCACCGCCACAACAATCACTATCAGTGTGATTCTCCCATTAGTCATAGAACTAGGATAGGGTAGTATGGTGCTGTTCCCAGGTGTGTTAGTTGTATAGTCTATAGCTGGGTTTGGTGTGTCAGACTGAGGTTCTAAGCTATGTGGATAGCGTGTAGTCTTAGATCTAGGCTTTAATGTAGAAGCACTTTGGGTTGGGTTTAGGACTTGGTTTCTAGTTGTCACTATAGGCTTGACAGTACTCACTTCGGTGACTTCACTGGTTGAAGGGTTTTGCGTTGTCACTGTAGTGACAGTGTGATCACAGTCTGACTGGATTGACACAGTAGAAATCATGTGTGGGAGACACTTCACATCAGAGCTGCGTAAGTCTATGTTTTGCGCACGAGGAAACACACGTTTCATAAGATCATAGGTCAAGTTGAATGAGTGTCCTATGTTACAGTACCTCAAGTCTAACCATGTGAAGCGCGCAAATACTTGTTCATGGCGGGTTGCTCTCAATGTCAGCGAATAAACACTCACACGACGACATGTTAACTTGCTCTGACGACATATACAGTTCCTACACAAGTCTCCATTTGTTGTGTTAACGACAAACACGAGAAGTAAGACGAGTAGAAGATTCATGTTGACTTTTGGACTTTGACTCAAGTTTGAGCGCACGTGACACTATTGCCTCGCATAAAAAATAATCGGATGTTATTTGAAAGCTCTATTGTTATTACTTCCTATATAGTTTCAATATAATAGAAATATGCATAAGCATTCTATATATTTTTCATTCATTCTGACTTGAGTTATATTGAATTAAACAGTAACGCTAAATAAGAATGGATTTCTTTATATTGCGAGGTTGTTCAGTAGTGCGCTGAATTTACGCTAGGTGGCAGCAGTGGTAGAGCGGTTGGGTCAAAGCTAGTGTATCCATACGCCACTAGGTGGGGGTAGTGTGTCAGGGTTTAGCTTTTAGCTACTGATACAATAAGCATAAGGCTCTGTCTCACAACTTTGGGCTAATGTTTTTTGTCTCTAACCGGTCTGAATAAAAAACGGGTTATTTAGGGCAGATGATGATAAATGGACAACTAATGACTGGTTTAGAGCGTTATAACATCTATTAATCTTTTCAGACAAATTCTATCTACATCTGTCCTAAATAACCCGATTTTTTCAGACCGGTCAGAGACAAAAAACATTGGCCCAAAGTCGTGAGACACAGCCATATATTGGGTATAAACTTCACAACTAGTTCATGAAGCTGGGTTATCAATATATGGGGTATCAATGTGGTGTATCGTATTTAGGTGAACTGTCTGAATCAGATATTTAACCCTATAAGGACACATTTTGCTAAAATGATATTGTCGTCATGATGCATCAATGTAGGGGTGGTGAGTAACTCTCTGCGATAACATAGATACATGTTAGTACTCCTGTACTTTCTGAACTCTAGAGAGTTAGTATTATGCTTACATGTAGCAGCTGTGAGTTACTCGCCAGGTTTGTATTCATGCATCATGGTGATTAAGACATGATGCATTAAGGTATAATACTAACCTTTAAGTCTAGATAGATAGTGTTCTTACTATATAAACACGATAGAATTAATCTTCTTAAGTACAGAGCTTGTGTTCGTACATAGACCATCAAAATGATGAGATCTGGATTATTTTGTGTGCTATTCAGCGGACTGTTTGTTACAGTGTATCTTCAGGATTCTATGTGCATGGTGTGTCAATGTCAAGAAAGAAGAATCACCTGTCGTCAGAGGAATCCAGAATCTACTCAGATTGGAGTAAATGACAGGTACGATTACTTGGATTGGCAGCTGTGTAGATTAACTAGGTATAATCCTAAGACATATGAAAAGTTTACAGCTCTAAGGACTCTTGACATCAGAAACCAGTGGGATAACTTTGACTGCACTTCTATTCCTAAGACTAGTAACTTTTCGATTTTAACGGATTGTGAGGCTTCTACTAGCACACCTAGACCCACTTCTAGTGATTTGGTTACATCCACAACGTCAACTAGTAGACCTACTACTAGCCCAATAGGACCTGTAACTACTTCACTCACCACCATAGACAAAGATGTTACTAGTATTACAACTAGTATTATTGTACCTACTACAGATACAACGTTGAGTGTAAGAACTACATCTACTGGACTGACTAGTACAACGATAAAATCATTTACTTCACTTATAACTAGTAGTGATATTCCAATAGCGAAATCTTCTACAACGATCCCCATTTATACTACAAGTATAAATCCCCAGTCTATTTCATATGCTTGTATACCATCTATCATTATGAATGTTGTAATGGGTATAATTTTGATTGTTATAGTTGTTGTGGTTTTAGTGATATTTTTGAAGAAAAGAAAGCGCAACTCTCTCATCTATAATCCTAATAGGTTTCAGAATATATACAATGACTTGGTAGATACTGAATTGTAAGAGATCAAACAAACACCAAGTTAAATAATAAAATTTTATTCAATCATATATGAAACAACATTGTTCATTATGCATATGACATATCATCTATTTAATGCATTACAAATTGTGTATAATGAATATCAGTGAACGATGAGCCAGGTTGCAGTGACGTCACGTTATGATGGGCTAGAGGAATCATCCACCTGGGCGCTCCCCTGTAGTTAATAGACTTATTACTAATAAACATTATGAAGTTATATAGAACATGATTAATATCATTACGATTAATCTAATAAACTTACTACAATATTGTTTGGGTTATCGTCGTTTGTTTTATACACACTTTACACTAATGGATAGATATTAGGGTTATACTTTAGTATTATCAATGTAGTAGTAGTCCTACATGATCTATAATTATAATATCAATAAAGTGAACATTGACATAACCACTTGTCTGGATTTAGTATAACTTGATAAGACTGAATTCAGACTCATACATAAGAGGTTCAGCTAGCAGAACCTCTGCTGGGTTGGAGTTTTCGATTATTTTACGAGCAAGTGCTATATCGACATAGTTTGGGTCTTTGAAGAATGTAGATACAATTGCCCCACACTCTACTATACGACTAGCACTAACCCGTAAATGAGCAGGCTTTGCATGAACCTCAGTCATGGCCTGCTTCTCAGCAAGACACCCATCCATATGATCTTTCTGGGATTGACTCTTTACTGAACAACCACCACAGAATTTCTTGGCTCTGTCACGAAGCTCCCCCTCTAACAGAAATCTATACACTTTTTCAGCTAAGGCTTTAGGGGTGGGGAGATCCATGACCACAGACATGACTTCACCAACAACATCTGGTGAGTCATCCCTAGCTGCTAGGTTATCTTTTACTGCCTTTAATTCTTCTCTACAATTCTCCTCAGAAAAGAATTTGTAGGTTGAGTCTTGAATTGGCTCACCACTCACACTACAAATTCTCCACCACCAGTAGGTTGTTTTTCCCACCTTCTTGGATCTTTTCCTTGGAGGATCTGAGCAAGACGATGTCGATGACGATGGAGGTGTGGCCAGAGGAGCTGGGGGGCGAGTGGAGTGCGAGGTTGAGGCCCTGGGTTGCTGTTGTTGCTGACTTGGATCGTCTAAAAGAACAGGGGCTCTGCATCCAAGTGGCACCATGACAATGTTGCTACTTCTTGCTGGGTCGTTTGGAGGCCTGCACAGATCCAGATCCATTGTCTTGAACTCATCTTCAGTCAGGTTGATGGAGTCGAAGCTAGAATAATAATATTAATAATAATAATAATAATAATAATAATAATAATCATAATCATAATCATAATCATAATAAATAATAAATAATAGTGATGACATGAGTATAATTTAACATATTCTCTTGGTATGAATAGTATTAATATAACTAATATAAAGTTACTTACCCGTTACGCACACCATTCTCATAGTTAGAATAGCCTATGTATGATACACCTGACCACAAGCTCTTCATCACTCGCCATGCTGAGTCTGGTGTTTCAAAACACAAAGACTGGGACGCTGATGGCAATGCAGCTACAAGGTTCTGTCTGTTTGTTATGCTCCATTCCACAACCTCCTGAGGCACAATAACATTTCTGCGTCCATTGAATGATCTCCTCTTAATTTCAATCCCATATCCTAGATTTCTAATACTAGCCTTAATGCTGAGAACTTGGGTAGACGACATGGTGGAGTTCTAGACAGAATGATGCATCAGGGTATCTACAATGTGCTATATACTACTTTGGTGTCCTCGGTTAACCTAATATGGAACAAATCCAAAACTCCTTTTGCTTTGTTAAGTGTTTATGACATCCAGCACTTAAAACACGAGCTGCTGACCTTCGGTGGACAGGTCATGACTCTGACTCAATAGCCCACTGAAGAGGTCCAAAGATAAACAATAGCTCTAATCAGTGAGTCCAACCATAGAACGGCCAGTGACAAGATGCAGTACCACAGGCTAGTACATATTGATTGAAAAGAGAATTTTTAATCTCTTTATAAAATTGCCATTTTAAAATAAGGTCTGTTATTGTAACAAAACTTAATGAATATGATTTTATTACATCATAAAATGAAATTACTTCAGGAAAGTACTCAATATTTAACTCTGATGGAGAAAAACAAGCAATTATGTGAATAGCTCCGGCATCTTCGTGATTCATGTAGGTATAATACCCTGATGCTTGTATTAAAATAATATATTCAGATTCAAATTGAAATAGTTGTTTTTCTAGGCTTTTAACAGAGTCTACTATCTTTTCTAGATTTGAAGGTAAACCAATGTAAGAAGATCTTCTCCATTTTCTTATGACGTCTTTTACATATACCTGTTCAATAGGAATAATAATGTTCTTTATATTCTTAAATTTTAATATTTCACATTGATCACCATGTGTAAACCTATCATAGGCTTTAACTTCATCACGATACGTCTTTAGTAATTCAGAGTCAATCGTCAGGAAATCCATAATAATCAATTCAAGTTATAGCAGTGTCATTGTTGTCATATTGTCTCCTAAAAACAAGTCACCCATCCTCTCGACGTCCAATTGTAGGTATATGTCGCTGTTTCCAATAATACGAATCATCATGATCACAAACTCTAATCAAGAGTCCTGTCCAGTAGTATATTGTGTAAGTCGATCCACGAAATCACCTAAAGTAGAGTGAGTTAATTTAATTATTATCAATTAGTTATTGATATGCATAATGTGTATGTACATATTAAAGAACAAGTAATAGTTTGATGCTTGTATTTTGAATATTTCTAAACAATTTATCACTTATTTCCAACTATGTTTTACATGTTTCTTCTTCTTACTATAATAATACAATGTAAAATGACTTACTGAGTAAATTCACTCGCCCTATTCTTGCTGTATCCTATGAAGTCCTCCTTACGCATCCTTTCAGCTTCATCCTTTGTCACAAAGAACATCTCCATTTCATCTCGACTCATAGTAAAACTTTCAGTACTAGTTTCAGATATGAAGTATACTCTGTCAGCAGCTAATTTTGAGACAATGTAGCTCTTAACATGAACACTCTCAAATAGGTTTGAGTCCCTGAAGAGTAGAGCTTTGATCTCTTGGCTTTTAGCTAGAATATCCTCCCATGTCCTCAGGGTAAGTGTTATTTGATGGTCTTTGTCTATGAATTCGACCTTGGTGTCACAGTCCTCCTTGTGAAGTATATGAAGTTGAAGACTATCAGACAACTTGTACTCAAACTTCATTTCTTCTGCGTAGTGATGTACACTAGGCCACACTTTAATAGTGAGACAAGGTTTCAGAGTAGCTTGTGCCATTGTGTATGGGATACTAGTTACAAGGAGAGTATGAATATATATATACACTGTGTAGCACCACCCAGTGAAGTAATAAGTCATATAAATATTGTTATATATAGATATTGTTATATAATTGATAAGGTTGAAATGTCTGTATTAAGCCTATCTTTTATAAATTGGGATTTGTGTTGCAGATTTCAGCATTGTCATCTCTTCCCCATCTCTAACTATGTCGAGAAGAAATGCAGTGTATTTAGTTAATTTAATCAACTTTCTAATTCTAGAAGATTGTGAGATGACCCATTTCCTCTTTAAAATACAATACTGATCTTCAAATATTACTTGAAAACAACCAAATCCTTTCTCCATATCTGATAAGCGACAATCACTATCTTTATGTATAGCTATTCTATATCTTTGAGAATTCCTCCTTAATAGTCTCATAATCCGTCTTATAGCAACAAACCATCTAGCGCACTCGTAATCACTTATCTCTGACATATGTTCAATGTTTGAAGTTGTCAATAATCTCCAAATTTCTTGTGCGTGAGTAATTTCCATATGGGCTCTTATAGTAAATACTTTCTTGAATGCAACTACAGTCATAATGTTGTCCTAAGTGAAACTAACAAATAATATGACAATCCTACAATATATGTATTGAGTATGGTACAAGATAAGGATAGATTAAAGTGGATACACTAAACAATAGGTCAACTAACGGTCACAAATAAGTGTGTCCCACTCAGTATATCAACACACCCACCATGACATCATATTTAGCGACTCCAACCATGGAATGCCCATAGCCAGTTCATATCTGTCATAAATAATTCAGACGACTGACCCATCTTGATTAAAGTATCTCTGAAATCTTCTCTAGACTGAATTGTGTGCAGAAAAAAGAAGCACAATCCAGCTTGTTCCCCAGTATGAAGCAATTCAGCATATTCATCTGTTGCAATAACAGAAACTAAACAACCATTGCTTTTATTTTCTACATCACCACCTCCATGTACAACTAATGAGATAGCTATTGAATCACCTAATCCAAAAACATCTTCATTCCACTGAACAGCGAAATAATCTACATTAGAATCAAGCATCGATGTAAAACTATGCAAACTTTCTCCAAAAACTTTTAGTTCTAAAGGTGTCTCAGTAACTTCATAACCTTCCCAAATTGTTCGAAGCTTACACACTAGATCTGTTCTTACAGCAAAAGTGATAATCTTTGTATCATCGTATGGAAAAGACTCATTTTCTGGGTTATAATCCCCTGGTAAAGAATCCAATCCATCATTGACAGCGTCTTCTAAAATCATTTGTATTTCTCCATCTGCCATTTCAGTTGAGTTGTATCTAGTTGTTTCAAAAAGTAGCTAATCCAATGATCCTGTAATTATCAATTATTATAATATCCGTAATACTGATATCCTGATTCAGGTCAATTATGAAAATATCCGTGATAATGGTGATCTCCTGATTCAGGTCTTTGCATTCACTAGTGTTATAACAGCTGAGTGAGTGTATATTCTTGATCGAGTTATGAAATGACTACTGTCCTACCATGACCCATATCACGTGAGTCTCACCTGATATAATTGTACTATTGTATTATTAACTCACCTATCATGACCTCATATCATGTGAGTTAGTCACCTGAAATGATCTCATAATTGGCTCATTAATTATTCATATATTCATATCACGTGACCTCATTAATTATTCATATATTCATATCACGTGACCATCTAATTTGCTTATCTAAGGTGACTACTTTAGCCTCACCTTATACTACTAGCGCTGCCCATAACAATAGTGGGGCGATACGAGTCATTGGGGGGGGGGGGTTAAAAATTCGGTTTTTGTCTTGCCAGTGTGGATAACTAGGCCACTCTGACTAAACCAATTGTAAACATGGGTGGCATCTGCCTGGAGGGCTGCCTCAGCAGCTTTGACGTCTGATGATGTGGTATAGAATACCACATCATCAGCGTACATGATTATCTTACAATGTTTAATTACATCAGGTAGGCTATTAACATAGCAAATGAATAATAGTGGGCCAAGGATAGACCCTTGGGGCACTCCATACGAGATAGGGAGGGTGCTCGAGGTGGCGGCATTGCATGATACTCTCTGACTCCTATTGCCTAAATATGCATAGAGCCAGCCCGTATATAACATCTCATAATATGCTCATAAATGTGGTATGCTATAAACAACCTAGCCTACCACATGACTATGGCAAGCCTAATAGGTAAACTTCCCTTAATCCTGGTATAAGGTGCTTGACAGGAACAGATAAACCAAAAAAGGCTACCTAAAAATATGTACTTTTTTCAAAGCTAACTCGATTTGTTCCTCCAAATATACTAAAAGAATATTTAGATTCGTTTTTTTATGATTATATTCATCCCTAACAAACTAAATCCCAAAACTACATCATATTCTAAAGAAAAACAATGTAAATACTCTCGTACAAATAATCTAGGCCTAGCAACAAGAAAGAGAGAAGTTCACTAAAATCCGCCATTGTTTTCTTAACAAACTTGACCCTAAAATAACCTAAGTATTGGCTAATGGTAACGGAATAAAATGGAATTTTACAGTATTATATCCACCTGATGACCTTTCTTTAATATGATACTGAAATACGTTTAAATAATTTAGATAGGCCTATGCATGCCTAAAATTGCGAGACGGCACCTTCCGAGAGCATCTGTTTGGAGAGTGAGGTTGTCCGGCGCACGCGGCACTCTCCCAGCAGAGGCATGCAACGTCAATAGGAGCTAACTCGGGACGTTGCACGCCTCTGCTGGGAAAGTTGCGCACGCGGCTGGTTTGGCATGGCAATGTGGGTCAGAGAGACGCAGGAACTTTGCCGCGCGCTGGCCGTGACTGGCTGCTGTCCGTGGCAGGCTGCTATCGGGGGGGGGGGGGTGGAGGTTAGGGGGGGGGGGGGGGGGGGTTAGGGGAGGGTTGTGAGAATTAACAATAGTTTATAATAATTCTTTTATTTGCAACATCCAGTCGCCGAAGGCGCTGGTACATCTTTAAAATTGTATTATCACAAGGGTATTATGTCAGAACATGTGACTACACATACTGACATAATACACCACAGAGCTATATAACTACTCCATTTAAGGAGACTTTTTGTTATTGGTCAAATTTGCATCACTTGATAATGACCTGTGCATCACATATACTGTATGCAGCAAACAGGCCCTGGGCCTACCTTATACAGTCTAAATAAAAGAATTTCAACTCAACTCAAATGAAAGGCTGCATACCGCAAGGTCTATGTGATATAGACACCTTCAAATCCAGCCCTGTCACTGGTGAATTCAAAATAGCAGCTGTACAGGCTCTCCCACATCTTGCACATGCTTGTAGGCCTAGGGGTGATATCGTTTAATATCCATGAGTGAATAATACAATAGAGTCAGTAGATGGATATAGTGCAGCGATATACCAGTGGTATATTCAAATAAACCAGCTAAACTGGCCTTCCCAAATAATAAATTGTGTGTTTCTGGTAACATCATGGAAAGAGCTAGGTAGGCAGGGTCGGATTTCTTTTTCTTTTTTTTGCTGGAAACCAGAAGCAGCTCTTTTGTAGGGTCTAACGTTATCAAAATATGCAAAATTTGTAAAGGTGGTAGATATTCCTAAGTCACAGCATTGCTACCATTATAAGCTTTAATTTGATACCAAATATGCCTATATTTGTTTATTCCTATCATAGTCTTCAGTAAAAAAGCATTTGTGGCCAGAATTGTCACATACTTCCCAGCTAACAAAAAAAACGTTATTTTACGTCAAAATAACGTTATCAAATTTCATATAACGTTATGCCATAGTAAGGAGCCTTAGAGAAACGTTATTTAACGTCATGTAACGTTATAATATGGTGTATAACGCTTTTTTGTTTACTGGGTTGCCCTCTGGCTCGCTCTATCCTTGGCTGTAGCTTTCACAGGGCTTAGGGGCGTATTCTTCCTGAAACCTCATGTCTTAAGCTTCATTTGGAGTGGTATTTATATAAACTTAGTTAGCCTAGGCTTTTCGGTAGGTTTGCTAGGTATGGTCAAGTGTTTGGCTGAATGTGAATTTCTAAACACATATTTTAGGCCACTCCAAATAATATCCTTGTAGTCCAGGCAATATGTGAAATAGGTGTGAATTTTTTCATGAAAGCATGAAACTTCTTACGCTTGTACTCCATATCCATGCAATGAATTTCAGTGGTGGGCCACTGAGAAACCCATTTGTATGGCCATGGTGGCCATTTTAAGTCGGCTATTACCAAAAAACCTGTTTTCTTCAATCAAGCTGCAACTAAATACAGTACTGCAACAAAAAAGGTGTTTAGACCTATGTTTTCAGGGTCACAAAATATAATTATGCAATGAGAAATGGTGTAGTATGGCTAGTTTGACTATGGCGGCCATTTTGGTTCCGCCATTACCAAAATTTGTGCGGTCTTTGATAACTTCACAACCAAATGGAGTATTGAAGCAAGTAAGGTGTCTATACCCACATTTTCAGGGTCAAGGAATAATGTGATGCCATCAGATAATGTTAATTATGCATTGTTTCACCAGGAAGCTGTTTCACCTCAAATGACAATGATTTGTGGACCTCACAAATGATATATGGACTATGCAAGTGCTTTATGGGTGTGGCAAACGCTATATATGATGGTTGGGTACCCTGTGATTAAGCATATGCAGCACCCATAAAGCATTTGAGGGGGTCAGTATATCATTTGCAGGCCTCAATGAATTGTTTTCATTTGAGGTGAAATGGCGTCCTGAAAAACTATTTCTGGTTAACCATTGACAAGTTTTTGGCAGTGAATATGTATATTAAAGTATCAAAATTTATATTATCATGGTCATATAACAACACCATGCTATCAGTCATATGGTATCAGACTATGAGGCCTATTTCTGAAGTATTAGTCATTCATATTTGTCAGAATACAAATTCTACTATGTAATAGTTTCATAATGATACCACACATGCTTGTGTTGAGGTAGATAGTCATGATCATGAAGCTGATGTGAATCAACACACATAATATAATTATGCTCCATTATGTGAGGATACTAAAAACAGTAAGTGGTATTAATAAAAATATATGCTAGTTTAGTCTCAGCTAAGCACATTGTTGATATCCACTACAGTGTTTTAAAGTTGGTTTATCCCAGGTTTTCCACATGTGTGTGCTCGCTTTAGCATTTTATAGACTCATAGCATGGCATTTTATCTCATAATTCGTTGCCTTAGCCAGTGTCATCCATGATGTTTCACTCTCTCTACATTGGTTAATCCAGGGGGAGGTCTTCCCCCCCCCACATTGCTAAGAAAAATAAAGGATGGGGGGAAAAGGAAGAATAGAGAAGAAAAGGGGGAAAGAAAGAGAGAAAGGGAAACAATATCATAACACATAGTAGCCCTTTTCGTTATAGTATAGATCAAATTTTGACTATTGGCTAAGTGCATTTGAGCATTACATAATGAGCGATCATGCATGATATTTTGACCGGAAGGGGAGTCGGGGATGGGTGAGAGGAGAAGTATGGGGACAGGTTCAAGATAGTTCTTGAAGAAGCTATATATGGCGAGAGCAAGGTGAGAAGTATGGCGAGAGGTTCCTATCCTTCCACAATCTCATAGGGGACACTTAATATTACCCCCTTATGTATATGCAATTAGCACCTAGAATGAGGTGTATGTCCTCCTGGGTTTCCCACAGTGCTAATGCATAGGTGGTATATGTAGCCTTTTAGATACTACTAGCAGACTTTTACACAGAATACCAGCTGATAAGACATTGTGGCAGGTAGGTTTTGATTACCTTGATGTCCCTTTGGTCGTATTGCCTGTTGCATGAGTTTTGGACATAAGCCTGGTTGCCTATGCCTATGGGATTTCCTATTACACAGACCTAGCTAGAACTTCAGGAAATATGAAGGCAATTAGAATGCTTAACCAACCCCCTATAGGATGTTAATCTATGTTACAGTCTGTTAATAGTGTATAGAACCTTTAATAACAGAGATCCTCACAAAAAGGAGTTGTATAGAGAAACAGTGGTCAGCCAGTGGCAGGAAATGAATAATCTTGGTCTGGTAGCCAAGCCTCGCCCATGCACACTCTTTGAGAGTCCCCTATATTCTCAGGACCTGCATCCATGTATCAACCTAGGCACTTACACTCAAGTCCCAAGGACATCCATAGATTCACACAAAAATGTCCATGTCCCTATGTCAAACGCGCTTTCCTTTTTTATCCTCCCTATCCTTGTGTCCTATCCTATCCCCTCCCAAGTCCACTGAACTTCCATGTTACCTACATTTACCATATTCCCTTCATATCCACATCCCCTTACCTCCACATAATTCCCTTCTCTCTCTTATATTTTCACACCACCTTCCCTCCCTTATCCCTTCTGCTTTGATATCCCGATAGCCTCCTGCAGTAGTCGCTACCCTCATTAAGTCACCCCTATCCTCCTCCAGCATCCCCTACTCTTTTCCAGCCTCCCCTATCTCACTTCTAGCAACCTCTAGCATCCCTGAACATGCATGTATCACTTCTCCAGGATTTTTGAAATCTCATTGCAGGTCTAACAACATTCCTCTGAAGTATCCAAACCGTCCTCTTCTATTGGGCTGGGTAGATTGTAGGGGAAGGGGTAAAGTAGGCTAGAACAACAACACAGAGACGGTAAAACAAAGTCTTTTAATGGTATAAAGGGTCTCCAACAGCCAAATAGGGATATGAATAAAATAAGGATATATGATAAAAAATAGGTGTGTGTAAATGGGTAACAATGTAGGTACAAAAACATTACATACCTTAGTAATGCTACAATACAATGTAGGTAGATATATACAAAACCACACTGAAATTACAAACCACACAAGAAAATGCTAGTAGAAGCATTTAAAAACCCATTAGAAATAGAGGCGGCCCCCATCAGTCGGGGGCAGAGCCGAGTCTCCCACATTTAGATGGGGCGTGGCTTAATCCTGGCAGGGGTGGAAACCTGCTGTGCCTTATGAAGAAAGTAGGAGCGGCCTCAAAACAGTTTAAATCTCCATTAGATCAGGGAGGAGTTAGGAATCCTATATATGGGTGAGTAGGCGGAGACAACCTGGGTAGTCAGCAGCAGCAGCAGCAGCGGCAGAGCCAGACCCGTTACATGGAGGGCGTCTCCTAGTGGGAAATACAGATAAAAAGAAATGAGTAAAATTCATATAAATTAGGGGGCAGCTGCTCGGTGCAGGAGTGCGAGGTTAGAGAGCAGGCTAGACTGCTTGAAGAGGATTTAGTGCTGAGACACTGCCAGAGGTGGTGTATACGATGGGGATTAGAAAATAGACATCTAACCTAACATAACATTTCGGATTTCGGTGATCTTTAGGGGAGTACGGCAGATCACACCCAGTGGCAAGATGCTTAGATTAAGGTGCCTCAACAAACACATACTGGATTACTAATACTTTACTAGCAAAGGCTCCATTCACTAGCAATACTGCCTTTTGGAAGCCACAGGGATGTTGTTCTGTGAGTTGAGTACGAAGAGTTTAACCCATGGGATTTAAAGAGAATCTGTCATTCATGGTTGATACATTGTGGATATTGTGTTCATGTTTGCTTCCTGATGGACAAGGGAGACAGTGATTTGATATAATGCTCTACTGATTAGAAATTCATTGTTATGAATTGGAACAACTGTTATCAAATCAGGCTGTGAGTTTGCATGCCAGTTTATTGGTTCACCCGGATTATTGTCACACCCATGGATTGATAAATAAAATAGAACTGCTGGAAGATGATGAAGTTATGTTATAAGTACATAATGAATGCAGCAACTCTTGAATGACAGAGTTAGTAACAAGGCCAAGAATCAACTAGAAATCATACCAATGATGCATATATCTTATTTATAAACACTAGTACCCTTACTTGGAGATAGAGTTAAGTGAAGGGCACCCAACTATTCTATCCTCACAACAGACAGGGGGTATACTGAGCCTACCCTTCTGCCTACCAGCTATACATCTGAACTAGCTCCTCCAGTAAAATAATAGACAAATACTACCAGTGTTGGAATATAATTATAGTAGCCACACTTCATAACGCACAAAAGTAATAGCTCACTATCTCTTGTTCAAAATCTCCCTGATTACTGATGCCTCCCCTGCTCCTCAATACCCTCCTCCTTCTTTACTTGCACTGTGTGCCCCTTTCTGGCAGGGAGGGTTGAGAGGCAAGCAGGGACATTGACTGGGAGGAGGTACTTTGAGAGGGAGGGTGGGATATTGGCAGGAAGTACCTTGAGATGAAGGGAGGGACATTGATATTGAGAGGGCATCTTGACAGGAGGGGTTGCATAATGAGAGGATGGTTGTTAGTGATTAACATTGTCCCAATAGATTTTACATTTCAAACATCGTGACCCTTGAGGAGGGGGTATCCTGAACACAGGCCGAAACAGAGCCTTCTGGTAGAGATGGTCGGCAGGGGTTTGGTAGTATTAGTGTAATGACTATATAAAGGGTGCAGGCATTTATATGTGTATATACTAGAGTGGAGCCTTCCGCACTGTGCTATTGTTATCTGGTCTGCGCGGGAAGGGTTAGTTCTGTTTCCACTCTGCAGGTGGTGTATTGGTTGTTGGCCCGCCGCCGCGGTATCCAGCCACAGTCGATACAAAATCAAAATTTGCGCGGTGATGAGAAACAAGGATATTATTTGCAGTGGCCTTAGGGAGGCGTGAAGGAATATTACCTGTTGACGTCTGGCAGGCATTGGACTATGACTGACCTTGAGGACTTGTTATGAAGATATCACATGCGTCCTACAAGTACAAGCCATAAGTGCTGTGACTCTGGTGGGGGGGGCACTCCTATGGCAAGCGATATGTTCACCCCCGATATCAGAGTTTCTAACTTTGGTATTGCAGTTGCTAACTCTGATATCGGAATTTCTAAATCCGATGTTGGAGGTTCTAACTCAGATGTCAGAGTTCCTAACTCAGATAACACAGTTCCTGACTTTGATATCAAACTTTATTACTCTCATATCAAAATTTTAAACTCTGATATTGAAGTTTAAAACCTTGATATCGAGGATGAACAAATGGCTTGCCACACACTCCCTCAGCATTGCTTACTATGTGTGAACACGAGGGTACTTGAAAAGGGGTCCTTTTTTTGTGATTTTGGAGGAAAAGGGGTGAATTTTCAGTCTGAATGACTGAAAAACTCTCAGATGACACATCAATCCATATTTTCTCACCATTAAATGACACCTATTTATGCACAGGTAAAGGTATGGGTTAAGCTTCCTTTTGGTGGGCTTTTTTAAAATACCACCTGTGATAAAGGGCATCTCTCTCCGTCCCCCTGATTTAATGGTACGTTCTTTGCTTAGTTTCCCGTGAAAAAGGTGCTATTTTGTTGATTTACCTCCCCGTGATAAGGGTCCCAAATTTGAGATATGTTTATACACAGTTACTATAGAAAAGGTAGGAAACAAATCTTCATTGGGGGCCCCAGGCAAAACAACATATATGACTATGCCTTAGTCAAAAGGACTTAGCCCACAACTCATTGAAATGGAAGAGACTAAGGTGAGTTGGTGAGTACTGACCAGCCTGACAATAGTAACTAACCTAGGTTGGTCGTATAGGTAGCCAAAAAGTGACTAACTTGGTTAGTTAGTATACATAGTGATTGAGAGATTGGTCATATAGGGAGCCAAAGAATATAAGTGTAGGAAAGTTCAGTCTAAGGGTTTAAAGGGAAAGTAGAGACATGTGCAGGGTTGCATGAAATCATCCCAGTTAAGGTACCCAGTTAAGGTATCTCCATCCACGGTTGTGGTTATCTAGTTCACTTTGGTACCAGGGGGGCTATGCATGTAGCCCTCTCACTGGAGTCGAGTCTGGGTATGTTCTTACCTGGCCTTGGCCTTGCCCCAGTACTACACCCTCAGAAAAGGTTTCCTACCCTCACCTGAGGGCCAGGCAGTATCCTAGATTCTTGACACACTTAGTCACCAACACCTCTCCTCGTCTGCCGGTCCCCTTGGACGGCACAGACACACCTTATCTAATAAATATAGTTTATGCATTCTCATTTAGGCATTACATTTAGTGTAAAACCTTGCCTATGTAACCCTCACCTTGAGTTTAGTTCTATACTATATACTATATGTATGCTATTCTAGTAAACCGTCTGAAAAGGAGCTGAATTTTAGATTTTAAAAAAGGAAAAAAGAGAGTGTCATGTTTGATCAGATTGAAGCTTTTAACACATTGCTTTCATGTACTATGTCCTTTTTCTTCATGATGCATGAAAACAGCTCTTATCTGGAGAGTAACTTGTCAGTGCAATATTCAAGCAACATCCCTCCTTACGCGATTGATATACGTTAGCTGGCTTGGATGTTAATTTGGTGAGAAAATTATATAGGTGCTATAGGATCTTAGGTGAATGCTCAGACGTTATATGGGGTGAATGGTCGCACATACTAAGGGGTGAATGCTCGGATGTTATATGGGTGAATGATGGGAGGTTATATGGTTGGATGATCGGATACTATATCAGCATCGAACCTGTGCTTTGTCAGTATGGACTATACTCGGACGTTAGTATGGACTATACCCGGACATTTGCATGTGTTTGGACGTTGGTATGACCTGTGCTTGGACGTTAGTATGGCATATGTTCAGACGGCAGTGTTCATTTGGACATTAGTGTTTGGACGTTAGTGTTTGGACGTTAGTGTTTGGACGTTAGTGTTTGGACGTTAGTGTCCTGACGTTAGTGTTCTGACGTTAGTGTACGGACGTTAGTGTTCAGATGTTAGTGCTCAGTGTGTTAGTATGGCATGTGTCCAGACATGTGTATGACATGTGCTCAGACGTTAGGATGACATGTGCTTGGACATTAGGCACAGTCAAGGGGGCCTATAGTCAGGGTGCCATTCGTCATGGGGCTGATATTTCGCAGGGCTATTATGGGGCCAATATTCCTGAGGGCCAATTTCCATGGGTACGGTGTACTCATAGCCATATTCCATGGCCTCTAGATTTGTTGATTTTCTTATTTTAAGACAGTAGGGCCATGTAATAAAAACTATTTTGAATGACTGATGATATTTTCCAATGTCAGTGGTCTAATTAGGCCACTCCAACAAATCAATTAATTTTTGGACTGATGGACTGATCTCTAGGCATGTGTCTTAACCTGCTAAAACCTATAGACCTATAGTGTGATGCAAATATAACAATCCCTAAGATCTGAAGTATTTCCCTAATATGTATGGCATGTATAGAGTACTAGGGCATGCTCTGATTTTGAGAATTGCCCAGATACTCGGTTAGTGGAGTCTCACCTATGCAGTACAGGGCATAGGTTTGAGGAATGTTGGGGGTCCAATAGGTGCATTCTACCTGGTTATGTATTTAGGAACATTGAGGTTTACCCGCTCTGTAATAAGTATCACTATTTGGCCTCAGCAGGAACACAACATGTATAGCTTTCTGTTTGTGCGATCACCGAAAAAGTGATGAAGGCAAGAGGCTACTAGCTCTAGTGAAATTCCACTGGATCGAAAAACGTTGTACTCATTCACCCTGGGGAAAGCAAAAGAAGGCAGCCATGGGTGAATCATCAACCAGTCCCCGTCCATAATGCTACATAACAAGAAACCCAACCAGGACCAGTGTCCTACTTAAAGACCCTAGCATCTTATAAAATTACCAAAAAAGATTGGCTTCTAACTGGAGTTATGCTCAAATAATAAATAAAACACCAAGTTTGCTTACAAGACTGAGGTATATTATATATAATACAAACATAGTGGGACTATGCAAGTATTTCTCTGTGAAAATCCACCTGATGATGATGTTATTAGGGGTTGAAACTACTAAAGTAGGCCTAGCACTGTAGAGTGCTAGGCTAAATGAATTACACGAGTGTAGACCAAACATGTCGGCAATTCAACTCACGCCCTACTTAGGCTATTATAGACCAATGCAGCAAGAAAGGGTGACTTTTGAGAAAAAAGAGTTTTTGACCATTTATTGAGTGTGACGGTCAAATACACAAATATTACCTTAGAATGCATTCTAATGTACATTAATTGAATGTTAATTGTCCTGTGAATCTCCTAATATGAGATGTTTGCAAACATAGCCATTACAGACAATGTTATAAGGATTCTGCTGAAATCAATGTAAACACAACTGTATCATGAAATGGTCACCCTTTCTTGCTGCATTGGTCTAGCCATAGGCCTAGAACCCCCAATAATACTCATTGTTACTGAGAACAACTGGTCCAACCACTAAATAAATAAGGCCCTAGAGCCTGAATATATATAGTGGACTATATACACACCCCTACCTAGACCCCAACAGTGTGACCAGCTGACCACATGAGTAACCAATGGGAGCAAGGGAGGGAAAGCTGATGCATAATTAAAGATAATTCTGACAAACTAGTGGTAGCACCCTGTGGTAACCCCACCTGGTGGACATTTTCAGAATCTTTAGAAAGTCACTGACTCCACCTGGTGTGTGTTGGTTCGGGACTAATATTTCAAAACATTTTAGTAAGTTTCCCCAAGAGAGCCTCAAACCCTTGACCCTGGGATTTAGAGAAAGGCACGCTACTGACTGAGCTAACCAGGGAAGTGATAGCATGGCATACTGATGAGATAGTCAATGGTTCATAACTATAGTTTAGAATGTTCCATTTGGATGGTATGTTGGATATTCATTTCCTAAGTTATCATAGAAATTATAATGATAACCCACTCTGATATTTTCATATATTACAGTATGGATATGTCCCTAACTTATGAGACTAAGTCTGGTGAGGAGTCCATACACCATTCTTAACAAATGTCATGTCATCAGGACAGAATTCTGTCATTTTCAATATAAGATGCATGTTCTCTGGAAAGCTGCAGAATCGATATGGCTCGGTCAATTGCTTCCATAATATGGTTGAGCATTGATTATATAATTATTTTAAATAACCTAAAAGAAGTCTTAAGTTTAAGGGGTTTACATACGATTTTGAGATAAAATAATTTACCCCTAAGTCCAGCCGGTAAATTTCAACAGATCCTACGGCACATTTGTAGTTGTGGTCCCGCCGGGAATGCTACTCTCCTCGTCCACCTACTTATAACTTTCAGTTTGTGCACAATTATATTGGCATGATCCCGGGGCATGATTACAGGGCCTCAGTCATAATTGGTTAATGGCCGTCAGTTAAGTGTACCTTCCTATAGAAAAACACCATTTATCAATGTCGGCTATGGTTGGTTTGCTGAAATAATCACCAGTTATTTGACACATGACAGTCAACACCACTTGTTCACATATTTCTATGAGAATGGTAATCATGGCAGGACATTTCCACCTGTACAATCTCCCACCCACTTCCTGCCTTTCCCTCCTGCGTAAAGATGAGCCTCCACCGATGTTGGGATCTGGTTGTGTTGTTTATATCACAAACTTCAAAAAAATATTGATGTTTATAAACAAGTAGAAAATAGAATTGCCAAGGCTATACAACACGAGTTAGATCCCGATTTAGGTCCAGTCAATATTGACCCCCGATCTCATATCAAACCTGTTGGATGTTAATTGATCTGATCTGCAGGAGGACTCTAATTGGCCAATTCATGCACAATTTATACAGGCAATGAATGACTTAATCGTCCTTATAGATTTCTATAGGTCTTTGTTTATACCTGAGCAAACTGTATAGACTTGTAAGACCGGATCCACTAGCCAATTTTGGTGCTAAATCTAAAATATCGGGTAGTGGAGCCCCCGTTTAAGACAAGACATTGCTCTCTCCACATCTAAGCTGGCCGCACCTCGACCTCTGTTCCCGAGCGTCATCGCTGGCACTAAAGGTTGCTGGTGAAAATAGTTCTGCTGCGATTGGTGCTGTAACATTAAAAGAGTGGATGGGTACCACGTAGGGATCCCCCAAATATAAGGGGGAAGTGGCGCGGTCATGGCCCCTCAGATACCAGCGATGTCGCTTGGATGCGTCCGAGGAAGAGTTGGGGCCATGGACAAACAACACCCCGTCCCTGGGTACAACATCGAACCGATTACTAATATTACTAACAGTAGTCCATTTACGGGACTTTTTATATCATGTAAACTGGCTTTATGCCATAGTAATAGTACATCTATAAGAGACAATCTCCTTATTATCTCGGGCTATTAGCCTCTATCTTTCCTACTTTAATGGACTCTGTAGTACAGATCCGTAGGCAAACAACTGCATACCGTACCAGCTGCATAACAGCTATATATGTACGGCCACTCAAGAAAAAGTTGTTTCTCATCACCAACGACTAAAAAATATGATGCGGAATGCCATTTTTCTTACTCTTTTTTTTCACTCATGGGGTCAAGGACGTATGTCCTTGTAACAATACAAGGCGTATATCTGACCACGGCTCGACCAAGTGTAGCGCACAGAGGGGCCTGACCTGCCTTATATACAGGCTGGCCTGCCCAGCTATGCACCCACCCACCTGGGGGTTACCTCCCTCCAGCTACTAGAGAGGGGGGGGGGGGTATGGAATTAAATTTAAATTTGTAGCATAGCAAGACTGGGCCTGATCCCATTCATGATACATTATAGATAAAAGGGGCAGACAGGTGTACAGTGGTGACTGTATTGGTCACCAAGGTGTGAAACTAAAGCTGATAATACCAGCAATACAGTGGTAAATGACTTACATTTTCTCTTTTCACTTTTAAAATTGAATCAATTCTATCAATTCGATCAATTAATTCTTGAACAATAAAATGTGAATTTTGGTCATGAAAAACACACATTATTCTATACACTTTATCAAATGCCCACGAGTTAAATAAAAAGGGAAAAAACCTCCCTCGTCATATTTCTCAGTCCTTGGTGATGAGAAACTTTTTTTTGAGTGGCCTAATGCTAGTTTTTTTTAATGTTTTAACAGCATTCACAATGTCTACACCCACACCTACTACAGCCCCTATGGGTAGAACTGTCGTGCACCCCGCTGACTATGTCATCCTGGCCGCCATGCTGACCATCACTATGGCTATAGGTGTCTACCATGCCATCAAGGTAAGTGCAATATGTGACCCGTTTTCATGAAATGGGTCGGAAGTCACACTTTAAGTTTAACTCTTCCTTTACCAATTACGCATTATTGCCGATTTTTGGCCGATTTTGAGCATGCTGTACTTTTCTAAAAAGAAATAGGCTTACACCTACAATTTTCTAGATTCTCACTATTTGCTATATTGTCACTGGGGAACCCGAACCATTGGTTTCTGCTTTGAATATCCTTTATTTGACAGCCTTCCCAACCTGAGAGAAAATTGAATCGATTTTACCCCGATTTAATGGATTTTTAAGGTAAAAATTGTATTAAATGTCTTTTGATATGATTTTTGTAATGAAAATTCACTTTAGGCAGTTTTTCATACCAAAAAATATGATACCAACAAATTTGATATATTTTGGTGTACTATTGACAAAGATATTGGTTGCTATGGCAGTAGCGGGAGGGGGGAAAAGCTGCTCTTTAGGGAGTGCTGGGTCTCGAAATTTTCCAGGGGGAGGAGGGGAATAAAGCATATACTTTTCCAATTTTCTTTTTTTCGGGGGCTATACAATTCTCAAAAAGAATCCCAACGGGCAGGGGTAAAACATAATGAAATTACAAAATGCTTTGTAAATGCTACTTAGGTAGGTCAGTAGTAGTATAGTATGTATCGGAACGGGACTATAGTTAAGTACTGTTTATTACTCAATCGACATGCAGCCAATCAGAGGCCTCCATTTGACCGGAAGTGACGTCACATGCCCATATAAGGGCATACCGGAAGTGACGTCACGTGACCTTGACCTAGTTAGAGGTCAAGGTCATGACTCAGCCAATCAGAGGCTTCCATTTGACCGGAAGTGACGTCACACGCCCATATAAGGGCATACCGGAAGTGACGTCATGTGACGTCACACGCCCATATAAGGGCATACCGGAAGTGACGTCATGTGACCTTCACATGTACATATAAGGGCATACCGGAAGTGACGTCAAGTGACTTTGACTTAGTTAGAGGCTTCTGATTGGCTGGTACACCGGAAGTGACCCATTTATGCAAATGAGGGGCCTACTTCTGGTCAAATGGAGACCTCTGATTGGTTGGGTCATGAAGAAATGTGTCTCTTAATTTAATTTTGTTTAGGAAGTGATCGATTTTAGGATCACGCGACCGGAAGTGACCTGATGAGTCACGTGACTAGAAGTGACGACGACACATACCTTAATTAGACGATTCAGCAGCGACCGGAGGAAGTGTCACTTTAAGAGGACACGCTAGTTAATTGTTATATTTGTTTTACTTACTAATAAAAGAAGACGTATGAAAATAAACACAACAATAATTTTATTTTCTTTTTTTATTTTCTTTTTTTTCAATTCTAATAACACTCTATTTTTGAAAAGATGCGCTCAATCAATCAATAACACACTTTTTCATATTTTAAAGGACTCGTTGTCACACCGTTAGAATGCACGCGACGCTTATAATACAAGTAGCGCACGTCATCTTTCTCTATGGTGTAAGTGGCCATTTTTGGTTCGTACCACTTTTGAAATTTATATTTACCGCAAGGAGAGTTTTTCGTTTTCGAAAACATTTAAGAAGACGACTACTTCTGTACACTTTTTTTTTGAGATTTTCTTTCACCGGTGCCGCTGATTTGATCGTAGCAAATGTAAGTCTTAGGGTTGACACTTGGGATCCCGTCACCTTCTCACGCCGCTTTCTTTTCTTTCTGAAGTATGTCTCTCTCAGGCGAGGTTTGACTACACACAGGCAAACATCAGAGGCACCCAATAGCGCTAATTCTACCTTCAGACAAAGGTCAGGCACGGCTGGCCTATAATAGATGGGTCAAGGGCTATTCTAGTGAGGGTCAGGCTGCGCCGGACATTCAATAAAAAGCTGGAGTTTGGCAAACTTGCTTTTGAAAGTCTGACCATGCGGAATCCTCATGCCATAGTCTGGCAATGCTGAACTCTTGGGAGAGTATGCCGGACTCTTGCTGGCCAGACTTTCAAGCAAATTTGCCAAAGTCCAGCTTGTTATTGAATTTCCGGCGTAGCCTGACCCTCAGTAGAATAGTCCTTGACTCATCTATTATAGGTCAGCAGCGCCTGACCCTTGTATGAGAGTAGTATTGGCGACATTGGCCGACTCTGATATTTACCCGTGTGTACGGCGGGAGGAGGGGGTTCACAGCCACTGCTTGCGCTTATAGAGCGCTACTAGCGGAGGTCTGGATGAGGAGACTACGGCGTTTGTCTTTTGCTTGTGCAGCTGCTGCTGCTGCTGCTGACGATGTCACGGATGCCGCTATTACTAATGCTACTAATACTAGTATGAGAAAATACATTTAGTCAATTGATTAAATCAAGGAGGTTTTCTGACTTCAGTGGATCGTTTAGCCATCGGCCACGGGCAAAACTTGAAACCATTTTATACATGGGACAATTGGCAGAGTCGAAACGTGTTGGTACCATAGGGTCGATCATGTTCATCATCAGTTCAGGCAAAGGAAGTGTGTCGACAGCACGCGAAAACTTCATGTCTGAATGTTTCAACACAAGACTTTTTATCACACTCACACAGCTGCTTTGAAGAGTGAATCCTTGACCAAACTTGTGCTTTTCCAACACAGCTTTGGCCTCTTTCTGTGCAGTAAGGGATCTCTCTTTCGGGTTCATCTCAGTGCTGTCTAGCATGTCCTCAAAGTCTTTAACATAATGTTCCAACGGACTACAAATGATGGACTCCAGATCATCGTCCGCATATGTCGTCTCCTCGCACCATATTGTGTCTTCGCCTGTTTCGAATTCCGTCATTTTCCTGACAATCTCCTCCTGAGTGCCTTGCATATATCGAAGCTCCTTCAAGGAGTTGATAACTTGTATGGCGAAGACTGACAAACTTGAAGGAATTTCACCACAGTCAGGCCAAGTATACGGAGCTAAGAAAAATAGCTCTAACAAAATCTTCTCCCTCTGTCCAAATGAAACTACTGTTCCGATGAAGTTGAAGCATGCTTCTATCCATTGCTCCTTGGTGACGTCCTTCCAATGTTTCTTTACCTCACATGCATCATAGGGCACCGTTTCTCTTCTTGCTTCAAGTGGGAGTTGCTTTTTCTTTCTTGGACTCATTTCGAGAGGGTTTCGATGCTCTGTAGCGTCAACACTTTCATAAACAAAGAAAATAGCAGAACTAACCATCGTAACGTGCTGAGCGAGCGTAGAGTGGACGATGCTACGAAGATGAAGGGCGGGTGGAGAAAGTGTGACTGGTGACAGCGGCGTTTCACTCCTTATGTACCCTGTCCTAGATAAGCCTCTTAAACGGCTGAAAAGACTCTCTAAGTACAGAGCTTCTACCGCAGGTGGGTTTAGACTTAAGCAGCTTAGTTCACACACATGTCTGTTAGAAAAAGCTACTTGCACACGCGCCTTCCTTTTTTTCACTAGTATTCACCCTCTGCCGACTTATAAGACACCTATACACTCTTTCTCGTGAAATCTATGGAAGATGATGGAAGGACCACTGACTACATTTTCTTTGATCAGAGCGTGGAGGACGGCGTCGAACGGAGGGAACGTTGTGAACACAGCTTATAGGGTTTTTGGAAGAGGTCTTGTAAAGTCAAACTGGCGAGAGAGATGGCGTCTTTCAACATGACAATGCTGCTATGTTGGAAAAAAATAGCGTGATTTTTTCAAAAAGCTTCTATGAAAGATTTGACGTCTTCGTTGTTGTAGTGGATCAAGTAATCTGTCATAGTTTGCTTCTTCTTGTCATACTAAACTTTCTGACATGTGGCGTAGTCGGATTTCGGCCATTTTGACGCCCGTCAGTTCGCTGTCAAAAGTCGATCTCGGTGGCAGGGGTTTTTTGTTTACTAGTTTCTTGGTATACGTCATCCATTCGTAAGTAAAGCAACTTTTCTCTTCGTTTGTAGTGAAAGCTCGCAAATAATTCGCGTAGCTGTAACCAAGTGCTAAAAAAGTTGACTACTACGTCAACTATTGATTGCTTCTCTTTATGACGCTGAATTGTTGGTTTCTTCGGTCTCCGGAGGCAAATAACGAGTGAAGGCGTATTTTTTGATCAGGTTCAAGTCGTAACTCTCCGAGTTGAAGCGTACGACTGGAGCTTGACGGATGTATCTCAGAAGCCGCTTCTTCAGTTGAACTAACGGTTGTCTGGTGTGAGCTGCAGCGAAGCCGCCTGGAGAAGGGGTGAATGTCGCTTCCTCTAGCAGGAGAGCTTCACCTATCGCTACATGTAACTTCGCTAAGGTTGGTCGGTAAACTTCTAGCACAGCTTTCTCGATGACTTTGGCGTTCTCGTTTATGTGATTTTAAACTCGGTCTAACAAGGGGTCGGAATCTGCGTCGGATTCTCTGACGTACGCTGCCCCTCCTACCCCGGAAAGTCGTATGCGACGCTAGCCGACATCGCTGCATAGAGGGCAAAACTTAGGTATCGTTCTTCATTTTTCTACGGGTCACTCGTGATTGTACGGTCTTTTAAAAATTTTGAAACACTTTTCGCAAACGTCCTGCGGCATGTTTTTCTTTTTTTTTGTTTTTTCACTTATTTACCAAATATTAAAAAAATAAACGTTGTTTATCACTTCGAATACTAGACGCCTCTTACCACACGATGCTATTAGCATAGTGAAAGACGTCTGTAGTGTAGGATCGATTTCAACAGATGTCCATCTTACTGCAGGGATCAGACGAGAGTCGTCAACACTGGAGTGTCACAGCTCACTTTTATTTCTTTGGGTACAGCTGCATACAACCCTTGAACATACATTGCGACGTCGCCGCGTCCCATGTAGTCTTCCAACACTTTCATCAGAGCCATAGGCTCAGACGTCTCGTTGTACTTCCAAGCTTTCAGCACTTCATAGACAGGGTTCTTCACAGTCCTGTCAGAAGGCACAGGTTGAGAGATGGAAGTTACTTCATGAGAAGTCAACCCTAAGTAGATCCCTATGGTCTTCCAGTCTCTAGGGCAGAGCTCAGCTAAAAGAGAGAAATATTTCTGCACTTTCCACTCCATGTCTCCACTCTCTAAGCCATCCCACATGTCATGCTTGTCCATGTACTCACGTGAGAATTTGATGAGGTCCATACGGTAAGATTCTTCCAAGGCGGCGGCTAGGTCCTTCCACCTACTAGTACAACTTTTCTGGTACCAAGTAGTGAACATTTCTCTAGCTTGAGTTATGACACTTGTCTCACAACTGAGATATCCCATATCCTTCAAGTTCACTTCAAGGAATGAACCTAACCGTATGTAATCTGATGTCGGCAACTTACCACTTATTTTCAGTAGCATAGCGTCTGACAAGTATCCTAACGGCTCTGCTTTGAAGTATGATGATACAGGTACTACTGCAGCAGAACCAATAACAGGAGCAGCGTCTGCGCTGGTATCAGACGACTCGTTGTCGGAACAGGGCAACCACATGACTTCGTAAGGTATTGGTGAGGGCAGTCGCCACGGACCGGACGCACTACCAGTGGAAATGAGGTCGAAAAACGGACTGTGCGCCCGTGACCCTTCGGGTTCCTCGTACGCCTCGTCGTCAGCGTCGTTCTCTGTTTCACCCTGTTGCTTTAGGACATGTATGTCTACTACGCGCTGCTGGGGCTGAGTGTCCGAATAGCTGTAAGTCTCAGCGCGAGCAGCGTTGATGGCGTCGGTTGATGAAGCGGTGGAGAGGTTCTGTGCAACGTACTGCGTGTCAGTACTAGTAGCGGTAGTCGCAGCAAGAGGTGTAGCAGCAGCAGCAGTAGCAGCAGCAGCAGCAGCAGCAGCAGCAGCAGCAGGAGCAAGCGCAGCGCTAGCAAGTGCAGCAGTAGCAGGCGCAGC
Organism: Harmothoe impar; assembly: GCA_947462335.1. Taxonomy (NCBI): domain Eukaryota; kingdom Metazoa; phylum Annelida; class Polychaeta; order Phyllodocida; family Polynoidae; genus Harmothoe; species Harmothoe impar. The sequence goes on along the minus strand of OX381704.1, from coordinate 18,374,265 downwards.
AGTAGCAGGCACAGCAGCAGCAAGCACAGCCGCCTCAGCAAGCGCAGCAGTAACAGGCGCGGCAGCAGCAGCAGCAGCAGCAGCAGCAGGCACAGCAGTAACAGGCGCGGCAGCAGCAACAGCAGCAGCAGCAGCAGCAGCACTAGCAGCACGAGGATCACTAGCAGCCGCAGCAGGCGCAGCAGTAGCAGCAGCAGCGTGCTCAGCAGCAACAACCGTCGCGAGTGTAACAACGTCGCTACTACTGCTGTGTGCGCTCGCTACAGCGGGAGGGTGATAAGACCAAGCGGTTGCGGCGGTAGTCTCAATTTCAGTAGCAAGAGGAGACGCTGACAGTAAACGATCACCGTTCTGCGTATTCTTCTTGTTCTTGAACTCGATTAGATCCTTGGACGACAGTAGTTGTTGTGTTTTGCTCATGGTGGTGCCTGTAGAGAGCAGCAAAAGACTGAGTGAGTGAACGGGTGTTTCCAGGCCTCTTATATACTCCTTCTCGCTTCTAGAGCTAAGCTACTTACAGCTCTCTTCAGCTGCCGCCGGCTGACCGGTGACCATTCACAAAGAGAAACAAAAAGTCATAAGGCATGACGTTTTCAGCTGGATCCCTTTCCCCCTCCCCTTTGAGAGATCGACTGACACGAGCTAAGCTACTTACTGCCTTGTTCAGCAATTCAACGTGCGTTAGCTGTATAAAGGATTAAGCAGTTGCTGCCGCCAGCTGACCGGCGGACATTCCCAAAGAGAAACAAAAGACATAAGTCATGACGTTTTCAGCTGGATCTCTTTCCCCCCTCCCTCTTTTTTTTTGAGAGATGGACTGCCATGAGCGGGCGGTGTACCGACTGTACTAATTCAACGCGCATTAGCTGTATAAAGGATTAAGCAGTCATGAGCTTAGAGTGTGTATACAAAAAAACTACAGGAGGCGTGTAGTGTGAAGCAGGACCCCCTAAGACGGGGGTGTCTGTCTGTGAGTAGAGTCGTGTGCATGTGGTGAGCGACTTAAGTGTAAAACAAAAAAAAATCACCGCCTCCTGCCGTGGTGAGTAGACTGGCCGGCGGCGGCCGGCTAGTTCAATAGGGGTGACAGCTGACTATGGCTGTGCATGAAAATCCGATTTTCACCTGACCTCTGACGTTTGTTACAATGAATGCCAAAGGGGGAGAGAGTTGTCCTCAGGTAGGGGGTAGGAGGTAAGGCTAATGGATAAGGAAAAAAAACACCATTTTCAGCTGGCCACCACAGATGGCGATGACATACCCCTCGGCATCTAAGCTCTTAAGAAGCTCTTACGGAGCGGAGCGGCTGCTGGACAGCTGGGGTGAGTAGACCGGCCGGCGGCGGCTAGCTAGTTCAATAGGAGTGACAGCTGACTAAGGCTGTGCATGAAAATCAGATTTTCACCTGCCCTCTGACGTTTGTTACAATGAATGCTAAAGGGGGAGAGAGTCGTCCTCAGGTAGGGAGTAGGAGGTAAGGCTAATGGATAAAGAAAAAACACCATTTTCAGCTGGCCACCAAAGATGATGATGACACGCCCCTCGTCATCTAAGCTCTTAAGAAGCTCTTACGGAGCGGAGCGGCTGCTGGACAGCTGGGGTGCTGTTGGAAATAGGATTAAACTCCCTCTGTATAAAAGCTCTGATTTCTGTTGGAAAAAAACCATATCACCTTTGACCACAGTAATGTCTACTACCACCACCACCAGCACCACCGCCGCTGCCACCGCCGCCGCCGCCGCCAGTCACAGCTGATCACCTCATTAAAAGCATGTGACGTCGTCGCTTCTAGTCACTTGCTTCATCAAGTCGCTTCCAGGCACGTGATCTTAAAGACCCTCACTTCTTAAACAAAAAAACGAAGAGACACGCTTCTTCCTCTCGAGAGGAAGAATGACGTATATAAGGAGGCTGACACGTGTATAGGTGCCTTATTAGTCGGCAAGGGGTAAATACTAGTGAAAAAAGGAAGGCAGGTGTGCAGGTAGCTTTCTAACAGACACGTGTGTGCACTAAGCTGCTTAAGTCTAAACCCCCCTGCAGTAGTCAAGTAGCATGTGAAAACTTACTTAACAGATCACTTAATTGAGTAGAGACTCTGTACTGAGAGAGTCTTTTCAGCTGTTTAAGAGGATTATCTAGGACAGGGTACATAAGGAGTGAAACGCTGCTCTCACTCATCACACTTTCTCGACTCGCCCTTCATCATCATAGCATCGTCCACTCCACGCTCGCTCAGCATGTTATGAGGGTTATTTCTACCTTTACAGCTTCTTTTCTTATCGAAGTGTCGACGCTACAGAGCATCGAAACTCTCCAAATGAGTCCAAGAAAGAAAAAGCAACTCCCACTAGAAGCAAGAAGAGAAACAGTGCCCTATGATGCATGTGAGGTAAAGAAACATTGGAAGGACGTCACCAAGGAGCAATGGATAGAAGCATGCTTCAACTTCATCGGAACGGAAGTAGTTTCATTTGGACAGAGGGAGAAAATTTTGTTGGAGCTATTTTTCTTAGCTCCGTATAGTTGGCCTGACTGTAGTGGTGAAATTCCTTCAGGTTTTTCAGCGTTCGGCATACAAGTTATCTGGTCTTTGAAGAAGCTTCGATATATGCAACGCACTCACGAGGAGATTGTTCAGAAAATGACGGAATTCGAAACAAAAGAAGTATGGTGCGAGGAGACGACATATGCGGACGATGATCTGGAGTACATCATTTGTAGCCCGTTGGAACATTATGTTAAAGACTTTGAGGACATGCTAGCCAGCACTGCGATGACCCCGAAAGAGAGATCCCTTACTGCACAGAAGGAGGCCAAAGCTGTGTTGGAAAAGCTCAAGTTTGGTCAAGGATTCACTCTTCAAAGCAGCTGTGTGAGTGTGATAAAAAGTGTTGTGTTGAAACATCCGGACATGAAGTTTTCGCGTGCTGTCGACACACTTCCTTTGCCTGAACTGATGATGAACATGATCGACCCCATCGTACCAACATGTTTCGACTCTGCCAATTGTCCCATGTATAAAATGGTTTCAAGTTTTGCCTGTGGCCGATGGCTAAACGATCCACTGAAGTCAGAAAACCTCCTTGATTTAGTCGACTGACTAAATGTATTTTCTCATACTAGTATTAGTAGCATTAGTAATAGCGGCTACTCGGTCTCGTGCAGCACAAGCAGCAGCATCTGTCAGCAGCATCCGTGACATCGTCAGCAGCAGCAGCACGATCAGCACAAGCAGCAGCTGCTGCAGCAGCTGCACAAGCAGCACAAGCAGCAGCATCTGTCAGCAGCATCCGTGACATCGTCAGCAGCAGCAGCAGCAGCAGCTGCTGCACGAGTAGCACAAGCAGCAGCATCTGTCAACAGCATCCGTGACATCGTCAGCAACTGCAGCAGCTGCACGAGCAGTACAAGCAGCAGCAGCTGTCAGCAGCTGCAGCAGCTGCACGAGCAGCACAAGCAGCAGCACCGACAGCAGCAGCAACAGCAAATCAGCAGCAGCAATGTGGACCGCTAAATTCGAGATGGTGACATATCTGTTTCTTAGAATCGACATTCGACATGAGGTCTAGTGACATTTGACATGAAGCTTGAAAAACATAGTGACAGGTGACATGAGCAATTCTTAAAATCGACATGAGATATGAGCATAATTAAGCGACATCGACATGTGCCATGGCTATTTTTTATTTTTTTTGAAGACAACCGCCATAGCTTCCTTATCCAGACCTCCACTAGTAGTGCTCTATAAGCGCAAGCTTTGCCTTAAGAGAGCTGTGGCTGTGAACCCTCTCCTCTCTCCGTACACACAGGTAAATATCAGAGTCAGCCAATGTCGCCAATACTACTCTCATACAAGGGTCAGGCGCTGCTAGACTATAATAGATGGGTCAAGGACTGTTCTACTGAGGGTCAGGCTAGGCCGGACATTCAATAACGGGCTGGACTTTAGCAAATTTGCTTGAAAGTCTAGCCAGCAAGAGATGCACATCATCATAAACGCGATCATGATACCTTTCATTGTAAGTAGACTCGCCTCTCTGCCCTCTCTTTTAGAGAGGGCAGAGAAGCGAGTCTCACTCTTAAAAAACCCTGCCCCTCCCCCCCTCCCCCCCTCCCCCCCCCATGCATCTTAAAGAGTGCCCCCCAGAGTGCCCCTCTCCCCCCCTCCTAGAAAAAAAGAGCCGTATTTTTAAATTATTTTTTAGCAAGCTTTTTCAGCTTGCTTTTTTTTTCTTTTTTTAAATTTATTTATCCATCAAAATCTCAAGTGACTTATTTTGAAAGCCAACCTAGTAGTCACGTGACCCCCTTAAGTAGGTCACTTCCCGTCACGTGACCTATTTGAATTTCCCGCCAACATGGTGGTCACGTGACCCTCTTAAGTAGGTCACTTCCGGTCACGTGACCTATTTGAATTTCCCGCCCAAAGGTCACGTGACCGGAAGTAGGTCACTTCCGGTCACGTGACCTATTTGAATTTCCCGCCAAAAGGGAGGCCTCTCATTGGCTGCTTTTGAATTTCCCGCCAAAAGGGAGGCCTCTGATTGGCTGCAGGTCGATTGAGTAATAAACAGTACTTAACTATAGTCCCGTTCCGATACATACTATACTACTGTCAGTAATCGATATAAGAGAACCATGAGGGCGCTTATTAAAATGAATATTTGAGGCCGATGTACATATGAGCAAACATATCATGATTTTCTACAAAGGCACGTCACAAGGGCAGTACCTCAGACTACCTGGTCGGAAAACGTCAGTTGGGTGTCATACCTGTCTCCATGTCCCTGATGGTGTCCTTCATGTCGACTGTTACCATGCTTGGCTACCCTGCAGAGTCTTACACCAACGGAGTGGGTTACTGGCTGTCTGTTGTAGGTAGGTACGATGTTAATGGTCCCTCCACTCATTGTGCTAAGGCCAAAAAAGGTGTTTCAGGTTACATAGTCTGAAAATCTAGGTAGGGTAAGTCGGATTTTTCTTTTTTTTTAATCTTTTTTTACTTTGGCCTGAAAAGTAGCCAAAAATTGACTCACAAACTTTATCGGCCACTCGCCAACAACAGCATCAACTGGTGGACTATCAAATTGACTCTGAAATATACATTTTTTTCAAAATTGGATAACAATTTCTAGGGTGAGCCCTCTTTTGCTATAGAGGGCTGACAATAAAATCTACTCTGAAATTGCCCAAATGTCTAGGGTTGGCCCTGTTTTGGCCCAAGCTACATCATCCTGGTTCTAATATTTAAAAGACAATTTTTTGCGGAGAAATACTCCCCTCCCACTTTGGGCTCGATGCATGACCCCCTCGGTGACTCAGTCACCACAGTAGAGGGTCAGACATTGCGCTGGTTGAGGGTGAGAGAATTTCACCAAGAAAGTGATACCCATAATATTTAAAAGAAGTTATCATACCATTAAAGAACACCCCATAAAATTAAGAAAAAATGGTATGACTATCACCTCCTCAAGACTTATTTCCCATATAAACACACTATACCATTTTGGTTAAGAGCCAGGTGCTAAATAGCCATTACTCTTCTGAATGAGACTGTGTACAACTGACATATTTCTTATGCACTAGAATCAAGGAGCAAAGAATACTAAGAGGGTCTACTTAGCAGTTCTCCCATAGTGTAACATTGTCCCTCAGCAAACAGAATACTTCACAATACTCAAAAAGGTTGATATTGCTAGGAGGGTACCGTAAATTCTCGCGTATAAGCCTAACTCGCGTATAAGCCGCACCCCTAACTTTGACAAATTATATAAGCCGCAGAGGGGGTCTGAATATTACGATTTTGGTACTGTAGTATACTAATAAAAACTCTCGTATAAGCCGCACCCTATATAGGCATGTTTGGTATCAAAAGAAAGCTGAGTCTGACTCGCGTACGCGAGAATTTACGGTAGTTACATTATAGGCCGGACTCCACTAGGGCGATACAAGTACCTGCGAAACGTAGCGTTCTTTAAATCCTTTGTTCTAGAAAGTTTCGCCCTGTTTCGCTTTGTTCCGCCCTGAATGTCACCCTGTTTCTGGGGACATTCAGGGCGAAATTCAGGGCGAAACAAAGAGAAACAGGGCAAACTATTTGAGAACAAAGGACCTAAAAGAACGCCCTGTTTCGCAGGTACTAGTGTCGCCCTAGTGGAGTCCGAGCTTATGTCTTGACTCTGACTATTCTATAAACTTTGAATAGTTTGAAAAATGTTTGAAAACAGAAGTTTTTTCATGAGGTTAGTTCTGATAAGATTTCCTCCAAATGTAACATGGGTATTGAGAAAAATATGTAGAAAGGATATATATAAACCTTTTCCAGCAACTGAAATGTCATTTCATCTGTGGTTAAGTACATTGGTTTTGAGTGAGCTATGTTGGCTGTACACTTCATCCACCAGGGGACGCCATGGGCTTCTGGGGGACATGAAATTGGTCAGGGGGCCCCCTCAGTATTTCTTGCTCTTTGCTAAAATAGCAGTTAGCCACTGTCAAATCTTATTAAAAACAGGTTCATTAAATGGAAGGACAATACATGTTAACAGTATCATACTGTTATACTTCTACTCTGAGTGCCTCCAAAGCTGTATTCCTGGGTTCACATTCTAACACACTGCATGGGTGATATTTTTTAACAAACAAGTTTAACCTCACTGTTTACCTATTGCAGGAATAGCGATAGCAGCACTGGTAGCTGCCGTAATCTTTGTTCCCGTATTCTACCCTCTCAAGCTCACTAGCGTCAATCAGGTAATGATTTCATGTGGAGACACAAATAGACAGAGGTCCACGATGATCTGTCCGAATGACAGGTTTCTCCACGAGTGGTACCTTGGATCATATCCCACAAGGCAGAGCCAAGTGTGATATGATCCAAGGTACCACAAGTGGAGAAATCTGTCATTCAGACTGATTAGAGTGGATCTCTGTGTTTATTTCATGTAATTATTGATAAATTATATCTAAAAATGACATTTAAAGATTGGTTTCATAGCTATTTCAGTGACATCATCATGGAGAAACAGCCCATGAAGAATGCGCATCAGTTTCTCCACGGGGGTGTGGAGAACGGCCATTCCAGTACTTAGGCATAGTAACTTTGTTTCTCCACATGAAATAAAGTGACTATGCTTAAGGCCATTCCCCATACCCCGTGGAGAAACTGATGCTCATTCTCCATGGGATGTTTCTCCATGATGATGCATCAAAATAGCTATGAAACCAATCTTTAAATACTGATGAAGACTACTTAATGTAGTTGAAACATAGATCACATTTTCTAGTTCCATTCAACATTCTTCCAACTGTTTTGTACAACCTACTACTGCTCAATAAATCCCTCGTCGGAGTCGTGTCACATGATCCAAGGTACCACTCGTTGAGAAACCTGTCATTCAGACAGATCATCTGTGTATCTTGCGTAAATTTGGATAATCTTAGCCTAGGTTTTATTACAGTAAGACTATGATTCTTTGAATCTCAACTTTCATAATTTGTCTATAGTTCATCATACTTATCGTGTTATATTTATCTTCAGTACTTCAAGATGAGGTTCCATTCCCGTTTCGTGACCATATTGGGCACTCTAGGCAGTGTTACTCATATGGTAAGTTGTATCGTTCAGAATAGATTTATTTATATACTTGGTCAAGGTTTGTTTCAGGTAACTTTTTTTTTTGAACTTTTTTTTTACAAACCTTTAGATTGAACTAAAAAAATGTGTAAAAATGGGAGCATTTTTTCAATTCTTTTGTAAATCTAAAATTGACCCAAAAGAAAGTGTAAAAATACATAAATTTCTTCAAAATTGCATAAAAGAAAGCAGGGTCGGCCCTGTTTTGATAGGGTCGGTCAGGTAACCTGAAACAAACCTCTTTTTTGACCTTTTCTGCACACATTGATATTTTCACAGAATTGTACCGTCCCCCTCCCGTCATGACTTCATTGGAGGATCACATTGTTTTGATGTTAAATGTTGTCAATAAAAATTTTAAAACGTTATTTTGACATAAAATAACGTAAAATTTATAATCCTAATAAATCCACATACATCTTCCCCAGATTTGCTACTCAGGCATAGTGTTCTACGGCTCAGCTACAGCCATTGAAGCAAGTAAGTCAATATCACAAATATAATTGTGTCTACATGATATGATTATATGCATGCAAAGGTCAAATGCATAAACAGTTTTTAAACAAGAAATCAATCAATCAATCATGTCTTGAGCCACTCCAAAAAAATGTGATTTCTCATCACCAGGGACTGGGAAATATGACGAGGGAGGCTTTTCTTTTTACCCGCAAGCTAAATGTATAGAACAAGGTCTGCTTTTCATGACCAAAATCCACATTTCATTGGTTAAGAATTAATCGATCTTTAAAAGTGAAGAAAATGTAAGGTATATCTATACCACTGCATTGCTTGCAATTTTAGCTCCAATTTGATATCAAATATGCCAATATTTGTCCATTTTTATCATCTCTTTCATCCAAAATTGCCTCAAAATCTGATTTTTATGATGCACGTGGTGATGAGAAACTGTTTCTTTTTTTGAGTGGCCTTACTTTTAATTGGAGTTTCTCATGATATTATATAATAACATATGGATGTAAACTAACCACTTATTAATGTATAATACTATATGGTCTGTATTATCTGTAGTTTCTGTAAGTTTAGATATGATTATAACTGATCAAGTGTTTCATTCATCATTCTATATTTCTATTGCAGTAACTGGCTTTCCTACTTGGGCCTCCCTTTTCATTGGAAGTGCTCTAACAATAATATACACTTCTATTGTAAGTGGATTCTTCATTAAGAAAGATCATTATAAAAATGTGTATACTAGTAATTGTATCTAATAGTAATGTTATACCAAGACCCTTTCTCTGTGATTGAATTAGACAAAAAGAATATGTTGCTTTTCTGGTTCATCAGTTCTACTTCTATTATTGCTGGTCCAATATACCAAAATAGTTTTTCTATTGACAAATGGAGTATGGTGTATTTTACATTCAAAAGGGAGCAGTACATCAGATATTCTGGCCATTTACATACAACACACTTTTTTTTCTTTTTTTTTCGGGGGGGGGGTTCAAAATAACAGATCCTGCTCCACACACGTTATCTATTGCAATGCAGATTTTAAAAAACATTGTCCAGACTCTTACTCGCATTGGTCAAATTTTGCCCAGGCCTTTCTATTTTGAAACTATTTGTCTTGTATCAACAGGGAGGTATAAAGGCTGTAATATGGACTGATGTATTCCAAACCTTCATCATTGTGGCTGGACTTGTAGCAGTATCTATACAGGTAAGAATTGTTCTTTCTTTTTTTCTTTTTTTTTGGCCATGGTGTTCCTAATGATCCGATGACCCAAACGTCATTAGCAGTGGTTGCATTGAGCAGTCGAGACCCTCACCCCTAGCCTTGTCAAACATATCCTATAGGCCTACAAGTAAGAATACATGGGTTCAGCAAATTCTGCAGGACTCTGACCCCCTTCCCTGAGGCCAAGAACAAGTATATGGTATCCTGACCGACCCTATTTTTTTGGCCCTACCCTAATTCCTTCTTTATTTTCTTTTTTTGAATGGCATTTTTGGGAGATTTCAACAAAAGCAATACTTCTTTTTTTACTGAATTCGTTTTTACTGAAATTATTCGAAAAGGGAGGAATTTCGTCTCATAATCCTAATGAGGAGTTGGTAAAGAAATCGACCTACCTATCCTCTTCCTTGGGGCCATGTTACCTAAACACAACCCAGTCAACGTTGCTTAGTGGTGCCCGTATGTGTTTTTACTTGGCCAAGCTGATTTGCCCATATCTGGGTTATGGTCCTTTTTGTCCAGGGCTATAGGTGGGAGCCCAGATGGGTCAGCCCAGATTTAAAGTTCCCAGCTTGAGGTATGTTTTGAAATATGTACAATGTATTTATGAAAAGAAATGTTTTCCTGGGCTGGCCCATCTGGGTTCCAACTTATTCTTATTTTATGATAAATCAAATAAGCGAAAGACTAAGCAATTCACATACTCGCCAACATGCCTTAAACATCCATTACTCACTCAATCACTCAAAATGCCTATTTCAAAGTTAGTATCCCAACTGTTGCGGTGACTAATTTCCAGTTTTAGTCAGGGTAATAGGGTAATTTACATGCTTCTGTCTTCTCTTACAACACACAAGGTATTACTTGCGTGTATTTTTTACATGATTCCCACTGCAGACACAATAGCTTATTACTATACATGTACACATTAGTGCATCAATTGTTATATAGGTGGCAGCATATCGCAGATGGTGTCCCATAGTTGTGTTTTCTTAAACAAAGCTGTGTATAATGTTTGTAATTAGACTATCTTAAATTAAAGCAATTAAGAGTTTTGCCAACAGTAATTATGTACCCATCTCAGAAGAGAAGTATATATTCAGGGGTTTCAGCTAATTCTAAATGGAGGTCAATTTAATCACCCTAGTTGAGATACAAACTTTAATGCAAGGTAACATTGTTATCTGCAGGCGGTAAGGAAGGTCGGCTCATTCTCTGATGTATGGGAGGTCTGTGAAAAGTGGGACAGGCTGAAATTTGAGTGAGTATAATGACTAGTATCTCTCTATAATTTGTGACTTAACGGAATGGGTCGGAAGTCGCACTTTTAAAAGCCTAGATATGGGCTCTTTAAGAAAAATGAGTTTTTGACATTTTTCTAACATATGAATGGTTATCTCCTGGCAAACTAAGTTACAAACTAAATTTCAACCCCCGATTTTCCCCGAAATGATGGCCATAAGATTTATAATTGTATTGTATAATAATAGTTAGTATCTAATTTAGATGTATATTATCTCATTTTAATGAATTTCCATTTAAATCAAGGAAAACGTATATAAAATATCACTGAAGGGTGAATATTGGCTGATATACTACGTGTCATATATCAAATGAAAGCTCTTGATGAGCTGTACACGAATATGACAATATCACAACGTTTCATATGTGCGACTTTCAACCAATTACGTTCACATTTACGGGTCACATTTATTATTGCAAAATCAATCATATTCATAATATAGTGCACATGGCTCGGCCAAAAAGAATACAGTCGGCCCTCACTTCCTCGAATTTGGAAAATGCAAGGAGAATTATCTGAGGAAGCAAACTATTTGAGGAATGAAGTCCAAATATATACTGGAACATACAAGAACAGCTGTCTGAGGGATTGAGCGATCCGAGGTAGTATAATGTTCGTGGAAGTGAGGGTTGACTGTAAACAGATGTTTCCGGTTAGCCAGCCCTACGTGGCAAAACAGATCCACCATAGAAATCTTTATCCAATTTTGACAAATATATTATGTTAGGCCATTCTGCAGTAATCTCAGAGATTCTTGTGATTGTCCACAAATAAAGATCATAGACTGCCATGTGCTGTAAGTTGTAAGTATGAGATATGGTTGTTATGTACCGGTAATGTTATTGATTACAGGTATCCACATCATAACAAAATAAAGATGAGAACATTTTTTCCAATGTTACCCGAGACGCCTATTTTGGCCCAAGTATAACAAGTCATCAGTCCGACATCCTTATGTCTTGTCTTTCAGCACGAGCAGTGACCCCAAAGTACGCCTTGGTGTGTTTGCAGTGACAATCGGAGGAGCCTTTAATTTCATGAAATATTATGGGACTTCTCAATCCTCAGTACAACGCTACTCATCACTACCAAGCCTCAAAAAAGGCATGCTGTAAGTGTGATTGCTTTACAGCTATACAGGCATAAATTCCAGATAATATCCAGGATCCAAAAAACATGGTACATTTGTAATATTTACAGTAACAAAATTTAGCATCACCCATACTTCTATGGTCGAAAGGTTAAACCATTGAAGGCTTGCTAGATTTGCATATCATTGCCATGCATTTTATCACAAATTATTTTCAGATCAAGTTTCTGATCAAGTGTGGAGCACTGCACTGTTGTAGAATTCGACCTTATATATTTACAGGATATGCAAGTTTAGTGTATAGCTCTTGATTTGTTGATTCTCTAAATTGAAGGAATTCCTAAAGGCCTACTATAAGTCTAAAGCTTACACTAAGACTGCCTCCAATAATACCCACTATGTAATGAAATTCTATTTATTCATCCGTACTTAGATAATAACAGGTAAACGTCATACACTACCAGATGTGTCTATTATGTGTAATAGAAGCGCCATCCTGTATGGTGAAAATAATAAGAAACTGTTGACGTATTGACCATTGGTGGAATCGAGATACACTGCATTTTGAAAATCACTTCGTGCAATAAAACACATTTATAAACTCAAAGATTATATATATATTAATAAAATAAAATAAATTATCCAAAATTGAGACAAAGCTAATCTAAATACATTACACTTTGTGGGTTATGATAGGAGTGTGTTCCTGGTTGTACCCTGGACTACCTTGTTGGGATCACTGTCAGTTCTGGCCGGCCTTACCATGTTCGCCTACTACCAAAAGGAAGGGTGTGATCCAATTAAGGCAAAGTATGTAGGCAACCCCAATCAGGTGAGCGCAATAGGTTATTTTCTTGCCTTCTAGGCCAAAAAAAGTGTTTCAGGTTACCCCACCCGACCTAGCAAAACAGGGCCGACCCTAGGAATCTTTATGCATTTTTTTTAAAGGGTATATTAAGTAATTTCAGGCCTATTTCAGAGTCAATTTGATAGTCCACTCCGACCGATAAATCCGACCGACCCTACCTAGATTTTCATACTATGTAACCTGAAACACTCTTTTTTTTGGCCTTATTGTCATTTTGATTTGTGAGTGATGGGGTCAGATGTGAAACAGACAGGCATAAATAGAAAAAAAAGACTGACAGAGAATAACAGATAGGCAGGAAGACATAAAGAGTGATAGGCATCCCAGAGAACAAGAACAGATTTCAAGCAACCAATGCATTTGAAATTTATTTTGTTATTGTAGATGATCCCCTTCTTTGTCATGGATACCTTGAACTACCCAGGAATACCTGGTCTTCTGATGGCCAGTCTAAGCTCTGCATCCCTCAGGTAAGCTTTAAATGATATTAGGGAGTGATCATTTTTTAACAACAGGGGGGTCAGTGGTTTTCGCGCGTTAAAAATTTTTTCAGTCCCCCCAGGCAGGTTGAAATGGAACACGGCCGACCCCTTTGAGCTATAGTAACACGCAGCCTTTTCGCTAAAACGGGGTGCAATTCTTTGGTCCCCTCCCCCCCCCCCCTCTTCTTAAAAAATGACCACTCCCTTAAACCAAATAAAAAAGATTCTCATAATTATTCTTACACTGTAGGCCTATCCACATTCATATATAAGAGGCAACCCAGATCAAACTTACAAGATTTCCAAACCAATAAAAAAAAGTTCCAATTAAGGCCATGTCTAGTGATGCAGTAATGGGAAAATATCAAAGGCTCAACCGAATCAAATAACCACTCTTTTCTCCGAAAGCAGATTGTATGATTATATACCTTTATTTATTCCAGTTCTGCGTCTTCATCTCTGAACTCTGCAGCTGCCAATATTTGGGAGGACGTTCTCTTAGAGATCTGGCCAAACATGTCTGATAGCCGTAATCTACTGGTCACCAAAGTCCTGGGTAAATGTTAATGAGTACTTTACTGTCTCAAGTGTGTTCATATCATAACCTCTGCAGGGTGTGTCTCATGAGATCGGGCCAATGTGAACATTTTTGACCGGGTGCGATCTTTGACGGGGTGCAATCTTTGACCGGGTGCCATTTTTGACCAGCTTAATAGAAAACAGTTTATTGAGGACAGATGAAGATACAAATGGACTGAAAAGGTTAATGGATGTTATAACACTTTAAATTAGTAATTCTTAGCCATTTATATCTTCATCTGCTCTCAATAAACCGTTTTCTATCAACCTGGTCAAAGATGGCACCCGGTCAAAAACGTTCACATTATACCCATAGTCTATGTTAATAAATTGTTACGTCACTGAGACAATCCTGGGTGGTTCTCCACAATGTAGACTGGCTTCTGCAATTGGGCCTGATGAATTATGTCACATACAGAGAGTTCTGTCACATACAGAGACTTCTGTCACATACAGAGAATTCTGTCACATACAGAGAATTCTGCCATATACAGAGAATTCTGTCACATACCTAAGGAGCTAAATTCACTCCCAGACCTGCATGATTATAACATAACACTGTATGCAGATGATGCGGTGATCTCCGTGAAAAATGAGATATGTATGCATGCTGCTCTACTTAAACTGTCCTCATGGTGTGTAACTAATAGCCTTACAATTAATGAGAATTAGACTAAGTGGATGATCTTCAATAATGTCGACCATATCCATCCGGTTTTCCAAATAAATGGGGTGGTAATTGAGAGAGTATTTAAATGGGATAGACTTAACAAAACTTAAGGGGAGAATAAAGCCTTGCAATTATTACAAAACAAGTGCTTGAGGACTGTTTACCTGGTCAAACTGGAGCAGAACCCTGTATATACCACAGCTCAGTTGCATGCCATGAGCCGCTGTCTTGAACTTGATATTAGAAGAGATATTCATTTAATTTTCTATGCTTTTACTCTTTCGAGGGATGATAGATATGTAGATAATAGACCTATACCAACACGTAGACATGCAGGTAGAAGATTGCATGTACCACGGTCATTAAAACCGATAGTTATTAGAAGCTGTGTGTATAGAGCAATTACGGTGTGGAATAATCTGAAGGCTGAATACACATTGATTGAAGACCTTAATATCTTTAAAGTCTCAATAAAGAGAAACTATAGTACTTGTTTCATGTAAGTAGCACAATATTAGATACACTCATCCCCATATATGTAACAGTATTATATGACGACATCCCTCATCTCATCTCATCAATTTTATATCGCCAGTAGTAAATATATGTTTACTTTAGCCCATGAATCTGTAACTTTCTTTATATATAGACCGGCATGACTGTGAGTTGTTCTACTTCAAGATCCCCACAAAAAGAGAAAGGGGGCTTGGAGGCAGAACGGCAATGCGCCGAATCCAATGATCTACCCAATAAAACACTTTTTTTTTTAAATACCGAGATGCAGAAAAATTCATTTAAAGATACATTACCAGCTAATTGTGGGTGATTTCTTATTTTCGATATAAATATATGGGGCTATTTGAAAATTAGGCTATATTTTGGAGCAATACTTTCGGATGGAAACATGGTTCAAAGTCACAGAAGTGAGTCTTTTTTTTCCTTTATCAAAGATTTGGCCCTCTGATGTGCGACCACTGGTCAGGTGGATGAGTGAGGGGGGGGGGGGGCAAGGGCTTCTGGCCCTTTGATGTGCGACCACTAGTCATGTGAGGAGGGGGCGGGGGTCTTCTGACCTGAGGTGCGGGTAAGTGGTTTCTGGGATAAGATTGAATCTTTTGAATTTTATTCTTGGACACAGTGGTCGCATTAGAGGGAGAAAAAGCTTCCTTGGGACTGGAATTTTAGTGGTCGGAGGGTGGGGTGGTCGCATTAGAGGGGTGGTCGCATTGGAGGGAGTTTAATATATTAAAACAAAGGGAAAACATTGTTGGTACTTTCCAAAACTGGTCGCAATGACGAGGTGGTCGTTATAGAGCGGTGGTCGTTAGGCGGGAGTTGACTGTATAGCAAGTGCCTGTAAGTCTATATGAGGAATTTGGAGTCAGTATTTCATTAAGATTTCATAAGAAATGGATTTCCTATGACAAAGGGCCTGTCAATTGATAATAAGGAAATGACTAATTAATGGAAGTCTACATTGGGATTATTTCACAACTTGAATTTGGATTCATTCAGGTGGTAATGTAGCTTTAATATATGAATGCAGCAGGGAGTCCTTCGTACTACAAACAGTTTTCACCGACGTTTAACTTTAAAAACTAGTATGAATATTACAAATACACCTAATCTTCATTATTTCCCTTTTCAGTGGTGATTTCTGGAATAGTAGCCATGGGTATCGGGTTCGTAGTGAATCAGCTGGGCGGTACGATACTGCAGGTGACTGTCACTCTGGTAGCCGCATGCTCGTCTCCCACTACTGGCATGTTCCTCCTGGGCCTTGCATTTCCTTTCACCAACTGGATAGTAAGTCATTGTCAATTTTAGAGATTGTGGGGAATCTGAGCTGCATTATGTATACTGTCTTGGCTTATTTCAAATTACGCCAGGAATATGATTAAGGATGTCTGCAAATATTGATGCAACAATAGTTCTTGTAAATACGTGATAGCTCTCCTGGGTCTGAAAGGTGCGGCCTCTCTTGGCTATTGAATGAATAACTATCTATATTTTACCAGATTTTTCAGCCAATAAGAATTATAAATAACAACAATATCATGAGCACATTCTGCCCTATTATTGATATAACTGTAATATTATAATCTATTTTTTGTGCACAGGGAGCATCAGTAGGTGGGGTCATTGGCTTCATCTTTTCATTGTGGATGGGGTTTGGTTCGTACACCATAAAGAAGCACATTGTGTATCTGCCGTCCACCATAGCCAACTGTACCCAGTACCAGAGCGCGTGGAGAGACCACATTCTGGATGCAAAGCAATCAATGCAATCAATGACAACAGCAATTATGAAGACAACTGAGGCCACTTCAGTTATCGAAAGCATCACAGGAGCCACTGAAGGGTAGGATTATTGTGTAAAATTGTTGTACTTGTCCTTGGGGCAGAGAAAATCTAATTTTCTAGCTTTACAACTCTTTACTACTTTCAATGTGTTAAGCCCTACCATGTTATTGTTATCGTATTTCTTGTACTTGTATACTGACTATGAACTATGATTAGTAGGGAATCTATTTCATTATCTACATATTTAAGGTCAAGCGCGCCAGGTGACCCAAGACTTAATTGACTAACAATTTGCTTTAAACTCAAATTGTTTGTTCTTTATATCATTGATATGCAATCAATTCTTGCACAATATAGCTATGAACACAGAGAGACCGGTCCCTTAATGCGTAATCCCATGGGACACAACAGGGGGTGGAGGGGGGGGGGGTACCTTTTGTGAAAACTGTTTTTATACTTCATTAAAAGGTAGATTTACATATTTAGGCCTAACTTTTGAACTAACTTTTGAACTAGTAATGCTGCTCTTGAACCTTAAGCATAGTATTGGATATAGAGAGAGGAGGGTTGCATAACTGGCAAATCTCTAGATTCCGCTATAGTTGTGTCTCAGTTGCAAGCATGGCCTTAAAAATATATTATATACCATCGATTATATACCACATGTCTCAGAAACTGGAACATATATATGGACTATATATACCTGCTATGCACCTCTACAGATATAGAACTGAAATAGCTACTATAAGCGTAGATCATTTCGTGTGTTTGAATTTTCGCTAAAAAGTACAATTTCGCTGCTACTAAAGTTCGCGATTTTTAGAATATTGTAGTTCTTTAACTACAGTGGATAAATATTCACTCTGTACATATTTTCGCCGATTTTTTAATTTCCATGAAATTCGAGAAAATCTGTACAGGGCGAAAATATCTACGTTTACACTATATCAAATGAACACTTTTTGTCTTTTGCAGACCAGGCAGCCATCCTTTATACGACTTTTATGCTGTGTCTTTCCTGTGGCTCAGTGTCTATGGCATGACCGTCACTCTCGTTGTGGGGATCTTAGTCAGTTTGGCAACCGGTTAGTTCAACTCAATGCTTCATTTCCAAAGCCAGGTCAATCACAAAGGGCAGGACTATATGTCAGGGTAAACTGTTGTGTTTATCAATCATAGAGGTTACGTTGAAAAAATGATAAAGAAGAAAACTCCTACTGTCAAACCTTTTTTCAGTTCTGGCCCTCTGAAGCTTAGGTATGTAAGATTCATATTAATTTGTGTTAATGATATATCAATGAGTCAGTAGCATTGCAATAGTGCATCATGCCAACCCTTTGTAGAGTATCAATTTCATAAGATCATGGGGCCCTGCCTATTTACTCTGCAGGGCTAGCTACATGAATACGTCATCCCGAAGACAAAAAGGCAGAATGCATTAGCACTAGAGGCATGAGAATTGAGGTGATATTTTGTATTCTACTCAAGTACCACAAAATGGTCCACTGGGAGGATAGAGGCTCATACACTATTCACAAAGCAATTAATAATAACCAATCTATGATAAACATTGTGTTGTCATTGAAGGTTGCATGCGAGGTAAGAAAGTTGACCCGTGCCACTTCCATCCGCTGATACGACGATTTATCAAACCTGACACCAATGTCGATGAAAAAAATCTCGATGAATATAACAAAGACTCCATTCCGAATGGAAATACTAAGGTAATCCCAATTTATTATTTTTCAGCGCTATCCACATGATTTTTTTTTATAAAGAAGAACTGAATTTTCCTTGTCCAATGGTTTATTCTTAAACTTGATTTAGTATAACAACATATAGTCTAAGTGTCCAAAATGGTAAGGTTGAAAAATTTGATTGCATTTTAAATCTCCTTCATATCAGAATGATAAAAAGCCCTTGAGTTCATGTCTCCTTCACAAACTCAAGCGCATTCATGCACTACAAAGCCCTTTGGACCCGGGCACTCGGGAAATTAGCAGGGATTACTGAGACTATAGCAGGTGTTGCCATCATGTCATCATGTTGCCCACCTTTCTGGACAATAATTATATCCCAACCAGAAACATCCAATTACTCACACCTTTCTAGTATTCATTTAGACCAGCCAATTCTTACACTTATATTTTCTCCCTCTCTTATCACAGCTGCCCCTGGATAACCCAGCGTTTACCAATGGTTACAGTGTGACCCCCTCTGGTAACGACCATATCATGCATGCTACGAAATGCTGATCCACCAACATCAGCATGTGTAACAGACGCGGAAAACCCATCTGGGGAAAGCTACAGCCTTCAGATCCAAGGACTGCTGCTATTCCACTGAGCTACATCCCCTTGCCAATGACTCACTACAGGAACACTGAAGAGTTAGCCCATCTGTAATGGTGGATAGTTGTGTTTATGAGCAAAACTACAGGGGTGATTGCACAGTATAGGAAGTTGAACATTGTAAAGTTATGTGTTGGTGGCTATGGCTATGTTTGGTCAGTTACGATAGTAACTGACCTCTATGCATACCCTAAGGAAAATCCAGATGCGCGGCCTTGCGTGACGAGTCCATGCACACATGCACCACTCTCCCATAGAGAACCCCTTGACCAGAACCCATGGAGCACCACTGGCACCACCACCCTGGGCACTTTCTAGTACATTCATGTTCTGAAAATGTGATGTTGGGCACCACTAAGGACGCACACATGGCACCACTACCCACCGGGCACCACTGCCTGCACCACCCCGGGCACTTTCCAGTACATTCTAGTTCTGAAAATGTGATGTTCCAGCAACACACACATGCCACCCAAGCCACCACCTCCACCACCCTCGCCACCACCTCCACAAACACGCATACGTATGTGGCATTTGGAAAATCACTGGAGCCCGCCTAAGTTATCACACCTCCCATAGGAGGCCCCTGGCACCACCGCGGTGGCCTAATCCCCACATTGCGGCCCTTAAAGGGAAGTGGAATCGTGTTTGTTAATGGTCTTGGGACCATTAGATTCCCAATGACCATGTACCTAATTTTAGTACAATGCGTTATTTTTCATTTCTGACAGCAGATTCGTAATCGCCAGAAAAAGCTACCCCAAATTCATATATTAAAAGTCACATATAATCGAATTCCAGGTGGTGGCTGTTGGTGAGCAGGTGGCTGTGAGAAAGCAGGTGGCTAGGGGCGAGTAGGTGGCTGTGGGCGTCAGCGCCAGGCAGCACGTAACCGCTGTTTTACGTCTCGGCGGAAAAAGCGAGTCGATCGGAGCGTCAGTAGCGACACCATCTTCGTTGCAGCTTCGTTTCTGGTTCGACGTGTCGGGTTGGCCGGGGGGCGGCGATTTTCGTTTTGTCGGATTATATTGGTTCCTATATGTTCTCCGTTTCTCCCTTTCTCCGTTTATCCCGTTCTCCCGTTCGCCGTTTATCCCGTTCTCCCGTTCGCCGTTTATCCCGTTCTCCCGTTCGCCGTTTATCCCGTTCTCCGTTTATCCCCGTTCTCCATTTATCCTCGTTCTCCTTTTATCCCGTTCTCCCTTTATCCCGCTCTCCGTTTATCCCGTTCTCCCTTTATCCCGTTCTCCCTTTCTTCCATTCTCCCGTTCTCCATTTATCCCATCGGAGCGTCAGTAGCGACACCATCTTCGTTGCAGCTTCGTTTCTGGTTCGACGTGTCGGGTTGGCCGGGGGGCGGCGATTTTCGTTTTGTCGGATTATATTGGTACCTATGTGTTCTCCGTTTCTCCCTTTCTCCGTTTCTCCCTTTATCCCGTTCTCCCTTTATCCCATTTTCCATTTATCCCGTTCTCCCTTTATCCTGTTCTCCCTTTATCCCGTTCTCCCTTTATCCTGTTCTCCCTTTATTACGTTCTCCCTTTATTACGTTCTCCGTTCATCCCTTTCTCCATTTATCCCTTTCTCCATTTATCCCGTTCTCCTGTTCGCCGTTTATCCCGTTCTCCCGTTCGCCGTTTATCCCGTTCTCCCGTTCGCCGTTTATCCCGTTCTCCGTTTATCCCCGTTCTCCATTTATCCTCGTTCTCCTTTTATCCCGTTCTCCCTTTATCCCGCTTTCCCTTTATCCCGTTCTCCCTTTATCCCGTTCTCCCTTTCTTCCATTCTCCCGTTCTCCATTTATCCCATCGGAGCGTCAGTAGCGACACCATCTTCGTTGCAGCTTCGTTTCTGGTTCGACTTGTCGGGTTGGCCGGGGGGCGGCGATTTTCGTTTTGTCGGATTATATTGGTACCTATGTGTTCTCCGTTTCTCCCTTTCTCCGTTTCTCCCTTTATCCCGTTCTCCCTTTATCCCGTTTTCCATTTATCCCGTTCTCCCTTTATCCCGTTCTCCCTTTATCCCGTTCTCCCTTTATCCTGTTCTCCCTTTATTACGTTCTCCCTTTATTACGTTCTCTGTTTATCCCGTTCTCCCATTCGCCGTTTATGCCGTTCTTCCGTTTGCCATTTATCCCGTTCTTTGGTTCGCCGTTTATCCCGTTCTCCGTTTATCCCCGTTCTCCGTTCATCCCCGTTCTCCGTTTATCCCCGTTCTCCGTTTATCCCCGTTCTCCGTTTATCCCCGTTCTCCGTTTATCCCCGTTCCCCGTTTATCCCCGTTCTCCGTTTATTCCGTTCTCCCTTTATCCCGTTCTCCCTTTATCCTGTTCTCCCTTTCTCCCATTCTCCCGTTCTCCCTTTATCCCATTCTCTGTTTATCCCGTTCTCCGTTTATCCTGTTCTCCGCTTATCCCGTTCTCTGTTTATCCCGTTCTCCCTTTCTCCCCTTATCCCGTTCTTCCGTTCTCCCGTTCTCCCCTTATCCCGTTCTTCCTTTCTCCCGTTCTCCCCTTATCCCGTTCTTTCGTTCTCCCCTTATCCCGTTCTCTATTTATCCCGTTCTCCCGTTCTCCCCTTATCCCGTTCTTCCTTTCTCCTGTTCTCCCCTTATCCCGTTCTTCCTTTCTCCCGTTCTCCCGTTCTCTCTTTCTCCCGCTCTCCGTTTATCCCGTTCTCCCTTAATCCGGTTCTCCCTTTATCCCGTTCTCCCTTTATCCGGTTTTCCATTTATCACGTTCTCCCTTTATCCCATTTATCCCATTCTCCGTTTATCCCGTTATCTGTTTATCTCCGTTCTCAGTTTATCCCGTTCTCCGTTTATCCCGTTCTCCCTTTATCCCGTTCTCCCTTTATCCCACCTAAAACCATTAAATATCATTAAAGATTAACTAAGTGTCTGTAACTGACCATGCAGCTTTGCTGCAGACCATGAAGGAACCTTTGACACTCACCCCCGAAATCTATGCCCCCTCGTTTATGTAGTGCTCTAATGGTCTTTGAATATAATGGTCTGTAGGTTTTTTATGATATGGATGAGCAGACTAACTACATACTGAGTTAGCCTAGTTGCCTCAACAGAATTAGCCTAGTGTTCAATCTTTATTTCAGTCTGATTTCTCTGTTAGTGCATTGATTTAATGAGGCTAGCAATTGCCTACATGACAACATGTACCTAAACTCAGATTTTACCAACTATAATGTAAGAATATCAAGTATTTACATTGCAAATATACAAAATCTATTACCGTAAGCATTGTTTGCTCACCACCCGCCATCTTTGGTGGGCTAAATCCAGATTCCAGGCCCAGTGTTCCTGCAGTGTGACTGGACTGAACCATACATTACTTGAGTGAACTGATACATGGAGAAGGTGGATTACTAATGGTGGCTCCCTACTTTGAGTTTGCCACCCCCTGGCATGGAAAGTCTGTTCCCCTACACATGTCTAAACATGTGGCCAGTACTCAATTAATTCTTGCTCAGCTTATCCCTTAGGGGCCCAGTGGCTAACAATGGCGTGAAATGGCGTATTTTGCACATATCTTAAGTCCTACATGGTTCTATCATATAAATATTGAGTGTGTAGCACTGTAAGACATACCAACGTCTCCGGGATGACCTCAGCATTTCATATATGAGTTTGTATTTGTTATCCGATAGATATTTAAAATTCTAGAGCAAATAAAGTAGGAAAATGAGGATGAAATTTTAATATCTGCAATTTCAGGTTTGGTCACTGGCTGAGCTTGAGTATTCCCCCCTATGATGATATTATTATTTCTCATCTTATTTCTCATCATACATTTTTTAATGCAATATGGAAAATGTAAATCAAACTATGTAACTGAGCTCAATAACTTGTATGTCATTCCCATGTTGTAGGTGTTATACAAGAATTTCATTGTTGCCATGGCAACAGAATAGAAGGTTTTGCCATGGCTCAAATTACAACCAATCTAGTATAAAGTTTGATAAATTAAACAAATGGAACGTTTCTGGTTGCTATGGTTACCGAAATTTGCATTTTTTTTTCAAAAAAGGGCCTAGCACGAGAAAGCTTATTGCAACAGCTTTCAGGAAATGTAATATGAACCCTATGTCAAAACAATAAATTCAATAGATTCACTTATGGTGCACTAATCATGTTGCAGATATCTTATGGTCAAATAGTTCTGGGCCTGTAAGGGTTATATCTTATTGTGTAGTTTTTTAGACATTTTGCTGTAAACATGACCACTAACTACACTAAAGTACTAAAGAGCCTATGTACAGATGGAAGAATCTTAGATAATCCCCAGTATCAGGACTTCTTTAACTTGGCACACCTATAGCAGAGATACTAAATATGATTTCTTTTTCTAAAGGTATATCTGTATAATAGTAAATTATTTACAAGGATAGCACAGCAGTTCTATCCCATTGACGGCATTTAACTTAAGATACCTGTACTTATTCAAGACACACATAAAAAGTATAAATCTCCATTCCAATACCCTTATTTATCCTGTGTTCATACCAAGCTTATATCTGAGACCCCTGTACTTATTCAAGCCGCTATAGTAGTTTATAGTACCAGAGAGAGGTTAACAAGTAGTTTCTGTTAACGGTGGGAGCTCACCGTCCTGCATCGGATGCAGAATTAATTTGGCAGCCATATTGGATAAATACTGAAATCACATCTTTGATGTTTTTATTTAATTAAAATAGGTTGGCTACATATACATGATATGACACCTGACTAGTAATTTCACATCAAGGGTGGTTGGCTCAGGATATATGTGACTGAGGGTTGCACTACAAATTGATTTCACAACTCACATCAATTTGGGGACATTATTATAAAATATTTCTTTATGCCAGCGATTGAGAACCCTATAATGGTGTTTAAACACACCCAAAGGGGCTGTATGATGCATGAATGCCTCAACCTTTGTGTTTATTTCATGTCATTATTATCCACTTAATTGATCTGAAATAACAACGTTATAGTATCAAACCATCGATTTTGATGATTTAGAAATTGCCGTGAAATATGGGAGAGGGTTATTTAACTGAGGATGTGAAATACAACGTTCCTTGGTTAAGTCAATGGGACCGCCGAATTCACCATGAAATAAGTACAAATACTGATTATGAAATGGCAAGTCACAACTCTGCATATAGATACCATAGTCAGCATTGATATATTGTCAGTGTGAGATGATTATAAAACCTTGAAATAAAATGAAGCAATCAAGTTTGAATAAAATATCATTATGTGGCTTGTTTTTCTGTGGACTGGGTATCACCTTTTGGGGAAAGTTGCTGAAAAGCCTATAATTGACCTGGTTTTGGAGAGCCAAGACAGTCTGCTTTAAATAGAGAATAAAAAAAACACCTAAATCGATATTCGGACCCTTCAGGTCACATATCATGGCAACAGCTGTAAGCAGTATATGGAAATGTGAATCGTCTCATAGCAACTGATGTAAGCAGTATATGAAAATGTGAACCATCTCATGGCAACAGCTGTAAGTAGTATATGAAAATGTGAATCATCTCATGGCAACAGCTGTAAGCACTACATGAAAATGTAAATCCTCTCATGGCAACAGATGTAAGCAGTAGATGGAAATGTGAATCATCTCATGGCAACAACTGTCAGCAGTATATGGAAATGTGAACCATCTCATGGCAACAGCTGTAAGTAGTATATGGAAATGTGAACCATCTCATGGCAACAACTGCACTGTAAAAAAGTTACTGTATATAAACAGCACAATGTGCTGTATATTTACAGCACTTTTTGCTGTAGTTGGTATTCAGCACTATTTGCTGTATAATTACAGCATCATATCCTGTAAATTGGGTATTCAGCAATGTTGCTGTACATTTACAGTACGTTGTGCTGTAGATTTTTGCCACTAGGTGGCAGCAGTATACCATGAGAGAGACTGAATACAGTTATCATAAAGTGTATTGATATTTGTATAATTGTGTTGAATAATACAAAAAACAGCAAAAGTATAGAATAGACACCACATTGGATGGAAAAGTTAAATACTTAAGTGCCTGGACTGGGAAAAAGCTGGTATCACATCCAGTTCAGCTGTATTAATGCAGGATTAAACCATTACATTGTGTAATGTGTATAATCCTAGTTGAAATTGAACTATTTGAGTTATGAAGTAACTGTAACTTTACAGCACCCAGTTAGGTACTGTACATGTACAGCAAAATTTACTGGAACAAAAGTTACCAGCAACTTTTGCTGTAGATGTACGGTAGAAGTTGCTGTAAATTTACAGTAGAAGTTGCTGTAATTTTACAGTAGAAGTTGCTGTACATGTACAGAGTTCAGGAAGTCAGTGCTTTGAGGGTGGAGGAAAGGTTGCAAGCAGGTGCTTGCACGCACCTTTTTAGCCAAAGGTTATCAGAATTTTGAATTTTTTCAAATGCAATGGATAACGTGACATTTTTTTTATAATCTAGATAAGTTTCAGATTTTCCTTAGCCCTAAAAGTGTATCAAAAACAAAATTTAAAAGGCCAACCCCTTTTTCTAACCTTGACTGTAAGGGAGACAGGGTTCCTGATCAGCCTTTCAATAGGATGGCAATTCGTCACCAGAGACGAGAGACAGCATTGTCAGCGTATCAAGCGATGACCAGGCTCTCTGTTTCATGTTCACAGGTTTGTCGTACCCAAACCAGAAAGACAAGACGGCTCCGGGTATGACCCTAACCCAATCTTTCTGCTAAAAATGCCAAGATCCAAGGCGCGCAACGCTGGCTGGAACGCCGAACGCCACTGCTGCCACCCTGTGGCCAGATAATCCGTGAGTCGTACTGGTGCGACACGCTAGGTGGCAGCACGACCATTAACGTGAAAATGGATCTTCGATGTGCTCCCAAAAATTACACGGCTACTCGTGCCAAAGATGACGGAGAACCATCAATTACACACGAGGAACAGGTGCGTTATAGTATAGAGAATGTATCGTGACAATTTTAAAGACAAAGCTAGCTGAATTCGCTCTCGTCGACAGTCATGTTTGACTGACATGGTGGTCGATTCTTGTATTATCGCCCACCGGTTTGGCTTGCCGCCTGTCTCAGACTCTCACTGACACTGACTTGACTCACTCTCGATGTCTGTGGCAGTTAGTCGGGGCCTGTCCCAGTGTCCTGTTTGTTTTTGTTATGTGTATCTATCTATTTCAAGCCGTGTTTATCCATGTAGGCCTACTGGTTATAATATATAACTTATATACTAGGTTGCAGCTAGCTCTGAGTAGAGAGCCTGGGGTAGAAAGTAGCTCAATCTCAGTCTGAGTCTGAGACCCGGGGTCTGAGTTCGAGTCTATGTCAATCATCAGGCATTGTCATTGATTAAATGATCGCTTTGAGACTGAGAGTGAGACACCGTCTGAGTAGGGATGTGCAGCCAACTATGGGGTAATATCAATCATCATTTTACATCCTGTCAGGGAGGTGAGAGATGCATAACCCAGTGTTGAATATATTTGGAACACACCGCGCCACGGGACAGTACATGATCGGATCCTGCCGGGGTGTTATTCCTTTATCTCCCTCCAGGTGTCACGGTCCTCCAGTATGGATGATGATATGCTGGGGCACCATGACGTCACTCTGGGAGCGGCTCTCCCCCTGTCGTCGCCCCCATACAGAACATGACACGTGTACTTTGGAGTTGGGACAGTGAGAGAGGGTGGAGCGGCCCCTTCCCCCTTTGGTATCTCTCACCCTGTGGGCCACACATGTCCTTAGGGGTGAGGATGATGCAAATATGGATACGTCTACCCATCCTCCAGTGGTGTATAAATACTGCTCGTGACCCACGGTCAGCTCCCTCTTACCCACTGGATCCTGGATAGTACGTACACCAAGCACCACCCACATGCCTCACGGGCAGGCTATGCCGGAGGCCAAGCTGGAGGCTGGATTTGTATAACATTAGAATCATCCTAGGAGCTATTTACTATAATCCTATTAAATTCCCCATATATATATTCTATCCCAAGTTCTTTTTCCATTTCAGTCCAAAGTGGAGGATTCTATAGAAAACTGCTATTCCTATTTTAAAACCCGCCTAGACATCGACCCAGGGTAAGTGTGACCATTGACCTGTATTACAACTTGGTATGTCTGAAACCGTTTTGTATCTTAAATTGTCAAAAGCCTTAGACATCACCTTGGTATATTTATGTCAGGATGAATACCGCAGCACCATTGATTTAACCAACGGTATCTCACAACCAATGTTTATAGGTAAACGCTGTTAGTATATCAATATAACACAGGATTTGAAAAAAATAAAGCTATATTTTCACATTTAAAGTGTTCTTTTGGTTGATGTAGTCCATGCTTATATAAATGATAATTGTTCACTAGTTAGGGTTATCTCTTGAGGCGAATAGCATTCAGTAGTGAATCATATCTGTTATTGGCTTTGGGACCTTGTCCCCAAAGCCATTGACACCACACAGAGAGAGTTGGAAAAAGTAGCAAGAAAAGACTAGCATAGGTCCCCTTGTTCATTGCTAAATTAAGCCCTAGCTGGCCCTTAAACATTGCCGAGGACTGGTATCCCTATGTGTCCTTGCAGGTGTGTGCAAGACTAATTTAACCTAGATCTGGTTTTCAGTTACTGCATGTAGTACCAGTGTACCTTGTGGTAAGGCCTAGACATCTTGCGAACAGCCATATTTTGAGTTCTCTAATGTGGCTGTCAATGGCAAGGATAGGTACCAGCCTAATAACTATTGACTCCTATGTCAAGCCAAGCTGTCAATGTCAATGCCAATTCCCATACTATGCACATACAGGACCTGTACTAGAAGTTGAGTGGTCCAGGGTGGCTCTTGAAATCGCTCAAGCCCGCCCAAAGACAAACTGTGAAGTCCAACATGATTACCCCTCCCCACCCCACACACACATGCAAGAAACCACATGCAACAACCCTAAAATAATATGTTGCCAACACAAGTCCTCCTTATGCCCCCTCCTTCTTCCCCCTGTGCCCCCTCCTCCTCCTCCCTGTGCCCTCTCCTCCTCCTGCTCCCTCTGCCCTCTCCTCCCTCTGCCCTCTCCTCCCTCTGCCCTCTCCTCCTTCCTCTGCCCTCTCCTACTACCCCATCTTTCCCCTCCTCCCCCCTCTACCCCATTTTCCTCCTTCCTGTTACCTACTCCCCCTCTGCCCCCTCCTCCTCCCTCTGCCCTCCCTTCTCCCTCTGCCCCCTCCTCCTCCCTCTGCCCTCCCTTCTCCCTCTGCCCCCTCCTCCTCCCTCTGCCCCTCCCTCTGGCTGCCAAGATGGCTGTCGAAAACTCAAGATTGTCTGATTTCCTTGTGTGATAAATGGATAATAGGGTTTTCTAGGATGTAGAATCCATTTTCAGGCTTAGATTTTCAGTCCGGGAAATTTCCAAGATGGCTGCCAAGATGGCCACCAAAAACTCAAAATTGTCTGATTTCCAAGTGTGATACATGGATAGTAGGGTTTTCTGGGATGCAGAATCCATTTTCATGCTCAGATTTTCAATCCGGGAAATTTCCAAGATGGCTGCCAAGATGGCCGCCAAAAACTCAAGATTGTCTGATTTCCTTGTGTGATACATGGATAATAGGGTTTTCTAGGATGTAGAATGCATTTTCAGGCTTAGATTTTCAATCCGGGAAATTTCCAAGATGGCTGCCAAGATGGCCACCAAAAACTCAAAATTGTCCGATTTCCTTGTGTGATACATGGATAGTAGGGTTTTCTGGGATGCAGAATCCATTTTCATGCTCAGATTTTCAATCCGGGAAATTTCCAAGTTGGTTGCCAAGATGGCCGCCAAAAACTCAAGATTGTCTGATTTCCTTGTGTGATACATGGATAATAGGGTTTTCTAGGATGTAGAATCCATTTTTAGGCATAGATTTTCAATCCGGGAAATTTCCAAGATGGCTGCCAAGATGGCCTCCAAAAACTATACCAGCAGCAGTAAAACCAATAAAAATCAAAAAGATTTAGCTAAGTGCATGTAAGTTAACTGACCATGCAGTATTGCTGCAAACCATCACATATGAATTGCATTAGAACACTCTAGAACACCCTAGACACACCAAAAAGCATAAATCTATGCCCCTTCGTTTTCTCACCTGTAGTTCATAACAATCCTATAAAAACCCAAAGCCACTACGGCTTTGCCGTAAAATCCTTGAATTTGTCCCCTTGTCATAATGTGTTGATACTGTCATCTGTAAAGTCCATATCCTACTACAGTATTCCCAGCCTGGAGAGAGACCGTCATGCCACCTTCCTCCTCAAGGGGCTTCAGCACCTCTCAACGTCCTACGAGGTATTGACACTTTATGTTGGTACAATTCACTGGAAGTGTATAATCATACCGGTATATGAAATATGATTAAATTAGATGTTTATTTATACTTTAATACAACCATGAATTTCTGTATCAATCACTAAGTCGGTAACAGTACATTAGATTGGCCCAATCGTGAAGGTGAAATTGATTTGTCTAGAAATTAGAATACAAACTTTAAAGTACCGTAAATTCTGGCCTAGCTCTCGTATAAGCCGCACCCCTAGCTAAGGGGAATTCTATAAGCCGCACAGGGGGTCTGTAATTGCTAATTTAGTACTGTTCTATGCCAGCAAAAACCCTCGTATAAGTCTAACCCCCAACTTGGCAGGATCCTATAAGCCACACTGGGGTTCTGACACTCGTACAAGCCGTGGCTTCTACGCGAGAATTTACGGTACATTTTTTTTCTGTATATCTGCTCCCACGGCTTACGATATAATCATAGACATACTATATAACAGGTAATAGTGTATCTATGATATGATGTATACATATTGTTCCCCTTTCAGTGCCTTGACGCTAGCCGGCCGTGGCTGTGTTACTGGATCATCCATAGTTTAGAATTGCTCCACATTAACCTCCCAGAACACCTAAGTTCACGGTAAGTGGGTCAATAGTTTTAAGTCAGCTCAGTAAGGGAGTGTTTTTTAACAACAGGGGGGTCGGTGGATTTTTGCGCGGGCGGGGTTGAAATCTTTTCGGTCCCCCCCCCCCCCCCCGTCAGGCAGGCTGAAATTGAGCGCAGCCGACCCCTTTGAGCTATAGTAACACGCAGGCTTTTTTGCTAAAAACATTTTTTTGGTCCCCCCCCTTAAGAGGGGTCCAAATTTTTTTGGTTTCCCCCCCTTAAGGGGGTCCAAATTCTTTTGGTCCACCCCCCCAAATCCACCAACCCCCCCACCCCCCCCCCCCCCCGGTGATAAAAGAAATGATCACTCCCTAAGTGTCCCTTGAAGGAAGACGCTACATTTTTGTATCCAGAGGTGTCACTTTTCCTACTCTTGCAGGAATTCCTACGTTTTGGCTGGAATTTCCGTATGAAAAACATATTAATTTCTACAGAAAATTGGCCCCCATCTTTAAAGATTTCCTACTTATGGTCGGCCAAGAAGTGGCATCTTTGTATGTCATAGAGTATGTTTTGCACTGAAAACATCTTACGTATATCCGTATTTAACAACAAAAAGCAATCAAAGTCTATAACAGAATTTGACTTTAGAGAATACATGATGGTTTCATATTACATAATGTATTACTGTAAAATATTGTGTATAAGCCGCACCCAAAACTTTGCGGAGTCATATAACCCGCACCTGGGGTAGATCATGGTTATTTTAGCACCACTCTATACAGTGTACTTCCAATAACGATGTAAAACCCGATTTAGACTTTGGAACACTCCTATAACCCCCACTGGCGTTTTCATTCGCGTTGTACGCCAAGTTTTACACTTACTGGAATTCCTTGTTTAACCCGTGATCACAAACTCGCATTATAAACCATATATGTGTCTATTGTTTCAGGGTCGTACAGCTGTTAGCCAAATGTCAGTCTCCAAAGGGAGGATTCGGAGGTAAGAATGTAGTGTACGTGGTGGAACATATAATTATCTCATAGTAAATACGGCAGTCCCATTGACTTACCCAAGGAAGGTCGTATTATCATACCCCCTGTTAAATAACCCTCTCCCGTATTTCACGGCCTTTTAAATCATTAAAATTGATGATTTAGTTACTCTTGTATAGCTTTTACAGATCAATTAAGTGGAATTTCAATTAATATTGTTCAAAATGACATGAAATAAACACAAAGGAGCACTTGTATAATTCCCCACTTTAAATAGGGGAACTGTACTCGTGAACCGTCTACATTCCTGCCTCTGTATTATGGGCCTATAGATCAATGCAGCAAAAAGGGGTGTCTTTTTCAGAAAAGTTGTTGATAAAGTTTTTGAACATTTCTGAAGTGTGACTGATAAATCCATACACAACAAAAAACTGTGTTTAAATATATACTATTTGAAAGACAACTGTCTTGTGAATCTCCTGATATGAGCCGTTCGACAACATAGTCATTACAGACAATGTTATGAAGATTCTACTTAAATCAACAAAAATACAACTTTAGTATGAAAAGTCACCCTTTCTTGCTGCATTGGTCTATAGCATTTCTCTTATACTCAGCAGCACATTCTAACGTTAACCAAAGGATCGCACAGTGACGTCATAATGCATTCTATTATGCCAGGGCTGCAGTCATGTACGATGGCGATAAAACTGAGTCTTTTCTGAAAATGTCAGAGAAATTGATATTTTGTCAGGGAAAATCGTACCAAAGAAAAATTCTGTGTTTAACCATAATTTTAGGGAGATCAGAAAAAAGTCTAGATCCTCAAAATTTGGGGAGGGGGGGGGGAGTAAATTCTTTTGTGCGCACGTGAGGAAATACACAAAACCCATTGTTAAGTAATGACCACTTGCCAAGTAGAAGATTTAGACAAATGCCAATGCCCATTGATACCCTCGTTGTAGTATTTCACGAGTGGAGGCTGGGGCCATATCCCACAAAGCCGCAGGCTGAGTGTGATATGCCCCAGCCCCCATGAGTGAAATACATAGACAAAGGTTCACGAGTTTTGGTCTGTTGATGGGTTATTTCACGAGTTGACCCTTGGGCCGTATTTCACGAGGCCGTATTCACAGGGTTATTTTGTAAATTGTCAAAATTATGATAGAAAGGAGCCTAAAATAGCCATTTCAATACCGTTCAAATGTAAACAAACCGCCATTTCTGATGACGTCATAGACCATGAAATACGGCCATGGGTTATTCAATGGCTTGGTAAAATACGGATCCCCTTGGTTAAATCAATGAGGCTGCCGTATTCCATAAAAAATAAATCAGAAATGGTATCAATGTAGTTGGCATTTGTGTTTATTTTTTTATTTGAAGCCATCTTATGAAGAAAAACTATCTTTTCCAAGCCCATTGAATACGGCCACATTGTATTCAATGGGGGGCATTGAATATGGCCCTTCAGTGCTAAAGCATAGGAAATCTTGTATTTCGAAAGAATAAAACTTTTTACCTTGTTGGTGGCCACCCTCCCGGTAGTTAACCCCCCCAGTACACACCTGTGTGTATGTGTCTTACCTGGTGTCCGTGTATCACCTACAGGAGGACCGGACCAGCAGCCTCACCTGGCCCCCACCTACGCCGCCATCAACGCGCTCTGTATCATCGGCACCGAGGAGGCATATGAAGCCATCGACAGGTAGGGCAGCATCCTTTTAACCCTTTAAGGGAGTGTTCATTTATTAATTACAGGGGGGGTGGTGAGATCTCGCGCGGAGGGGCGACATTTGAGAGCGCATGGAACGTTTTGTGCCCCCCCCTCGCCGAAAGCGCCAAAAATTTTTGCCCCCCCCCTTTGAACTATAGTAACGCTTTTTTTTTATTAAAAAGGGTCTTAAATTTTTATGCTCCCCACCTCAAGAGGGGTCAGAATTTTTTACGCCCCCCCCCCCCCTTAGGAGGGGTCGGAAATCTTTGCGCCTCCCCCCTGTAACTAATAAATGAACACTCCCTAAGGACGGCATGTTGCTAAAAGATGACATTTGTCAGCATGATGCACCAATGCAGCCCCGGTCACTTATGCCGACCCTCAGTGGGTCGGCATGATGCTTGAATGTAGCACTGGCGAGTTACTCGCCAGGGCTGCATTCATGCATCATGACGACTAAGGGCATGATGCATTCAGAAATTATGTCATCCTTAAAGGGTCAAGATATCATCTTAAAATGCAGTGCATCCTTGGTAAACAAACGTGCTTAGGGTTTGTCTATTCTAATGAATAGAATAGGCTCACCCATTAAAGATTATTTTATAATCGCTCTCATGCCAAATCCATTCTATTAAATGCAGACCAAAGTTGATATGGGATAAATTATTGGAAATCGGTATTTACCGTTAGTGTGTGATCAAAAAGTAAACTGTGTGCGTACCTTGTAGTATAATATGACAGTTCCTATTATGTCGTTCTTTTCGTGCAGACCCAAACTTCAAGCATTCCTACTGTCCCGACACAGCCCGGACGGCTCATTTACAATGCACGAGGGCGGTGAAATTGATATCCGGTAAGCTATCAACTATATTAATAACTTGCAGTCATCATATACAATGTCTGTTAGAGGAGTTACTAGGTATCATAAGTGGTGGAGATTACATGGTATTGCATGTAAAGGGAATTTAATTTACCCCTTCACCACTGGGTTTATTGTAACTCAATGCAATTTTGTGCAATATATTGGCTTACCGCGTGGAAGGGGTTAACTGTAGAATTGAAATGGAGGTGCTGTAAACAAACTGCAAATTCAACAATGTGATTTCATTATAAGTATCAGCCTCTTCTGTGATTCAATGGAAACAAATATAATTGTATGTACTTTATATTTTTTGAGATTACAGAATTAACTCGTGTCAAATTGAAATTGATTAAATTTAATTTTTTAAGGCAAAATTAAAGTCATAGATTTGGAGGGGAAAATATGAAAATAATATTTTATTCATTTGATATGCATTTTTTAATGAATATTTATTAAGATTTAAATTGTATGAAAGCACAACATTACCATGTTGCTTTTGTTCTCTGTAGAGGCGCATACTGTGCGGCCAGCGCAGCCAAACTGACCAACGTTCTCATTCCGGAAATGTTTGATCTCACTGCACAATGGATTGTCAGGTATTTTCACTTTCTATTTCTCGATTTTGAAATAAAAAAATGTAAATATAAAACATGATACCATAAATTATCGCTTATGAGCTCAGCCATAAGCCACCCCCACAAAAGCCGATCAGGATATCTGGTTAGGGGTACTTTTATAGTAGTGTAGTATGCATATAAAAAATCCTGTATACTAGTAAGCCGCACTCTGACTTTGGACTGATCCTATAAGCCGCACTGACGATCTGACTCCCGTACTAGCCGTGGCTTCTCTGTGAGAATTTATGGTACCGTATTTTAAAGATATAGGTTCTATTTTACAAATCATGTTACATATACATAAAATGTAACACATGTACAGTAAAAATAATATCGGTGATCACCTATTCACAGATACCCGGGTGCATCAAATTATAACAATTGTTTCACTAATAAACTTGATAAGTGACCCCCTTACAATTACATGTCAGTTATCAGACATAGGAGGGTGGGTTTGCTGGACTGCCTGGGATGGTGGCGCACGGCTGCTACTCGTTCTGTGTGCGTCTCTGGCACTATATAATACTAGTACCGTAAAACCTTGCATATACTATAGGCTGTGGCTAGTAAGTCAGGTCGCCAGTGTGGCTAATAGGATCTGCACAGAGTCAGGGTGCGGCTTAAACGCGAGTATTTGCTACCATGATACAGCACTAAAGTGGCCAAAATCAGATGTCTAGTGCGGGGTGCGGCTTATACAGTAAAACCTCGCGTAGAAGCCAGGCTAATACGCGTATCAGAACCAGCTTTCATTTGATACCAAACATGCGGCTTATACAAGTGTTTTTGGAAGTATACTACAGTATGAAAGTGACCGTAATCACATTGTCAATGCGGCTTATAGGATCGGCCGAAAGTCGGTGTGCGGCTCATATGCGAGTTAGGCTGATACGCAAGGTTTTACGGTACACAAGTTAGGCTTATACGCAAGGTTTTACGGTACACAAGATAGGCTTATACGCAAGGTTTTACATTACACAAGTTAGGCTTATACGCAAGGTTTTACGGTACACAAGTTAGGCTTATACGCAAGGTTTTATGGTACACAAGTTAGGCTTATACGCAAGGTTTTATGGTACACAAGTTAGGCTTATACACAAGGTTTTACGGTACACAAGGTTTTACAGTAGCTTACTTTACTTACCCCAGTTGTCAGACGTATGAGGGTGGGTTTGCTGGACTGCCGGGGATGGAGGCGCATGGCGGCTACTCGTTCTGCGGGCTGGCCGCTCTGGTCCTACTCAACAAACAACACCTGTGTGACCAGAAGGCCCTGCTGGTAAGTGGAGCTTACTCTCATGATTATTTTATTTTATTTTTTTATATTTTAATTTCAGGTAAGATATCATATAACTCAGCAGTTCAAGAAGAAAAGAGTAATCTCTTGTCTAAATATGTACCATTTTCGTTACTGTGTAGTTTTATAGATGTATGATGATGAAGGGGTAAGAATTCTACAGTAGTATTAAATCTATCAGAGCTTCACTTGTTCAGGAAAAGGAAGCTTAAATAATGGAAAATTTTAAGTAGCATCAGCATAGTGATTTAATGTGCGAAATACACTTTGCCTTCATGATGCACAAATGCAGCCCTGGCGACTGACTCGCTAGTGCTGCATTCAAGCATCAAGCGGACTCCACTGGGTTGATACACCCCTAAAGGTTCACCATGATGCATGGAAGCAGTGCTGACAAGTCGGCACACCAGGGCTGCATTCATGCATCATGACGACAGAAGACACATTAAAGCACTATGCAGCAGCTATAGTGTTAACCCGTGTTCCCTTGCAGCGGTGGACGTCGCGGAGACAGATGGCCTTCGAGGGCGGCTTCCAGGGCCGCACCAACAAACTGGTAGACGGCTGCTACTCGTTCTGGCAGGGGGGCGCCTTCCCCCTCCTCCACATGGTCCTAGCCATGGCAGGTAGGGACACTGCATTGTTAATCTATTGCCTCATTACTCACCTACACAGCTCACACTCACTGCACATTCTTAATTTCCCACCCACCCACACCTATAATCAAAAGTATTGTAATGTTAGATGAGTTTTCACCAAGTGTTCATTCACATTCACCCTTTGATAATATCATAATCTTAGCAATTTAATTTTAATCATATATCTACCATCATAATTGTTGTTCTTTTAATACGTATATTTAACTGCCAGCAATGCTGTGCTTTACCGTAAAACCTCGCATATAGGCCGCGGCTAGTATGCAAGTCAGATCGCTGGTGCGGCTTATATTATCACCCTATAGTCGGGGTGCAGCTTATACGCATTTTTTTGTCATTATAATGAAGTACAAAAGTCACCATAATCAGAGGGCTAGTGCGGCTTATAAATAACATCGCCCTATAGTCGGGGTGCGGCTTATACGCGAGTTAGGCTTATAGGGGAGGGTTTCCGGTAGTACAACCTTGAAAAATCGTTGCTCACCAGACCCCATTTCTGTTGTCAGGTGACAAGGCATTAAGTTCTGAGAAGTGGATGTGCGACCAAGGTAAGTCTACTCAACTACAACTAAGTCTGATTCTGATAAAAGCTGGCTTTCTTATCTATTAGTATACACCATTCCAGGGTCCCCACGTGTCATGGAATGTCATGGAATTTGAAAGTTGCCTTGAACTTCATGGAATTTTGTAAAAGTTTGCCGTGTGTCATCATCCTCATGGAATGTCATGGAAAATGAAAATAATGGAATTAATATCAATTATAAAACCTCCGGGAATGTACCACTTGCCTTCTATATTTTAGTAATTTTCTCTGGGACCAACTCCCCTTGCCCCCACGAGAATGTTATAAATGTCATAGAAAATTGAGATATTTGTCATGGAATTTCAATCTGATATTTTTGTGGGAACCCTGCATACACTTTCGAAAATCATAACCAGGACGGCGGTACTTGCACTATAGGGCATGTCCCACTATGTTAACTGAAACCCTTTCCCTTATGTTGCAGGTGCTCTACAGGAGTATGTCCTCATCTGCTGTCAGCACCCGGCAGGCGGCCTCATCGACAAACCCGGCAAGTAAGTACAACGTGCAGTAGACACATCTCCTACAACAAGGGATGTGATTTCTCCTACAGTTGTAGGATTTCCTACACTTTTGAGTAAAAAAGTCCACCCTTGTGATTTGTCCAGATCTATTGTGGTTTTTTTCAGGGGTAGGAGGAGGGGGGGGTCTGTTACTCAAATTGTCACAGGTTTAGCAGAATATATGAGAGAATGCAGCATATGGCTATTTAAAGCAATATTTCACTCAAGGAGACTGCATTTAGTGTATTTAGATCCCCATGCATCCCGTATATTAAGGCTTTAGAATTACAGTTATACACTGTCTATGCAATCTAATTAGTTGTATACATCCATATAGCTGTGTCTACCCAAGTTGAAAGTCTATGACCAGGTGCAATCTATGACCTGGTCCAAACTATGACTGGCTTGAAAGAAAAACTGGTTATTTAGGGCAAATGTAGATAGAAATGGGCGGTGCATAACTTTGAAGTTATGGATTTTCTACAAAATTCTGGCGTTATACATTTTGTACTATAAGCACTACCGTAAAACCCCTCCTTTAAGACGATCTCACCTTTAAGACGACCCCCTTGTATGAGAAAAAACTTTCAAATGGTTTTCTCTTTATTACATAAGAAAAGCCCGCTTTTAAAGCTGGGCGGTCTGGGAATAAGTTCAGCATTTTCCATACATAGACAAAAATAACAGTTCCACCAGAGGGCAGCAGTGTTTGGACATGGGACCATGAGCATTGTCCAGCTACAACATATTCACCCTATCTTTTGCTTGTAAGAGCTGAGTTCCCAGCCCTTAAGAGCCCTCTTGTGAATGAAAACTGAACGATATCACTTCAACCATGACGGTCAAGCTTTAAAGCGACCTCCTTAATTATGGAAAATGAATCCCAAAATAAAGCCGTCTTAAGGGCTTTCTAAACACCTGAGATGTAAGCCAATCAAAACCAAAGAATTCCAGTTAAAATAGAAGTTGTTGTGTCTTTTTGCAGACCCCGTGACTACTACCACACCTGTTACTGCCTGAGCGGCCTCTCTGTGGCACAACACTTCATGGGGGGTCGGCTCTCCAAGTCCCACATTATAGGACCCCCGGAAAACGAATTGGTAAGT
This sequence comes from Harmothoe impar, assembly GCA_947462335.1. Taxonomy (NCBI): domain Eukaryota; kingdom Metazoa; phylum Annelida; class Polychaeta; order Phyllodocida; family Polynoidae; genus Harmothoe; species Harmothoe impar. The sequence continues at coordinate 18,336,005 of OX381704.1, read as the reverse complement.
CCTAGTAAATATGTCCTGTAGGAAATTATGAGCATTATCTATTATAATTATAGAAACTACTGTAAATTCTTGCATAGAAGCACCATAAGTCAACTTACAGAAATTAACCATTTATAAGGCGGGGCGAGGGTTATAGTCTCTCCATTTTGTACTGACCCTCACGTCAGTTAAGTTTGATTAAACAACAACAGGGAAAGCGGGAGCCTACCCAAGAATGCATTTCGTCTGCTCACTCTCCATCCTACTCTCTGCGTTCAAGTGTAGGAAACAACAGACCTTACATCTTCTAGGAGAATGATTTTTCACGACACTATCGACCCTATTTGCGGTGTGCTAAGGCATTCCCGCAGTGCAGTGTACTAGGTCAGACGAACGCCACCAATTTTCCCGCGCCGCGATCGCCAGCAGCGGAGCTGTTGGTTTTCTTTAAAAGACAGTTAAATGTCAGTTATCACATTTCTAAAGTTAATATCTAGATTATTGAGAAAACTTCAGTTAAAAGTCATTAAAAAAAAATTGACCTCTAGATTTAAAAAAAAAATCTGGGTACGGTTTTACGTAAAATGCGGGTTTTTCACAGTAATTTTCAGTTAAAACTGTGACTGAGAAATATTTGGAACCTTGATATTTTTTCAAATGTTTAAAGTTGGTATCCCAATTGGGGTGACTAGAATTGACCCCTCTCAATAATTACCTGAAAGTCTTTAATGTACACTTTTCTTCTGAAATGGGTGCTTAATTCTGGTTACCAAGAGTCTTAAAGGCTTTAATGTAAAGTGTGTAATAAAATCTAGATCAGTAGTATAGTATGTATCGGAACGGGACTATAGTTAAGTACTGTTTATTACTCAATCGACATGCAGCCAATCAGAGGCCTCCATTTGGTCACGTGACCCGTTGCCATGGTAACGTGACCTACTTAGGGCTCTCAGCCAATCAGAAGCCAGCATTCTGGGTGACCTACTGACCTACTTAGAAGCTCTCAGCCAATCAGAGGCCGGCATTCTGGTAACCATGGTAACGTGACCTACTTACGTCACGTGACCTACTTAGGCTCAGCCAATCAGAAGCCGGCATTCTGGTAACTAGGGTAACGTGACCTACTTAGGGTTTGTTTGTAAACAACACCACGTGGCTTTCTTGTTTGTAAACAACACCACGTGACACGTGACTGTTTGTAAACAAACAAACAAAAAAAAGTTATGTAACTTATATATAGAAATAAAAACACAACAAGATAATTTCTTTTCTTTTCATTTTATTCTTTATTTTTTCATTTTCAATCAGAAAAAACACACAAGTTTATGCTTTTTTAGCTTGCTTCTTCGATTTGCAGCAACTCAACAGGCCGCAAAGTCTCACGCCGCCGTCACTCGCACCACCACACCCCGGACGACTTTTCTCCAATAGACATTGCACGACTTTGGATAAATCCAACACCATTTCGGCAAGGCAGAGAATCTTTGCCTCCATGAAACGGCCGCCATCGCAACAACCCGTCACAACAGCATCATCGATAGCTTCTGACTCACGACCCGGTCGCTCAGCTTTGGGATTTTGCTCATGCGCATGACGCACTTCTTGGGGTTTCTTGTTCGACATGCTTCAATTAGGAAATGAACGCAATGAGGTCCACAGGTGTCAGCAGAAGTGTCTTGTAGTTGAATGCGGTTTCTTTGCCACTTGAACGGAGCAGAGCGTTCCACGAAAGACAAGAACTCCGCACTCAGCGGCGGTAAGCCGAAGGAATCAAAGTAGTACACTTCACCCGTGCTCGACACGTAAAACGCCACCCAATGCTGACCTGGTAAATGTTGCGGATCTGTGTTGCTCACGAAACAAGTGTCTTTGATAGGGTGCTTCGGAATAGTGTCACAAGAGAAAACGCCCAGGAAACGATGTTTTGTGTGAACGTTTTCCTTCAACACTCTGCTTATTTCAAGCGTGTTCATACGATACGCCAAGTACCGCCGTCTTGTCTTCAGTTCATGTGGTAGTCGGTGACGGGGTGTCGATCTCGGGTCAGCTCGACGACGTTGTCGTACACCAAGTAGAGTAGCACCGTTGTTGTCGCTTGTAGCGCCGAGCGGAAACTGACTTCCACCCTCAGCTGACCCGCTCTTATAAGGTTCACGCGACACCCGTCGTGCGATCTGTCTGGGGTTAAGTCGAGGGGGAACACCGTGTAACCGTTCAGGAATTGTTCGTATGAAATACCGCAGGAGCGCGCGCCCTCGTACATCCCCGTTTCCGTGTGTAGCGCCAAGTACTCTCTCACGGCCGCTTTGGTCTTAAAGTCGGGCATGTAGGCGTCGTTCGGCACTTTCTGATCGTTCACTATCACTTGAAGCGAGCTGATGTCGTAATGCTTCATCTCGAACGGGTTCTTGGTGTAGCTACCGTTGAAGGCGTCGTGGTCAAGGAAGCAAATCATCATCGACTTGGGAAGCTGGCCTGTGTTGGAGTGCGTGTAGCTGTGATCTCTGTTACCTTGAGGGATGGCGTAGGTCGTCACCTCCACTCTGTTCACCGGGTAGTCGAAGGGCCCGTGTTCTATCACCGCTCTCTCGTGCGTTTCCGCTACAGCGTCCGCCACCAGCACGCGTCGCACGTAGAGCTTTGCTTTGTAGATCTTCAAGCTGTAGCCTCCGTCAGCGGCGCACATCAGATAGAAAGAGGGCGCCGCTTGTTTCAGAGTGAGATTGATTTCTGTCTCTCCAACGATGAGCTTCGGTTGATGAGCCAGGTCAAAGTGCAGTCGCGCCATCAGCGAAAAGCGCTTGTTGGAGATTAGCTTCTTGCGCGCTTTGTACCCCGCATTCGCGTCAGTCAACGTGTCAAACTGACCGGGCGTATCTTCATGCCACCCCTGGGCGCTCATGACGCCGTCCTTCACGTCTTTGTTGTAGTTGAGTAACCCTTCCAAGTAAGCTCGGTAAGGGTAGGTCTCGGTGTTGCCAGACACTTTGAAACCGCCGATGGAGACTTGGACGTCTTTGAAGAGCGAGTGAGCCAAGTTGTTCACCGGAGCTACCGCGTCGGTGTCCTCGATCGCCGCTCTGTCCTTTAGCACTTGACATTCCAGATGAAGGTAATTCTCGTTCAGGTCTGTGTACTCTTGCGACTTGTTGATGGTGAAATTTATGTTACCTCCATCCTCTAAAGAGTTTTTTGTTTCTATCCCCAGGAAAGACGACTTTAAGATAGTAGTCTGAGTCGGCGCTACGGTGTGCAGGTCGAGCTCAGAGAGCGCGCACTCGTTACTGCTCTCGTGTACGTAAGCCATTGTGTTCTCTCTTCATGCGGCCGACAGACTGACGCCGGCCGCCTCCAGTCTTTTTATTTATACCTGAACGCCTAGGCGCTTACCGGTCGAATACATCCCCTCTACGTCTCTTGCAAGAGCCACCGCCCGTCTGAGGAGAATGCCGGCGACGTTTCGACCCTTTCTTAGACGCGACAGGCGTCTTTCCTCCCGAGAACGCCGTACTCGCCAGTCTCTTCAGAGCGCCTGCGCCTCGGTCTTTCACGCTGCTCTTTAAAGTCCGACCCGCCAGCACATCTTTAGCTACGCCCACACCGGCGCGGAGCAGCGTTTTTCCCACCGACTTCAATAGCGGGGTAGCCGAGCGCATCAGACCTAACAGAGCGCCGCCTAAACCGTGCCCGCTCTGGAAAGAGCGCCCGCTGTACACGTTGACGCCGTTGCCCAGCTGCGCGTTGTAGTAATCGCTGTACCCTCTGCCGACGGTGCGCCTGGGTGGAAAGTACGGAACGCGTTGACGCATCATTTTTCTCTCTTTCAGCGCTCAATAGGTCTCAGATGAAGTGTCACGGTCACCTCGCCTCTACCGAATGGGATGGAATGACCGGATCGGTCTCTTAAATAGATGCCGACCTCGGTAAACCTCTTGGATTTCAAGGGGAAATAATCCAAATGGGGAAAACTGATAGCTTGCACGCCACCTCGACGCTTTCCGCCTCTGTCCACCGCCACGCAGCGCAACAGCGGCACTTGCATGTCGCCCACACGTCTCTCCTGGATCATGTCGGTGTATATGTACACAGAGTGCACGTCCCCGTAAACATCCATCGAGTAGGCGCCGGTAGTCGGCGACGCGAAACACGTCTTCTCTCCGAAGCCTAGAACGCATGCGAGATGCTGACTCAGCAGGACAGCACAGTGTCTCGGCGGTTTGATGGTGACGCGTTTCGTCTTGGCGTCGTACGATAAGATCCGCATCGGTTTGAGCAAGAAGCTGTCGCCCTCTAGTCTGTCATCTCGCAACGTCTCACTCAAGCGCTCGATTAGGGTGTGGTTGCTTCCGGTGAAAATAGGAGGTATCTCGAATATGTTTGGCATGAAACTGCGCACTCCCATGTCCTTCTCCATCTTTTCGATCATCTGTCTTGCTTGATGGCTGATCGTCTTCTTCTTCACCGCCGGGGACAAGAACTGCTTGTATACGGCATTCGTCTGTCTCAAGTCGACCTCTCTCTTGAACCTTTTTGTTTCCGGTTTCAATTGCTGCTCTTCCGACGTGTCTGATATCTCTTCCACCGTTACATAGCTCGCTTCCTTCCAGTTCAGCGGGAATTTTGAGCTGAACGTTAGCTTGCTCAGACCGTTCGCGTTTTTCATTCTCTTCCAGTCTACCTGTGGTTTTTTTCCTTCGGAGAATTTAGTTTCTTTTAAAACCTGGATCGCCTCCTCTAGCGAACCTTTGGTGCGCAGAGGAACAACGATGATCAAGTCGTCGTCGTGCACGTTAGTCCATTCTGTAGGGAGGATGATCTCAGTCAGAGCCGCTTCGTACGCTTCGGGCAGAAGGAGCGGCGAGTCGAAGTGAGTTCGGAAAGACGTCAAGCTGTTGTCAGGATAATACTCCATAGAGCTGTTGCTAGGTAGAGTGATGTTCATTTTTTTTTTTTTTTTTTTTTTTCTACGTTATTTTTTTGACGGGGATCCACTCGTTGAACTTGTCGTCGTAACCTAACCAACGTACGAAAGCTAACTCTTTACCGTCGACGGTCTTGCGGCGCAACACCTCGTCTATCAGGTAGTTGTTGTCGTAACGACTCTTGTACACCTTCTGAACCTCTTCCGGGTAGAAGACGCCTTTTATCTCCTCGCCCTTGTCGTCTTTCAGCTCGAACCCTCTGCTTCCCAACGTCTTAGCAACGTCGACCACTTCCTCGCGCCAGTTTCCCTCGTACCCTTTGTCGAAGGCGCCTTTAGTTCTCAACATCCTCACTCTGTCACCCGGAGCGATGACGTCGACGGCGGACGTCTTTGTTTTTTTCTTCTTTTTCCATATTTCGTCGATTTGTTTGTTAGTTGGGAGATCTTGTCGGTAGAAAACTGTTTCGCTGTTTTCCGAGCTGACTTGAGCCGGCGCCATTTTCAACGTCTTGTGGTGAGTGCGATTGTAAGAAGACACTACATGGTGCAGTACGTCTACGTAGCGATACGTGCGCTTGTGTGTGAAATAACGCCACAGCTTCTCCTTCAGACTGCGGTTCAAGCGCTCCACTAGACTAGCTTTGATGTCGTCGTTCTCGCCAGTGAAGAACTCTATGCCCTCGCTCTTCAAGTGATCTTGAAAGATCTTGTTCAAAAACTCTTTCCCCTTGTCTGTCTGAACAGTGCGCGGTCGTCTCTCGCCAGTGCCTGTCATCTCTCGGAAGGCCTCGGTGACATCAGCGCCGCTCTTGGATTTAATGGGAACGGCCCACGCGTACCTAGAGAAAACGTCGATCGCCGTCACCACGTACCGGAAGCGGTCGTTGTGAGACGCCAAAGCTTGCATGTCCATCAGATCTATCTGCCACTGCTGATCGATTGCGCCGGTTATAGTCTTGTTCCTTGCGAATTTTCTCCGAATGGGTTTATGTTTAGTGTAGGCGTCCAGCGACACTAAAGCATCTCGGATGACGGCCGGGTTCAGGTGGCGAAAATGATGTTTCTGGAGTTTAGTCACGCTAGTGAAACTGGAGGGCGCTTTGACGTCGGTATATCTAGCTACTACGCGCTTCTTTTCTTTTTCCTTCTTGGTCAGTCTCTTCACTGGTTTGCCCATGGTGGGCTTGTTGAGGGCGTGAACGACGAGCTCGCCGCTAGGCGGTTGCGCCCTTTCCTTTTCTTACGCGGCACGCTCCTATAGGAAGTCGGAGTTTGGAAAAGTTCACGGTCGTCCTCCTCGTCTTCAGAGGATTGATCGTCCACCACCTGGAGAGAAGAGTCTGCTGCTGCTACTGCTGCTGCTGCTGCTGCTGCTTCTCCTTCTTCCGAGTCGAAGCTCGGTCGTTTCCGACCTCTGTCAGCAAGCCGTGTGTCCAAACTTTGGCCAGGTCCGCTCGCTTTATACAGATGGTTTTCGATCAAGGAGTCTGTGGGAACTGCTTCGCGCAGCGCTTTCGTGAACGGCGAGTAGCCCGCCGGTCTGGGCGCCGTCTTCCTGAACCTGGCGGCGTCGTTCAGTAAGTCCACTATGTTGATGCGACGCTCAGGTGGTATTCTCCGACCCGACATCTCGCGCACCGCACCGTCCTCGTTCCACTTGATCACACCGGATTTCTCCAATTGTTTGTACAGCGCCACGGTCCGAGTGCGATTCCTCTTGGGAACTTGGTTCACCAACCGCTCGAGTAGGGACGCGCTGGCCTCTTCAGCAGACTGACGGAGGTGAGCCGGGGGCGAAGAAGAGTAGGACGAAGAGATGTTGCTGTTGTGGGGATTCGCGAGAAAAAATTGCAATCTATTCAACAACCTTCGGTATTTCAACATTTTCTCGCGCGATTCCAAAGTGGGGTCGTTCAACACTAAATCCAAGTCCCTGTAGATAAACTGTAGCACCTGGTGCAAGGCCGCGTCGGGATGAAGGGACTGTTCTGCCTGCTTGTGGTAATAGGCCATGTCGGCAGGTAGGCGGGCGGCGGTGGCAGGAGCGGAACTCTCGTTCTTTTCAGTGCGCTCATCAGGAAGAGGAGGAAGGTTTGGAGCAGTAGAAGTACTAGCAGCAGCGACTGCAGTAGTAGCAGCGCTAGTAGTAGCAGCAGCAGCGGGCACATGATGAAGTAGACCTGCTCGTGATGATTTGTAGAGCGTCTCAGGATCCACGAGCGCTAAACGTTTGTAGTGTTGTTGCTGCTCTGAGTCCGTCATGGGGACGACGGTGGCAATGACGCTGGTGGTGGCGGTAGTGGTGGTGGTGGTGGTGGTGGTGGTGCTGTCGGCGAGTAGGTGTCGAATGAGGTGTCTCATATACGGAGAATGCTCTTTATAAGCGGTAAGGCCATCCCTATGAGAGCCGGAATGAGGAAACCTCCCTCTTGTACCAAGACGCGTCTCTTTTTTTTGATGGGCGTAGATTTTTTGCCGACCTCCCTCAACACGTCAGCCGATTCTCGAAGCTTGTCCAGTTGTTTGTCGCTGAGCGGGATGTTCCCTACCAGTAAATTGTGACAGATCTCACTTAACGCTGCGATCAGATCGTCGCTTCCAGAGTCTATTAGATGCGAGCAGTCCTTTGGCGAGCACTTAGCTAAGTGCTTGAGAGTACCAAAGTGTCTTTCGAGTAGATGAGAAGACATTTTTTTTTTGCTACTGCTTTCTCTTGTTCTTTTTTTTGTCTAGCGGTACGAACACTAGCTGAGAGTGTATGGACGTCAAAGAGGAGCGTATTCTCAGATCGTCAGGTGTTGACTGCTTGAAGTCCAGAAGGAGGTATGAGTGAGGTCGCTTGAGTTCATGGGTAAATATACTAGAGAGGGCCGCCGCGTTGGACGGAAACACCTGGCGAGACAGACTAGCTATTTGCCCCATGTCGCGCGGGTTCTTGAAAACGATCATGTAGTGAGCGTTCAGACTCATAGTTCGAAAGTCGGGTGATTTCTGGAATAGGTTCTGAGTGATGTATATGACGCTCACGTTCCAGTGATGCGAGTATTTAGTAAAGATGTCGGCTACCACTTGCTGATTGGAACTGCTCATCAGATCGTCCAATATCAGTAGAGTGTGGGGTCGTAAAGCGTCTTCTGCTACTTCCACGTCTCCCGCTATAGACTCTTTGCTAGGAAGACCTTCTCTGAATTCCACACCGTACTGATTTTGCATTTTTTCAAACAGAGGTTGCCACTCGCCGTAATGGTAAAAAGTCTTTTCCACCGGCGGCGTGACCAAATTGTTCACGTCGCTCAGAAATTGATCCACCAAGCGCGATTTTCCACAACCCGACGGACCGCTAATGATACAACTAAAGGGTCCTTGTAGTCGAGCGTCGAAATGAATTTCTGTGAAGAGTTTGCTTTTACTACTGGACATTTTTTTTTGTTTTTTTTTCAGGACGCGTCAGAGAGCGGTTGTGTGTCTGACTGTCTGCTGTGTTTCTCACTCGAACGGTCGGTAGTGAATGGTTGTGGAGAAAAGTCAGCCGACCTTTTTATTGATACCGGCCGGTGTCACAGTAGCGGCGGCAGAAGTGACTTTTTTTTGCGATAAAATTCTATTTTCACTCAATAGTCATAAATGTTTGTATCAGACTCCAGAGGAGTCTGATACAAATATTTATTTTTTTTTAAAAAAAGAAGAAGAGGAGGAGGAGGAAGAGGAGGAGGAGGAGGAGGAGGAGGAGGAGGAGGAGGAGATTAATTTTTTTTTTTTTTTTTTTTTTTTTGATCATTTAGGCAAAGCTCGTCGCTTTGCCGTTTTTTTTTCTATTTCTGTGTTGTGACACGATCGTCTCGAAAAAGCAATAAGGCGTGTGAGCGCGGCGGTGACAAATACATATTGGAGCGTATGGTTTAAAATAGTGCGTCCCTATCTTCTTCAATTCGGCTGCGTTGCAATATGCGGGATAACAAGTGACGACGTCGAAACGTTTAGAGACCGTGTTCACGTCGGCCACAACGCGCGCCCACCGAGTGGGAGCTGCAGTCGCTCCCAAGAAACCGATCGGCTTGTCGAATCGTTTCATAGCACTTATTCTCACTTTATAAGAGGAGGCAGGGTGAGGAGAGTAGCGGCGCTCTTTCTTTTCATGAAACGCCCAACGAGTGGGGGCGCTGAGAGCAGCTGTTATGCAATAGTAGAGTAAATGCTGTTCTGAGAAGACGGCTCTCGGCCATGTCGCTACGTTTTCCTTTTCCGCTCTTGTATAACGACGATGGCGCTCAGCTTTGCATTTCTCGAGAATTCGGTACGCCTCAAGAGAAGCGTGAACCTCAACTACGTGACGCTCTCTCCTTTGAGATAAAAAAATAGCCGGGCAGTTGAGGAGAGCGCTTTGTTCGCGCGACCGTCTTTTAGAAACTCGCGCCCTCTGCAGCGCCATATTTCTTTCCTCCGAAACAAAAAAGACTGAGTGAAAATAAAAATTTAAGAAAACAAAAAGCTCAAAGAAAAAAAATAAGCAATAAGCAGACTCAGCTCGAAATTCCCTGCTGGCGTGATGGCGGTGACTGCAGGCGGTGGCGGCGGTCGGCTGGCCGGCGGTGGCGGTGTCGGCGGCGATGGTAGAAGGGTGTGTGGAAAGAGAGACGCATCTCAGTCTTTTATAGGAGCGGCGAGTCTGACATTTTCAGCTGTCGCATGCTGACCTGCTGCTAGCATAAGAGAAACAAAAGCCCTAATCACACTTTTCAGCTGGATCCTTCCACCCCGCCAGACATGGATCCCAGATGGGAAGGCGGTTTAAAATTAAATCCGTGTACCGACTGTCATACAATAGGGTAATTAGTTGAACGCGTGTTACCTGTATAAAGGATTAACGGGTCATGGGCTCAGCGTGTGTATAGAAAAACAACTACAGGTAGCGTGAACAAAGCGACCCCCTCCCTTTCTGTCACTCTGTCTGTGACTAGAGGGTGCGCGTGTGGTAAGCGGCTTATATCTAAAGAAAAAAACAAATCACCCTCGCCTGTCATCAGCAGACAGCCGGCTGGCGGCTGGAAAATGCGATTAGAGGGATGATGAGCCACGTAGTAAGCGACTTAAGGCTGATCTAAAGACCTGCCGTGAAGGGGCAGCTGGCCGGTGGCTTGAAAAAAGGCGGGGCGTAAGGGTATATAAGGGGAGTGAAACCACATTCAGCATCGTCATCATCGTTCACGCTACTACTACTACTACTACTACTACTACTACTACTACTACCACCACCAGCACCGCGCCTCAATTTGCAGATCCTCGTGATGGAAAGTTGCTACCGTGACATGAAGCGGAATGACGAAGCGGCGCGCGAATGTGAAGCTGATGCTGTAGCCTCTGCTACTGCTGCTGCTAGTGCTGCTCAGCGTGCTACTGCTGCATTTACTGCGGCTGTTAGTGACGCGGGTCGTGATGACGTTGTTGTTGTTGCCGCTGCGGCTGTGACTGCTGCTGTTGCTGCCGCCGATGCAGCTACTCATGCCACCGATGCCGACGCTGCTGCTGCTGATGCTGTTGCGGCTGCCGATGACGCCGCTGATAACGCTACTAGTGCCCGCTCTGCCGCCCTTGCTACTGTCGCTGCTGCTGTTGTTGCTAATGCTCACGCTACTGCTGCTGCCGCTGCTGCTACTGCTGCTACCGCTGCTGCCGAGGCTGCTGCCGATGCTGCCGATGCTGCTGCCGATGCTGCCGATGCTGCTGCCGATGCTGATGTTAGCAGTCGCGTCGACAAAGAATCGTCATTTGTCACTCTTAAAGCCGCTCCAGTGGAACGCGCGACGGGTAGTAGGGCTACCAACGCGACGGCCAGATGGTGCAAATGGTGTCGTCGCTTCTGCTCGTGCGCTTGCTTTTCTTCCGGTCCTACCTGCTGCTGCTACGGTATGATAGTGTTATAGTGTTTGAATGAGAACGCGCGTAGTTACACATAGACGCTGTTACAGATGTGCTTTTTTATTCGAAAATATAATTTTAACATAAGATGGAACTTGTTGTGTTTTTTTCTATATATACGTTGTTTGTTTACAAACAGGCACGTGTCACGTGGTGTTGTTTACAAACAAGAGAGCCACGTGGTGTTGTTTACAAACAAACCCTAAGTAGGTCACGTTACCCTAGTTACCAGAATGCCGGCTTCTGATTGGCTGAGCCTAAGTAGGTCACGTGACGTAAGTAGGTCACGTTACCATAGTTACCAGAATGCCAGCCTCTCATTGGCTGAGAGCTTCTAAGTAGGTCAGTAGGTCACCCAGAATGCTGGCTTCTGATTGGCTGAGAGCCCTAAGTAGGTCACGTTACCATGGCAACGGGTCACGTGACCAAATGGAGGCCTCTGATTGGCTGCATGTCGATTGAGTAATAAACAGTACTTAACTATAGTCCCGTTCCGATACATACTATACTACTTAGATCTACAGCTTTCATGGAGAAAACTCAAGCATTGGCAAACCATCTGAGATATGCTGCCACCTGTAGAGATGTCAAGGTACTAATGTGTTCATGAATGGAGTTGAGTTACTGGGTCTGCAATGGGAATATTTTGTAAACACTATACACAGCTGCCACCTTGTGGTTTAGAAGAGAGGCATCCTAATTGCTTTATTTTTGACTGCTCAGTGAAAATTCGTTTTTGCTACTGTGTGGGGATTTTTGTATGGAAATAGTTCTCATAGAGCTTTAATACTTTCACATATGTCTTACAACATTAGCATGCTTATCCCCATGCTGGAAGTGGAAATTTGTCACCGCAATAGTTGGGATACCAACTTTAATATACTGGTAACCGAATCCAGTGTATCTGTGAATATCGGTAGGGGAGACCAGGGCAAAACGGACCCCTTAAGGAAAGATGGCATATAGCTCAGAGGTAGACCCCTGAATTGAAACATTTATTTTTTCATAATAAAGCATAGAAGTATACCATCCATGAAAATAATTAATATTGTGCTAGTACCATTAATAGTATAGTGGGATAGCATAACATATTCTGACCTACGAAGGTCATGGGCTAAAAGTCCCGGGCCAAAAGGGTTTTTGGGGCGGGGCAAAAGGGACCCTGGAAATTTCTCAATTTTGAATTATCATCTTTTTTTCATAATTTTCTTGCTCCCATCTTTTAGCTATGTTATTACTCAGTTCTTTAGGTATTTCTTTGTTGTCATGCATGACCATTATCTTACATTTTTCAATTTTAATCGATTTTTATGACCGCTGAATATCATGCATTTCAAAAACATTTACCCCGAATTCAGGAAAAATTCCCCAAAACCCCAAAAATGATATGGACTAACAAGTTAGTACGACTATTGATCGAAAAGGATAATTTCGTGCCCATATGACTTTATCATACATTGTCTTTCATTTCAGAAACCAACCCATCCCGTCTACAATATAGGACTAGAACCTGTTCTCAGTGCTATGCAGTATTTTAAACCCAAGGGTTTACCAGACGCCGCCAGTCCAACAACCAACGCAGCCACTCCTTGAACAAACAGAGGAATCTCTAGTACAAATGTATAGCTTTTGTGTATATGTATTATTCTATATATCTCTTTCCTTTCTATGGAGCTCTTCTCTTGACCACTATGCTGATAGGTAAATTGTAATGAACGCCAGCCCGGTGGTTGTGTGGATGCCATATTGTGGATATAATCAGAGATGCCACTTTTCATACTTTTATGCTGGAATTTCTGTTTTGAATTAAGCTAATTTTCTGCAGAAAATTAGCCAAATTCTTTGGATTTTCTACTTTTTGTTGGCAAGTGAGTGGCATCTCTGTATACCTGGCCTTATCGTCTGGGAGTCTTATAATGGGAGTGCATAACGTCTGTATAGTATAGTGTACTGCTATAGTACATGTAACATGTAAAGGTTGTGAACACTGTATGAACAAAGAATTTGAACATTTAGTTATTATAAAGAGGTGCATGTATGAATGTTTTCGTACCGTACAGCATGCCTTGTAGGTAAGAAAGGGGTCTTTTTTTAAACAACTGGGGTGGGGTGGGTCCAAACTCATTGCCCCACCCCAAGCAGGATTCCAGCTTTTCAGAGTCAACGTCTACACCCCCATCGAGGGGCGCACTCTTCTCCCCCTCCCCCAATTTAAAAAAAAAGTACCTCTCCCTAAATGCATTTTATCCAGACCAGGTCCAAGCAAGCAATTGTTACATCATACCCAACTCCTACTTTTTCATTTTGAATTATGCTAGTTTCCTTTAAAAAGTATATCAAAAACGAAAAGTTAACCAAGAACTGTCAACGCGGGTATATATATATATGCTAGTCGCTCAACCGATCTGGAATTATCATTATGTAAAAAGGACTACGCGCATCATAAATTGTTGTATGATGCAAGACTGACTTCGCCAATCACTAATGTATGTATTAGGAACGTAGCTATTTAACGCATGTTGTGCCGGATATGCATTCTTTATAGGGAAAGGACCCCTGTTTAATATGAAGGGTCATACTACTGTCATAGGTGTAGCGATGGTGGCACTGCCAGTGACCAGTGTGAATGATCCAGCCTTCTATAGCATGTGATATCCACCTGAAAGTACTGTACTAAATGAGGGATGTAATTCCTTGACTACATGTAGAATAGCTCTTCAACTTACTATACTGTATTGTAGGGGTTTCAATCACCGTATGGTCACCGTGCTGGAATAGGGTATGGAACACTGTGTGTATGTATGTAAGTGTGTAAGCAAACCATTCTCTGATATCCTTATATAGTCACTGAGAATAAAGATATGCTGCATTTAATGAGGTGTTTTGGTCTAATTTAATCTGCATCTACATAAAGATGTCCCGAATACTGTCAAAGTAGATCGTGTATGGGTTGGAAGAGAATGGGGAGAATAAGATCGTGCACGATTTTATTCCAAAATTACCATCTATTGGGCAATAAAATCAAACTTGAATAAAACAATTGGGAATAAGGGGAAATGGAATATATAGGAAAGGAAGTATGTTATATGTGAACATTCTCAATCATTTTTTTAGGAAATCTATTTTTGAGTCTCAATCATTAAGCCTTATTCATAGGAGATACATAGTAGGGTTTCACTGCCGCGTAGAAATAACACCATTTTAAAGGCCCAATTCTTTCTGCTCCTCCAATGGTCCTCATAACCAAATATGTAAGTCAACTGTTTACAAAAAAATAAATGTGACTGATAAATTTGAAATAATTTTATCCTAACCGAATTGGCATATATATCTTCCTCGGCTTCAACATAAATAATTTGGTTAGCAGTACTCTGTAGCTACTGCGCTACAAGTAACAGATTGTTAAAGATGCCAGTGTGTTGCTTTATTGATTGAATTGTTGAATCTAATGATCATTGATGAGATGGCAGAGGCGTATATTATTGGTAGACTGGCAAGTAGCAATACATAACCATGAAAACGGGCATATAGATTGGATCCCAAAAGATAAAATTCCGAAGGACAAAGGAAGAGACGGGCATTGGATTCTTTAGTAATTTTCCAGAATTCTGAAGGCTAAAAGGGTCACCTCGTGATTTGTACAGATCCACTGGGACCACATTACATACAATGCATCATATATACCTCCCAGGGAATGGATCTTGGTCCAAGTTAGAATTTTTATCGGAACTCAGTCCCATGCTTGAAGAAGAGGGGTGGGCAGAAAGCATAGCAAGGCCTGGCTCGTCCTGCCGCCCAAACCTGGTCCTTTCTGACGCTCCAATATGGTCTTTTCCTACAAAAAAGTCGGCCCTTCTGATACCCAAATCTGCCTAATCCTTTTGAGGGTCCCCCAATCTACTATACTAGACACATTCCATATCTCTGACTGCCAAAGTAGTTCTCTGTTTATTCTACCCAGTCATCCCCTAACCCATATCTCTCTTATTCTCTTTCTATTAAATTTTCATTGTTTCTCTCCCTTTGTATATCTCCTTGGCCTTTATCTTCGCCATTTTGATTGTAAAATACCTGTAAAGGGCAATCTGCCCAGTGTGTCCGGCAATGTTAATCCGTGTAATACCTTTATCCCACGACCCCTCTATACTGCGTACACACACTATACATGTACACCCTCAGAAACGTGAGAGTCATTGTCGCTAAAACTACCCTCACCTGAGAGTCAGGTGAGGGTAGTTTTAGCGACAATGACTCACTTTTCTGTGTGCGTAGCCATAAAAGAGCAGCGGACCAACTACAAGAGAAACATCCCTGTAGTACCACCACATATTGCTCTGCCTCCTTTCTCATGTAAAGTAATATTTTGAAGTTTCCACATTGAATTAGATTGATCTCATATAGAAAACCGACCTAAACATGAGATTTCCTATATTTTGTTGATCAGGCACATCTTTATACATGTATAGTGTCTCTGACTATGTGTGCCCAACCATTAACCGCACACAATACTTATGTCACTTCCTATGTGTCTACAGACCAAAGTACCTTATTTTAATTCTACATTAATCCAATAGTGCATACTCCAGTACAGTTACAGGTACTTAGAGGTCTTGGCCGGGTGTTCCCTAGAATGACATGGGTTTGGTTGGACAGGAGCAGGCCTGGGGCTGAGTGGGTGAACTGAACAAATACAGCGGTCCGTCTAGGCACAGGCCTGGTATGGATCTAGGGCCGGCTGTAATGAATAGGACTTATTAAAGGCGCACCGCCATTAGGCAGAAAGGAGAAGATTTGTTTCAGGTTACTTGGAACTTTTTTTAAACCATTTTTTTTTTTACATGAAAGTACTAGCCAGGCCCTCTATATACCTTTAAAAGTGACCCCAAAAGTGTAAAGATCTGGAGATTTCTTCAGAATGGCATAAATCTACATATACCATGCTGCCTTTCTATTTCACATAAATTTCTGAATTTGAAAAAAGGAGCCAGCCCTGTATAAACCCTAAAATATACAGACCCAAAAAATGTAAAATGAAAAAGGTCGGGTGACCTGAAACAAACCTCTCTTTCTTTTTATTTTGCCGTCCTCCAGGTACACCTACCGTATTCAATCTGCTGTAATTGGCGGCTCTTTTCTCCCTCCACCTCATGTATAGTGTTGGTAAGTACCAATTGTTTATTGTTAAACATGAAGTATTATTGGCCGTGTATATGATTGATCATGTTGATATAAATGTACCCTATTCTTACATATTTCCTCTAGTATGAGCCATTTGAGGCAGATATGGATTACAACAATTGCATATTCTGTAAACCAAACCCAAATGAACATACATTTTTATAATTCGATCATTCACATAGACCAATACTTTTTCATTGTGCTTAATTTTACCATCTTGATTGATTGATGATATTCTCTAGATACTCTTTTTTTTTCATTTAACCATAGTAGCTTATTTTGCACAGTCCCATGGTGCTGTTTCTCCACATAATACGGATGTCCGAATTATGTGGAGAAAATATTCATATTATCTTGAGATAAGAAAAAACACGTTCTTTCACCAAAAATGGTACTGTTACATACAAATGCAGACCTACGCATTACACGAAATTTGACTAACAGAAAAGGTCTAGGCCAAATCTGTATTATACGGACCTCCGTATTGTGTGGAGAAACAGCACTCAGTTTGAGGATTTTTTACTCATATTTTTCCTTGTTTTAAACAATAGTATTGTCCTATTAATGCAGTGGGTATGCATGTAATTATAGAGTGGGAGGTGTCAGTATAGGGCACCTGGCCGTCGACAGCAGCACCGCTTGTGGTAAGTTGAGAACCTTCAGTACAGGCCCTTGGCCAGCAGGTGGCGCAGCTAACCGGGGTTTATGACATCACAGGACAGTACCGAGTCTATAGATGTCCATCTAGTGGTACCTGCTTGAACTTCCAACCCCCGAATATGGCTGCGCCCATGGTCTAACCCCAAGGAGCCCTATAGAGTGAATACGGTAGTGTGCATGTTGCCATGTGCAGCGTGTTTGATCTGGCCGCGTTACCCACAGGCTGTGTCCGGATACTCAGACCTCCTCAGCCTTACAACTAAACTCTAATTACACTGCGTGTTTCCTGCACTGTATACACACATCTCCTACAGCAAACCCACCCTTCTTACTGGTACTTTTATGATAAAAACATGGACTTACACGGCTTTGAGGCTATTGGTTTAACGTGACCAACACCTACTGCTCACCAGTATTTTCATAAGGAGACACTGTGGAGATTTCTCTCTGGGAATTGAAAGGTTTCACATGGATATTTTACCTATGATGTATCGTGAAATGAGTCACAATGGAGTCAACTTGTGAAACCTTTGATAATATGGAGGTGGGTCAATTTGAAATCCGTTTATATTGTTAAGGACTATCATAGACGCTTGGATTTATGTGCTAGCAATTCAGCTAGATCCCATAATGGGAGGATTATATTGATTAACAATATTGAGTCATATGCATTTGGCCATTAATCGGTGAATAGGTGAAGGCATTCATTGAACGATACCTAATGACAGTTGTAAGATTTTAAAAAAAATTAAAATTAAAAATTAAAACACCTCTCTATGCAAACTGTAATCTATTCCTAATACTTTCTGTGAGGGTCTGAATGAGTTTGAGTTTAGATTTTTATTTGGCAAATACGTTCACATACAATGGGCTCTTTTTCAGTTAGAGCCAAGATCGTACTAAGCATTCAATCAATCACAATCTTAATTGTCCCTTTTTATGAGTTATATTGCAAGAGGCTCTATATAGTATCAATACCATATATTTGATTAGCAGTGTATGGTCACTATACTCTCTGTGGGGCGCCAGAGGTCAGAGGAGGCCAATTATATCGTCACAATGTACGAGGCTCCAGGGTTGATGTGTCCTAATTCCTTTGGACATGCATTGTATAACATTGTGTTCATGTTGATAGATTAAATGGGTATGAGATATAGGTATATGATTGTGCATGTCGTTCAGAAAGTATTTCTTGTGGTTAAAATAGTTCATTTTTAGTAATGGTTAATGAATAGGAGTAACATGTTGATAAACCCTTGTCCTACATGATTGAATAGTTAACTTGAAAGTACAAAGTAGCTTATTTGATAGACATCTAATAAGCTCCAGGTCCGTATAATCTGCTATTCTATAGTTAATTACATAAAGGGATTCCCCATGGCCCACCAGGCACTATAGAGGGGACTAATATATGGGATCATATAACACCTACATAATGCTGTACACCCGTCTAATGATTGGGGATTTCCTATTGAGTCCACTCCACATATAGGGTAGATTTACCTAGAGTCGGACACATACCCTGAGACGGACACTTGATTTTGTGATTATTCAAGCATTTTAAGCTCTTTATTTGTGAACAATGGTTAAGTTCAAGTGTTATTCTTTCCATAAAACTAACACTAGGAGTTGTATTGTACATAAATAACCTCAAATGTCACTGTCCGTCTTATGTGTATGTGTCCGACTCATGGTGAATCTAGCCTACTCCACAATGGGTATAGCATATAGTTTACTCAACGGTACCTCCCGGTGGTCCTGAGGGTTTAGCTAGGTAGGGTTTCAATTAATAATGCATGCCATATAGGTAGGTTACATATGGCTATACTAGACATAGGAGGGTTTCCTGGTAAATCCTCCTTGTTTCAAGAGAACTTGAGTCAAGAGAGTCAGAGAGTATTTGACTCTCCTGTGCAAGTGAGTCAAAACACTTATTTGACTCTTTTTGGAAAGGTGAAAGACTGCATTAATATGTGTTTTACAATAATATACATTATAGTTAGGGTATTTCTTAGTCTTTGCGAATAACTTGCTGAACAGTGGTAATGTCCACCTAAAATGCCACCAGTCCAGCAGATTCACAAATGTAGCAGGACCGAATGTCCAGTCACATGTTAAGCTTTTCTGAACAAGAAGAATTCTGTTGGGCTTCTAAATCTGGAATATGTTTGTCAATATACTGTATAAAACTATGTATCTATCCTGATTATGCCATAAATGATTACAAATAAAATGTATCTTTAATGGACAAAAATATGTTATACTTAAAATACATAAATTGTCAGGTATGTGGCTACCAGGTCCTTCAAAAATGTCCTGTGGGATAAAACGTGTTTTTTTACAAAGACTGATTTCTATATATAATGCAATAACATATTTATTTTAAAAAAAAGGGGCAATCTGATTTAGTAAAAGAAAAAGGAAAAGGTTGATATATGATATATCTATGAGTGTAAGGCCTCGTGTGCATAGACATTGACATACTTATTTATGCCGCACATATGTAGTTAATTATTTTGATATATAATACAAATATACTCTAATACGCCGGGTATACCACCTTTATCTCACCCTAAGCTATGGGCTATACTTTATCGGCATACGCCCACGTATTATGCAAGTACATCAATGTTACTTATGAACAAGGCATGCACCATGGGAGGCAGTGTACATGCATACTATTAGCCGACATCACAATGATTAAACCTTTTTCTTTTAAATAGCATGTTTTATAGTTTCCATGTGATCACTCCATTCCATTAAAAGCATATCTAGTATATTACATGTCACCTAGGTATGTTGTAGTGTTTTAGAGGCCTGGTAGAGCAGGGGCAGGCTCACAGCGTCGAAAATGGACTAGACTAGCTTCAATAGGATAAACTTGATATCAACTAACAAATGATTCTCAAGGATCCAACAAGGAAAGACGTAAGAGAAAAGAGAAGAGGGGATGAAAGGCTAATGCCATGGTATATTGGATATTGGCAATTTTGAACTTTTGCCGCAAAACAGGGGTGTAGAACTTTTGGTAGGGAAGAACCACCAGTAAATGAAGGCTCCGTACCACACCAGGGGTGGGGCAATGGTGTAATGTATATTACTGTAAGTATACACGGTGTATCCCCTACATCATCAGAACCTGGGGTAAATACTTCACAATTTGGTCAGTCATTAATAGACTGAGATGGGGTATCAAAGTGGACATCACTTTCTGCGCTCCATCAATAAAATGACAATTTATGCAAAAATGAATAAGTGCTCAAGGATTACAGACATAGCCACCTGTTCCTAATGTTGATACAATGTGATGTAGTACAATGTAGTACAATGTATATATATGTAAGCACATTAATTATTACAACAGCATGCTTATGACTATAGTCGGGGTCATGCTGTACCTGCCGTTCTATGGGTTGGACATACTCCTTCAGTATGTATAGTAAAATAGATTTGAGATAATATCACTTGTGCTATGAACTTCGTTTTGTCCGAATAGTAAATTAGTTGGGACATGACCTTTAGAACACGACTCATGGCAGTCCAGGTGGAAACCCAGTGATGGGGGTCCGGCACAAGATTGGCGTATTAGACTAATACTGTATATTGAATTGGGCTTCAGTGCTTTTGTTTGGCTTGGACGGCTCATGGCCTTTTCTGTCCGTCTCAAATCCACTCTAAAGTGTCCCTGTGTACTTAAAGATCTTTGTGGCGTTAATAGAAGCCTATATGACAAATGCAAATAGACCTAAGTTGGCGACGGCCATGTAGAGGTTGAAAGATCAAGGCGCAGTGATTAGAAGGTTACTGGTGCAGTAAGAAACTAGTCATAACTCAGTCGGGTGTAGGTGCCACAGGACATGAACACAGATGGTGTCAGATCACCCACACCGGCATCCATAGTATAGTATATAGCGTCATATATACGTTAGTCTATTCTGGTTGTGCCAAACATATACACGGCCATAAACATATTAATCATTTATTAGAAAGCGACGCGACTAAAATGTATACTATAAGTATGTCTATACTGAATAGATCGCATTAAATGTATGTAGGTTTTATATAATGATAAATACCCATGGTTTTAGTAATTGCTAGTTGGTAGTTGCTGGAGTATCAGTGTCCACCAGGAGGTCTGTAGCTGAGTGGGGGGTTCACATGTACACATAGGGTGTTCCATACAGTATCAGCATGTACATTTACTTACTGGATATTGCCGTCTCACTTTTAGGTTATAGGACAAAGCACATCCATAGTATAAAACATTGGTACATATTTTACGTTGGACGGAGGCTTGAGCTATAGTCTAACATTCGCCTTATTCAATGGTATTCATAGCGTGTTTGTAAATAAAACTTGCTCAATAATAACTAAACGTTCAACTAGCAGTAGGACTAGTTTTTAGTAATTTGGAGTTTATTGATCAGAAAAAGTTATTATAATGAAACTTATTCCTAGCTGACTGCATTACTGACAGCATAAGCTTTAATTTGATACCACATTTGCTTATATTTCTCCAATTTTAACATATTTTTCATCAAAAATGTTTAAAAAAAAAAATTCAAATATTCTCCAAATCATGATTTTTATGATGCGCGCGGTGATGAGAAACAACTTTTTTTCTGAGTGGCCTAAGCATCGGATGTTGTGATGTGCTGATACCGCATATACAGGGCATACAGGCTTATATATTTGAGTTGCAAAGAAAAGTAGTACTTGAGCCACCTTTTAAACTTACAGTTGTCTCGTCCTTTCCCCTTACAGTGAGAGGGAGGCACCCAGTACGACCAGCCAGCAGGCAGCCCCGTCAGCTGACCCTCGGTCACCATGGTGCTTCACGACATCGACCACTTCGATGACTACCTGCTCGCCAAACTAGAGCAGTTAGAGCGGCAGCAGTCGCCCACCTCAGGGGGAGGTCACACCTTCCCGCGCGTCGACGACAGTCACGGCGGCACGCGCTCCGCCCCCGCGCGCACCAAGCAGCGCCGCGCGCGCCCCCTACCCAACCTGCTGGAGAAGACGCTGGTGGCGCGTTTCCGGCGCGTTGAGGTGACCCCTGGGGGTCAGGGAGACGCGCGGTCAGGCCGCCACCAGGAGGCGGGCGGGGTGGTGTTGCCGGACGGCGGGGGGCGCGGGGCGGTCAGGGACGCCTGGACGGACGGACAGGGCACCGAGGACGGACTTAGCATCCTCCGGGGCCGCACCGGAAGTCGCAACAGGAAGCACCGGAAGGCCGTCTCCGCACCGTGCGAGCGGGCCGGAAACGACGACGGCATGAACCAACCGACGGCGGAGGAGCTTCAGCGCGTGGCCGACGCGGCGCGCGTGTTACGCGCCGTGGACACGGTGAAACAAACACGTAGAAAGTGGATCATGGACCGGACACTCGGGGTGCCGCGCCAGTTCACCTTCGACAAACCCCACTTTAAAGTCGTCTACGACAACAGCGGGCAGTACCGCCGGAAGCCGTCCCAAATCACGGCCATGTCCACTTCCGTTTCCTACGAGGACGTCCGGTCTAGTCGGTCTATGGAGGAGGACAAAGAAGACGCCAAGTCCAAGAAGTCAACGCGGCCGGAGATCCCGGGGCTCTACGTGTTCCCGAAGGAGGAGAACTTTATCCCGCGGGAGTACCGGAACGTGCAGGAGGCCGGGGTGGACTGGACGCTCAACCCGAGCAGACCCCGAGCTGCTCCCCCGACGGTGGCCGACCTCCGCCCGACCCCGCCCGGCGACCTCCGACCGGGGACGCTGCCACATCCGGTCGCGGCACACAGCGACATCCGGCGGCGCTGCCGCGTATCATACCCCGTCACCGAGGCACTGCACCGCGCCGGCACCTCCATCACCAAGGTCAAGGCCACCACCCTGCGTCCCGGTGAGATGAAGGTGTCTAAGGTGTGGGAGGGGGAGGCCGACCCCTGCGTGCCCCCCGCCCACCAGGCACGGGGCTTACGGCTGCAGCTGCCGCCAACTAGGGAGGTACCCAACCCCATCCCCTCCCCTTACAGCATACCCTACATGCAGACCGCCCAGCTCGCCAACTGAGGGACCACCAACTCTTCCCCCCCCCCCCCCCCAGGTTAGGGGCGAGCAACTGAGCAAGGAGGAGTAACTCTTGGCACTAGGGGCACTACCAGGCCCAGGATGGTGTAAAGGCTGCACATGGGGCCGAGTAAATACCCATCTATCTCGACATAAAGGTGGATGCCAATGGTCTGGAGGATTCAAATCTGACTGGGGGATCTGACTAGCATGAACTTTATCCGCCAGAACATTAGGGTCTAACCCCCCATCCCATTTTGTACCCACCCCTATAATACTACAGAATATGTAACATATCTCTGGATGGTCTAGATGTCTAGCTGTATAGGGTAGACATGTATGCGCGTAGACTGACTGTTCCACAATGGCTGTGACTATACATGGGTAAAAATCGACACGTGCGACACGGCGACATGGGGGGTTGTTAAAATCGACACGTGCGACACGGGGGGTTTAAAAATCGACGGACACAGGCAAATGGAGTAGAATGTATGAGATAAAAATCGACACGGCGACACGGCCCTCTTGCTAAAAATCGACACGGCGACACGGTCAGAAATCTGGAGACCCATGTATAGTCACATGGCTGCATGGGCAGGTGCATGGACGTCCACCGTCATACTACTGGACACGCACACTCCATACATGGAAAAGACCGAGCACTCGGGAAGGAAATTGTATTTAAACCCGCAGGTCTAGGTACCCCTCCAGCGGCAGTCGGAGTGGAGTCGGGACAGGTACTCAGCGCTATATATAGGGGCACTGGGCCTTTAAGCTATATCGATATCAACAGTGAGATAGGGCTACATCTTTGCTGTGGTCTTAGCCTGGATCCGGGGCCTGGTGTAAAGTATAGTATCCGCATGGTATCTTAGTCATTGTCTGTATTGTGGTGTAGAATCATAAATGATGCTTAATCTGAATAAAAGAGAAATTCTGAAACTTCAAACATTATCATATACCTATGTAACGTATTATGGATAGGGCACGTGGCGTAAGATTCCTCCCTATACAAGCCGAAAAAAGGCACCGATTTTGACTTCCCCACTACTATCTTGACTAAGAAAGGTACGAGAGAGATCACTCATACATAACGTATTATCAACAATAGTGTTTTAACCTATCCTACGCCTATCTTCTATATCAAATCTAGTATCGCAAAACCCCTCCTTTGAGACGACTCCTCCTTGTCCCCTCCTTTAAGACGACCCCATAACTTTTGGAAAATATTTGTCATTTACGAAAATCCCCTTGGAAATCTTTTTCACTTCAGTCTAATGGAGAAAACGCTATTAAGACGACCCCCGCCCCCAAGTCTAAGGAACAAAAAGGTGGAGTTTTACTGTAGCTACTGCATGACGCGATGTTGCCCCCTGGTGGACGTTTTGTGAAGGAAAATGTTGTTGAGGCTCAACAGCGCCATCTGTAGTTGATAAGTGAGTGATCTTTTTTTTAACGGGGTGCGGGAGAGTGAAATTTGGTGCAACATTTTCACCCCCCCCCCCCCATTATAGTAGCATTTGAGGCTATTCATAAATCATGTCACACAAAATTCGGCCATTTTAAACACACACACACCCAACCTCCAGTGGTCTATGGATTTTACACCGTATTTTTTTAGAAATTTGAATTATTATTTTTCAAAAACAAAAAAAGTGAAATTCATGTCGCTGGCTTGAAACCTTTTTGGGAAAGAGAAATCCATAAGACAATTCTTTTTGGTGTGAATTATGTTTGTAATGATAGGGCAGTGATGTTGCGTTGACTTTGTGATTAATGTATTGTATAAACAGAGTGAGACAGCACAGCGGGATAATGACATATATACTGTTTATTTGAAGATAATTCTTGCCTTTTCTAAGAAAGCAAACCTGTCAGGTGGTAGTGTCTAACAACATGAGGGTTCCCTGGGGGTTGTCCCACCCCCTCTGTACATTAAATTAATTGTTATAGGCTTTGTTACATGGCCCCAGCGAGGCCTGGGCTACATACATGGACATATCTCTCACTCAGTAACTAGTTTAAACACATGTTATACCAATGTGTTGTATAGGGCAGATGCTGTGGGGGTAGGCAGGTGGATGGGTGGGGGGGGGGGGGGGGGGGGCGGGTAGCAGGAGTGGTGGCGGTCAGTTCCATGTTCTCTCACCAGGGGAAAAATAAAATGATGGTATGTCAAAAAATAGAAAGACTACAATATGTGTCAGATGCGGCCACATCTTTATGATTATTATTTATCATTATTTGCTACATGGGTTCTTATCACGTCTTATAGCTCCAGTATCACACGCACTGATAGGGAGGGTAGTATCCGGACTTGTACAGGGGTGTTGAGACTTGCGGCTCTATATAATAGTAGCCGCACTGGTACAGGGTTGTCGAGACTAGCGCGGCTCTATGTCATTATAGATCTAAATGGTGTAACATGTTACATAGATGCCTATTACTCCGATCACATACGCGCACACATTTGTACATTATGCTTTTGGCAACATTCATTCACCGACTGCCTGCTTCGGTCTAGAAGAAGCCCTTCATCATCAATATATCCGTATAATTCTTCACCTTCAGCAATGTCGCCACAAATGTGATATTAAATCCTTTGATAGATCTTTGCCATTATTAGTATCTTACAGCAGCAAAAATAGATCTGACGCTGCTTCAAGTCAACAAAAAGCGAAATGAGAGGAGAATTATGTATCATATATACACATGCTATATCGTTATGAGTCTTGCAGGGGTACTATTAAACGGCCACGGTACCACACAAGAGTTCTATGGTACAAGGTACACCGAGGTTAACCTTTTAGGGACGGCATGATGCCTTAATACATCATGCCCTTAATGCATCATGCCCTTGGTCGTCATGATGCATGACTGCAGCCCTGGCGAGTTACTCGCCAGGGCTGCAGTCATGCATCATGCCGACCCTATGGGGTTGAGACACTCGCATAGGGTTGGCATGATGCCCCAGCGCAGCCACGGTGAGTTACTCGCCGGGGCTGCATTGGTACATCATGCCGAAAAATGTCATTTTTTAGCGACATGCCGTCCTTAAAGGGTTAACACCCATTCTCAGACTTGGATATCAAAAACACACACTTATATATCACTTGCATTGATGCATCTTCTCCAAATGGATTAGTTTAAACACATGTATACACACCCAACTAACATCCATGTGTTTTGAACTAGGAGTGTCCAAAATATGCATACAGATGAGGGCCAAGATTAGCTTAATAATAGTGAAATGAAAACCGAGTTATTCTTCACAAAAACGCCAAAAGCATTCTCCACACGAAAAACGGCTCTTTGATTTCCTTAAAATAAACCAAATTCATGGTTAATATTGTATACCAGAACAGTCTAAACATGTCAACATTTCCAGACAAGACAAACGAGCTCAGATACTTAACAAGACAAATTCCTATCATACACATTATACGCATTTCATTTGGCCATTCTGGGCATTTTTGCATTGAGTTACTGCAGACCACATCCCCTGTGCGGCAATTAGAAATCACATTTGAAGGAATTTAACTGAATCATAGTTTTAGATTTTTTTGGGCTCCGACAACATGTCGAAGAAAGTAATACGCTATTCATTATGCAGCGAAAACTGAAGATTCACATGTATGTATTTAGTGTGTGCATAATATGCTAAGTACAGATCTGATCGTATCACAACAGCAGTGAGAAAGCATGGGAGGGGTGAGCTGGGCTGCATGTACTAGGGATGTCATTGATATCCAATTTATTTCGATTATCACTATTTTAGTGTCGATATTCCGATTATATCGATGTGAATGATAGATGTTTAAATATGCATTAAATCACTCGAATATAGATATTTAGAAAGTCCAGCTGCAGTTTGGACATGCAATTTACACATGGCCATAGTCTTGGTTAATTATCGTTGGTTGTAGTTGGAATATGTGCACAATCTTTGCAGTTTTAGAAAGACAATATCCCAGTTTATAAGTTGGCCTGATTGTGTATCTATATAACGTTTAATCGATGCGATAATCGGACTTCAAAATATGTTGGTGAACAAATCTGGGCTGTACCGATGACATCCCTAGCGGGTACGCGTCCCTCATTCGCACAGTGACACACATTGGACACCGGGCGGTCTGCGACCTGGCGACCACCCGACAAAGCACTACCTTCTAGTCTGAATCTGGGCACTGGTCGCTAACCATTTAAGGACAGCCTAATGCCTCAAGGCTTCATGTATATTTGTCGTCATGATGTACCAATCTAGCGCTTGCGAGTAACTTGCAAGCTCTGCGTCAGTGCATCATACCTACCGGTCAGGAGTGTATTGCCATAGGGTCGGTATGACGCATGAATGCATCGCCTGCGAGTTACTCACCAGTGCTGTATTCATGCATTATGACAACAAAAGATCATGATACATTAAAGCAGTATGCTGCCTTTGTCGGGTTATGGGCGAACAGGGGTTGGGGTGGGTGGGGGGTGTGGCATTTCATGCCTCATACCGGTCACTATAATACAGCACCTGTCTCACACACGCTGCGAACTATATTTTGCTCCTCTCGAAATAAGATTTGACAGTGGTGCAAACTCATGATTTGACCTATGTCTGCCTATACATTTGTGTGTATATCCAGATACATATATAGTACATATATATATATAAAACACTACGAATGTATCCAATGAAAATTACTGTATTAAAGAGAGATGAAGACCAGTCTACTGGACATGTGCCGGCGTATCGCGGCTTACAGCATCTTGCAGTTTTTGTGTTCTGTACAATGGAAAAAGACGAGGGTGAAAACTTGTCGTCTTTTCCCACCTTGACGATCATTTCTCAGGCTGACAAATATCAAACCACTGACAAATTCTCATTTTTTACTTAATTATTCTGATTGCCATGAAACCTTCCAGCAAGGAATCCAAAACAAATTCTGAAATTCACAGAATATAACCTCATCCAATATGCAAGTATTGTGAACAAATGACCTGGTTAATTATCGTTGGTTACAATTTGTTTGCTTATTATTATTATTAACGTGAAAACGCCAAAGGAAAAAATGAAAAGCATGATTTTTTCTAACGACATACTCAATTGCCTAGACCACGAGGTGTCGCCACCTGTTAATAATGATGGTGTATACGTACAGTGCTGCCACCTAGAGTAGGATCCGGTAATTACTCTGGTGGCTGGAACCCCTCCCACTACTAGGGTGAAAGCCCTCAGCCCCCGGGGGGTGGACTAGTCCCCTCCCATATCTATATTATAGGCAGGTAGTTTTAACACACAGTAGCCGACCCCGGTCTTACTATGCGGCAGTGCGCCCACCGTCTCCCACGTCCCGGTATAAGGGTCGTATCGAGACACTAGTTTCTGTCCCGTCTTGGTCTGAACGTTGTAGCCGCCAAGCACGTAAACATGGTCCTGGTACACCACACAGGTGGCCTCCTTGTGAGAGATGGACAGAGGGGCGATGATAGACCACTGGTCGGTGGCCGGGTCATAGCACTCTGACTGCAGTACGGGTAGTGCTTGTTGATTGGCGTTAAGCGTACAGCCCCCAAACACTAGTAACTTGTCCTGCACCACACACATGACGTGCCAGCCGCGCGGCGACATCATGGGCGTCATATCCTCCCATTGACGCAGCGCCGGGTCAAACCGCTGCAGGTCGGGCGTGAAGTGGTTGTTAGAGTACCCCCCAGAAATGTAAATGTGGCCCCCGTAGACGGCCCCAGCGTGTGCATGGTACGCTGAGGGCATGGAGGGGATGGACTCCCAGGTGTTGGTCAGCGGGTCATAACGCTCCCCAGACGCCAGGCTACCCTCCTTGAACTTGCCCCCAATGGAGTAGATCTTATCGTTAAGCACGCCCGCAAAGAAGTAGGCGCGCTTGTTCATCATGGGAGTCACTTGGTACCAGAGGTTGAAGCGGGGGTCGTAGCGGAGCACCGAGTTGACGGCCGACTCTCCGTGAGCACACTGGGTGGTACAACCCCCCAGTACATACAGGAAGTTGTTGAAGATGACCACCTGCATGTGGCTCACCGCGTTGGGTAACGTGGTCAGCTCGCGCCGGTTCAGCAGACTGTTGGCCGTGATCTTCTCGTCAAAGAAGTAGACCTCATCGTGTAACCCCGGGTGGGGATGGATCTGCCGCCCCCCGACGCTCACCAACCGCTCCACGAAGCAGCGCATCTGTGTCATGGTCGAGTTCTTGAGTGGCTGTGAGTGGGGCACCACGTGGTAGTTAAGGGCTGTTAACACCATCTCCCGCAGCTCCGGCTGAGACATCATGATGTCGATACTCTGTACGCGCGTCACCAAGTCGGCCGGGTTGATGAGGGCAAACCGGATGCTGCTCATTAAGGGGACCGCGTACTGATCCTGCCCCGTGTCCTGCTTCAGCCACTCCCACGCCACGTGGAAGATGTCGATTTCCCGCAGCGCCAACGACGTACACTTGAGGCAGTTCTGCATCTGGTCGTAGGTGAGTAGGTGCAGTGTGCCCTCCTTGCCGATCTGCAGCAGGTTCTGCGCGATGAACGAGTCGATCTGCCGCAGCGCATTGTTCATGCTGTACAACTTGGCCGTGTTGATAAAGTCGTAGAAGTTGCTGGTGGTCATCCCACTCAGGAAGTTCCGCTCGCAGAACTCGATGACCGGCGTCACCTGCAGGAGGCATGGCATTGTTATTTCATGGTGGATACAACGTTCACTATACTTAAGTACTAGAAATCCCGTATCCCGTGCAACTCATACAGTGCTCCCGTATGACATGGTCTGTGACCTCATCGTTTGTTTAGATTTCTATGGCCATTAAAATGCTATTAAACATATATTAAACAGAAAAAAAAACCATGAATTGAAGGCAGAAGCCCATGGCGGGAGCCAATTTTGTACTGTTCTTTCCTCAGTGAGGCCTAAAAAAGAAAAAGTTGTGTTCCGGTATCCCGACCGACCCTACGGCTTTGGGGCCGACCCTAATTTTTTTGGGACATTTTATTAATTTTTGAGGAAATTTATGACATTTTTGGCGTTTTTACTACTAACTTTTTTTTTTGAGTGGCCTTAGCATCGATTTTTTTATTTCGATTTATTTCTACTATACAACAACAGTTAATATCTGCTTCAAATTGGGGTAACGATAGAGATTTGGTGAGATCTAGGTACTTCTAGATGGGGTATTTACACAAATTTAGCATTTTTAGAAAGGTAAACCTGGGATGTAAAGGGTGTATCCATATAACGGTTTTATTGATGTGATTGTCGGAATTCTAGAAATCTCTGTGTATCGACTCTGGGGGTATCAATGAGACCCAGAGATACCACTCAGTAATCGACAAAAAATTAGGAAAATTTTGGTCAAATTTCTGTAGGAAATTAACATAATTTAACACAAAAGTAGGAATTCCAACAAATGTAGGAAAACTGGCTAATTTCTTGTGGAGAAACAAAGTTACTATGCCTAAGTACTAGAATGGCCATTCTCCACACCCCCTTGGAGAAACTGATGCTCATTCTCCATGGGGTGTTTCTCCATGATGATGTCACTGAAAAAGCTATGAAACCAATCTGTAAATAGTTTTAAAATCCAACTTGTTGATAATTACATGAAATAAACACAGAGATCCACTCTAATGAGTCGGAATCCTTGGTTTCTCCACGAATGGTGCCTTGGATCATATCACATGAGGTGGACCCGAGTGTGATATGATCCAAGGTACCACTCTGTCATTCAGACAGATCATCGTGGACCTCTGTTTATACCTCTGTACTTACCTGTAGGTGTGTGGCAGCCGCGATCACGTCGAAGATGTCGTCTCCCTCCAGGGTGGTGGTGGAGGTGTAGATCACTTCCAACACCTTCTCCAGACCTTTGGAGGTGACGCCCTTGAGCTCGATCTCCTTCTGGTTACACTCCTTCATGCCGGAGGTGAACATGGAGCGGAAGTAGTCGGAGCACGACACCAGGATCACCTTGTGGACGTCAAACCTCGCTCCTGAAACACACACACACAACACACCGTCAGCATTTATAATATTTTAATATTTATTCATGACATCCATTTTCAGGCTTAAAAACCCAATACGCCAGAGTCGAGTGACCAATGGACCCTATGACAGATCGTTGTCATAGGGGGAACCTTACCCTTACCCCAACCCGCCTAAAAAAATTGTAAATGATCGCGCAGAAACACTACAAATAAGGTGATTCCCCTTTGACATAAGTTTGGTCATAGGGTCTATTGGTCACTCGACTCGGGCATGTTGGCTGAAATTGCGATTTTCAGCTACAAATTTATTTATATCTTTGGTACTCAGTCAGCATCACAGTCATTTCTATCGAATATTATAGGTTTTCACTTATCAGGTATTGATATAGTCCGACCTGGGTTAGCGCTTTGAACTTGGATGGTATTAGGTGTATTCATGTAAACTTAAGATCTTTATGTAAGGTTACAAGTAGTTTGTTTACAAATACTCGATAAACCACTGAGTCATTGTAAAGAGACAGTCACCAATCAGGGTAAGGGTGTGCGCTTAATAGAATTGAATTTAGGGAGCAGTCATTTTTTAACAACAGGGGGGGGGGGTCAGTGGATTTCCGCGTGAGCGAGTCGAAATTTTTTTGGTCCCCCCCACGGGAGGGGTCGAAATTTTTTTGGTCCCCCCCTCAGGCTAGTTGAAATTTAGCGCGGCCGACCCCTTGAAGCTATAGTAACGCGCGTCTTTTTCATTAAAAAGGGCTGCAATTTTTTTGGTCCCCCCCTCAAGAGGGGTCCAAATTTTTTTGGTCCCCCCCTTCAAGGGGTCCAAATTTTTTGGTCCCCCCCCAAATCCACCAACCCCCCCCTGTTGTCAAAAAATGACCACTCCCTTAGTTATTTGTTTTTCAAGTTTCAAATAATGTTTTAAGTGCACAGTGTGTTATAACATCGAATATGAATACCTGGCTCACCTTCTGCTATGAGTGCGACATCACAGAGTACTTTCTCCATCTTGAGCTGGTTGAGACCCTGGAGGACCTTCATGCCGTGCTCCGGACTCTCGTCCACGCGGAGCCCGGCCGGGGGCGTCTCCTCGTCTTCAGCCATCGCGGCGGAGTCAGTCCTGCGCCGCTTCGGCCCGCCACAGTGGCTCATCGACCCCACATACACTCTGAAGCAACATTAAATAAAAAAGAAAAGAAAACCTGCAAAGAACAAGAGGAGGTGTTAGATCTAGAAGGTTACATGTATATCAGTTTAATCTAAGTACTACAGGAGACACATTTAAGTGCCTCTACATGGGTAGTCGGATTTCTGAGCGTCACTGTGCCACGTTTTATGAATATATAGGAACTCATATAAAAGTTTTTGTAGGTTGATCTTAATCTCTCATTTGTCTATGTCCGTCGATTTTTAAAACCGGTGTCGCCAGTCTCGATTGTTAAAACCCGTGTTGATGTGTCATCCGTGTCGCTTTTTTACCAATGTAAAGGCACATTAAATATAGGCGTGTTTGCCAGTGTGTTTGCTAATTTCTTTGGGTAATCAAATTTTCCATTGTCCGTTTATTCTAGGTTAATTGGGTGACTGTACGGTTTACCAGGTCGATGACATAGAGTTTGTTACGTAACCGGCCTTTAACGTAGCTCTCCAAGCTAGCAAACCCTAGCCAATCCATATCTCAGATGACTGTATACCCCTTTCTCTCTTCTAGCATGCTATAATATATTCCACTGGGTGAGTCTTGCACATAGGTCCAGTTTGACCTTCTCCCTTTTCTAGGATAAAGGGAGGTATTTGGTTATTGTGGGACTGAACATTTTGGGACCCCTCTTGTGGAGGGGGGGGGGGGGGCAAAAAATATTGCCTCACTTCTGCGACCCCCCTCCCTCCCACACCGTTGGGAAATAACCACTCCCGTAACTTGGTGTTACCCTGTGTGGCAGTGGTTATATAGCATAATACTGTACAGGTGTAGGGTATCTAATACATGATCTGGTGAGTGACTCAGTGCTTTCACACCACGTCCTGACCTTGGAGGGCAGTGGTTACTTGGCCTAGGTATACTTAACCAATACTTGAATATAATGGTGCCCTTGGTTATATCTAAGCTACATTATATCTCATCCCAACCAGTGGTACATGCCCGATGACGACATCATTTGTATGTGGCCCTTGTAAAAATCAGCTAAAAACACGTTAAATGAAGTGGAGTTTTGAAATATGTTGTTGATGTATTCAATTCAGATACATTTACTGTTGAGCTCGATGTGCCCGGATAGTATTACATTGGCTCTGCCTCAGATACAACCCAATGTAAACAATCTATCAGTTTCTTGTGAACCTTTCTAGATCCATCTTAATAAGCAAAATGCCAACATGACATGGGGAAGGGAAATGGGGTGTGTGAGATTGCCTGTTATTTCGGTCAACGTTTTGCAGGGAAATGACATGATTTAATACAGAAATTCATACGAAAAAAGACACTGAAGAATGCAATATACAGTAATAGATTAAACGTCAGAAAAAAATACCACAATACTATTTTAGGCTTGGGTAAGTGAGGCGAGATCTATTGCTGAGACTTATATGAATGGCACATTAAAGTACATGTATATCCAATGGTATACGCAATTCTACCTTCCCTCATGTGCATCGTTGGGTGTCTAACGACCCTGCGTGTCTCTTGTGTAACATGTATTTTGGCGTTTTCATTGGTATAGCGGATACTAATGCTTTCATTATCCACATTATTGATGCATTAGGAAAGTTATTAACTTGTTGTTAAAGGTCCATGATGGGAAAATTCTACTCCGTAAATGTCTCAATAATCAAGCTCTCTTCTTAAAATATTTCGACCCCCTATGGGCAGTGGTGAAAAGAAATGGTTGTTAGAAAATGATCACTCTGTTAAACTAAGGGATCCTATCAGGGATCCACTCTTGCGTTTTTAATACGAATCTTACCGGTAGAAAACTAGATATGACTGGGTCGCATAAATCAACCCTATTTCATTTTTGAGATTGCCAATCCTGAAAATTGATTATGCCTCCCTGCTAAGCCTTATATTGCAAAGGATTATGCCATATATCATAAGCGCTGCTCAACAAGCTCAAGACGAGGCGTGAAAGCACCACAAGTCGCTGACCAGTGGCAGTGGTTTAAGCATTTTAAGTTAATAGGGTCTGTGGGTTACTAGTAACTGATTTAACGTACGGCGCTCTGATATAATCACAGCGATGTTCTTTTGAGCTAAGCCTAATGGGTTATTTCGGGTCAATGTTTACTTGCTACGGTAAGTAAATATTAATCCAAAATTAGGTCCCCCTCTCCTCTGGATTTTCTGAGATGCAACATGTCCCAAGGCTCTCTAATGCCAAAGTTGCCAGTGTCGAGACAACTTACACAGGCCATTTACCCTCTGCACAGGCCAGATCACTAGACATTGATGCCTCTAATATATATCAGTACGTGCCAATATAGATGTAAATGCTTTTCAATGCTTTGCAAAATTGATTAGAATGTGTAAATTGATTGAAGAATGTTTACATGGCCATGGCAAATGTGCCGATGTCAATTTGGCAACACTGCTACCACTGTACCGTACCAGGTAGAGCCTACCAGTAACCAGGACCAGGTATGTCACAGCACATGCCCTATAACCTGTACCTGTAGTAGACAGACAGAGGCTGGTGTAGGGGCATATACAACCTTCTATATCACAGGGGCTGATCCAGGGGTGGGTGGGGCGGGGCGTAGGGGGCATGTGCCCCCTATTTTTCTGAAAATCTTTATGTAGATGGCTCAACAACCCCAATGTTGTAGGTATTAGTGTAAGTATTACACCCCCCCCCCCCGACCCACAGTGACTGGGCCACACACACACCTTTAGGCTTTACCATATTCCCGGATCCGCCCCTGTATCAGAGAGGGCGGGGGGTAGTACGGTACAACCAACGTTGACAGGTTATGATATACAGGGTTCCCACAAAAAAATCAGATTCAGATTCCATGACATTTCCATGACATTCCATGACAAAAATCTCAATTTTCCATGACATTTACAACATTGTTGTAGAGGTCGGGGGCTTGGCCGCCCGAGAAAATTTCCAAAAACTAGAAAGCAAATGGGTCATTCTAGGAGATTTTGTAAAATTAATTAAATTATTTTCAGATTCCATGACATTCCATGACACACAGCAAATTTTTACAAAATTCCATGACATTCCATGACTTTCCAGACAACTTTCAAATTCCATGACATTCCATGACACGTGGGAACCCTGGATATAATATATCATTATCTATTTCATATTAAGTAGATCTATCTGGTCCCATTCAGGCTATAGGTTATTCTCATGAGGTGTTATTCTAATTGGACACGAAACTGCGTCTTTGAAGTTTGAGTCATTGGATTTCTTCATGAATCACCAGCTTTTTGTTACCTACCCTGGTCCCTGACACACAATATAAAGCCTCAATGGGGACCAGGAAAATTTCCTGCAAGACCAAGAGATGTCTGGGGCGCCTCTGCTATGGGACCGGTACTTTGCCTTTGCAGGCTTTGGATGGTGAGATATTCTTGGTCCTGAATCATTCTCTGTGTAAATGGTGCAATGATTCAACTAAACTGAAATGGAGAGGGGTTTGCCGTTTGGCAGTTTTGCCATGTTAGGCACTGACCTATCTACCATGCGCGGGTCTGACTGCCGCAGGGGTGTAAAGTGTGATAATTTTTTTACTCAGGAATTTCCACCTATGATTTCTTTGCAAGCTCATTCTGTGGGTGTTAACTGGAGGATTTGGACACCCAAGGTATCATTGTAAAGATATTGATGGGGCGCTTCAGGTGCATATCTTAGGAGAAAGGTTTAGTAATTACAGCATAAATGGGGTATGATTGTTTTCTAAATAAAGTTGGAACATAACTTTAGCAGCTGTTTACCATATGAAATATTCAGAGTACACAAAAACTAATTATTTCGACGGATTCTGCTGTCAATTCTGATTCAGAAAAAATATAGTTCATTTCATTCTGCCTGTGCGCAGTATGTTTTAAAAGCTGCCCTAAAATCGTAAGAGAAAGTACAAGGACAGGCTAGGTACGCAGGTAGTGTGCCCGGCCTCTGTCCCACTACAGGCGGCCAAAGAGCTGCTTTAGACCCTTCTCACCTGTCTAGGTGCAAAGGTAGTGTGCCCAGCCTTTGTGGGCGGACTGTGTGGCTCTAGACTCGGCCAGTTTTCGCACCTCCCAGCCTGGACAATGCTGCTGTGATCACAAACTCACAAACACTTAACTATGGCTAACCAGTGCAGAATTATTGAGTCAATATGAGATCTTTGACCAGCCATAATTTCACTTTAACTTGACATAAAGACTTAATTTAAAAATCAAATTCACTTTTTTAAATGAGATCTATGTATTGAGCATAACATAGACTGCACAGCACAAACCCTTAGTATATAGGTAAGTGCCTAGCCATGTAGCCTATGTGGTCAAAAGACATGAAACTTTGAAAGTCGTTCCAGTTTCTATAACATGACCGGGTATGCGAGATCCATTGCCATGAACTTGTAAATCGTATAGTAGCACTGTAGCCAATTTGCTGCCCTACGTAGTCCAGTCGACTCGAGTCAAGCCAAGCCCAAGGCAAGACCCAGTCCCAGCCAAGACTGGAGACGGAGTGGATCTCTACTCCACATACACATTCTTATTGAGAAAAACCAAGGTACACAGTGTCATTGTAATATATATCAAACCCATCCATTTTGTAGATACAGATGTAGTGTAGCTTATCGATGAATAGAAATTTATTCTAATAGTTTTTAAACGCTGAAACTAGAGAGACTTGGTCACCGGCATGCCAATATTAAACAGACTGACAGAACCATGATTCTGTACACCGTACCGCCCCTGCAGTACCCCCACCAAAACATGGATAAATGTGCATAATCTACGCTGCCCTGCGTAAAAACTACTCCTATATTCAAATATATATTTTGTACACTTACCTAAAACACTATCTGGGAATCTGTAGCACTCGTGAAGGACCAGTAATCAGGTATTTTCTTTGAGTCTCACACAAATTTGTCCTAAGGAAGCCATGATAGTTGTTGTCGCTGCCAGTGACGTCACGTGCGCATGCGCGACAGGTGCGCTAAAAACGGGGAAACATAGCGAGCTACCCCGATACAACGGGAGGCGTTCTCTGCCTCTCCACCAGGTGGAGAGACTGGTTTGGATCTCCCGCCAGAGATAGCCTGTGTTACGATATTGAGACTACGATTTCGAATGCTGATGTGCCTGATGTGTGTTGGAATTGGTTATCTGCCCCGAAATATACCGTTCACATCAAAGTTACACTCAGGCCAGTTTGAGGATTTTTTTTTTTTTTTTTTTTTTAAATTTAAATTCATCGCCTTTCTAGGGGGATGTTTTTCATTAAATAAAAGATTTCTTCTTTCTTCCTTCTCAGGACAGCGACTGATACCGCCAGGGGTAGTGACTCGACTTGTTCAGCATCTTTTGTCATCAAGGGCTGTGACTCGATTTGGTCAGCACCAGCAGACGCAAGCTACCGGTAGTGAGTATTGCTATGTTTTCGCATTGTTCCTGGTTCAGGGAGAGAGTTTTTGCTGCAAGGGCAGACTGTTAAGCATGAGTTGCCTTTTTCAAAGTTGTAAAGTTTTCCTGTCTTGCCCTTTAACTCACGGCTGTTACAGTGTCTATATACATATTTACAATGGAAATGTACAGATGTATGAATACTAAAAATTAATAAGCACTAATTATAACCCATAGTTAAGGTGTCCCTTGTTACTGTGTTAATTCTCTATTTGCTTTGTTCAGAGCATGTTGCCCTGTTCCTTCTTTGCTCTCCGGTTGCTCCGTGAATGTTCCCTGTGCTGCCCCATGCCATGGTTCTGGGTAGTTTGTTGTTTCTTGCATTAAAAACTCCAGTTTGCCCATGTTTGGCCTCTTAGTGCCTGTTATTTCTTCTCTTTCTTCTAGTTCTGCGTTTTATTTCAAGTTGCTCCCTTTTCCCTGTCATGTCGGTGCCAAACCAGCTTTTAGTCTTAGACTTGAACTTGGCTTTGGTATCCGCTGATTGGATGTGTAAGGGTAGCTTGTTCCACAGTTGAATTCCCCTATACTTTGGGCTTTTCTTGAACTTTGTTGTGTGCGGGAAGGGAAGCTGCATGTTCATTTTGTGATCTCCTCTCGTCCTTCTTATAGTGACAGGAGTGGGGGGGTATTTTTTATTTTTATTGTAGAAAAGGGACATTAATAATTCACTTCTTCTAATCCGTAACATGGGGATCTCACATAAATCATGCAAGTCTTCTATGGACTCTTCCCAGATCCGCACACGTCTAATGCACCTTAGCATTCTGTTTTGGCTCACTTGTAACTTTCTGACAATTTCTTGCGTACAGGAGTCCACCATGAAGGAGCAGTTATCATAGTGCAGGGTGACTGCTTGTTTAAAAAGTATGGTAGCATCAGAATCGGCGAGCATGAATCTCACCTTAGCAAACTTCGTAGACATAAAATCAGTTTTGTTTATCATTTTTCCAACATGAGGTTTTATGGATAATGAGCTGTCTATGATGGCTCCTAAATATGTAAACGAGCTTACTTCAGTAATTTTTTGCCCGTCAATGAATATATTCCTGTTCCTGCAGTATTTAATGTTATGTTCCGCACAATGCCACACAAGTTTTGTTTTGTCATGGTTTATAGTGAGTCCAATTTTATTACAGAATGTGCTGACACTGTTCAAGTCCGCCTGTAGGTTTCTTAGGGCGACCGCTGGGTATCGAGACTCGGAATAAATAACTACGTCATCCGCGTATAACTTCATCCGGCAGTGCGTGGGAGATTTCATCAAAACATTGATGAAGAATATAAAAAGTACTGGACCCAAAACGGACCCCTGCGGAACTCCAAAATTAATCGCTATTTCCTCAGATATCCTGCCATCCACCTTGGTGCACTGTCTCCTGTTCCCCAAATAAGCCTCGAACCATAATAATAACGTTCTGTTAATTTTAGCCTGTTTTAGATCATGTAGTAGCAGGGTATGACATATGCAATCGAATGCTTTCCTCACATCGATATAGATGGAGGCAACATAGTTATGATTATCTCGGGCTGTGTAAAGGTCGGTGATGTAATCATATATAGCCTCAGCAGTGCTATACCCTTTTCTGAACCCATATTGGTTTATAGATAACAATCCAGCCTCATCTAGATATTTGATGATGGTGGAGGGAGGGGGGCTGTTGTGCCCATTTGGTCCACAGGCTATGAAGTGTCCACTCATTCGTTAATTTCTTATACAATTCATCCACACCAAACTGCTAGAAAATATCATAAATTATCTGCAGGACGCAGATGGGGAGGGGGGGGGGGGGTCGTGAATCTCATGAATTCTAAATATGAATATATATATATCATAGACATTCTGTATATA
This sequence comes from Harmothoe impar, assembly GCA_947462335.1. Classification (NCBI taxonomy): domain Eukaryota; kingdom Metazoa; phylum Annelida; class Polychaeta; order Phyllodocida; family Polynoidae; genus Harmothoe; species Harmothoe impar. The sequence goes on along the minus strand of OX381704.1, from coordinate 18,296,831 downwards.
TATATATACACGATATTTTCTCTTGAGGAAAGTTCCCACCTTTGGCTTTGCTCATTTGACTACTCTGTTCGTTGAAAGAAAAAAGTAACTCGTCAAGGTAGTTTTATTATATATCTGTATTTATTGACATTGTTGTAAACACAACCACATAGGGATTCCTTGATGGTATAAATCTAAGTCCTCCTCGTAGTTGGAACAACCTCTAGGCAACATACCCATAAGGACTCCCTTCTCCATATGCTCTGTCATCATAATCGCACAACCTGATAAGAACACCTGTTATCTTATTCTTTTTAGAAATGACTTATCTATATCATTTGAAGATTAAGATATATTACTAAAAAGACTTCTGGGAAAGCTCTGTAGATAGGTACCAACAGCTTTCACCGCGCGCACATACGCATGTACGCCCAACCTATCACCGCTAAAATGTAAAATTTCCCCCAAAACATAAAAAGTGTGCTTGACATTGTAAAACATACGTGTAAAGACGAATTGACGTGTTTCTAGCATTGACTCAACTCCTGGTACCAACTGATGTGATTTTTTCCCCTCTAAATAAAATCGGAGTGAAGGGTACATAAAATAGCTGACATCCAGGTAGTACACATTCAAAACCTGACTTTGATATCGGCTTGTTTTAACCAGAATATCTGACCCTAGGAATCAGATCTTGAGCTAATATTTGAGCTAATATATTATTTCAACTTATTATTGGCAATGTACCGTTCATGTATTGGTTAAAAAGCAGGATATCTTAATGATAAATACATAATATAAATATTGGTCTATTGCAATCCTTTGGCACTGCATAGGGCGAGGCATTTGTTCTGAATATATATACATTGAAATAGTGGTAAAACGCACCTATTTTTTTCAATTGAGGTCTAACCAAAAGTCACTGATGACGCCTATGCGGAGAGCTCAAAGTCAATTGCTTTCAGGGAGTGGTTATATTATTTACAGACATTTGAAGTGTGTGGACTGTATTTTCTTTAAATGAAATACCATTAAAGACATAACTCAAAAGAAAAACATTGTTGTCTTTCATACTCTGAATAATCTATCACATAACTGTGAGTTACACTCCCACTCATGCATGAAGAGATCACCGGTGAGTAACTCACCAGTACTGCAATTGTGCATCATATCCGCCCTCTAGTGGTTCATACAATCCCAACGTGTTGGATTGATGTACCAATTCAGTAGTAGTGAGTAACTCGCCGGCGCTAGGTTGGTGCGTCATTGACACACATAACCATAACGTCTTTACGACCAGGCTATCGTTAACGGTTGATTTAACCCACTTTACAACCACTTGTAATCAGAGCCCGGCTGACATGGCAAGTAACCAGCATGGAACATGTGGCAAGGTATAAAACTATCACGTCTTCTCTTACAAAATGTTTCATTATTGTTTGTGGAAGCGGTCAACCTCCCTTGTGAAGGGTCTTAAATATAACCATCGTCTTAATGATATGACAAAATATATCAAAAAACGAATTTGTTGACTACTTGAGCTCTAACTCTTCATCTGTTGAATACCTGCCTGGCTAAACTTAATACCGGTATTTCACAACTTAGATAAGGATAGATTAACCATTACGTGAAGCAATGTGCGATATCACCAACTATGTCTCACTTGCTCCATTACCAGTAGAATACACAGGATTCACGTTATCATTTATACACATACAACGATAGAAACAGTGTCTGCAGAACGATTAACATGCATCGGGATAACCGGGTAAAACGCTGAGTAGGAGAGCGGATATCACCGACTCCGCCAAATATCGTCTTCATTTCTCATAACTTGGGCATCAAAATGCCTCTTGGTGACACTAATGCACAGGTCGTATACATCACAGGCACGGTCCAACGTGTTTTATATAAGATACCTTTTTTACAAGGACGTCAATCTGATCTCCATGGAAACACACACAATTCAAAATCACCCCACATTTATGTAACATCATTTTGTTTCTCTGGTGAGCTTATGTAATACACAGGTTTATTGCTTTAATATGAGGATTTGAGGGATTTAACACTTCTCATACAGCGTCTTTATGACGTCACAACGTCATGCTACGTCACATTTTACGTCATCAGTAAGATAAAAAAACAGACCAACCACCCTAACTAATTATCAAGATGAGTGAACATACTAGATCCTGGTCTCATATTGAACCAACTCTCTCTGGCCTGTTTTGCTACTGACTCGGGTTGTACACTTGAACAAAGGTCTATTTACATGACTTGACAACATTGAGGGATGAGTAGTAGTAACAGCTTGTAAAAGGTTCATTACAATTCTACTTGACAAGTCAGCTGGTTTAGCTACAGCATGGAGTTCAACCTCTGCAGCTAGATTCACACTTCTATATTGACTCATGGAAAAAATAAATACATGTTTGATTTCAGATGACTTCCCTTTGATACACCATTCATGTATACATGTGTATAAGGCGCAAAGAGTGATCCTGTTACAATGTTAAAACATGCGACGCAAATAACCGCGACCGGTGGTATATTGAACAGTGGATGTATTCCTAATTTTATTTATTTATTTTGGTATTCCTAATTTTTCAAAAAAAAAGCAAAAAGATGTGGTACTGGATCAAATGTATTTTTCCAGTCCGATAGAATCAATTGATACACGAAACGGTGATGGGATTCCTGAAACCTAAAGAGATCCATTATATTAATTTTGACATGAATAATATGTTGTTAGCTTCAGCCGACCAGTCGAGGCAGTTTGCGTGCGACTTTAGCGCTGTAGCGGGTTCACTTTGCGCCCTATCACCATAAGGCTGTACAGAGGCTTTGTTACATGGTAGTAATAGATAGGTTAGTATCACCTAGACCATCTGACAAGGCTTGTATTTACTAAAACAAGGTCACACCTGAAAAAAAAGTTGGTGATTGGATTTCACTTTTGAAAAAATAGTGCGAGTGAGCAAAGATTTCATTACATTTTTTTAAAGATTTTCTTTTGTCAATGGATTTTGGTCATGAAAAAGTGAAGCGAGTGACAATTTTAATTTTTTTTAAACCAAATGTCTAACCAAAGTTCCAAGTCAACCAACGGCAAAAATGATACATTTGGTTGATCTGAGGAAATTAAGAATAAAAAAAAGCAAACACTTTTTCTTGATTTTTGAAAAATCAGGCGAGCGAAATCCATTGACAATTTTTTTTTTGAAAAAAAAAAGATAGAAAATTTCCATTTCCGAAAATTAGGTGCGCGAAATCCATTGACAAACTTTTTTTTTGGTGTGGCCCAAGATAACAGAGCCGAACGACACTACAGAGGTCCTACAACCAAGGACATATGTAGACTGCAGCAACGACCCTACTGCTCAGGTTCTATACAGTTTTTTGCACAACTATTTCTGATTGCTCTCTTAAAAAGAAGAGCCTAATGCTACCACGATACCTATAAAACGGACACCCCTCGGTTTTGCAAGCTAACAAGGTTCCCAGATGGCCATTTAGTACTGGCCCTATGTACACAATTCTAATTAGCTTATTGTCATCTGCAGATAAAGTAGTCGTCCCAGAGTTATGCCACTTGTGTGCGCTCACTAGTTCATTGCACTATCCCTATTTTTGGATGGGTTGGTTGGTGAGTCTATCGCGAATTATAAAAGGCTAGTTATAATGCCACCTAAGAGTTTGGCACACAGTAAAACAATGATAGTAATGTTTTTCTCTGCTAGAGCATCAAACACTATCTACTCGCATAGATGTGCATGTACCAAACAATTTTCAAAATCTGTTTAAAGGCTATATGCTCTCTATATGCATGCACCATTGTTTTATACAAAGTTTTGTGGAAAGAGGAAATAGAGTTCTGCCATACGTTAAAGTCAGTAGGTTTTATAACGATTTTTATTTTGCACAAAGATAAGATCATTGTATGTGGTTAAAAAACGCCCATTTGTCATTAGCATAAAGTCTTCCATATCTTCCTACTAGCTGCATGATACATATTTGCATTCAAGACTGTTCACAACCAAATCTAAATTCACAGAAGAGGGTTCAAAATATACTCCACATTAACCTAACCTTCAAATGCCATCCAAAGTCTTTGGTTTTTATATTAAGACCACAGCTGCCAGATACATTTGAAAATAACCAAAATATATTTTCTACAACCTCAACTAAAATGCCAATGTTTCAAATCAAGATTCCCTAAATGAAATGATTTCACAGCTACTACCTACTTCAAAAGTGCCTAATTACATTTTGGTTATACAGATGTCTATACTTTGAGATTTGAATGAGAAGAGAAAGTGTTGATGTATATAATGTGATGACACCAGACTGATTAAATTGATGAGCATTACCTACAAAATATAATATCAAATATGCAGTATTTACACGAAGCTAGGCTGAAGAGGGGAGATGGGTTTGGGTAGCAAATATAGACTTTGTACAGTGAGAATGGGAAGGTAGAAACCATAGCGGCATAATGTGGTAGGCACTTGGGCAGACAAAAGTACCAATTATGTCAGCACCTTGCCACACTGAAGAACATGCCTTAAGGCAAATGGGGGGAGGGGGGGTGGCGGGGGAGGGGGAGGGGAGAAGGCGTATTATACAGGGTTCCCACTATTTTTCAGTCACATTTTTAACTGACATTTAACTGACTTTTATCTGACAAAAAATTCTTTCAGCTGACAAGTTTAGTACTATAAAGTCCGGTGTAAGACCCACGTTTCGCGTACAACGGCCCTAATAAATTTGTGAAAATCTAGAAGTCAAATGGAGTATTATGGTGTCTCTTCTATAAGTTGGAAAATTTTAAACTGAAAACTCAAAATCTAGAAAAAATTAACTTTTGTTTTGAACTGACAGTTAAATGCAGGGATGAAAGTCGACAATGTCAAAAAAACTTGAAGATATAACATACCTCATAACTACATTATAGAATATTATGAATGTTTATGCATCTATAGACACATATCTAGTGCTGTGCAGCAGGATTTGTCATGTCTATATTCTCCTGGACGCTGTCTCCTGCTGAGGAGAAGCATTTGTCATGTCCATGTGGTCATGGACGTTATCTCCTGCTGAGGAGAATGAGATATCTGTCCATGCACTCTCCATGCATAGCACCTTAGTTTCAGTGGCTAAGCCTCATGTGAAGAGTGTAAATGCATAGGACTATAGAGGAGAGAGAGGGCTTCAAGCTTTCTCAAGTTAACTTGAGAAAAACTTGACACTGAGATCAGTGTGGTATAGCCTGTCTGTGTATGTGTAGGACCACTGGGGATGAAACAGTGATGATTCTGCTGTCTTATTATAGGATTACACAGACAAAATATGTTTGATTGTGTTTATATTGAGTAAATATCAAATATATCCTAAGACAGCCTACAGCTAAATATCCTGATTATATTTTTTGTGATTGAAAAAAAACTTGATTTCAGGGAAAAACTTGAACCTGTAAATGACTTTTAAAGCAAAAAAAAACCCCAATAAATTAACCTTTAACTGACGGGTGGGAACCCTGCGTATAGATTGCACCAGTTTGTGAGTCGGGCCGGGCAGGCCGTAGTATTAACATTGGTTGACAGGGTCCTGACACCAACCTACAGATTCAGATCCCAAAACTATGGTCTGAAATACCAGACTACTTAGTAAGGGCTTTGAGGAAGCAGCACCGCCATTTTTCACACAATGGCCCCTTTAATGCAGGAAACATCTACTTTCCATCTTTCATCCATAGTGTGAATAGCAACACTCACACTAACGTAATTATACCATTTCCAATTATCTCACAATGATTAATCATTTTGACCAGGTAGCAGTTACTTACTCAGGTTTGGCAATACACGTCCATAAATATAAAAGTATCCCCATATTTCCATACTCAGTAGTTATTTTACGAACAATTTTAACAAAATAAATGTCATATATAAGAGTATATAGTTTCGCTGAGATGGCATTCTCACAACTGGTTTGACTGACAAGGGATCTTTAGTGTATCAGATAGGTCATCTAGTTATGAGTGAATATGCAGGGAAAAGACTGGGGATTTCATAGTGATAAATACATTATTATATTTATATAAAGAGAAAGAGAAGACTGGCAGTGAAGCTTATACATTCCACAAATGAGATGGATTTACAGTAACAACAACTCATGTGAAATACAGTATGTAGCAAGATGCATATCATATAATATACAAATGTGAAAATACAAGGTATATGTTGTCGGTTTTTACTATTATTGGCTAAATAATGGAGTACTTTTTATAGTATTGAAAAATAAATATAATGTCTGATATAAAATATTTGTTATAACACCAGGATTTCCCCCATGGTACATTGTGTTTATATAAATATAAGAAAGTCCCATCTGACAGCAAGTCATGTACCTAATATACTAATGGTTTCGGCAATATGGCCTTTGGGTACTTTGCCTTCTACGGTGACTTCTACATTACTTCTTTGCTATCTATTTATATACACAACCTGTCAACTTGCTTCTCTAAAGCAAATCCCAAGTCTTTTATTATACACTAATATCTTTAATACCAGTAATAAATCTAGTACTATAATACTATGAAGTAACATGTATTTGGTTTGTGTGAGGGGGGTTAGACAGACCTCACCCATACCTCGTCTGGTAGTCCCTAGCCGTCTAGACTCGGCCCCCGTCCGTATATATTACAGACTGGGAGACTGCAGCCACGCACACACTCACTCTTCAAGCATAACCGTGACTAACCATCAGCTTGGTGAGTGTAGCGCAGGCAGGCAGGCAGCATGCATGCTCATCACTCTCCAGCAGAATTTGGTGTCATGCTAGTGTATGCAGCAACGTCTGCTGGGAGACAGTACTGCTAACCCAACGCCGTCCCGGACCCTGACAACACACTGGGTCAGACCTAGCTCGGGCGTATGGACACGGGTGATCCCATAAGCCGCACGAGGGGTTTCATTATAGCGACTTTAGTACTGTACTATACAGCTAAAAACTCGCGTATAAACCGCACCCCGACTGTGTGCCGATCCTATAAGCCTCACTAGCGTACTGACTCGCGTACTAGCCGCGGCTTCTACAGGAGGTTTTACGGTAGTCCCTAGACGTGTCGCTATGTGTCGCGGGGTTCACTGCCGGTCTATGGTGTTGAAGAACCACTCGGTGAACTTGCGTAGTTGCGCGGCGGCGGTCTGCGACTCCTCCTGTAGCCGCAGGTTCTCCTGTTGTAGCTGACTCACCTCCACCTCCAGGTCCACACGACTCTTCTGTTCCTGCAGGCAACAAACATATTACAGATTTATTAGGGAATATGTGGGAATAGTACACATTAATTAAATAGACAGAGATCCACGATGATCTGTCTGAATGAGAGGTTTCTCAATGAGTGTGGTACCTTGGATCATATCCAAGGTATCATTCGTGGAGAAACCTTCATTCAGACTGATTAGAGTGGATCTCTGTTTATTTCATGTAATTATTGATAAATTTTATCTAAAATTGACATTTAAAGATTGGTTTCACAGCTATCTCAATGACATCAATCATGGAGAAACAGCCCATGGGGAATGAGCATCAGTTTCTCCATGGGGTGTGGCGAACGGCCATTCCAGTACTTGAGCATAGTAACTTTGTTTCTCCACATGAAATAAAGTTAGTATCCCAACTGTTGAGGTGACTAATTTCCACAAGGGGATAAACATGGTGATGTAGTAAGACATATGTAAAAGTATTAAATCTCTGTAAGAACTATTTCCATACAGAAATCCCCACACAAAAGCCTAAACCTTTTTTCACTGCACAGTCATCAATAGAGCAATTTGTAAGCCTCTCTTCTAAACCACAAGGTGGCAGCTGTGTGCAGTTTGTACAAGATATTCTCACTTCAGACCAAGTATCTCATTCCCATTCATGCACACATTAGTGTACTATAGACATTAGTATCTCAGATGGTTGCCCATACTTGTGTTTTCTCCCACAAAACTGTAGATCTAGCTGTTATTACACACCTTTATACATTAAAGCATTTTTGAATCCAGGTAACCAGAAAAATGCACCCATTTCAGAACAGAAGTATTTATATTCAGGAGTTTCAGCTAGTTTTTAATAGAGGTGAATTCTATCCACCCCAGTTGGGATTCCAACTTGAAGGAATAATTGGGAATATGAATTCAAACCCAATGCAAATTCAGCCATTTATTAAATCATTTAGGGAGCGGTCATTTTTTAACAGGGGGAGGGGTCGTTGGATTAGGGGGGGGGGGTGAGAGAGGGAGAAGAAGACTCCGCTTCAGCGGATATTCCCCCAACACCCCCCCCCCCCCATATTCGCAAAAGAAGATCCTCTCAAAAGAAGATAATTTTCTTGAGGGTTGCATAGTGCTGTACTGTGCAATCCCCTTTGTCGGCATAATGCATGAATGCAGCCCGAGTGAGTCTACTCGCCAAGCCATGCATCATGTAGACTCACAAGTAAGATATCAACCCTGTAGGATCGGCACGGTGCTTGTATGCAGCACTGGTCTGTTACTATAGACCAATGCTGCAAGAAAGGGTAACTTTTCTATGATAAAGTTATGTTTAGGTCAGTTTTAGCAGAATCCTCATACCCCTGTCTGTATTAGGGCGATGTTTGAAAACATATCATATCAGCAGATTCACAGGATAATTATCTTTCAAATAGTTTATATTAGAATGCAGGATTTTGTGGCTAGAGTCATGTATTTGTCGGTCACCCATCAGTAATGTTCAAAAACTTTATCAACAACTTTTCTGAAAAGTCATCCTTTCTTGCTGCATTGGTCTATAGCCTGGACTGCATATCAATGCATCATGGCCATGAAGGGTATCATGCATTGAGACACTATTCGGCTCTTACAGGGTTGATAGCAGGGAGCAGTGTGTAGAGTGGACCTTCCCATTCATACCTGTTACTTGCACTCATTGCGTAAAATGCTGCCTCATCATTTTCAATGTTACCTGTTTATATACAGGTGAGCCAGAAAAATTAGTTAGGCAGATCACGTTGTATGATGTGAGTAACTAAATAAATTTAAAAAAAACACAAAAAAACACACCTGTTGCTTAGAAGTACAGCCGAAGTGATAGGTCTCAGTTTCCAATGCTTAGTCCGCACACTACCCGTCAACATTGACAACATGGCCAATATATAGACCAGCCTAACATTGATGTCCCAAGGACTTCTAATCCTCCATGTATATAATTACCTACGCTTAGTTGAGATATAAAATGTATGCAAAACTTCTACTGTAAAACCTTACGTATAAGCCTAACTCGCGTATAAGCCGCACCCCACATCTGTGCCGATCATATAAGCCGCACTGGCGATCTGACTCGCGTATAGGCCGCGGCTAGTAGAGGTTTTACAGTACCTCTGCCAAAATCGGACCTGCATGTATACAAGAACTTGGCTACAACAGGCCACTATTGTAGTCTACAGACTACCCAGACAACATGGCCAGTGTCTAACATGCCGGTTACATAGTCCAAGTATTCTCCACCATTTCCAACATGCCATCGTGGGCATTGCCCCAAACCTTACCCCACCGTACACCCCCTAACCACCACCCTGGTAATGGGACATGTTGATACCCTAATGGATGCCAACAAGACATGGATGTAACTAGTCCCTAATGTATAATTATACCCAGATGGGAACCTTCAATGCGGTAACAGCTGACAGACCGAGGCACATCCAGGGACAGGTACCACCCGGCAGTTATACACTGCAGTATACACAACCGAAGTAGTGCATATATACCCTTATGTTAAGTATACATGTCAGCTACCGGTAGTATTAAGACTCCCATTCAGACGCCAGGTCTGCATTCATGCATCATGCTGACAATGGGCCTGAATGCTACCCTTAAATAAACACCAGCATGCTGGATGTCCTATACCGTATTCGACCTACCGTAATAAGCACACACCCCGTCCCTTTAAAAAAAAAAAGTTCTTCCAGATTTTTTTTTTGTAAATGACCCTCCGATTTTGTTACTGTTTTTCACACCTTTTTGTGACATGGTGCACTTCACAGCTGTAAATGCCAAGCCAAGTGTGAAGGCATTGGGGTGAGTAGAACCCATAGTAAGGCCACTGAATTAGGCCAGCTAGGGGGAGAGGGGAGGCGCCTATCAAAATGGATTTGTGAGACAGATATTTTTCGCTCAAAATTAATTTTTAGGGGTTCAGGGCGCTTATTATGTTGAATACGGTACTCACCTTGTCTAGCTGTTGTTGGAGCTGCGCTACTTGTGACTCCAGGTCGTGTATTTGCTGAGCTGCTCCCTCGGGGGACCCCCGCCACGTGCTGAAACATGAACAGGAATAATGAAGTGAGCTTAACGACAAAAATTCGGCCTATGGGAAATCATTTTGATGATTGAGAGAACTCCGCCTATAAGGCGACCCCTTACTCTTGCAATGTTAGGAGCCTTTGTTCCCCATCTGAGCCTCCTCCTCAATCCAATTTTAGACAATTTATTTAATAGCTTTCATTAAGTACCGGAGATGACACCTTGACTTATATATACCATGTGACAATAACCTTAACTTTAAGCCACACCTGAAAAATATTTGGTCAACGGATTTCACTTTTCAAAAAATGGTGCAAGCAAGTGAAAAAAAAAAATTAAGTTTTTTTTTTTAGACGTAAGAGTGGAGCGACCGACAGTTTTTTTATTTACCCAGCCTCTGAGAAAGGTTCTCAGAGAACCAAAACAAAAATGATTGATTGGTTGATCTGGAAGAAACAATAGAAGAAAAAAAAGAAAAATCTCAACAATTTTCCCCAAAATGAGGCAGTGAAATCCATTGACAATCTATTTGTCGACAGCTGAGCTCTCTTGTCACTTGTAGATTTAAAAAAAAATGCCAATGGCCCTTGTCGATTTAAAGAAATAGGTCTTATCCCTTGTCACAATGGTTAAACAGGCTCTTGTCTACTTGTCGAGTCTACCTGTCTGGGACCCTATATTTAGACAAGGTTTAGTCCCCTAGACATTAGACTGCATGGGCCTCTAACCTAATCTTCCTACCCTAAGATGTATCCAAATCCAATTGTACACCACTGTGAGAGGACTCACAGACCTCATGTCCCCCACCTGCCTCCATACAGCTCATTAAGATGACACATGTTCTAATTCTCACATCACTGGATCATGCCCCAACCACCCAATCCTTAAAGATTTGATTTGCCAATGTTTCTAATTTGAATTGACTTATTGAACGGATCAAGACCTCACGCAGCAAGAACGTTATACATGTACTACATGTACTTTGTCATCTGTCGTGGATATATTCCATGGGTGAGAAACAATTTTACATGATGCATAAATGCAGACCCATGGGGAGGGTATCCACCCTATAGAGTCGTCATAATGCTTTAATGCAGTCTTGGTGAGTAACACTAGGGCCGCATTCATGCATCCTGACAGGGTTCCCACTGACAAGGCAGTTCCCTGGCTTTTCTCTGACATTTCCCTGACATTATATCAAATTTGCCTGACAATCGCGACATAAAACCAATTATTTTCCCTGACATTTTCAGAAAATATCATATTCCCTGACATTTTGCCAAAAAATCTGAAATTCCCTGACATTTCTCTGACCTGGAACAAAAAAATATTTCCCCTGAAAGGACATAACACATTAAAGCGCTCTACTACATTGAAATAGTATTGAGGTATTTTCTTAACTGACTTTTAAATGACGTTTTTCTCAGAAATCTAGGAATTTACTGACAAAATATGATAAATGTTTTTCAACTGAATTCTAAGGGAAAAAAACTTCGGTGACTTTGACCCTTTAAGGACCGCATAGTGCTAAGTAATGCAGCATGCTTTAAATGCACGAAGTGGGGTCCTTCCTGTCACTAGCCAGAGCTACCTTGTTATCGTAATGTAGCATGCCCTTGGTCATCATGATGCATGAATGCAGCCCTGGCAAGTAACTCGCCAGGGCTGCATTCAAGCATCATGCCGACCCTACAGGATTGATACACTCCTGAAGGGTCAGCATGATGCACCAATACATCCCTGGCGAGTAACTCGCAGGGGTTGTATTGGTGCATCATTAAAATTAATGTCATTTTTAGCGACATGCCGTCCTTAAAGGGTTAACTGACGGGTGAACCCTGAGATACTTACGAGTTAGAAGCTGATGAGTTTTGGTGTCGGGCGGAGTATGAGTTTGGCATGGCGGTGCCGGAGGCGGGTGTGGCGGGGCTGGACTTGGCCGCGGTGAGCTGGTGTTTGGTAGGCGGGGCGTGGCTCGAGTCCTGGGACTTACTTGTCTTCATCCCCATGTGGTCGTCCGTGCCACCCGAGGCCGAGGCCGAGTACTCGGGATGAGACCCAGCAACAGCGCCTCCCGCTGCTCCCTTGGCATCTGCACCTACAACACAGCAAGTGGAGGACAGGGTCAACATCTCATCAAACCTTTTTGTTTCAATTCTGTATTTAAGCAATCAAAATGAAAAGTTGGTCAATGGATTTTGCGCACCTTATTTTCAGAAATGGAATTCTTTCTCTCGAAAAAGAAATTGTCGATGGATTTCGCTTGCCACATTTTTCGAAATTAAAAAAAAAAAAATCTTAATTCTTTTATTGAATGGGTTTACTTCGAATTTTTGTCAGATACTGGGTAAAAAAAAGAAGTTTTCCCTCGCTCCACTTTTCCATCTACAAAATGCACTGACCAAAAAAAATTCGTAGAAAAATAAAAATAAAAATTCGCTTGCTTGCACCATTTTTTTGTAAAGCGAAATCCATTGATTAACTTTTTTTGATGTGGCCTTAGAACTACCTCATTGGAAGTGTCTTATGGCTGATGGATAGGCTATTTTCTAACAACAGGGTTGGCACAGGGGTTGCGAGTCGGGCTGATTTTCACACGAGCGCGCCAAATTGGTCCTATCCCACACCACAAGATAGGTCTAAATCTTTCTGTATCCCCCCTCCCCCTCACCACTTTATCTTTATCTGGGAACTTGCCGAGGCTGGCAACCTCATCATAACGCCAAGTTGAGGCAGAGTCCCAGCTCAATCCCAACAAGGCCTTCCCAGCGTGGGACCGTTCTGGGAGACATGGGAGCAGGTGGCTCAATATCTCCCTGTGATTGGACCCACTAATATCAAACCTGTGTCAGTTCCTGAAAGATTATTGCACCTTGTTACATGAGTAGTAAGGCCAAATTAAAAAAAGATGTGTTTCAGGTTACGCGACCCTACCTAGCAAAACAGGGCCGATAGTAGAAATTGTTATCCACTCTTGATAAAAACAAAAAAAAAACAGGTAGGTCATTTTGGGGTTATTTCAGAGTCAATTTGATCGTCCACAAGTCTGTGCTGAAGTTCACGAGTCAATTTTTGGGTACTTTTCAGGCCAAAGAAAATAAAATATTTTTTTTAAATTCAGACTTACCTAGCCTAGATTTTTAGACTATGTTACCTGAAACACACCTTTTATCTTTTTTTCGCCTAAGGTCATATACCGGTGCTGGATGTCCCCTCTGTTAAACTGAAGCCATGTAAGCTAAACACTGAGCATCTACTCCCCATTTCTGTAGATCATATTGCGACATAAGAGGGTGTCCACGCAGGAGGCTCCTCATGGACAAGGCCTGCCTATACAGGAGGTACTCCATCCCCATACACCAGCCTTATCTCCATCAATATCTCTATCAGATCATCTCCCTCAGGGTTTCTATTTCCCTACACCACCCTTCTTATGATACTACCGTAAATTCTCGTATAGATGCCCCGGCGAGTACGAGAGTCAGACAGTGCAGCTTATAGGATCGGCCCAGAGTTGGGTTGTGGCTTATCAGTGAGAATTTACGGTAACTTCATTCGCATAAATGCCTACATTCCAGTACCACACCCTTCTGCTGAGACTACATGTATCTCCATTAATATTTCTATTTCAGTACACCGCCATTCCATTGATACTATCTCCGTTCATTATACCACTCCTCTATTGATATTATATCTACCCTGGTATATCCCGTAAAACCACATCTTAACTACCACTTCATCTTCAAGACGACCCCCCCTACTACTTTTGAGATGTGCCTTTTGTCTTGTATGCAAAAAATGAACCCCAAAATAAATCCGTCTTAAGGCGGGGTTTTGAAGTAGGTCCTCAGTACATAACCCTTCTGTTGATACTACATGTATCTCCAGTAAGGTTTGTATCATCAGTGCCGGGGGTGCAGGGCGTGCGCGCTCAAAGTCCTGGATCCGCCCCTGATTATAGTACAGCACCCTTCAGTTGATACAATCTCCATCATTGCACCAATGCCATTATCCCACTACATCCCTCTTCCGTTGATACCATCAACCTATATTCTAGGGCATCACTCTTCTGTTGATACTACATTGTATCTCCATATAGATCAGTATTCTAGTACATCACCCCTCTGTTGATAGTACATTGTGTCTCCATATAGCTAAGTATTCTAGTACATCATACCTCTGTTGATACTATCTACATATAGACATGTACACCAGTACACCTCCTGTTGATACATTAGGTTCCCATCCCAGTACACCACCCTGTGTTGACACTATTCCCACCAAGGTCTCTATCCCAGCACCTTCCTGTTGATATTACATGTACCACCTAACAGGTACTACATACACATATTGTAATGTCCATATTGCGTATATCTTGTGGGACAACTTCCCCATTGAAATGTATTGTATTTTGAACATCGCCATGTGAATAAAAAACGTATAAACTCAAAAATCAAGTCAGGGGCGTGGCAAGCAGTTTCAAAGTAGGGGGGATTGAGGGGTATATTGATCTTTTTGACCTCTTTTTACTTGACCGTTTTGGTTTGACCATTTTTTTGGGTTCGTCAAAAGTGGGGGGGGGGGGGGGGGCCCAGTTGCCACGCCCCTGGTCAAGGTCTCTATCCCAGCATCTATCCCGGCACCTTTCTGTTGATGCTTCATGTACCACCATACAGATACTACGTGCATACCATCAATGCCTACATTCTAGTACATCATCCTTCTGTTGGTCCTATCTCTATATAGATTTGTATCCCAGTACACCGTCTGTTGATACGACATTATATAGGTTTTCATCCCAGTACACTACCCCTTTACTGATACTATTTCCATCAAGGTCCCTATCCCAGAATATTTCTGTTGATATCAAATCAGAGATGTAAGTTGGGCATTGACAAAATCCCTGAAAAGGTACTAAATTACCTTTAAACCGCTACTTTGAGTGTATCTTTAAGCAGTGGAGAGATAATCCATCTTTTCAGGGTATTCCCTGATCATTACACCTCCGCTACATGTATGTAGCATCATACAGGTACTCCATACACACATTGTGGTAGTGTTACAGATGCTCACCCCTACCTGGTGGTGGGTCCTTGTGTAGTAGGTCACAGAGTGGTGAGGTGAGTAATCCTCTGTCTGACTAACGTGTCACACTTAACACACTAAACCCTGGTAAATCCTCCTGTGTGTGCTGTGTGTGTTGTGTGTTGTGAGTGTTGACTGCCCCCCACCACTAGGGTGGTCTGAGAGCCTCCTCCTGCTCCTCCCCTGTCAAACTAACAATAAGCTCCACAACCACCACAACAACAACAGCAGCAGCAGCAGCAGGAGGGGCCTCCTCCTCCAGGGCTGATCAGTGGCCGTGGACGTCAGTAACACGGCCCCGCCCCCTGCCTCCTCCCGTACCTGCCTGCCGCTCTAACCACTACCCAGCTCCTCCTACACACCCAGGCAGCAAGACAGGGCCACTTTTTATATTTTTTAAATGTTTATTTTTTTTAGAAAAGTTGTAGATCAAGTCTTTGAACATTTCCACAAAATCCTGCATTCAAATATGAGTCAGTTGAAATATAATTATTTTGTGATTCTTCAGATATGAAATGTTTGCAAACAAACCTATTACAGAGAATGTTATGAGGATTCTGCTAAAACCGATGCAAACATAACTTTATTATGAAAAGGTCACCCTCTCTTGATGCATGGATCTATAGTACAACTCTCTGCTGCTGCTGCTGCTGCTGCTGCCATTGAGTAGTGCTATACATTATGTAACACTAGCCGGCCCATTTTGACACCTATCTCTGCTATCAATTAAAACTTTAATATTACTCCCTGCAATTTAGTAAATTCATTCAACCCCGCCCTCTTCTCGATGTAAAATACAAAAACACAACTTTAATTTGTCTGGTTTTGTGTGAATGTATAATTAACAAAATTCTAGTTAGTAGTACATTGCACATAAACACCACTCCCAAACCGATCTCATATCTACCGTAGCTACAGCACCAGAACTCTTTTACACCTATGGTACTTTTATGATTTCTGTGATAGTTGGTGACTTCCTCCAGGGGCTCTACTCTGTGATGCAAGTCCAAACCTGCTGTGAACTCATTAGGGGATCCCTTTGTACTGTGTTGCACCATATCAATCCAAGTTGAAAGTCTATGACTCGGTGCAATTTATGACCGGGTGCAATCTATGACCGGCTTGAGAGAAAACGGTTTATTTAGGACAGCTGTATGATAAAATTGAAATAAAATCATATAGTCTTAACACATCTATTAACTTTTTTCCGCCCATTTCTATCTACATTAGCCCTAAATAAACTCTTTCTTTCAAGCCGGTCATAAATTGCACCCGGTCATAGACTTTTGTCTTGGATCGCTTTGGTGAGACATTGTCGGTGTGGCCAGCTGGTGTGACATGAGTTATAGCAGCTCCAGCACGGCTTCCTCCTGTTGCTGTTTATCACTTTAAGGACGGTATCATGCATTAATGCATCATGCCTTTGGTCGTCACGATGCATGAATGCAGCCCTGGTGAGCAACTCGCCAATGTTGCATTCAAGCATCGTGACGATGCTATGGGATTGAGACACTCCCGAAGGGTCGGCATGATGCACCAATGCAGCACGGACGAGTTACTCGCCGGTGCTGTATTGGTGCATCATGCTGACAAATGTCATCTTTTAGCGACATGCATGCTTAAAGGGTTATGGGACTACTGCTGACGTCGAAGGAGCACCCCCCCCCCCCCCCCCACCAACTCACACTGAGCGGCTCAGGACTCTCAGACATCAGCAGAGTCCTTCCTATCCATTGTACACGTGCATCTCTGCCCAAACTTGAACCCTTCTTGTCCATTGTACACATGCATCTCTGCCCAAATAATTTGTCATGCTTGTCCATTGTGCACGTGCATCTCTGCCCATAATTGTCATTCTTTTATATACTGTACATCTCTGCCCAAACTTGACAGCACGCATCAGAAATGGATCCTTCTTTCTTATTGTCCATTCTAGGCTTAACTACCAGTAATTCAATTTGCCTTCACTGCCCTAAATTCTTGTATAGGCCGCATCCCCAACTTTGACCAATCCCATAAGCCTCGCCTGGGGATCTGAAAATTATGACTTTAATACCGCACTATACTAGCGATAACCCTCGTATAAGCCGCATCCCGACTTTGGGATGTCTACATGAGAATTTACGGTAGGTGTATTGGTGGTTCCATTGATCAGCACAGTGCAGCATAAAAAGGTCATTTGTACAGTATGAATATAGTGGTTACTCCTCTCTTATATTGCCCACCCTCTCCCAACATAATGTAAGAATGGGGCAGAGACAGAGTGAGAGTTAGTCCATGTAAGGAGAGTGGTGAGTGCCCGTACAGTGAGCTCATCTAGACAGCAGAGAAGACAATTCACGTGACCACACAATGCTGCTGGGTTATGTAACGTGTTAAGGACTGGGTAGCATCGGCGCCATCCTGAGGGGAATTTCCTACCCCTCTATGGGCAGCATCCTGAGGGGAATTCCCTACCCCTCTATGGACGCCATCCTGAGGGGAATTCCCTACCCCTCTATGGGCACCATCCTGAGGGGAATTCCCTACCCCTCTATGGGCAGCATCCTGAGGGGAATTCCCTACCCCTCTATGGGCAGCATCCTGAGGGGAATTCCCCCGGGGGGGGGCACTGACTCTATGTGGGTCAGTGGCAACTGCCGCGGTACCGCCCCTCCTCCTCATACTTGGGAGAGCTGAGGGGGTCACTGACCGCCCCCCCTTTTCAAGACTGAGGAAAATTGTGGAAGTGACCGCCCCCCTAAATGGGCCATATGCAAGCTAAGCCCCCTCCTTTCATCCCATCTGAGCATCAGATTTCAGACATAACAATGGCAAACTTACCAATTAGCATTTTCTGGCATGTTTGTGCTGCAATATTGCTGTATAAACACAAGAAACCTTTACCCAGGAAGCATTATGCCCCCTACTTTTAATGACATAAGGGGGACCACTGCCCCTTCTTTTCATTAAAAGTAGGGCTGACCGCCCCTACTTTTCATCCTTTCTGTCAACCCACCGCTTCCGCTCCTGGGAGAGGTGGGGCAGTCGTTATCCAAACCATGCCTCAGTGCCCCCCCCGGGGGAATTCCCTACCCCTCTATGGGCAGCATCCTTAATAGGGGAATTCCCTACCCCTCTATGGGCGCCATCCTGAGGGGAATTCTCTACCCCTCTATGGGCAGCATCCTGAGGGGAATTCCCTACCCCTCTATGGGCAGCATCCTGAGGGGAATTCCCTACCCCTCTATGGGCAGCATCCTGAGGGGAATTCCCTACCCCTCTATGGGCAGCATCCTGAGGGGAATTCCCTACCCCTCTATGGGCAGCATCCTGAGGGGAATTCCCTTCCCATCTATGAGCAGTATAGTGCTTAACCCTAGTTTAAGTACGGCATGATGCATCATGCCATTGGTTGGCATGATGCATGAATGCAACTCGCTAGTGCTGTATTCATGCATCATACCGACCTTCTGGTGTTGGGACACTCCCCAAGCGTCGTTATGATGCATCAATGGAGCATTGGCAGGTTACTTGCCGGGGCTGCATTGGTGCATCATGAAGACAAACGTCAACTTTTAGCGACATGTGTTATCAAAGGGTTAAGTGCAGTACCATATGAAATTCCTAGAAAGGAGGGATTTGCCATGCCATGCTTTTTGTTGCCCCTGCCCTCTGGAAAATGTTGGGACCCAGCTCCCCCTAGAGATTGGAGGTTCTCCATGCTGCATGGTATTGTACCTTACAGGACCCTTCCCTAGATGTGGGCTGGGATGGAGCTGCTGCGGCAGGAGGCTGATGGAGCTGCTCGTGTCGTCTTGCAGGAGCTGCTCCTTACCCCTATAGGGCACCGGCCACGCTCTGTCTACTCTAATGTCAAATGCCATGTGCCGTCCTGATGCATGAATGTAGCCCGCAAGTGCTGCATTCTTGCATCATGACGACCCTGTGGGGTGATGCACTATAATAGTCTATTGCTTGATACGCCAATTTGGTGCTGGTAAGTTACTCATCGACTTGTGAGTTACTCATCGATACCAGGATATCAATGCGGACAAATCACTGTAGAGTAGATGTTATGAGACTACAAAAAGATGACAATAAAATTAAAACTTGAACTTGATTCACCCCCTTACCTTACTTTGGTGCCTGCATGTTTTTAAAGGGTGTGCTATGACTTAGACGGTATTCCACATTCATATTCCATAATGCCTCCTATAATGCTCTTAATTTGTTGCACAGGACAATCAATATCTACCCTGCGGGTCAAGGGATGTTATTATAGTACCTCTGCCCATGAACCCTGTCACATTCCCATGTTCCATAATCGCCAAACTACATGAAGATGTATTATCAGTAAAACACCAGGTGGCCCGTAGCTATATGCATCTGTATTTTCATGGGAATAGGACTGTAAATATGACTACCAAACCTAACTCAATTTTAAATAACATAGGTGGTATGGTTTATCTCGTTTGAAAGGAAAAATCGAGGGCATGTAAAATAGATGATCTAATCAGGTAGAGAAATAGGCCAGCAGTAAACATCCTGGCTCATCTTGTTAAAGTGTTAATGTTTAAGACCGTCTCTGTGTGTATACACGTTTTGATATCAAAACGCCCGGGCCCACAGTGTTGCCTCCGGGCCCACAACTTTTTGAGGCTGTAGGCCCGGGTGGCCCATAGCCTTAAATGTTAGCATCTACCCCTGCCTATGGGCGTCCTTCAAGTAGGAAAAGTGGCATCAATGCTAACTGGATAGTGCCTTATCGGCGCGCCATAACAGGCAGCAGGTGTGTGTTGTGAGCAGCAGGTGGCGCCTGGAGCAGCTCTCGGCACCTTTACCTTATAAGGACCTGCCCCCCCCCCCCCCCACACACACACCCCTCCGTCTGGGCACCCACTCAGGGCCACCGCCATCTGCAGACAGGTAGACCCCCCCCCCCCCACACACACACACTGCCAGAGGTAGACAGGCCACACAGTCTTTTAGAGCTACTGTTGTAAACTCAAAGTTGTCGTTTCAACTACCATAAAGCCTCGCGTAGAAGCCACGGCTAGACATGCGGCTTATAGGATCGGCAAAGTAGGGTTGCGGCTTATACAAGAGATTTTATATGTATAGAACAGTAGACCCCCCCCCCCCCCCCCCCCACACCGTAAACTATTGCGTAGAAGCAGCAGCTGGTATGAGAATATGGGCTATAGCATTATTCTGAACTCATGGTGCAGCTTCGACGAGAGATTTTTGCTAGTACATGTATAGTACATAACCTAAGGTAGCCATTATCAGACCCCAAATGCGGCTTATAGCATTTCATCAAACTCGCGTATTACCGCACCCTGACTTTGAGCTGATCCTATAAGCCGCACCAGCGATCTGATTACCATAGCAAAAGCTCACATATAAGCCGCACCCAATCTCTGGGCCGATCCTAAAAGCCGCACTTGCGTACAAACCATGGCCTATATGCAAGATTTTACGGTAGCTCATCGTTTAATTGGGTTCCAAAAGAGGAAAACCCTTATGATTATTTTGAGTTGCTTGAAACAGCAAATACCGGTACCTGCCCTTGATAAGGGTAATCATGTTGTCATCGATTGCAATTGCATTATGGCACCCCACAGGTCATCATCCCCCACCATGTACTCCTTCTTTAGTAAAGGGGGAGATTTTGGAGCTCTTGACCTTTTACATGAGGGTACTCTCTAATGCCACACCCCATTTTATGGGTAGCATTAAACAGCAGTCTCAATCATCAAAAACACCTACCGTAAAACCCCAGGACGACCCGACCTTGAAGACGACCCCCTAGTTTGATCTGTCTTGCAGGAAAAAAATCCCAAATAAAATCCTTCTTAAAGGTGGGGTTTCATGGTAAGGCTTTCACAAGTTATATTGTATTTATTGTCAATAAATCTATTTTCAATGTTGCACACTAACCTAGACAGGCTTGGAGCACATCGAGGCAGCAGAAATCTGCTGAGATCATCAACACGCGGCACGTGTCTCCTCTGGCGTCACCTCTCCATGGCAACCAACTAAAAATGGCCGTCCGCGTCTTATTTCATCAGGGACAGAGGCTGGGCTCGTGCTCCTCCCGTCTATGGAGCCCCTATACGCCCTGAGATACATGCTAAACATAGGCTGCGTCGTGACAACCACAGAGTCCACCCTCACACCCCGCCTTATATGTGTCTTGTAGTTATTATTTACTATATTTACAGCATAGACACATTGATGGCCATATACCCTTAAATTCAACGCGACGACATGGTTTATTTCAGGGCTTAGCGACATGTGACATAAGCAGGGATGCCACTCCTTGGTTGACAAAAAATAGGAAATCATGGCCAATTTTCAGTGGGAAATTAACATAATTTGATGCAGAAATTCCAGCAAAATGTAGGAATTCCTGCAAATGTAGGAAATGTGGCATCTTATGATAAGGCTTGAAAAGTTAGTGACAGGGGACATGGCCATTTCTTAAAATCGACATGGGACATGTGCATTATTAAGCAACATAGACGTGCGACATGGTCATTTCTTAAAATCGACATGGGCCATGGGAACCCCCCCCCCCCCATCTATACCCCCAGGCTAGATGCCTCATTGTGGGCGCCATGCTTGCAGCACCATGCCTCCCAGAAGGTCACCCATGTGGCGGTATTACAGCACTAACAGGGGACATGTCCAGTCCCTCCACATCCCATGTAGCCGTTTAGTCATGCTGCCATATTTATACACAAACACCATATTAACCTGACTGAGATCTCACTGAGATCACCCCCCCTCCCCCCCCCCCCCCCCCCCACCCAGAGACCAGTCCAAGGCAGTCCTTTTGAGGCTCACTATCAGTATACCCTTTAAGGACAGCATAGTGCTTTAATGCGCTATGCCGTTTGTCGGAATGATGCATGAATGCAGCCGTGAGGAGTAACTCGCCAGGGCTGCATTCATGCATCATGCCGACCTTATGGGGTTGAGGGGCCCCTGAAGGGTTGGCATGATGCACTAATGCAGCACCGGCGAGTTACTTTTTACTTTTATCCGTCCTTAGACGGTTAACAGGCCCCCATGCGTGCTGCGGCTCAGGCCTACTTTATTTATCTATCAACAAGTCCCCCTTTTTCCCTTCTTGCAGTCCTCTCCAAATCCTGTCGTTAAGACCTAAATAGGCGGCGGGGCCGGGAATAGCTCGGCAGCGGTCTGGGGGCCGCGCGGCAGGTAGCAGCCCGAGCAGCTACTCAGGTGTTGTGAGGCTGTAGAGGCTGCATCTACACCACCGGGCGGTGCTACTGGGGGAGAGGAGGGAATAGGGAATGCCAGGGCCATTTTGCCAGTAATTCCCTATGGACTTACTACTATTCCACTCTTGTTTTCTGTCGCATAATGATTTGCATTATGAACAGATTAATTGAATATTCCCTGACGAAGGTCCGAGAGGACCGAAACATGTAAGAATGTTTTACTCACAACTTGTGGTACAGATATCTTTTATCTGACAAAGCCATCTCTGGATTTTAGGGAATGCCTTCTTTTCCTAGATTAATGGAACAGCCCCACTGGGTTCAATTCATACCAGAACTAACATAGGGTGCATCAATTTTGCGATAAATGATGTACATCCTTCCCTTTTTGGATCTAGTCGTATACCTACGGTCTGGGTAGCCCCAGTACGAACTGTCTTTATGTGATTTTGATGCCCAATTCCCTATATTTCTGTAGACGTGTGCTATTTAAAAGTCCTTCTTTATCCCAACGCTGACATGCTGCTGTTATCTGGACCCCTCCCTATTTGTACAACATGACCTTTCTTCAGCCACCTCATAGATTCGATCACCATCACCGCCCTTGAAATTACCATAGCTGTTGATTAGGGCGTTAAAGGCCCAGCGCCCCTATATATAGGGCTGAGTACCTGTCCCGACTGCGCTCTGACTGTTACTGGACGTGCAGTAAGAACTGCGGGTTTAAGCAACCCAACAACCACCCGACCAAGATGCACCGTTAGACAGCTACTGTGTGGACCCCTCCCTATGTGCAGACACAGACCAGGGCAGGCCGTGTGGCTGTCCTTGGGCAGCGTCCAGGCACGGCCGGCTGCGAGCTACTCAGCGCGGCTGTGACGACTCTGGTGCCGCAACACACGTCAGCAGCCACATTAGCAGCACATTGTTAACACTTTAGGGACCGCATGATGCATTAATGCATCACCCTTGGTCGCCATGATGCATGAATGCAGCCCTGGGGAGTAACTCGCCAGTGCTGCATTCATGCATGATGCCGACCCTACGGGAGTTCAGTGAACCCCTGGCTGACATGATGCTTGAATGCAGCGCTGGCGAGTTACTCATGCATCATGACGACCAAGGGCATGATGCATTAATGCATCATGCCGTCCTTACAGGGTTAACACCGTGTGGTCGGTACTACCGTCATGTACCTAACTGCTATCTAACCACACGCCTCACCAACATAGTGTAAAAACTGTCTTCAAAGCGGCCAACCCGGAAAGGTAGACTGCGTGGGATGTCGTCAGTACGGCCAGCGCGCTGTATAGTAGGGTGTAGGGAGCAGGTTCTTTATCGCTTTCTCTATTGTACACTCACTTTTTCTTTCTTGCGCTTGCTTTATCTTATTATTGACAGCCTTTTCTGTCTCTTATTGTCTCCTGTGCTCTTCCTCTTTCACCTATCCACCCCTTCTCTTTATCTAATATATTTTTTGGAGGGGTGTCGTTGTTAAATACCTCCTCATATTGTCTCGGCCTCCCTGATTGTATAACCCACTGTGGGCGTCGACACACAGACAGAAATGACACATGTTGTGAGTAGGGTGAGACTGAGGGGTCAACTGAACCACACCTCATGTTGTGAGTAGGGGGGGGGGAATGAGGGGTCAACTGAACCACACCTACTGTGAGTATGGCAAGACTGAGCGGTCAGTAGGGACGCGGCCCGTCCACTCACAAGACGTCGAAGGCCTGTTGTAGTGATATCATATCTTTAGATAGCAGTGTTCAGATCTTGGAGAAACTTTCTCTAATGCAACCTATCGCGTTAAACGTGTTCCCCGCTACGTTAAATGTCCGAGACGTGTAACACACACAAGGACAAGTCAATACTGTTGTGAACTTTACTGTGGAATGACAAAATGACAAATGAGTCAGGTTTTGAGCAGAATAGACTGTCCATAGGTTACTAGTGCAGCATACTGGCGTCATTGCTGCTATTTTTAGCTGAGGTTGAGGCAATTACCAGGCCTTACAGTGAACATGTCAGGACCGAGCCCACTAGGTAGCTCATCTAAGGAGACACGCCTGCCAACAGGAATCTCACACCTCTTACTACTTTGGGCATTCAATCCCACCAGAAAGAAAGAGTTTAAATCTAGGATAGCATCTATTTTGCACGACAATGTGTACCCAGAATGTCAAGGAAAAGAGACTTAATATTTGTATGATTTGCCAGGAATTTCCCTCGATCTTAGATACCATAAATTGTTGTGTATAAGCCTAACTTGCGTATAAGCCATAATAGAAGTCGCACAGGGGGGCCTGATTATGGCGAGCTTAGCACTGTAGTGTACTACCGTAAATTTGTATAACTCATACTAGCCTTGGCTTCTGGCGTAAAACCTCGCACTGGCGATCGGACTCGCGTACTACTAGCCGTAGCTTCTACAGGAGGTTTTATGGTACGCAAGAATTTCTGGTATTTGTATTTGAACCCAGTCAATGATCCCCAGTGATTTCTTCAAAATCCCCTAGTATTGTCTGTACTTTTACTTTATAATCTTGTTTTTAAAACAACAGAGTTAGAAAATAAATTATTTAAACCTTTAAGGACTGCAAGATTCCTCAAGACTTGATTTGTCGCCATGATGCACTCACACAGTCAAAGAGTTTGCGAGTAACTCCCTTGTTCTGCGCTGGTGCATCATGCCACGATACATGATACATGATACATGTTTGTCCCACGTTCAGGCTTAGACAGCATGTGTGTATGTACTATTTGGATGCCCCCTTAGGCCGTTTTATTCTGATAACTTGGATAACAGGCTTTTGGCTCCACTTGGAGAGGGGAGGGGGAAGGCGGTTTGCTATACAAGTATAACCCGCACCTCGTGTATAACCTGCATCCTGACTTTGGGAGAACCCCATAACCCGCACCCGGGGTCTAAACATTGCGATTTTACTACTGTTCTATACTTTTAAAAACCCTCGTATTACCCGCACCTAAACTTTGAGTATATTGCATAACCCGCACTAGAGGTTTACGAGGTTGCTAGGGTTGAGGAAGGTGCAGCACACTGCAAGACCAGTTTCAGTTTCAGTGTCTATGGAGATTGAGGGGCATTCGTGTACATTCTTAAGGGTGAGGAGAAGGGCCCCCTGGGGGGGGGGGGGACATAGACCAGGGCAGGCAGTCCAGCCATGAGTTTAGCAGGCGAAGTGGTGGGGGGGGGGGGGGGCCAATGTGCCTATAATTACAACCTGATCGGCCTGAGGTGCATGGGATCGGGGGGGGGGGGGGGGGGGGGGCGGCACGCAGTAGGCTGTGTCTATTGCGGGGACAGCTCTATACCCGGCTCAATACTAACACATGGGGGTGGGCGGCATGCAATAGGCTGTGTACTGGGCCGGAACAGACCAGCGCCAATACCCAGGTGCTAGGACCACCCCCCCCCCCCACTTCCCCCTCTCCTGTGTACTTCTAGATGTCACGGGTACATATTAAGTGACCAGCCCTCCCCCCCCCCCCCCCCCTTCACCCATTGACTGGCCTGACCCACATACAAGGCTCCAAGTACGGAAAAATGAAAACCCGGGGGGGGGCAGAATATATATATGAAAAAGAAAAAAGAAAATGGGGTTTGAGGCTCATGCCCCCGATCTGGTGAGTGAGAGTGGACAGAACAGGTAGCACCCCCCCCCCCCACACACACACACACCCAGGCTTCCACACTCAGTATAACCGTGTACTGGTGGGGGAGGGGTGGGGAGTGGGGCATACAGGGCGTCGTGCTATACGTCACTACTAACACATGGGGGTGGGCGGCATGCAATAGGCTGTGTACTGGGCCAGAACAGACCAGCGCCAATACCCGGCTCACTACTTACACGGGGGGGGGGGGGGGGGGGGGGGGCTCTGGCCATAATTATCAACAGCAATTAAGCATATAACTATTGCAGGTAGGGGGCTAGGACCTTAAACACTGAGGGCAATGGGGCAGGAATCCGTACACAGGTACGACTGGAGGACGGGGAGCTAAGGGCCACTCAACATAGGGCTAGGGCTGAAGAGGCCTGACTAAGGAACCACCGGGTATAGAGCTGATGCACAGTTGGACCCTTGATCACTGCCCAATGCTAAGTGAATGGAGGGTACGGCCAAGGCAAAGTCAATGGGCCGTAGCACCTAAATATGACCAGTTCTTCCCTTACACAGTAAGGGAAACTGGTCAACGAGAATTTATAGTCGCAGGAAATGAGTACTTTTTGGGTCCCATCTGCGGGTCCGGGCAGGCCCACCAATGGATGGCATCAGGGCAATTGCCAAGCTGGCCCCACCTCGACCTCTGTTCCCGAGCGTCATCGCTGGCACCAAAGGTTGCTGGTTAAAATAGTTCCTGTGTGCTTGGTGCTGTAGTATTGAAAGTGCAGATGGGTACCGCATATACGGGGGGAAGTGACGTGGTCATGGCCCCTCAAATACCAGCGATGTCGCTCGGACGTGTCCGAGGACGGGTTGGGGCCAGCTTGGGCAATTGCTGGGCGGGGGAGTTGATACATGTTGGTGTCTGTTTGATCAGCCAGGTGGCGTGGTGGTATGGGACTCAGGTTCACTTTTACAAGCCCACCTCGAGGACCATACTGCCGGCACTAGACATTCTGTAGCCAGCGTGGCATCACTGCAGTGACCTACCTCACTGTACATTGTTTTACACATGGGGGGGGGGGGATGTTTAGGAAAAATATGGTAGAACCCTGATCACCCCCTCAGTGTCAGAGTTGGACAGTGACCCAATAGCCCTACCCTTCCACATCGGGAGTGATCAGTTAGACTCCTTCAGACCAGCCCAGCAGTCTCAGCCCTCATGATGGAGCATTAACTGACAGTCTTTGCTGACACTTGCCTCCCCATTAGCCCCGTTTTGTCCCAGGTGTGCCTCCATCTCTACACCCCGGGTTTCCCTAATGTAACAGTGAAAAAATATTTTCCATCACCCCCCATCAAGGGATCGAATTTTTTACCCCCCCCCCCGAGTAAAAGAATTGTGCGCAGGTTCTTAGTAGCAAAAACCCTTGCATAAGCTGCACCCCGAGTTTGGGCAACTAATTTAAGCCGCACTTGGGTTCTGACCTCTGGTACAAGTGATGGCTTCTAAGCAGGAATTTACGCTAGGGCCAGGGTCGCTGGTATTGATTTCCTATCGGGACTACTCTATCATGATGTGGGATCAATGTGAAGGTCCATCCCACCCCAGGCCCGTCCCCCGGGTGTCGTAGAGGTACGGCTGATATTGGGCAACGCGCTCTGAACTTTCGACATGATCGACAAAAATAAGGGTTTGCTATTCCCATTGGATGGCGTGAATTTCTCTTCTTTATTTTTTTATGGAATACAGCAGTCCCATTGACTAAACCAAAAAGGTCTGTATTACACTCCCCCGTAAAATAACCCATGTCCGTATTTCGCGCTCAGTGACGTCATCAAAACGGCGGTTTGTTTACATTTGAACGGTTCAGAAAGAAGCTATTTTAGCCTATTTAGGCTCCCCACTTGTTGACCCTCGGGCCGCATTTCACTCGGCCTACAGCCTCGTGAAATACGGCCCGAGTTCAACTCGTGAAATAACCCAGTCAACATACTGAAACTTGTGCACCTTTGTCCATATTTATCTGACACCGTGTCTTCCCCGTGTCTTCTGATAAAATCCATCTTTGTTACACATATTGGTGTATTGTTTTGTCATTCACTGTGACTGCACAGGTTTTTCCATATTACTCTGCCTATTTTGCCTCTGTCCACCCAGACTGATTGTGACTTTCCTTTTGCCTCTAGCCACCGAAAACATTTGCTGTAAAATAAAATTATCAAAATGAGGTGGGCTTACCTTCAAAGGCCTTGGCGGCGTCGACCAGCGATGCCCACTCCAGGCTGGAGGCGGTGTCGGGTAGCGGCAGCATGGGACTGCTCCGGGCGTGGTTACTGCTCGCTAACCGGTTCAGGTTACTCGGCAGGTCCTGCATCACCCGCGGAGACAACCTGCAAGGTACACCAGCACGCACTTAGTACTTTAGGGTTACCACTATGTTTCAGTCACAGTTTAAACTGACTTTAAACTGACTTTAAACTGAAAAAACTGACAAGTTTGTTACCGTAATTTCCCGCGTATAAACCACATTTCGCGTATAACCCGACCTAGGTATTTTTGAAAATCTAGAACACAAAGGGTTCATTCTAGTCCGCCTAATACCATTAGGAAAATGTTGCTCAAAATATTGTTTTAAATAAGACTTTTAACTGACATTTTCTTTAAAATCTAGAAAATAACTGACAAATATAGTTTTTTTTAAACTGACATTCAACTGACTTTAAAGTATAAAAAACAAAAAAACTTTTTATACCCTGCACTTGTTGTTAAAAGTTAAAAAGTATCCCCAAAAACTATAAGGTATTGGTATCGAGGTTATCTAGGGCTCTTGTATAGTGTTAAGATAGATCCCTGTGATGTTTGTATGCTAGTTTTAACACTTTCAGAAGTTTGGTCCTACCAGTTTCATCAAACTGTTTATTACTGAAATCGTTTTCTAATACCGTATATTCAAGATCAATTTTGTTGGGAGACCCTCCACAAACATTC
Organism: Harmothoe impar; assembly: GCA_947462335.1. Classification (NCBI taxonomy): domain Eukaryota; kingdom Metazoa; phylum Annelida; class Polychaeta; order Phyllodocida; family Polynoidae; genus Harmothoe; species Harmothoe impar. The sequence goes on along the minus strand of OX381704.1, from coordinate 18,267,588 downwards.
AAGATCAATGTTGGGATCGGCGACATTAAACAACGTTTTATATACGCCTCTTTCAATAGATTTGTTTATATTAACTTATCCTCATTATCGTCATACACTGCCGTAAAGTCAATAATGTGTCCTACAAATCAATTCAATCTATCATGTTTGGTAACTGTTTATCGTACTTTATCAAACCGTCACCAGGTGTGGATAAAAAGAATGAGAACTGTGATTTGCTTGATTGAGATTAAATTAACCAGAAACGAACACAAGGGGTGGGGGGGGGGGGGGGAGTTAAATATCAGTGGAGGGAATCCAATGTTTATCTTAGAGGCTTAAGGGCGAGTAGAAATGGCCATATCATTGGACTTTTTCGTCCATCACGTTTAGTATTTATTACATTTAATCTGTGCTATTTTATGTACTTTTCTAATGGAGAACATCTTTTTAATTGTGGCTATATATTAGTAATAGAAAGATACATGCTTCACATAATCGAGAAAAACGTTAATATTGTAGTTTACAGTTGCCAATTTGTATCATGCAAAGAGACAATCTATTGATATCATATTAAATGTTTAGATGTCTACACAAAACAATTATACCTCAACTGATTCAGAATTAGGAGAATTACAACATATGTTTAAACCAATATAATTACACTGGAGTTTTAGAAGAACCATAAGACTCAAGAGAGATGTATGACAACAAGAGAGGGTCATACCATGCTTAAGTAGCTCATCTAAATCTGGGAGAGAGGAACCTAACTTGGGCAATTTGTAAATTAATAACCCATTAAGTGCAGCATGGTGCTTTAATTAATCATGCCCTTTACTTGTCATGATGCATGAATGCAGCACTGGCGTGTACATCACCTGTACTGCATTCACGCATCATGCTAACCGTACAGAATTGATACACTCCCGAAGGGTCGACACGATGGTGTGTCGGTCATGATGACAAATAATCGTGAAGGCATCATGCAGTCCTTAAGCCTCTAACTTCTAAGGACGGCGATCGCTAAAAGATGACATTTCCGGGAGTGTCTCAATGCTGTAGGGTCGGCATAATGCATGAATGCAGCACTGGCGAGTTACTCGCCAGGGATGCATTGTTACATCACGAAGACCAAGGGCATCATGCATTTAGGCATCATGCCGTCCTTAAAGGGTTAAAGAGCTAGAGAAGACAGTTAATTTGCAAAGTACATCCCTGCAGTAAGAGGTCTAGCTATGGACGGCACATAGTTTCAGCAAGTCGTTACTGAGTAAACTGTACATAGAATGTACCGTAAAACCCCGCCTTTAAGACGACCCCGCCTTTAAGACGACCCCCTTCTTTTGGAAAAAAATTCGTCTTGTACAAAAATCGTTTGAAAATTGATTCCACTATGATCTTATATATTAAAACCCCACCTTTAAGACGACCCCCTTATTTTAGGAAAAAATCCGTCTTGTAGAGAAAATATATCCCAAATAAAATCCGTCTTAAAGGCGGGGTTTTACGGTAACTGAGCTAGCTGAGGGGCATGGAGAGACGTCTTATAAACACATGATTAAAGAAGCCAGTGAACATTGACCACGTCAACCTGTTGCAGGTGGTGTCAGCCGGTCATACCTGCACACCCAAGCCCATATAGACCCTTAGGCCACTCTCATCACCGCACGTGTCATAGATATCAGATTTTGAGGAAATCATTTAAAAAAAAATCAAAGCAAATTTTTGATGAAAAAAACAATGAAAAATATGGCGCACCTCCCTTCTATGACATTTGAATTTTTAGGCCAAGATTCTTTATTTTTGTTTTTCTTTTTTTCGTTATGTTCCAGTAGGATGGCCTAAAAAAGAGTACGGTAGGGTAGGTAAGTCGACTTTTTTCTTTTTTTAAACAAATATTTTTCTAGTGATATGGTATTGAATTCCGTACATTTTACAGAGATTTCGCCAGGTTTTGGCCCTAAAAGACACGTTTTCTTCCAGAATGTCCCAAAGAACTTTGCGTTCGGGCCAAAAATATAGGGTAGGTTGGGATATTCGTTTTAAGGCCTAATAGAGATATTCAATCAATGTTCCCATGGTACATTTTCCTGACGACAAATAAGGATAATTTTACAATTTTAAAGAGAGAAGAAAACAAGGGTCCCATGGGTGTGACTAGATTCCGACTGACACCAACAGAGTAGAGAAGTGAAGAGTGAAGTTAATGATGGTTTGTTGGTTTAGGACGTTCCTACCTGTAGAACCAGACCCGTGACACGGGGGCCGAGTACCTGTACAGTCAGCACAAAACACACTGTCAGCATTCTCTACACCTTAGGTCATATACTCAGCTAGCCTAGCAGTATCCAGGGCTCCCACAATATCTGATAAACCCTTATGGACGGCAGCATAGTGCATTAATCCATCATACCATTGGTCGGCATGATGCATGAATGCAGCCCTGGCGAGTAACTCGTCAGTGCTGCATTCAATCATCATACCGACCCTAAGGGGTTGATATATTCCCGAAGGCGTAGGGTCAGCATGATGCACTGATGCAACACTGGCTAGTTACTCGCCAGGGCTGCATCGGTGCATCACAACGACAAATGTAATCTTTTAGCGACATGCCGTCCTTAAAGGGTCAAGATTCCATGACTAAATACCATCATTTTCCCTGACCGTATTTACCGTACCATCGTGATATAGACACTAGTGATCTTGAGTGAGAAATTTTGTAAAATAATATTTTGATTTGATTTAATAATTGTATCACTTTCCCCCATGTGTTATGACTTTCCCTTACTCACATTAAAATTTCACAAGATTCCATGACTTTACCTGACAAATTTCTTTTCCATGATTTCCGTACTCATGGGAACCCTGAATATGTGATTTGGCTGCATTCAAGGACACTGATAATATTTAATCTCATATGAAAGGATATTTCCATCAAACGATGCATCAGCCACCATGTGTCTTATCCCTCTGCAAGCACTCGTTCAATTCCAATCTTATACAATGTAACCATGAGCAGGGTATGTACATCAACACTAGGGGGCTCAAAGTCCATGTAGCTGTCCCAGTAGGGGCAGTTCCCTCATGGACGGGCAGAGGGCGCTACAGAGCTCCATATGGACTAGCCTGGACGCCAGCACAATCTCAAATGAGACTCTGCCAAAAGACTCGGACTTCTTTCGTGAAAGAATGGGTGAAAACGGAACTACTTCTCTAATTTCCTATCCCCATCACACACTGCAGCCTCCATATACCAAAAATAGCTCCCAGGAAGACTTTTTATTTTGACGATAAATCCCTGGACAATCTTTCTCTATTACTTTTAACAAGATTCATAAATTCCTTTAGATATTTGATTAAGATTTGATTCATATATACTTGTATAAATGTATATTTCAAAAGCATGGTGTAGGCCACTTTTCAGTGTGATCTGCCATGTTTTGTGGAAGTAGTGCCGGTTGAAGCAGATGGGAGAGTCTGCTGGGAGCTGGCCTGGAAGCCTCTACAGTCAGGTGTATAACCATGTGGCAGCCAGAGACACCTGCTGGTAGTACTTAGAACTAGCATTGCATACATGCTGATCATATCAAAGTGGCATGGGTGCCATTCATCGACCCTTTCCTTACAATTAATAAGCATCTTAATGTAACAAGAAAAACGTTCTGCCCAGTATACAAGCTAGTCATATCACTCCGTCATGGGTGCCATTCATCGACTTTGACTTTCCTTACAACTACAGTAAAACGTCTCTGATAAGCCGATGGGGGATTTTATCCCCAATTCCGCTTATAGTTATAGCATTGTCTCGAAGTGGGGGGTCGGCTTATAAGAGAGGTTTAACTGCAATCATTTAAGTTGAAACCTGGTTAAAATTACCCGAAATTCGGCTTATAAATTTCTCTCAAAGTGGGGAGGGGGGGAAGTCGGCTTATAAGGGAGGTAGGCTCATCAGAGAGGTTTTACAGTTTATGTAAATTGCATTCAAAAGTAACAAGAAAACCATGTCCATTTGCAGCCTACCTTTTCTCGCGGGCTAGCTGGTCGGTGTGGCGGTGGTGACTAGGGTGTGTGGAGGAGAAGAGGACGTCTCCAGAGAGCGGGTCGAGCGGCCGCTGACTCCGCCCCATGGGAGTGCTGCACATACTCTCGTCCGACAGGGTGCGCTGCAGTCGGTGGTTGGAGGACCGCCGGACTGAGGACCGAGACTCCTGAAGGCAGAAACACATAATTATATTTTATAATCATTATATTTGGTGTTGTTATTACTACCACGAACCCTTGAAGGTTCAGACAGGCATACAACAGCCTTTAGAGCCTATGCCAAAATCAATAGAACTTAAACTAATTAATGAGGGCTATTCCAGGAGCTAACGAGGAGAGACTTGGGGGACTAGAGGAGGAGAGGACGATGATGAAAAGCCAGGTTATTCACTATTGACAATTTATAACTCGTGCCAAATCAATGACAGCAGTCGTAATGTAATATAGGTGATTGATATAACAATTACCGTATATTTCAAATAGTCTATATTAGAATGCAGGATTTGGAGGATATATTTATTTAACCCACGGTGGACGGCTAAAGCAATGGGTTTCACACCTTGGTTATTTTCACATAACCGAAGGTTAAGTCAGATACCCTCCTCGTAACTGAGTTATGTGATAATAACAATGGTAGAGGGCCCCAGCCAGTCTGTCATGGTTATTTTGACACTCTCAGTCACTCGTAGGGTATCTACTACGTGTTTGTTGGTCAAGCTTCAAAAATGTCCAGAAACTTTATCAACAATATCTCGAAAACGTGACCCTTTCTTGGTTTATAGCGAGGGACACATGGGTTAGGGACATGTTGGTCATCTCACCTTACTGATGGAGTTCTCTAGCTCAGCGAGGGACACGTCGGGGTCGATGAGCCGCATGAGCTCCTCCTGGAAGGTGGACGAGGGCAGCGACCGGGCCGTGCTCATCTTGGACGGGGCCGGAGACACGCCGGGCCGCAGCCGGGTAGCCAGCGACTCCTCAGACAAGTTTCTGTTCAAAGTGCAAGAGGTTTTTCAGGTATGTTGTAAGGGCACCATTAATTTGTATATACCTAACCCTCGTATAAGCCGTACCCCAAGCTTGCTAGTATGACGGTATTGTACCATACTAGCAAAAATCCTTGTTTAAGCCGCACCCTCATTTTTGACAAATCCTATATGCCGCCCTCCGGTTTTGACTCTTCTAAAGGTTCCGTTTTCTAAACGGCAATATAAAAGGTGTTATCACTATTTGCTATTGACTAAATCCTTCTCTTTTACATTCATTCAATGAATTTTAAGAATACAATTCCATACTACGAAAAACAACCAAAAAGAAATTTGACCGGGATACCAAGGTTTTTTATAAGGTACCAATACTTCCGATTATCTACATTATGTTCAGCAAAGTTTTACTGTCCTGTGTGTAGAAACTATCACATTAATATCTTAAAGACACCGGTTAGCGTGGTTTACCTTCGTGAGCCCCTGGGACTAGAGTTGGCACTGCTGTGAGGGGAGACATTGAGGTAGTCCCGCCGACCACTGGTCAGGCCGACGATCGTCTGTCGCCGCCGGCCGCTCGGGGAATGCGTTAACTGTGGCAAAAGAGCGTTCTGCTCCGACTGTGGCAACTTATCTGTAGGATGGAATAGATAAAGTTTTGTTTTCTACTGTTAGCTTTTGCCGTACACCAGATCAGTAATGGAGCAATAAATATTGCATATTTCAATGCATGATATTAGATCAGTTTTTACAAAAATATTATTCATTCTGTGTATATCTTATTCAAGGCGAGCATCTCCCTTACTCGTATCTCAAGATGTGACACGCTTTGAAAAGACTCAAATGGTTGCATTTTATGTGATTTTCAATCACAGGTTGGTTACTTCCTGTGGTATGATTGAAGTTTGAAGTTTGTTCTTGAAGTATGACCTTCACATTTACATGATATTCAGTACATGATATTTTTCTCTATGTTCCTAGATTGTTAACAATTTGATAATAAATATACCGGTTATACTACCGGCTGTCAAAGGATTTGATATTTTGATTATTATCATTATTATTATTATTATTATTATTATTATTATTATTATTATTATTATTATTATTATTATTATTATTATCATATAGAGCCAATATTAGACATTGAAGCTTTAGGACCCACCTTGAATCTCTTGTGGCAAGGGTGGCCGTTCAGGCGGCCTATCTGGGTCATCATGTGATCTTGACCTTTCATCATGTGACCTTGAGCGGTCTTCATGCGGCCTTAACCGGTCCTCATGTGACCTTGACCTCTCGTGGTGACTCCGCTCCCAGTCCTGATCAAAGTCCTGTTCAGCGTCCCTGTTCCGTTTGAGTGACCCGCCGCCCCCACTAGAGGAGTGGGAGGAGGAGAGGTCGCTGAGGTTGGACATGCTGGTAGCGGCCTTACCCTGACTACTCCCGGGGGAGCTGTGGTGGGGGGCGCGGTGTTTGTCAGACGAGGCTGCGGCCGCGCTGGCACTGAGGTAGTTAGCTCGGGACACGTAGGTAGCCCCACTGTTACCGTAACTGTCCGCATGATCAGCGGCGCTACGGAGCGGTGTCCCCGACGCCAGGTGAGACAAGCTCTTGCTGTGGTCGCCGTATTGTCGCGTCTTTGCTCTTTGGTTTCCATGTGCGTCCTGAGAAAGTGGAAATACAATTTAGCGTTAGTGTTATTTCCCCATTGAACATGATACTCATAAAAAACATGATACCCATCAAAATCCATCCTAAATGGAAATCTTACACATTGGTATAGACCCGAACTAAGACATGGTATGGAATCTATCAACTTCACATAGATAATCACTGTTTGGGTAAATGAACGCTGCAGATCGCTAATATGATTCAATGTTCCTCCTGCCTAGGAAATAGTCTGCTATACATAACATAAAACTTCAGATTCAGATTATAAGGAGTTTTCATATGTATAGGGTTAGGGTGGACATTGTGTGTGCCTCCCCTACTACATGCAGATCTGAAGAAATAAGCCTTTTCCAGGCTCCCTTGACATGCTTGACTGACATGTGACCACTGTTTCCCCAACGCTGAAGCGTGCGTTTCAGGGAAACCGAATTAAAATAGAATTTTTAATTTATTTTTTTATAAAAAGATCAGACCGCGACTATGCGGTCTGACACAACATCGACACGACATGCTTTAAGGTTAGCTTACACAGTACCACTTTGAGGGATGGAGCTGAATCACCCATCGTCTCAACGTCAACTATTTCCTGGGAAACATCCATTAATTGGCTACGGTGAGGTTATTTACAGGGAAAATACAAAAAAAAATACATGTATAGCTTATAAAGAGGCGTCTCTGAGTGATATGGTTGTTCATAGGGGCTGTCAGAGCAAACGAGCGACGCTAAAAGACTACTGGTAGTGTCAATCAAATTCACCTTCTGGCAGAGGAATAGTTTTTGTTTATCCTACTAATACAACCCTGGAGTTGCATGGGAGGCTGGATCATTTTCATCATATTGAAGAGCACAAGCTATGAGATATTTCACCAAGAGGAAGATTTCAATGAAATAATGGCCCAAAATACCTTCAACGGATTTAGATCCGACCAAACGTATAAGTACAATGTGTGCGTGTCATTTCCAGATTAGGTTTTCATCCAAAATGCGTCTTAGAAACTAATAGGAAAACATCAGAAAAAAACTCATACAAAAACATGCTACACTCTTAGCCAAGGCAAAAAGAAATCCAATGCTATATATACAGTATAGAAGTTGAGTGAGGGGTCCCAAACAAGGCATGTACGTGTATAGAGCACTGCATTATGTCTATAACTGTATCATGTTGTCTGTGCTGCAAAACCTTAAAGGGAAATAAGTATATACATGTATTCTGGTAAACTAAGTGTTATGCCATTCCAGTATACAACAGGCCGACAAACGTATCGTTTAAAACTAATAGCTAATAGGCCTGTGTCCACTACGATCTAACTAACACTGTTTTGTCGCCGACAAAACATGTTTTGGCGCTCACAAACGGTTTTGCCAGCGCCAAAAGGGGGTCCCGGCGCCAAAACTTTTTTTTCAGCGACAAATCAGTGTTATATAGTGTAGGGGCTAGGGTTATACGGGGTTATTATATGACGAGTGCTGTTGGATGCTGTGTTGCGAGCTCAGTCCGAACCCTTCAGTCCGACGGTAGGTGGCGACACCTACTCCGGGCTTGGGGTATGGACAGAGGTCGCTATAGGCTTCCGGTCTGCGTGTGCGCACGCAGGCTGGCTGCCTATATATACCCGGCATCTGACGGTACTCGTCGGTTACTCTGAGCCACGCTGGTGAAGAGACCCCGTGATCATATCGGCTGCTTAGCCTACTGACCCGTTCCGAACTCTATAGGGAGTTCGCACACTTAGTGACTGCTTGTTTAGGTTTACCTGAATAAACCTGATATTGCAACCTGTAACACTTGATCCGAACTGTGTCGACTTTGTTCTTTAATTGATACTCTACCAATATCATAAAGATACGAAAGATCGTTTATTACACTGGTGCCGTGACCAGTTCTGAGTGAAACGCAGGTTAGCCTGTGCAGTAGCACAGACCTCGGGCTCTGGACGGAGCAGCGAGGTCCCCGGATGAGGCAGCAGCCTTGTCACCGGAAGGGTTAGATGCCAGTTATGAGGCAGATACCCATAGCAGGGCGAATGTTCCATCCGGAACAGACGCAGCACGAGGACCCAGGGGTCCTACCATAATGAGCCGCTCATTAGAAGAAATGAACTTGTCCTTGTTCAATGTGGGTGGGTCAAGCTCAGCCGTGCCGACTCCGAGGAGGTTTACCCTCTTGCAGGAGCGTCGCTTTGACGACATGAGAGAGGCCCGAGTGCAGGAACGTGTACAGATGGCTCAAATGGAATTGTTAACCATTCAGAAGCAATCCAATGAATGGAAAAGCAGTCTGATTGCATTGGAGGGTGCAGTCACACACCGAGCTTCCAAAATCAAGGAAAAGGACGCAAGGCTGTCTACCTTGTTGGAGGAGAATGAGAAATTGGTACAATCTCTCAGCAGAGTCCGGTCGGAATACGATCAGAAAGAGGCGGACCTACGAGGGATCCGGTCCGAGTTTGTCGAGGCAAACACGGAGCTGAACCATATTTGCGCAGCCCGAGACGCTGTAATCCATGAGGCAGAAGGGGCCCGATCAGCCATTGTTCGGGACACAGAGGACTTACAGGAGGTCCGCCGAAGTCTATTGACAGAGTGTGACATTCTGAAAGCGAAAAGAACTGCTTTACAGCAGTTTTTATCAGAAACGCGAGAGAGTATACAGGACAACAGTACCTCTTTCGCATCTGCGAACAATGGTAGTCCGGAAGGCCTCCATTACATGAGTTTTACCGACACTCCCAATCAGCCTATGGGACGTGGGGTAACCATGGAACCTGCCTTGTCAACCTCAACACCAGGACGACCCCTCGGAGTGGGACGATCCAGGGGCAGAGGCAGGGCGAGTGATTACTCACCGAGGGTGGGGATCAGTGGTATCCGTCCGATACCAAAACAGGTATTCGCAGCCCCGACCGGTCTAGCCTCAGTCGGTAGGGGAAGACGATTGTCCGAGTTGGTTCGGAGTCCACGATCACAGTTGAAAGTGGACGAGCAAGAACTCGACGCGGAACGCTTGAAGAAAGCGGCCGAGCAGGATAAGGCGGCGAAAACCGATCTGACTCCTTCAAGTTTGTTGCAATGGCGAGAGTGCCAAGCAACCATATTGTTCCAGGAACAGAAAAACTTGGAAATAGAAAGGCGAGACGTGTATCGCAAACAGCAGGCTGCCTTGGAGCAGCAGCAGAAACGAATGAAGGAGAACGCGGCCCTCGCAGAGGAGTTAGCGGAGCAGGAAGCGGCGGTTCTGAGGGCTCGAAAGGAAGGGCTCCGAGCCGCCGGAGAAGCTGCTAAAGCTAAATTGGAAAAAGCTCAGCAAGAGGAGGAGGCTGAGAAGCAGGCCAAGGAATTGGAAAAGGAGAAGTCAGAGCATCAACGATCGCTTGCTCTGGCCCAGCAGTGTCAGTACATGACTGATCAGGAGAAGAACTGGTGGTTCGGACAAGGCGTGGACCCCACTACGGACTTAGTGTCGTATGGGACCTACCAGGCTTTTCTGGACAGACAGAGTAGCATACCAGCTATGGGCGCTACTCCAGGGGCGACTCCTGGTACGAAGAGCCCGAAGAAGGCTCCGAGACGAACAATGCTGAGTACAGAATTGCAAGAATTGTACGATACGAATCCCGCCATAGCGGGGATCGGATTGCACAATGTCGGTGCGGAAAAGGACGCGACAGCATCCATTTCTAAATGTCTGGCGATAACCTCTAAAATTAGAGGTTCGTCCAACGCTGCTAGACGCATAGCCAGCGAGCCATTTCCCTACTGGCAGAAGAATTCGTGGGAAGATTGGTTGGGAGCCACCGTTGAGGATATAAACCTCAGTGGGTGGGATCAACAGGATGCAATCCCGTACGTGTGTAAGGGATTACGCATGGGAGATGGTCTCATGGCAGTTGAGCAGTGGAAGGAGGATTGCGGACCTCGCGGTACTTTCAAACAGCTCGTAGAAATCGGAACCATCCTGTACGGAGATTCCGCTCGGATTGATCCGATGGTCGCTTTTAAGAAGCGCGTGCAAGGCAAGAACGAAGCTCCGAGGGTCTTCGGACTTGCATTGATGAGACTCCTGAAGAAGGTACACCCTGCTTCAGGAATCCACGATGCCTTATTTTCTAAGGAATTGTTCTCTCAGTTCGTTGCCGGACTGAGAGATCCTGACATACAACAAACGGTGTATGACACGTGGAGAGCAGATACGTCACTAGATGACCTTTTTAAGGCCATCGACATACATGCTCTCAAAAAGTCACTGTTAGGGGACCGGATGCCTACCCGGGCCTCGGCCATTATAGAATGTTCTCCGGAACAGTCTGATGGTTCGGGCAGTGATGAGGAGGGGGCTATAGCTTCAGCGGCTCAGTTCAAGAGGAATGGGAATTCCTCTAAACCGCCGTGGAAGAATAAGAAGCCGGAAGGGGGTGGGAACCCCCCTCCAAAAAGGGAGTCATCGGATCCGAAGGTTCCGATGATGGACGCAGCGTTTTTCACATCGCTGTTTGAGAAGATGACGACTTCCATTCAGGGGGCTACCCAGCCTAACAGAAGGAAGATCAATCGGAGGACCGCTAAGTGCTATAGGTGCTTAGAGATCGGTCACTTTGCTGCGGAGTGTACAGCTCCGAGTCCGAAAGTTCCCGGAAAGGAGGGAAACTAGAGGGGGTAGTCCGAAAAGGCGAGCGGACAACCCCTGCAGATGAAGTACGCCAACATACCAGAGAGGTAGAGCCTAGTGAAATTCAGAAGACAGGAAGGGAATCAGGGGTGGCTTCGAGCTTTAGGAGCTCAGATGCCGGCCTGATTAACATTCCAGTCCATCAGTTGCCCGGCAATGAGGCAGGGAGGCCCATTACGGATAGGAACGAGGAAGTTGCGGCTGTCACAGACACCGTGTGGGTAGGGAGTACCCAGCTTTCCCCGGATCATCCATGTTTCGACCATTTGAAGAAACATGGCCTTGATCTGGCTGCTCCGAAGGATTTCAAACGCTTCACTGTAAACCCGTCTCCGCTGGGGGGGAGGCGGTGGTATGTGTCTGTTACTGTGGCCGGTAGGGCGGGCGAATTTTTAGTAGATACGGGAGCTAGCCACTCCTTTATCTCCTCCAGATTCTATGCTCTTATGCCGGACAGTCGTGATAACTTCAAAACGAGGGTAAACGCCTGTTCGGCCGATGGGTCGAGTATGCAGACGTATGGGCGCGCGTTCATACCTGTCCGAATTGGAGGGAAGGAGTATGTGGCTTCTCCCACCATTGCGGATATTGCAGACGACGGTATACTGGGGTTGGATTTTTCGGCGTTGTATGACGCGGTCCTGAATCCTGGTACAGGGGTACTCCGAATAGAGCACCCGTACCGTGCGGTGGAGCAATGTGTGCTCCGACAAGTATCGACAGTGGCAACGGTGGTCCAAACTGTTAAGATTCCTCCCGGACAGACGTGTGACGTGCTGGTCCGAAGCAAGGGGCTTAGGAGAGAGGAAGAAGCAGTTGTGGAACCGGATGTGGCCATGTTGGGAAGCATCGGTTTGACAGGCATGGATACCCTCGTGGGGGATGGTGCTTGGACCGTGGTGCCGGTTTCTAACCCCGGGTTGGAACCACAGTATCTTAGGAAAGATACAGTGTTGGGGAAGGTGTTCACCAGTGAGGCCGTAGTGTCCGCTGGACAGGTGAGCATGAAGGGTGACCCTTCTCCGACCCCTTTGAGTGAGGGACTCGAGAAAATGATATCCGAAACGGATCTGACGGATCGGATGGATCTCGACTCTCTAAGGAGGCTGGTAGTGAAGTATCAGGATGCATGGCAGGTGGAGGGGGAGCCGTTAGGCCGAACCGACAAAGTGTTGCATTCTATCAATACTGGAGATGCACAGCCTTTCAAAATGCCTTACCGACGTTTGCCGTTGGGTAAGAAAGCTGTTGTTGAAGAACAAGTGAAAACCATGCTGGAACAGAAGGTGATAGTGCCTAGCACTAGTCCCTGGTCCAGTCCGGTTCAGATGGTTACTAAAAAGGATGGGTCTATCCGATTTTGTATCGATTATAGACGCCTGAATGGAGTAACCAAGAAAAATGCATATCCTCTCCCCCGAATTGATGAGACTCTGGACTCGCTGGGTGGGAACCAATGGTTCTGCACCCTTGATCTGCAGTCCGGGTATTGGCAGATCGGGATGAAGGAGGAGGATAAAGAGAAGACGGCTTTTACGAGTCACATTGGACTGTATCAGTTTGAACTGATGCCTTTCGGGTTATGCAACGCCCCGGCCACATTTGAGGCTATGATGGAAACTCTGTTGAGTGATCTATTGTGGCGCAAGTGCTTGGTATACTTGGATGATGTCATTGTCTTCGGCAAGACGTTTGAGGAGTGTGCGTCGAACCTCGGAGAGGTGTTGGAACGAATTCGGTCCAATGGCTTGACATTAAAGCCAAAGAAGTGTGAACTTTTTCGGAAGTCCATGGTCTATTTGGGCCGGATCATCTCCACCGAGGGTGTGCAGGCTGATCCGGCTAAACTGGAGACTGTGGAGACTTGGGAAGTTCCAAAAGGACCAAAGGATATCAGATCCTTTCTAGGGTTCTGTTCCTATTACAGGGACTTCATCCCCGGGTTCTCGAGGGTGTCTCAGCCGCTTCAACGGTTGAGCCATTGGACTCCGGGGAGGAAAAAAGAACCCTTCCCATGGGGGATGGAACAGAATGCAGCCTTCAAAGAGATTAAGGCGTTATTCCGGACCACCCCGGTGCTGAGATACCCTACGGAGAAGGGGCATTTCATCCTTGACACTGATGCGAGCAATGAGAGCATCGGGGCCGCATTGTCCCAAATCCAGGACGGAGTAGAGGTCCCGTTGGCGTTCGCTAGTAACAGTATGAACAAGGCACAGAGAAATTACTGTACTACCAAGCGAGAGTTGCTCGCAGTGGTGGTATACACGAAGAAGTTTCGGCACTTCTTATATGGAGGGAATTTCACACTTCGTACCGATCATTCGGCCCTCAGGTGGCTCCTTAATTTTAAGGATGCGGAGGGAATGATTGGTCGATGGTTGAATCACCTCAGCGAGTTCGGACTGGAGAACTCTCATATCCAGCACCGAGCGGGCACGAAGCATATTAATGCTGACTGCCTAAGTAGACGTCCGGTACGCCGTTGTGTGCGTCCGGAATGTGGGGATTGTGGTGCTCACAATGCTGTGGTAGCGAGTGTGCGTTTGCCTTATGATGGGTTGTTGCAAAACCTGTTGGATTGGTCCACCGACACTATAAGGACGTACCAGATGGCCGATCCTACCATAGCACGACTGAGGGAGCTTGTCCCTACTGGGGTCTGTCCAGTGAGACCCGAAATATCGCTGGAAAACCGTGAAATGCGACGTTTCTTGGCACAGTTCCATGAACTGGAGGTCCGAGACTCGTTGTTGTGCAGGTGGAAGACTTGTCCCGGAAAGCGGAGGGTATTACAAATGGTAATCCCTGCTGCCATGAGGAAAGACATCCTGTACTACTGCCACGGCCATTCCACTAGTGGGCATTTCGGAAAGAAACGCTCTTTGGAACGGCTGAGTCGGAGATATTACTGGCCCGGAATGTCTGGCGACCTTTTGAGGTGGATAGAGACATGTCCGGCATGTTGTTTAGGCAAGCCTGGTCCTGGACTAGGGAAATTGCCACTGCAGCAGGAGCTATTCGGGGTGAGATTTGCTCGAATAGCCGTGGATATTATCAGTGGAGTGAAACCCACTCCGAAGGGTAATACGTGTATGATGGTAGTCTCGGACTACTATACCAAATACACCCGAGTGTACCCACTAGAGGATCACACTGCTGCTACTTGTGCGGAAGCACTGGTGAAGGGGTGGATCCTCCATCTGGGGGCTCCCTTGATGTTACATAGCGATCAAGGGAGAGAATTTGAGTCCAAACTTTGGGCAGCTATGTGTCATCAGTTGGCTATATGCAAAACTCGGACCAATCCGTACCGACCACAGTCCGACGGGCAGGTGGAGCGGTTCAATCGGACCTTGATCCAGGTTTTGAAGCCATTAGTGAACTCCCATATGGATGATTGGGATGATCAGTGCGAATTCGTGGTACATGCGTATAACAATACGGTCCACACTTCGACGAATTGCACACCAAACCTCTTGGTGTTCGGAGAGGACTTGATCATGCCGGCGGATTTGGTATTCGGGGTGGTAGGGATCAGTCCAGAAGCACCATGTACGGTGCTATTTGTAGAATCTCTAAGAGAGAGGTTCAAATTTGCCTACGAAACAGTTAGGGCTCATTTGCTCAAAGCTGCGAATTGGCAGAAGGTAGGTTATGACACCGGATTGAAGTTGCGACGTTTCGTGGTGGGGGATAGAGTAATCCGGCTACACGAACCGCTCTGCAACATCAAGCTGGCGAATAACTGGGATGGACCACACACCGTGGTTAAATGTATCAGTCAGACGACTGTGTTGATTCAGTCCGAAGCAGGGCGCATCCGGACGAGCCATGTGGCTCGGTTGCGTGCTTGGGCTGGAAGGGAGCTCACCCCGGAAACGGAGGTGGAAAAGGGAACTTCGGAGGCTAAATTTGTACCTTTAGAAGGGGTGTCAGAGGATACCCCTAAGAGAGTGGTACGAAAGAAGCTCCGGAAGACCGTGAAAAAGAAAGTCTCGGCAGGCGAAGGAAGAAGGGCCCGGAAAACTAAAATCAAGGCTGGAATTTTAGTTAAGAACGAGAGTCCTTCGGCCAGGTTACGAGAGGTGAACGGGAAACCCGTTCGGCGAAGCCCAAGGCTGGTGGCCAGAGGGGCGGTAACCTAGCTTGTTTACACAACGAGTGTGGTGTCCTGTGTTGTTTTATATGTTATATGTGTGCTACCAACAGGGGCGCTCAGAGTTGAATAGAAAAGAATATTGGAGTGCTCCCCGAGGGTGGTGGACGGATAATCCGGTGGGGTAATCTTCGATTTCCCATATTAATCCACTAATACTCCTGATGAACTCTTTATTCGAAGTATATTTTGACTTTTGCGAGCCGCCTACGTGGCAGTGTGATCCCCCGAGCCCGAGTTGCGGGCGGGAAAGGTCGTGACCTGATTAATCTATAATTGGGTCACACCGGGTAACGGGATCGCGTCCAATCACGCGAGACGCTGCGCATGCGCTTTGTTTTAAAAACAAAAGCGAGGGAACGCCATATTGATTTTGGGGCTCACCCGGATCAATCGTGCGTGCGGCAGCAGCGGAGAAGTCGGCGTTTTTGGGCAACTAGAAGAGTAGAAGAGTGATAAAAAGAGTAGGAACTGTGAGTACTCTTTCCTGGTCCGTCTAAGACAAAGAGGGAGACGGGGAACTAAGTGTTTCCCCGTCCAACTCCCGTCGTAAGACACTCGAAAGAAGTGAGGATGGCCGAGCAGCAGCTCCGCCAGTCCGAACTCTCCGGTCACTCCGAGGTGGCATCCGCCACCGAGGAGCACATGGACGCTCAGAGCCCCAGTGGTGATGAGCTCAGTCAGACTCTGTCGGAACTACGAGTGGATCCGGCCGTGTCACCGATTCGGAAGTCTCCGTCACCCGAGGGTAGCGAGGACTCCGGAATGTTGCGAGGGATCGCCTACAGTGCAGTAGAATCGAACCCCTCCGAGTCGACTGGACATCTCTCTCGGATGTGCAGTCTAAGTATTTCGCCGAGCCTCAAGAAGACAGTTACCAGGAAACTGTCTATGGGAGGCGACAGCGACTCCGACACTGCACGTCCGAGGACGCGCGGTGGCAAGGGTGCTACCCGAGATCGGTCCCGGTCGGCCGATGGCAAGGTTAGTACCAAGGCTCTCAAACACGCAGGTGTTGGAAAGAAGCCTCTGGGGAAGGACGAGCCTAAAAAGCCCGATCCGAAGAAGCCTAGTACCCAGGGTACTAAGAAAGCGGATCCGAAGGTTGCCACTGCCACAGTAACCAAAGATTCGAAGACGGTCACTCCCAAGGCTCCGACTCCAAAGGTGCCAAAGGAACAAAAGAAAGCTGATCCGAAGCCAGCGGCTAAGGATCTGAAGAAGAAGGGACAGACGTCCGGCAGCAGTCAGGCTGTCAAGACTCCGGGCCCTCCTAAGTCAAACATCCCGATCCCTAGCAAGGAGAAGGATGCTGGAAAAGCAGTTGGAACGTCAGCTGCTCCGACGGCAGCCGTGGATGTGTTGTCCTTCTCGCGAGGGTTGGACAACAGCTCTGCAGTGGCCGCTACGGCCGCAGCCATGGCTGGTACGTCCGGGCACGGGGGAGCTCGTCCGAAAACGACAACTCACCCATCCGACACTAGGACTGAGGAGGCTATGGATGCATCATCCGCAGCTGAAACGGTCCGAGTTGTGCAGGAGGTGCTGTCCGGCATCACCTTCCAGCTACCTGCTCCAGTGGGGCAAAGAAAAGAAGTCCCCGTTCGGGTGGAGACGCCTCCTCAAGGAGCAGCCCCCGTCCGAGTGGAGACTCCTCAACAGCAAACCGAGCCCCGTCTGGAGCCATCCACTATGGATACTTCTGATGAGGCCGGCAAGCTGGACCAAGCCGCAGGCGGTGGTCCGGGTGGATCGGGGGTACCAGTAATCCCCCCAGTCCAACATGAAGTATGGGATAAGGAGGACGCCGACGTCCCATCCCTGCTACGAGGAGCCATCATCGCACAGATGAGCAAGGATGAGATCAGGTCATTTGACTTGATCCAGATGAGAACCTTCCGGGGGCTGGACATTCTGTCCGACCGGTTCCCGACCTGGTTCCCGGCCCACGTGACGGCTGCAATGGAAGGCTGCAAAGACCAAGCTGCTAACGCTCGCTTGGTTGCTGAGACTGAAGGGCGCCCCGAACTACTCGCGGCCCTTGAATACGACCTGCAAACCGCAGAAGAATTCAAGGTCGTGCATAATCGGAAGGAGAAAAGGCGACATCTGACGCCAGCCATGAGGCTGGCCCGGAATATGGAGAAAAAGACTAACGAGTCTATTCTTAATGATACTCTGGAGGACGAGATTGTCCAACAGAGCACAGCTGCTACTAGAACTGCTGACACTAGTAAGATGGAGAAGGCCAGTCGTAGGCATCAATACCTACGAGAGACCATTCGGTTAACATCTCTGAATGCGGGTCAGTCCCCTGAAGAGGTGGATGAAGTTCTGAAGGGATTGGACAAGAACACAATCCCGGACAACGAACTACAGCTGTTGGTCCGGAATGCCCTCCGAGCCAACGCCGCTAGTGGGTTTCATTTCTTTAAACCCATGTGTATAAATGACTGTGTTAAAGATAAGCGGTCATCAAAGCTTCCGGAGGAGGTGGGGCCCGACGGTCTCTCCGACGACGAAGAATGGATCAAACCTGATCCTTTAGACAAGTCGGTACAGCTGTACCACTTCGAATTGCTGGAGAAGGTCCGGACTGGTAGCACCAAATACCATTCGCTCCTTCAGAAGGCAAAGTTGGCATGGGCAATGTCTAGATGGCATTCATTTAGTAAGTGCCCATTCAAAGCTTGTCGGGACATCGACGAGACCCTGGAGAAACCCCGAACTTGGCCTACCAAGGTTCGGTATGCAAGACATCTTACCCGCTTTCATGTACGTCATTTCATGCGATATGACTGCCTGAGTGTGGGTTCGAAGGGCAGCAAGGGTTGTCCGAATGGGGGTCTGTTCTACACCAGAGCAGATATCATTCGACACCTTGCCAAGTTCCATGGCTTGGCTCTGGAGACCGCAGCGGAACGCATTCAGGCCGCTCACGCAGAAGTCTACTCCCATTTCGGGACCACGGTAGACAAGAATGACAACCTCGAGGTGGATTTTGGCACCAACGAGAAAGGGAAGGTGCGGGTATTCTACAAGGTAAACCCGGACCGCACGTATCTCCATGTACCGGAGGGCGAACTCTACGATGAATTCGAAGAGTATCAGCAGCGTACCAGTACGCGGAAGCGGCGAGCTCCGAGAAAATCCGACGGATCCTCGGAGCCCACCGATCCGAAGAAACAGAAAACGGACGAAAGGCAGTCCGTTATGGAGAAGGCAGATCCGGGGTACAAAGGACCGGCATTTACCTCTCGCACGACTGACTGGAAGTCGGGCCCCCAGGGCAAGCCACCTCGGCCAAGTCCGGAGGATCCGAACTCCAGTACGGGAGGGGCGTTCGTTGACGAATTCCCCAATATGGATTTGGTTCCGGGAGCAGAGTCACAGACTCTCACCCAGACGGGGAAGACCAAGGCTTCGGTGAAGCAAAAGCCGAAGCCAACACAGACTCCGGATCCCCCTCAGGAGGCTCCGGAGGGGCACCATGTCTTACGACTAAGGGGCCCTCCCTCGTTTCCTCCCGCCGACTTCAAGTCCTACGAAGCCGGACAGGAGGCCTTGGATCGGTGGCAGGATAACTTCCACCGATTACTAGCTGGCTTAAGTCAGGAGGTGGCGATGTTGTCGCTGGACACAGTGCATCATCTCCACCGGAGTGAAGTCGCTACTCAGAAAGCAGCGGCCATGGAGTCGGTTCAGGGGGAGCGTGAAGATGCTCGGACTGAACGAGTTGCTGCTAAATCCGAAAGGAAGAAGCAGAGGCTGGCAGTCAAGAACGCCGAGGAGAAACTGGACCACGAACGTCGGAGGTTCAGAGACTGTTTCGCGCACGAGATGCACGAATGGGATGGGACTCGGGCTCAGATTGAGCTCTGGCTCCAGGAGTTAACGCTGGCGGAAGCTGCGTCAGACTCTGAGGACGAGGAGGCTGCGGCCCAGT
The DNA here is from genome assembly GCA_947462335.1 of Harmothoe impar. Lineage (NCBI taxonomy): Eukaryota > Metazoa > Annelida > Polychaeta > Phyllodocida > Polynoidae > Harmothoe > Harmothoe impar. The sequence goes on along the minus strand of OX381704.1, from coordinate 18,248,142 downwards.
CGAGTCCTAAAGACGACTCGGAGTCCGGATAGGATTATCCTATCTTAGGACCCGATCAAGAAGAAGGGGGGGTATTTTAAATATACCAACCCTACATGTGAAAAACACTCTATTATAGGGTGTTCAAGGATCCGGACGAGAAGAAGCGGCAGGCTGGCTACGCAAGGAGTCAGTCTGCCAGGCAGAACGGACGGAGGAGGACGAGGAGATCCGGAGAGAAACCCAAAGCTCGGGACAGGAGTACACTACCACCATGGATCTGATACGAGATGTTTTTTTATAAACTATATATATCAGGACCGAGTGCTCCTAATTATAAGTCCGAAGATCGCCTGGAGGCAGGACTTGGAATTTTTTTTTATATATACTACTATAAGCTCCCGAGCATGAGCTATGAACTTTCTCGTTCCGGTTAGTAGGAGCTGAATGAAGTAGGTTCTGAAAGCCGGGCGGAATGCATCATCATCAACAGAGGATCCGGATCTTCGCTATAAAATCACGTATGATATCTTTTGTAATAATACTTTAATATGTTTCTAAAAACCTTAAGAGAAGTGATAGTGTTTATCACTTATAAAGTATTATTCATTACGAGTGTAATTAGCTCGGGGTCTTGAAGGGACGAAATTTTTTTACTGTGATATTGTACTTTTTCAAGTGTTGTGTATACTATATGTATAGATTAACTCCATCTATCCTAGGGAATGGGGCGTAATTTTAATTACGATCTATATGTGTAGATATGTGTGTAATTAATACCTTTTTGTGTTCAACAGTAACGTCATATTGTTTGTAAGGTATAACTTTAATAAACCCCTAAGGTGGTATTTATAAGATAATGCCAGTCCGAAGTGTTTTCGGACTATAACCTTAATTATTTACCTCCCGGTTATTATCTGGTAGGGGGTAGTGTAGGGGCTAGGGTTATACGGGGTTATTATATGACGAGTGCTGTTGGATGCTGTGTTGCGAGCTCAGTCCGAACCCTTCAGTCCGACGGTAGGTGGCGACACCTACTCCGGGCTTGGGGTATGGACAGAGGTCGCTATAGGCTTCCGGTCTGCGTGTGCGCACGCAGGCTGGCTGCCTATATATACCCGGCATCTGACGGTACTCGTCGGTTACTCTGAGCCACGCTGGTGAAGAGACCCCGTGATCATATCGGCTGCTTAGCCTACTGACCCGTTCCGAACTCTATAGGGAGTTCGCACACTTAGTGACTGCTTGTTTAGGTTTACCTGAATAAACCTGATATTGCAACCTGTAACACTTGATCCGAACTGTGTCGACTTTGTTCTTTAATTGATACTCTACCAATATCATAAAGATACGAAAGATCGTTTATTACAATATCCTAGTGGATACGGGCCTATTGGAAATAAGGTTGAAATATTGTCTATGAACTAAGTACTAGATTGTAACAAATATCATCTATTTGATATGTATAAAACAGGCAACATATGTCATCTAATATGTAAAACAGGCTCTCATTGACTCACCACTAACGACGTAAAGCTTGTCGCTATGCGTCTAATAATCTATGGAATAAGGAGCGTCTTATGTATTGTAACATTGTGTTGTATTATCCAATGGAATCAAATCATCTTATGTTATCCAATGGAATCAAATATAATTGTGTTTTCATGTGTTTTTTTAGATTAACAGAATAAAAAACCTTGCAAAATTGAAAATGTGTAGGGGCACCACTTTGTGGGCCTAAAGGTTCATGTCTTCATAGTATAGATTCTGGATTCCCACTATTTTTCTGTCACATTCTTAACTAACATTTAACTGACTTTTAGCTGACAAATACTTCTTTCAACCGACACGTTTATTACCGTAATTTTGTGTGTATAAACCGCATTTCACATATATCCAGACCCAGGCATTTTTGAAAATCTAGTACTCAAAGGGGGCATTCTGGGGTGTCTCCTACCATTAGGATAATGTTGCTCAATTTTTTTTAAACTGACTTTTAACTGACATTTTCTCAAAAATCTAGAAAATAACTGACAAATGTGACAAATCGTTTTTTTAACTGACATTTAACTGAGCCTTAAAGCAAAAAAAAAACAAAAAAAATTTAACTGACGAGTGGAAACACTGTAGATCAGATACAGTGTTCAATGCTTTGGTCATTTTCCAATTGGTAAATGTGTGAGGAGGTATGTCAGGGTACTTCTTGAGTTTATAATACATGTATTATATTTTCAACGCAGTAAATCTGTACAAAACGCACAAGTCTCTTCATGTTCATGTCTGTGCTAGTGTCAATTAACTAACTGCAACTACCGGTACACTTGTTAGCTTAAATTGACACCACGTATGTCCGTGTTTTTGGATTATCTAACTCAACACTATATATATGTTTTTTTATATCTAAAATTCACTGCCTTTCTAGGAGAGTGTATATGTCATAGTGATGTGCTATAGTGCTTTGGAAAAGCCTGTTCTAGGATCTTTTAAACTCTAGACTTAGGTCTACAAGACAAACTGAGTGCTTATTTAAGTCGTATCCTTACCTGTTCACGAGTGTACGCCGGGTAGATTGTAACGTGTCCGGACCAGTCCGACTTGGCTCCTGAAATGGGTAATTTAAATATCAGTTAGAATGTTACAGTCTTTGTTAGGATTCAAATCACCTGAGGAGGGAGCTACACAAGATTTGTCAGATTATAATGTAGCGGTCAAATTACTGTAGGAAGTCATTTACATGAAAACCTCATCTCATTATGTCTACATGAATAGCTATCACTTCCTTTTTGAGAGTGCTACTGCAAAACTTTGTTTAGAGGCCGTGGCTTGTACGTGAATCAAAATCAGGATTTCCTCAAAGTTATGGTCACATATGGTGCATCTTATATGAGGGTTTTTGCTAGCAAAGAACAGTACTAAAGTCGTGATTTTCAGACCCCAGGTGCGGCTTATAGGATTTGTGAAATTTGGGGGTGCGTCTTCCACACACAAAGATGCCACCCACTGATTGACAAAATGCAGGAAATATTCCAACTTTGGCCAACTTTTTATAACAAAATAATATAATTTAATACAGAAATTCCTTCTAAAAAGTAGGAACTCCTGTTAAAGCAAGCTCGTTGTACACAGGTTAATAAGTTAAATCTCCTACCCCTAGTAGCATCCCTGGAGCTGTGCCGTGAGTGGCGCTCCTCACTAGAGATGAAGCCCTCCGAGGACTGGTTATCTAACCGCGACGTGTGACTCTCTGACGTAGGACCGTCCAGCGACCCGTGGCCGGATGAGCGTGAGGCGGCGCTGTCCTGGGACGCCTGTTTCTGGTGTGAGGACGGCTCGTAGCGCAGGTCGTGTGTCTCCGTGTGGTGCCGGTCTGAGCGCTGGTCACTACCCGACTGGTCGGCAGCATACGCAGGCAGCGAGTGGACCGCTGATAACGGCTCGTGTCTGATGACAAAGGGAGGTATTGTAGATAATGTTAATGTGTTAACAAATTAGGAAATCCATTTAACAACTTCTTATCTGACGATAACCATAGAAGTGGTGTTGGGAGATCAATGAAACCAAGACTTATATACGGTCATTAAAAAAATGATGCACTTTATCTACTGTTAATTCCAGCTAAAAATCCGCGGTTTGAACGCGAACCAAACTCAGCTTTAATTTGATACCAAACATGCCTATATAGGGTACGGGTTATACAAGTGTCCTATAAAATAGAATAGCATTAAATTTAAAATATTCAAACCACAGGTGCGGGTTATAAGGATTCTCTTTTCCTGGGTTATCCTCAGGAATTTGCGGTAATATCTAAAAGAGCTCATTTACTACAAACACTAATGTTTCTATAACTATCAGAATAAGAACAAAGACTTACCGTTGCCGGTTGGATTTACTTTGGTGTTCGCTTCTTGTTTTGTAGACCCGTGTGTGTTGTACCTCATCGAGACCGAGTGAGTCTATAGATGAGGAGTGGGTGAGGGCCGCACTGAGCTTCACACCCGTAGAGCGACTCTCCTCAATCCCACTGTTAGAGAAACAACCCACTTATGTATTATGATGTCGCACAAGGAAAATTCAAGGAACTACTGTACGCGTAATGCATGTGTCTTTAAATCATTCTGATACTTATCATAAATGCACTATAGAGAAAACTATGTTTATAGATGGCCAGGCGACCCGATACTATTCCTCTGCAGCCCATATGGTGTTACATAATGTTATAGCCTATGGTGATTCTGATAGTAGCTCAGTCATGCCACCAGTGAAAATGTGAGGACCTATCTAATAGTTCCTCATTTTAAGCCTTTCTTCTATGGGTCTAGAAATTATGAAAAGGTACAAAATAAATACAATATCTTGTTCAGTTTTAAAATACCGTTTATAGTGATAATTGTATCCCAAAGACATAACTCCTAAGGCTAACCCAAGATGTACAAAGAGAGAAAATATAAAAAGAAGGCTAACCCAAGATGTACAAAGAGAGAAAATATAAAAAGACCTACCCGCGCGGCAGTCCGTCCTCGTGGGGTGCCACGACCACCACCTTAACGGTCATGGATGTCCTCAGTAGGTCCACCATCTGGTCGTGTGTGAGTGTCGCGGTGGCTACATTACAGATCTCCACCAGCCGGCTCCCCTGCCGCAGCCCCGTCTGCCACGCCAGGCTGTACGGCTCCACGTCAGAGATCACTCCCTCATAGTGAACGTGGAACCCAAGCTGGCCCAGCCCATTACGACGTAACATCATCTCTTGTGTCTGTAAAAGTATAGTGCTTGTTAGAATTTTCTACTTTTTTAAATTAAAAAAAAATCTATTTACTAGGAAAAAGCAAAGAATCTGAAGATTTGTGTGGGAGAGGTGGAAGACGAAACAACTATTCATCCACGCTATGGGATTTCATCATGGAAAAACAACAGTACTAGAAATAAACAGGGGTTTTGGGGGCATGCCCCCAAGAAAAAATTGAAATTTGAGGCTACCCATGGAGCAATTTGATACACCGCACTTTGGTCTGTTGAGATTTCCAAGTCCCCCCCCCCCACCCTACATAAAGTAAAACAGTTTGAAGACCCAATAATCTAAATTTCACAGCTTTGAGTTATATCTACACACATATCGTTGTCTGTGCCATGTTTTAATGTTACTGACCTCACACCCTTTGCTGATAATACTGAGGCGTGCCACCACCTCTGCCACCTCGTCCACCTCCGACTGCCCAAAGTTGATGGCCACGCACTCCCCGTGACCGTAGAAAAGCCGCAAGCTATTACTGCCACTCGTCCACCCAATGATCGACTGACAAGATGTCGTGAAGAGCACCTCTCGTGACGTGTCATCTAAAACGATGACCGACTCAGCTCCGATTGCTAAAAAGCAGTCAATGACATCAGAACTGGCAAAATCCTCAACGGTCACTGCCCAGGTGAGGGCCCCTCGCGTGTAGACATCGGGGACTGAACGCGTCTTGGGCCGGTCCTTTTTTCGCCCGCTACCCAGCGAGAACTTGCTCAGTTTGGAGCCGGAGTCGAGTGACGTTGTGGATACAAAGTTTGTGGCCAAGTCCTTGAGGTATTCCTGCCGGGTTCGGGTTGCCATGGCGATAAACTTATCTGATTTGTGAGCTGCATTCTCAGCGTTAATTGCTGTGGAGTGAATGAAACGTTATTAGTGTTAAGGTAGAGGTAAATGGAGAATAACAGGTGGACATTTGATTAGGGATAATATAGAATATTTGTACCTGGACAACTACCGGTGGGACCATAGCGGCCCCTGGATCAAAATAAAGAAATTTGAAATTGAAATTGAATTGTTAGGTTAGGTTAGGTCGTTAAGTGCATGGACTGTTGTTTTTGTCCATTTCCGCCTTTTAAAAGATCATCCCTTAAGGCAAACGGTCAACATTTAATTAGGGATAGTAGAATTGTTTGGTTAAGTGCATGGACGGCTGTTAGGTGCATGGACGGCTGTTTATGTCCATTTCCGCCTTTTAAAATTAACCCTTTAAAGGCCACATACTACTTTAACGTGTTATGCCCTCGGCTGGAAGGAAACTGATTACTGTGGCCGCTGTAGCCAGCGGGACTTTATATAGCGGCTTCATCACATTCTTTATGTGTCAACCTTGTGCGATCGTCATGCCGCATTGAGTGTATTCATGCATCATGCTGTCCCTCTAGGATTGTATCAAACCTGTAGAGTCAACGTGATGCTTGAATACATCACTAGCGAATTAATTGTAAAAAGACATGGCGCATTAAAGCACTATGCGGCACTTAAAGGGTTAACTGTTGCGCTGGACAAGTCCATAGTGGATTGTGTGATAACACTCTGTTACAATTTGATTGCTGTCTGTGTCGCAGCTGGTTCAACCCAACAGACTTATTATTATTTTTAACCATATATTGTGCTTTTTTAATGTTTTACCCTTTAAGGACATATGTTGCTAAAAGATGACATTTGTCGCCATGATGAACCAATAGAGCCCTGGCAAGCAACTCGCCAGTGCTGCATTGGTGCATCATGCCGACCCTTTGGAAGTGTCTCAACCCCGTAGGGTCGGCATGATGCTTGAATGCAGTACTGGCGAGTTACTCGCCAGGGCTGCATTGATGCATCATGACGACCAAGGCTATGATGCATTTATGCATTATGACGTCCTTAAAGGGTTAAAAGATTATATTTCAATTAATCGTGGTATCTTTATTCACAACGACAATATGCGTTATGTAGCGGACACTTACCTTTGGTTAGTAAGAACTCTGCAAACTCTGTAGACCGACTGAACATGGAGCCTTCAGGTATGGGCGGCCCGAAGACGGGGACGTCTTTAGACCTTGAGATCGCCAAACTGTATAGAGGGGACAGTAGGCAAGGGGTCATTTATAAAATGTAGGCTATTGTAATACAGATATATATATGTGTATTAATGTTTTTGTCATCTACTTTTTCCTCTAATCTGCACCATAACTGTAGAATTAAGTTGACGAGGGTTCTAACCGTCAATATTCTTCTCATTTACTGCTTTAACCCTTTAAGGGGAAAAAGAAACAAGCTTTAGTTTACTTAAAATATTGGTGTGTACTGTAGGTCTTTCAGTTCTAGTTTGAATATTTGAAAAATTCTTTCAGTTTTGGAATTTCCAGGATCAGCTGGTGCGGCAAGACAAGTCATTCTGGCGGACCAGAGCCTTTTTAGGCGGACGTTGTCACTGTCTGGCACGTTTCGGTAAAGACTGATCCGTTTGAGCATTATGCTGCCCATAAGTTGTTACACTCTGCCTACCTGTACTTGTAGCCGGTGCTCCCACAGTGGTGGGCGCGTACGATGATGAAGACGTGCTGAAAGTGGGAGCGCACCGTCTTGGGGGTGAAGGGGAGCGCACCCGGCTCCTGGAATACTATTGTCACTATATCATTCCCTATATGTCGTTTCCTAAGTAACTACAAAGACAGAGAACATAGGAAAGGTTATAATTTGTTGTACATTAACCATTTATTACAGTACAAAAAATGTACAGTGTTAGATAAGAAATTTTCAGTTCTGTTTCGGGTACAAGCCGCAGCTTCAACGTGAGGGGTTACGGTCAATATTGAATTCTGTAAAACTTTTGTCTGAGGCTGGGTGAAAAAAAAAATATTGTCGCTTGCTCCTCTTTTCCCACTACAAAATCCTTTGACAAAAAAAATATTCTTAAAATTAAAAAAAAAAAATTTGCTTGCTCGCATCATTTTTTGAAATGTGAAGCGAAGCGCATTGTTGATCCCCACCGTCCTCCTGCCGCCATTTTGAATGAAGCATGCTGGGAGCCAGCGAGGATCGGGGCGCTACATTTCGACAATCTTTTTCGCTATAAGGCGCTAAACCACTAGAATTTGTCGCAGACGACCCTCTTATACCCCTAGAAGTATTAATTGCGGACATATTGTCCGGTTTTCGGTCTAATTCCGACAATAATTCAATCGAATCGAGCGAATGTTGCGACAGTGGCGCCCCCACCACCCCCGCGGACAAAGACGGAACCATTTGATCCCGCGGCCGCGGAACTCTTCGTGACGAAAAATGTGTGGAATGTGGAGAGCTACACTGGGGCTCTGCGCCCTGCTGGTGCCCTGTGTTTCCATGCTCCTCTCTTTGTACAGTCTGTTTACACTCACCAGCTGATGTACTCTGGGCTGCTGCTGGAGGTGCTGGGGCTGACTCTGGGAGTCAGGCTGTAGGCTTCTGAGCCTGTTTCTTGATGTTGGGGCAGTTGGGGGCCTTGTGGTCACCAAATCCGCAGGAGTAGCAGACATGGGGTTTCTTGCAGCTGGCCCCATCACAGGACTTGAAGTTGTAGTACCAGCATGGATAACCATCACCTCCTCCATCCCCTCCCCCTGACCTGGCAGCCTTCTTCTTGGTCCACTTGGATTTCCCCGAGGTAGGCGGGGCCCCACCGCCCCCACCCCCGGTCTTGAGGGAACGCAGTCCGAGGTGCCGATTTATCAGGGGTTGGATGCCATAAGTAAGGACTTGCATCCCATCAGTGGATGCCAGACTCCGGACCGCTGCATCATATTCTAGGAGATAATGGAGCTCGTAGATGACTTCCGCCGATCGGTCCGACAAGTACCGCATGTGGGACAGCAGGTTAAGGGCATCCTCGGTGCCCTTCTCCACATGCCGCTCCAGGAGGCTGCACAGGCAGGAGTTAAGCTGTGCGAAGCTCTTGGGCCTATCCTGGCCATCTGGGAGATATCTGGTGATATCCATGTTGACTACGCGTTTGGCCCTCCTCCTTCGTCTGCGGTGACGCCTGGTACCGCTCGACTCAGACGACAGGGAGCTGTCCGACATAGGGAGGCCAGGCACCGGGAGGCCAGGCACCGGGCGGCCAGGCACGGGACCTGGGCTCGGGTGTGGTTGTCGGTTCTTGAATACTCCCAGCCGTTTAAAACCCGTACTCACGGCGGAGTTCAGCCCCTGGACAGAGGCTGACAACTGGGCGATGTCCTGCCTCACATTGGCTAACTCCTGTTGCTGGTCCTCCACCAAGTCTCTTAGCCCAGACACTGAGATGTCGTCCTCCTCAGACTCCTGGTAGTCCTCATCGTCATATTCGTTAAGGCCGAATAGAGAGCCATACTGGTCTCTGCCTGGGGCACCTGCAGACTGTGACCCCTTCACTGTGTGCCTGGTGACTCTCCCTGTGGGTGTAGTATAGGCCTCCTCCTGGCTACCACCTGGCTGCTGGCCACCTGGTACAGGCTCCACTTTCTCCAGGCCTAGAGCTGCCAATTCCTCCTCAGTCATTGCTGACATAGCACAGGCCTTGCCAGTAGGTGGCTTGTGTCTATGCAGGCATGTCTTACAGGCCCTCAGACCCGACATAGTGGCTGCACAAGGTGAAACTCCAAGAAAAAATACACAGGTGTGGATCCCTGTTAGATGGTCATGGTCCAGTGAAGAAGGACAACCTTGACCCTGACCTGGGGCATACAGAGCCAGCAGGCCAGGTAGGCTTAGTATAAACCTAAGTAAACATATACTAGGATTCAAAGTTTAAGGATTAAGGAAATGCACACCATAGGTGTGGTGGCCGGCTTCCACCTATGATTCTGGATTGTGGATTGATGTACTAAAACTAATTTATTATGATCAGATATCCGATATGAGTGGTAATAGTGACTGAGATACTAAAATGAATCATTACTTTGGTTTAATTCTATGAAAAATATACTAAACTGTATGATTGTCATGATGCATGAATGCAGAACTGACTAATGCACTAGAAATGACTTTGTACATAACTAGTTTTGATCAGATATCTGTGTTAAAGTTACCGGGATTATAAATCAATCATTTCTTTTGAATTCAGTATCAAAATGCATGATCGTCATGATGCATAAATGATAATACTAGGAAAAATCTAGCGTGTGATTGTTGATCACAAAAGACTCAGGGTATGGGTTCTCTATTGTAGTTATGCAGTATGTATTATAGAATTAGTTGAATCATTTTTTAAAATTAAAGTCTTGTATCATACAATGAATTTTCTTTGCTAAAATAAGAGAAGCAACAGTAGATTTGAAACAACAAGTTTTATTGCTTTTTGTGCAGTACGTTGATTACTGAACGTCTGTAGGTCAACAAATTTTTTGGGCAATAAAAATAACATATATAATATTGTAGTAGGTCGATATGATGTGTACTTTCATGCATACACTAAATGAAATAGACCTTTTTTGCAATCATGCATATATTAATTCTTCAATTCTACCACACAGGCATAGGTAGAAAGGAAATGTTTATGGTTTCAAATAAAAGGGGATTTTCTACTTATTTGTTTCCCCGTGTAGAGAAAAATAATACTCATATCCTATTCTTTTTGTATCACTTCTTGAACACAACATATCAAGTAGAAGTGGGCCAACATGAAAATGCAATTTTTCTCGTATTTATGTCGTGATAAAAATATTTGTGACAATATTTTTTTGGAACAACATAGCTTGTTTTTCCTTGTTTGACACAAAAACAAGTCAGTTATCCTTTTTCTTATACCTTACTTTAAGTAGAAACAAGGAAGAGATCTGTAGCACCGATATCAATAGGTTGATTTACCTTGAACTATGAGAGTTGAGAGTTTTGCAATAAGTGTGGTTTCACAATCGTCAAGTCATGTTCAATGAGAGTCAAATCGGGCGTTCCACGAAGGAGGAGTAATACAAGAATCGAGAAGCGGGTATCACATTCTGTTCAACAGATCTAAGTACCTTCTGAGTAACCAAACACAGGATTACCGCGATTGAGAACGAATTATTACATGAGTCAGACCCCCAATACACGTACCAACTGGTGGTCTTTTGGTGTTTTTCACCTTCCCACAGCCATAAAAATAGAACTGCTTGCACCATACTTTTTCTTCTGATATCATGTAAAAGGAAACACTCTAGGCTTTCAGGAAAAAAAAGCAAAAAAATTGTCGGACCAAAATTGATTGAGTCATAGTCCCTCAAAGTGGAAAAATACCCCAAAATCAGTGTTCCCCCCTAATTTTTCATTTCTCTAAAGCCCCCCAAAGCCACTAGGACTATTACAACCCATCCCAAACAGCTCAGTCTCTTAGGTATATATGTTACCTCAAATATTCAGGAGTTTTTACGGCAATATCTTTCGTGAAATTTTCACAGTGGTGGTTCATTTGTGAAATGCCGCTCGCTGAAAGTCCGTAACGAAAACTATTGATGTGACAAATTGCTTACTTGCAAATCCAACCCAATATTGCTTTTACACCTAATATGTAGGGGATTATGGGCTCTAATCATTAAAAAAATAATTGGGATGATCCGCAAATTTTTCTCAACTGCAGGTCCAAAAGAGTGACTTTGGTGATCCATTAACGTGACAGACTTTTACATACATTTTCCTGTACATAACACAAAATACCCCCAAGCTACTATTTAAAAGCAATTGATATTCATGGCTGGTACATATTCCCTCCATCTGGATAGCTACTGTAGCCTAATATTGCTTCTGTGTACTCAGTAAGGGCGTTTTGGTGCGTAACCAAGAAAGTCCGTAACAATAATGAAAGTCCGTAACGAAAACCAGGGGGTACTGTAAAAGTCCTCCTGCTGATGTGATATTGTCCATCTACTGTTCATTGTATGATAAATATTGTACAGCACACCTTGCTACATAGCTGGATGAAGTTTTGAGCCAGTTGTATATGTTTTAGTTTACCTGAGGGGTGGTTAAGTTAGACGGTGCACACAATTTGACAACTTTTCATTCCAAATACCCTCCTCAGGCCATAATTATAGAAATCAATGCTGCTTTTTGTGCTTTATATTATACCCACAGCCCCAACACATCATTCTTGAGTGTTAAAACCCCAGTGGATACATGAATTAGATAACTACAGGTCAAAATGCTTGTTTTCGTTACAGACTTTCGTTTTCGTTACGGACTTTCGTTGGCAACAAGAAAAATACTTATAGAATCGTTAATAATCAACTTATTTTCCTCATTTCTGGACTAGATGTCAAAGGGACAGCTATTCTAACTGTCTGAGCACTAAGAGAAAAAGAAAATTTGCTTTTTCAATTTGTCAGGGTAAATTTTGTGTTTAGGAAAGTCTGTAACGTTAACTCTTGATTAAAAAAGAAAGTACTTCCAAATGGCCAATCGTCCTAATATTTTAACACAAGATGCCCCTATGCTACTAACATTATCCTAAATAGTCATTTCCTGAATACTAAAAGATTTATTTTGGACCTTATATGCCTCATATGAGTTTTCATGAAGAAATTTTGAAATTTTGTCTTCCAAGCGAGATTGTATAGTCAGAATATTATGATAATATGGGTTTTATATGGCTAATTTGCTAGTCCAACCTGTTTTGAACACATAGATATAAGATAGATGAGCATGGAAGATGTTTGAGATGTGTGATACCTATTGTGCTATGAGCTTCCAATACCGGAAAGTCCGTAACGAAAACTCTGGTTTTCCTGGACTCGTGTACCTCCTGGTAAATGCCTAACTATTCTACTAATACCCATAGTATGATGGTTAATGTTATTTATTCTAATACAGGACATGTTTGTGTCATGTAATAAGGGTAAACAGGTGCTTTTGTGGTATTTCAAAATTATTTGGAGCCTCTGTTATCCAAGTACTACCAAAAACCGGAAAGTCTGTAACGGAAACTCCATGAATATGGCTTGTTGTTCTAACACACACAGAGTCTTCACATATGCAAAACTAAGCCTGATATTGATAGTAGACACGTTGAAGATAACACACAGCAAATCTAATTATAAATAGAGCATTTTTAAAGAAATTAGAGTAAAGTTGGCATTCTTATCTTTAAATTTCACCAAAATCCACGCGTCTTGCAGAGTTTGTCGCCTCTTAAAAAAAAAAGTTTTTGGTCTATGGTTTTCAAACTCGGCATGCCTAATCATACATATTGTGGCAACATATGTACCAGATTAGAAGTTACTGTAGTGTTTTTTTACATTTTTACACATGGTTTGGTATTTTTGACCGAAAGTCCGTAACGATAACTCCGGGTTCTGTTCGACGGTGAATAAAAACTGACCCCCTCGGAGATAAGCTCTCCCTCAAGTGGATTCTGGGACCTGAGATACATGTCTTTTGATAAAATGAACTTGTATAAAGATGAATTGAGTTTGCCTAAATTTTGTTGTGATCCACAATAGGGACCAAAATTGGGGCATTTTTTGGGTTTCTGACTCATATGTGTTATGTCCGTCTATGTCGCTCAACGTACAATAAACTAAGACATGATCTATAATCACAAGAGAGTTTACTCCTTATTAGTCTCATACATATTCAAATTCAAAATAAGCATACGTATGTACATTAATCCTCATGATTAGATATTACACAATTACACATAAGGGAACTCAAGTAGCCCCATCTATACACAACACGGGTTACTCACTCGTGTTCACAGACTTGACATAAATAGGCTACGAGTCATCTTGTGTTGCTGCGCTGCATCAAGGTCTGGCTTCGAGTTTGACCACATCACTAAGTACATGCAGGTCATCAACGTTTATGTCTCTGGCATTACTTCTTTTCTCACACACACGCAGACAATCATTCTGAACCACTTGCAAGGAAACAGCTATATTCCATAATTGGACGGATCATTTGTTTGTATATCAGTAAACTAGTTGATCTCTCTGCTGATGTCACTCATGTCCTGCAGATGGTCCCGGTTTAGTTCACAGTACTCCCTATGATGCTTCGCTCTACTCTGTTGAAAATTATTTTTAAAGATGAGACACTAATTCAACTACTCCTGCTATTGAACATTTTTACCAGCTTACAATAGAATAATGTAATGTATGTAATTAATATCTCAGTGTAGTGTGTTTTACTTTGCATGTGAAGTGTACCTTTTGGTGCCTGTAAGGGTCAGGCTGTCAAGCAATATTCAACATATGAGTATTTACAAATATCATAAATGATATACGAAGGGAAGGAAAAATACCTCATGATGTGCCACTGACTGGGAGTCACCCCCTCCCGCCGCCCATGCTCCGTGAAGCGCTGCCCTTTTCTGTAAGAAAAAGAATTAAATTTTCTTCAAAAGAAAAAAATTTTGAAGTTATGTCCAAACTTACATTACCATGGAATCCTCTGCTGTGTTGACAGAGAAAGATATGTTATATTTGAAGTATTTACGAACTAAAGAACATTCATTGCTGAGTGAGGCAAGATATGTGGAATTTGTTGGGAGGGTGTCTGTATAAAGGAAGCGCGGAAAGGAGGTGGGACAACACCCCTGGTATGGGAGGAGACCGGCATGACACCCTGTACTGCCCAGCAGGGGCGTAAGGATGTGGGGTACCGCCCTGCGAGGAGAGGAGAGTGGCCCCACAGCCTATACTGGATGGCAGGGGTGCAATTTTGGGCAGTCTCATGATATTTTTACGATATTTTCACATTTTTCCCATAAAATTCCTGATAAATGTTGAAGATTTACATCCCTGTTTTAAATTACCCAGTGTCTAATGAATCCCCATGTTGAATTACTGGCATATGGCTAAAATTTTTGGAGTGTACCCCTGATTATGTGAATAAATTGCTGGTCCAGGTGTAAATAAATTTTACGAGTACAAAAAAAATATACTCACACTGTGGAATTCAACCCGCTTTGCATAGTGGTTGATAATCTGTTTCATACGCCATTTCTGCAATGAAACAGATATACAATAACTGAAAATTCTAACAATAACTCTGTTTTTCGGAATATTAAAACATGAAGTGCTGATGTTGTGAATAATATACACCCATGTAGGGGCGGAACTTGAGTATTCTCAACACCATGTAGGGCCTGATTTATATTGCAGCCATGTTTGGACATTTGATATAAATTACAGTGGACTGGTATTTTTTTGCTCTCAGGATGTCATTTACGTGTATTGGGACTGAGGAAGTAGAATTTGACAACTTTCAATGATACAGACATTGGAAAATGGATTGAAAATCATGTTCAAGTAATACACAGTGCATTATACCTTGCAAGCTTCAGCCCACTGATAACCGAACTGGATAAAATCCACTCGCATACCCCTTCAGTGCTGTTGTAGCTAGGCATTAAAATTTTTATTCATCCCTCAACATCAGTGGGTGACAATTTGGTAATAAGCTGTCAACTTATTAAAAACATTATCAGTATGACAGCAACTGTTGATTCTCACCTTTTTTTCCTTCTGTGATAGGCCTGCCCACATTGCATCGGAGACAGTCTCCTGGGGAGCAGCTGATTCTGGTCCGGGCGTTGTAGGGCGGTTATCCATGTTGAATCTATGTGAAATATATACCGGATAACGATTAAGAACAAGTATGCCACCTCGAGAGTGTCCCCCTCATGAAATGGTGGAGAAAGATCCCCCCCCCCCTATTTGAAAAAAATCGATATGTTGTCCAAAACCCCTATTGTCGCCCACTTAGCGAAGCGGTATACATTGTTTGGTTTCTTCGTTTTGGCAATGTTTACTTATTTGTGGGAGGATATTCTGTTCATACACCGTGAAAATGCAGCTACAATACACGTTATGTCACATTGTAGAAGGACATACTAATAGCGTACAATGAAATAAGGCAAATAGTGTGCTGAGATATTTTGTGTTCTGGTTGAATGATGTACCGGTACGTCCGTGTTGCGATGACTCGACACCGATCGGTGCAGTCTTTACATATTATATTTATCATGTTTTGGATACAAACTGTGCACACTGATAAAGCGTATACTTCACTTACTGTTTCTGTAACGTCCTGTACACGAGATGAAGGTAAACATGCGTGAATATTCGCAGAGATGTGGTTTATCTGTGGCCGAGCTGGAATGGCGTGTTCCGGAAGTGTATCTGCTGTCGCGCATGCGCAGATGTTTCGTTCTGCGTCTGTCGATTTTGTCCACATCGTACGGCTGGCTGGTTTGCCGCGCAGAAGTTGAGCAGTTTTGGTCTGACGAAAAGCGTCTCACCCACGTTTTTTTTTTTTCTCCCATAGGTTTAACACTAAATGCCGAAATCGACAAAATGTCTACACCAATAGAGTAAAGGGCCCTATTATCGGCAGTTTAAGATGAAACTTCAAATCAGAAGTTAATTTTTTCATATATACATTCTTAAATACCCTGTGTATAGAGAATGTTCATTTTCGCCACTTTTTGACTGCATTGCCATACTTTACTATATTTTCTAAGGGGGCTATAATCAATTTTTATGAGCTATTTTAGGCTTCTATTATCGGCACCTAGCTTCTATTATCGGCACCTATACCCCAATAGCTAAGAAATAAGCCATATTACATATTTGGCTATTAATATCAATGTGAACTGTTTATGTTGGAAAGAATACTTGTTTAGTCACAATTTTCAGTATCCCTAAAAACGATTAGGCCCATACCATATGACTTAAATATAAATGTAAAATCAGGTTAAAAAATATATAATGAGAATATCTATTGTATAGCCTTTATGAGAGACAGAAAAATAATATATTTTGACAAAAATAAATGCTCCCTCCAATAAATCAAGGCATTATCAAATAATTCATAGGGAGCCTTGTAGACATTTTTTTTTTACATAATACATAATAAAATATGTTTTTCAATTAGTTGCAATGCTATGGGAGGCCATTTTCTCTCTATGTGACGATAATAGGAGACATAAGCTTATTTTGGAATGTATTATCGGCACCCCTGCTATTTAATAAGATGGTACCGATAGAATACATTTAAGACCTCAGGCTATGGAATTAGGGTGTGTCTAAATGATTTGTGACATTTTTACGTTACATATTTGTATATTTATGCACTAAACAATTCTAACAAAAAATTCATGTTTTTAATTGACCTGATAAGGTCAGCATCAAGGTCAATACATGATTGATCTAGATTTTTTCAAATAGAGATAAACCAACCTAAATTTTGGTGAAGTATGAAATGGCTTGCCATAATTGTCGGGCATACTCTCAGGTACAATTTGGTGTCCAGTACATATTGAAAAAATAATTATTCACTGGGTTATGGCTTGAATGGTGTCAAATATGACGATAATAGGACCCTGCCGATGATAGGTACCACTACTCTACTGTGATGTTTGTCTACATTCCCGAAAAAGTGCTCTATTTTGGACACCGCTACTTTAAGCAGGAATTTCAGCATGAACCAATGGATCGATTTGAATGGTTTTTGCACCATTGTGACGAGAAACACTTCAATATCAAGTATGCAAGACGGGATTAGTGAACTTTGTTTAATTGTATCAGAATTAAGGCTATACATTTTTTGGCCGAACTCGGCGAAAAGCGTCTCGCTGAGCCGTCGCATAAGACTCTGAGAGCAGTAGCTCCCTGAGTCAATTACTTCATGAATAACCGACCTAAGATTAACATTGGAAATTAAGACACAAATAAGCACACAATTTTTTTCAGATTGAATTTTTTCTTTTATTTCATTTTCTGTTTAGATCATTGAGGCAGATAAATTGTTATCATTCTTTTTCACAAGTGGTGTGTTTATTATCTTTGATTGAAATTCATAATAGTCATCATCTTCTTCATCCTGAAGTTGCTTCTTTCGTCACTGCTTATCATTAGCTGACAACCTCGCTATTCATCTGTATTCGAACGCATCTTAGCAGCATGACCCTAGAAAAATAACATGGAATTTATTAATTCATGTATCATTGTTTAACAGTAAAATATCTTATTACTTTTAGTGATTTGTTTATACAAGCAATACTTATTTGTTAAGATAATTTTTTTCAAACAGAAATAACCGACTGTCTACTATATTTAATCTCAATATAGGATTGTACTGAATAAAAGTTAGTGTCCGATTGGAAGGCCATTTAGAAATTATTGTCTTTTCAAGATCATATGGAACTGTATGAATTGTAAAATTATTCTTACCAAAATTGGTATATAGTAGAACATTAGTCCTGTATCTGACATATAGAAGGAGGTTGAATTTTGTGAGCTCCTCATCCTTAAATCGCCTATAACATATAATAGAAAAAAAGGCTTAAAGTAGGTGACATTTATGTTCACACCTGAACAGTCAATATGTGATTATGATCCTTAAACATTAAAGCTTGACCATCATGGTTGAATTCAGGCCAAAAGAGGGCTCTTGTAAATGAATGCAGATGTAATGTGTGATAGATCCATCATACAGTATTTTGCTACAAAGCAGGTAAGACTGAAAAAAAGATCAAGTTAGTAAGCTCATACCATCATACTCATAGACAACGGAATTGCAGTACCCAAGCGAGAGGGTGTGTTGTCCTCTTTCTATAGAAGGTGTCATCAAGAACAAGTCAGTATGCTCATACTCATACTGATAGAAAACGGAATTGCAGGACCAAAGTGAAAGGGGGAGTTCTCCTCTCAATAGAAATTGTCATCAAGACAACTCCAGGTAAGACAAATGAATTCAAATGTAATGTGTGATAGATTTATAATTCTTTATGGTTAAGAAGCTTATACCATCATACTGATAGAAAACAGAATTGCAGGACCAAAGTGAAAGGGCGAGTTCTCCTCTCAATAGAAATTGTCATCAAGACAACTCCAGGTAAGACAAATGAATAAAACAATCAAACAAGATTCTAAACTGCAATACAAAACATAAGCGCAAGGTATTCTCCATATATTCTCAAATGTCCTGACATTTAATAGAAAGGAAATTCAATGTGATTTTAGTCAAAGAAACATAATAGTGACAATGTTCAAAGTATGAACAAATGTTACCTACTATTTCAATCTCACATGTCGTCTTTTTGCACTTTCAACGGAGGTTCTTCTCATATCTGTACCAATTAAAAAGGGTATGTTTAGTGATATTCAATAGTAACCAAATATTCATCATACACTAATTTGAGAAGTAAAAAATATACACATTAAAAATTTAGTTCATCAATATATCAATAATATCATAATGAAATAGTAATACTTACCAACAATCAAATCGAGTATCCATGATGATAAAATTTTATGAAATTAGATTACTGAACTTCTTATAATGCATTACATTTATATACCATAAAACATTATGTGTAAGCTTAGACTTTGGCCCTTATATTGGTATAACAAATATTTCAGAGAAAATAAATCATATAACAAAATATTTATTCTTTCTCCAAACCATCAAGAACTTCAAAGAACAACAACTTCATTGAGGCAAAAAATAACAAACAAATGACCTAATGAACAGCGTCCTCAAGGAAAAACTTGATCCATGAACAAATTCATCCATCAAAAATTTCAACAACAAAAAACAGTTTCATAGTACAAATAAAGCAAATTCCTGAAGGGAACAAGTATGATAAGGTATATAGGGTATATATATCAAATTAAACATTAGCGTGGTTAATGCTAATACCCTTTGATAATCAACAAATATAACAACTTCATAATCAGTTCCATAAGGGAAAAACTTCATGATGAGTTCCATGCGGGAACGACTTCATGATGAGTTCCATAAGGGAACAACTTCATGATGAGTTCCATAAGGGAACAACTGGTAGGAGCAATCTGTGGATAATCCTAATACCCTTTCATAACAATCAAAATATAAGAACTTCATAATCAGTTGCATAAGGGAACAACTTCATGATGAGTTCCATAAGGGAACAAGTTCATCATAATGACTTCCTTAAGGGAAGAAGTTTGTAATCAGTTTCTGAACGGAACAAAGTCATGTCGGAACTCCTTATGAATAATAAGTTCTATGAAGAACAACTTCTATGAAGAACAAGTCCATCATGGAATAACTTGATAGACCAACTACGTCCGTCTATTGCATCCTGAATGCATATCGAATGCTGAAAAGAATAATTGAACATTGAGTTGCAAAGATTACATAAATGGATTGTGATATCTGAAAATAGGAGAAATTTGTAATCAAAATATTGTAGGTTGAGTTTGATGTCTGTGCCGTCCCCAGGTGAGTTTGAAAGTGAGTTTGAAAGTGAGTTTGAAAGTGAGTTTGAAAGTGAGTTTGAAAGTGAGTTTGAAAGTGAGTTTGAAAGTGAGTTTGAAAGTGAGTTTGAAAGTGAGTTTGAAAGTGAGTTTGAAAGTGAGTTTGAAAGTGAGTTTGAAAGTGAGTTTGAAAGTGAGTTTGAAAGTGAGTTTGAAAGTGAGTTTGAAAGTGAGTTTGAAGTTGCGTTTGAAGTTGCGTTTGAAGTTGCGTTTGAAGTTGCGTTTGAAGTTGCGTTTGAAGTTGCGTTTGAAGTTGCGTTTGAAGTTGCGTTTCAACTTTGGTTTGAAGTTGAAATTAGTTAAGTTGAAATTAAAGTTTAATTTATATTAAATTGAAATTGCGTTTCAAATTTGGTTTGAATTTGAAATAAGTTAAGTTGCAATTAAAGTTTAATTTACATTAAATTGGAGTTCAAATTAAGGTTGAAAGACAGAATATGAGTTACAATAATTATAAACTTTCTACCTTAAAGAACATTCTTCTCCTCCATGGAAACTACCCTGTCGTTTATGTCCATGCACATTCTAATGCCTTTTGGGAGGGAGGTCTGTATCTCGAACAGTCTCAAACCCTCGAAACCAAAGGTTTGTCGGAACATCTCCTCCGGCACTGATCCGTCCCAGCTGTCTTGACCGTCTACTACGGTTAGATGAAACGATCCATCTTCCGATTCACATCCTTCTATGTTCCCTACTATAACTGCAGGCAGGATATCTCCTAGCTACAAATGATGATTTTCATGCCAATTCATTACTGGTAACAAAGATAAGTAAAAATAGATTAGAATTCGGTATCTTAATAATTATTGAAATTAGATCTGGCTTATCAAAAAATATATAGTTATATTCAATGTACATCGAACCTTATATAATACTGATATATATGTTACTGACCGTCACTTCGTCTTGGAAGTTTGCATTCAGACATATTTGCCTGTGAAAATTTGAGCGTTTTCCTATCAGATCATGAAGCGTGATCTCCTGATTGCGTTGGAACGGCATACTGGAACACTTCCTCCACATGCTCAAATACATCCTTTCCTTGCCATCATCAAGGTACAATTCTGTCACCATGGAGATGACTCCACGCGCCTCGCTTTGACGTTCCTCCTTGATCTATAATAAATTATAAACTCCTCATGAAATCTAATAATCATATACGTATTTCATTATAGGCAGAGCTGCCAACTGCAAACCCTAAATTAATCTGTCTTTTTGAAGACACAAAAGTGCTAGTTTCGTAGTTGAACGCTGTACAATTTGTAATTGAACTCATAATGTTAATTTTGTCATAATTCGTATCTTAAGCAAGGCTATTAGTATTTTCATAAAGTTACAAAAGTGTTATTCTGTAAATAATGTGAAAAACTTACTTTAGCAATGCGTGCCTTTAGCACCGACCCTCGTACAAAGTCCTTTTTCGCCTTCATCTGTTTGAACGTCATGTAGGGGTAGAATGCACTCCCATACATATCATTCGAATCCACGGTCACAGAATCAGGAATATTGATGTTGATGTTGCTGAAATATGATATGATGGTATAAAGATTAGTTTCATATCTATTTCATTGGTCATAGGTTTTTATTATCATTATTTAAAAAGTGAACTTAATAAGCATTGCCAGGGACTCCGTTGCCATCCAATAATGTGAATCACTTACTAAATTGATACCAAAAACTACTATAATGTATATTAGTCCATTTATTTATTCATTATGCTATAAAATGCTATGACGCATATGAATATACTCACAAGTTCACTGTTGTCTTGCGGTGAATTATTATTTTCATCATACGAAACCCGTAATTAGAGATCCTGATGCATTGGCCCTCTTCAAATCGGATGTTTACGTAAATGCATGCTCGGATACATCCTGAAATACAGACATTATTATCATTCACAGAATCAACACAAATTAGAGCCTGCTCCCTTTATCCCAGGATGGGGATTCATTCTCTTTTATGAGTAAAACAGATATGGTATACATCACGACATATTAAATCAAATATTTGTATAAAAATGAATGCATTGTAAAACAAAACACATGGAAAAAAAAATTCTAATACCTGACATGTCAGCCAAAACAGCTAGGCGCCTATTTCGTAATTTCGGCAGCAGACTGTTAGGTAGATTGACGTCGGACAAATCAACATCTTGGTCATCATATGCGCCGGTCCCATTGATGTCGTCTACACTCATGGGACTGATCTTCATTATCTTGACATGTAAAGGTGTCTCAAAACATGACCCCTCCTTCTTGCTTTTGGTTTTCTTGATGGTTTCACGTGAGGCCAGAGGTGAGGTTCTAGATTTCGTCCTATTCCTCACAGGACCAGGAGCATTGTCTGAAAATAGTAATGATAGAAAAGGGAATTAATTAATGATAATTATCAAAATAATTCAATATACAATTGTCACAATGTGAGGGTCAAATCCTACAGTATACCACTAACACAAAATACTAAACATTGGTGAACAAGTTCCCCTGAAAACACTCAGGTAAACAATCCCACAATTCTGTGAATCAAAAGGTTATTTGAACTACATTGGGGGAACTACTTTTTGAAGTATGGTAACATGGGTACCCCTACTACTGTGTACTACCCCCCCCCCCTTTTCAACAGACATTGTTTTTCACACATGCTTGAGCTACCACACGTGTACACCCGGGGCAGGGGGGGGGGGCACTCCCTCAGCATTGATTTCTATATGTGAACACAATTCCAATGTCCCTTGAATAGGGGTACTTTTTTGCCAATTCTGAATGAAAGAGGTGCATTTTAAGGTATTGCCGCCAAAAGGGGGATGGTTTGGTGCACTTTTGTTCTGCTATAAGGGATCCAAATTCAGGGTGATACATTCACACAGTATCCATAAATGTGAGAATGCCCCCGTCCCTTGGAGTCACAGTGGGAGGAGGTAATTATCTGAACCTGACTGGTCCTTGCTGTGGCTCTCTGTCAAGTGGCAATCAAGTCTCAAGGCTGGGTGCTGCAGCTCACTCATGAGGGTAGTGGGGGAGGGGTATTTAGGGCAGACTACTTTCCTGCAGGTGAACAGGGTCAATACAAAAAGTTATTAGTATAGTGTGCGGGTTCCTCTTTGTTCTATTATATCAACCTTGCCAAATAATATAATACTCCATGCCACATGTCTGGCCATGTCCCATTTTTAATTATCGCTACTATCAAATGTAGGAATGCAGCACTGCATTTTTATAAGTAGGAGTAATACATTAGTAGGGGTATTGACACACAGGGGAGTATGGAGCATTCTCGCCCTGAGCTCACTGCCTTCCAGCCCCAATATGGACAATTCATTACAACAGATAGAATACCAGAGCCCCGGTGTGCAGCCAAGTGAGCAGCCAATGTCAGTCACCTTATCCCCAGGTGTGTCCTGAACCTGAGTTGGGGTAGTAAGGCCAGGCTGGCACACACAGTACAATAGTACTACTCTACTCTAATATTTATACACAAATGAATCAGTGCTTTATCTCCCCCATACAAAAAGTAGCACATAATGGTTGTGGCATGACATTGCAGTCACCACTGCCGACGCACCACGTGGTCATATATTTTCCCTACCCCACAATACTATGTATGGGGAACCTTCAAGTATGTAAACAATAAATGATTTTGGGAAAAAGTGACAAAGTTATTATTCAGTTTTAAAAGTTCAGTAAATATAAATTTACATAAATTGTAAACAGAGAGCGGCAGAACGGTCTATATAGTTTACAAGGCTGGGATGTGTATTGTGATACCCAGAGCGTGTGTTCTGAGTAGGACATTGAGAAAAACAGAGCTACAGGGCTCCACTGACATTTATATAACAGGCTGAAAAAGAAATCTCCTGGCACAAACACATTATACATAGTATACACCTAGGTTTTTTTAAATGTGAAATGTGGTTGGTCTGAGTAATATGAAAAAAGTGCAATGTCAAATTCAACTTACTGTTCGCTGTGGCAGCATTGGGGCTCACACCTGATGCACTGGCTCCAGCACCTGAGGCACCAAACGGAGGTGTAGCCGGAGGTGTAGCCGGGAGCACAGGGGCTTCTCCCCCTGTAGGGGGGAGGACTCCTCCGTCAACGCCGTCCACGCCGGCATTCTCCTCTGCCACCTCCTCGTCAAAGATATCATACCCCTGCATATCTATGTGTAATGCTGTAGTGTGTACGCGACAACAGGCAAAGCTCACTGACGACTATGTGGGCCGCACACCCCCTCTTATATACTGTGAACCATGGGACCCAAGATGTGCAGAACTGGAAAAATGGTATATTGCGCATACACGTCATCTGCGCAAAGGCCTACTTTGTGTGTTTCACGCATGACGTATGCAGGTGAAGGCGGGAAAATTATGTAGGCCTATAATATTATATAATAGTGACACGCGTCATTGAGTGCATTCAGTATGTAGGGATACGACAAGAAGACGCATTAAACCCGCAGGTCTTACTACACGTCCAGTATATAAGGGCACTGGGCCTTTAAACACTTGACAGGTGATTGCTTTGTGACGAGAATATATAGATACAGTGGTGACACATGTAGATTTCAAATAGGGAGAGTTCTGTTAGTACATTTGTACCTGTGACACCTGACGTATATAGGAGTGCAGGACGAGTGAATAGTACCTAGTAAACACTTGAGATCTGATTCAATTATTTAGTATGGCACCCCTATACAGGTGTAATAGTGAGAGTTGTCTGGTTGACACCGGAAAGGTCCATTAGTGCAGCCACTTGTACGGACAAAACTATGAACTATCACAATGCAGATTGTCTATATTAAGAATAGAATTTAGATATACATGGTATGAAAAAGGACAATATATCGGCTGTAATGCACAATCTATATTTGTAAAACATAGATCTGTACACACTCCTTTCCTAGTAGTTGGGAAATCAACAAACTGAGTTACTGAAAAAATATTTTCAATTTGTTCAATTATTTTAGCGTACATTTGTTCAAAAGCATTCATATTAAAATCTCCAATTAGCATGGTCCTTACTTCCTCACTTCTATACTTTGTTAAATCTCTAATAAATGATAGAAATCCAGGAAGGGAAGTATTGGGTTGACGATATAAACATATGATATTATACTGAAAACCTCTATGAATACACTTGATTGCTATACACTGAACAACATCACTTTGAAATGTATCTGTTGACAATATCACGACAGTGGGTTTATGATATAAGATTATTCCATTATAAGGCCTACTACTAGAACATTCTCCACAAACCATAATAGATTTAAACCCCTCTAACTGAAATAGGTGTTCTTCTTCTTTCTTTAGACAAGTCTCACTAACAAATACTATTTGTGAATCCATGATATGTCTATCTGATTGTAGGTGTTTAAGTGTATTATATAATGAATTTGCATTGATAGACAATATGTTGAAAATGAGGTCAGATTTATAAGATGGCGTATAACATAATTCGAGTTGTCTATCTACCCTCAATCTTTCCATTTCCTTTGCAGATCTTGCATCTCGTTTAATGTCTTTTGGTCTAAAATTAAGGAAATATAAATCTTCTAATTTAGTAACTCTACTACAGCCCACATAATACATTTGAGCTTTTATATTTCCAGTCAAATCTAGCACTATCCCTAATAACGTATCACCTTGACTTTTGAATATAGTTTTACCGGATGCTGGCCTAATAGGAAATTGAGATCTTAATACATCAACATTCTTTTCTTTCATCCAAAAATTACGTGTTTCTGCAAAGATGGGAATCCACGAGTCTTCTATATCTGCCGTACGGAGTTGCATATACTGCACTTTCCTTTTTACCCCACATTCAGGGTGTTCACATTGAACCCATAATACTGCTGGTTTCTTATACCCATTTTCATATTGTATCTTTCTCAAATAGCAACCTGTGCCGTTTACTAGACCATCCTTAATATGAAGATTTAAAGTAAGTTCATAATACATATTGATACCCAGTTCCAAATGTGTAACCAGATTACCAGTTGACCCTATATCTGGAGATATGGCATTTTTTATTATCTCAATTTTAACAGGATCTTTGACGCCAATGATTGTATCATTGGAATCAACTATTGTTTTTTCTGTCACACATCTCCTATAAATAGTAGAATTATGTGCATTCACTTTGGCATTCAGGGAGAAAATATGAGGTAAAGTACGTATCCTGGCATCATCTTTCCGTGTTATTCTAGTTATTAAAGTTGCCTTGTCTTTCTCAGTGATTTGTCCTACCCTCATTCTGTTTAATAATTGGGCAAATTTTTGGTCACCTTTTTGTCGTACAATTTCAAATAATTCAAAGCATTCAAATTCAAGTCTCCAAGTATTATCAGGCAATAAAACATTTGGATCTTTTGCTTTTGGATCCTTGTTATCAAACACAAACCCATCTTTCACTGGAGCAAGTTGATACAAATCCCCAAATGTTATGATATGAATACCACCAAATGTTAATTTGCTATCCATGATTTCTTGTAGCCTTTTGTCTATGAAATTAAATAATTTGCGACCAACCATTGATATTTCATCCAAAAGAATGACTTTGAGATTCCTATAAAGTGTTCTATACGTATTTCTTTTGTCATCTGATAATCCAATGTAATCAAAACTGTTACCCGCTATGCCTAATGCAGAGTGAATGGTGGAACCATTTATTAAGAATGCAGCTTTTCCTGTAGGTGCTATGCATAACACGGTTAATTCATGAGGTTCATATTCCTCTGATAAATTGTATAATCTTAAAAGACTATGACATAATGTTTTTAGTACAACTGATTTTCCCACTCCTGCACCACCAGAAATGTAACATCTCAATGGTTTGTTGACACATATTATTTGAGTCATGATGTGATTATATATTTCACGTTGTCCTGTGTTTAATCCACTGATTGAATCGAGAAGCTGTTGTAGTGGCCACATATGTTCAATAATAGTCGGTAATACAATTTCTGAAACTGTGCCATCTTCTTTATTCTGATTAAATTCTACTGGCGCTATATTAGATGGTGGTTGATAGAATCCATCTCTATTGACATCTTTTGAACCCTCTTGCTCTGCTTCATTGTCAGCTTGTAATATATTTGCCCCCAATTCATCTAAGACATTTTCCATCCTAACATTTTCATTCTGGAAATTACTTATGTTTTGAACAATTTCACCCAGTGCATAATGGTCAAAATATGCTGCTTTGTCTGCGATTTTTTTCTGCTCTCCATCACTTAGACGGAGAAAACATGCTCTATAATCTACCTCTTCTTCCCCATCATCTTCCACACGCCATGGTTTATATAGCACAAGGAGTGTCCTGTAATAGTCTTGAGTTTGTGTTTCAGGATTGTACATGTTGAAAGTAAGTATAGCTCTCTTGGCCCGTTTTCTATAAAAGTGGTCGTCCTCGATGGCTACAATATTAGGATTTTTCCTTAAATTGTCCAAATTACGGTTCCCTATTTTCTCAACAGTAATACGACTTATATAATCTGCAAAAGAATACTCTTCTAGTGCCTGTGGCCTATTCATATACTTTGTTTGGTTATCTTCCATGTATACATCAACAGAATCACAATCCAATTCTAATAAATCTGCTTGTTTCTTCAGAATTCTCATTCTATCTCTTGGACGTTTAGTGTTGACAAACCTTACTTCTCGAGACTTCTTAGCAATAGGCATTCCCAGTAGAATGTAGCAGGCTTCTTGAGCACTAACTTCAGTACTATATGTAAATGCTTTAGCAATTTGCTTCAACTGATCCTTTATGGGGGTGTCGGCAGACTTAGATTCAGTTAATATATCACTCAGCAGTAAACTAAGCCCTCTATCTTGTTTGTTTATATAATTCACAATATACATAGCCACAGCATATGGATTTAAAATCATTTGAATATCATGATTTGCTTGCCATACATGTAATAGTTTTTTCATGTACTGATTTATTCTGACTTCTGTCGTCTTTCTTTTCAGGAATAATTTGGAATCTAACAACTGAGATCTGATGATATCTAAATATTGTTCATACGTAATATCAAAGTTAGTCAGCATGTCGTCAATGGAACCCTGTTGACATTCTTCTGTATCTAGATATTTCTTTATATCTATATAAAGGTCTCGATAATTCATAATCAAATCTTGCTCGTTGTTTATATCCATGGGTTCTAATATTATGGTTTCTTTCATCGGTGGTATGGGAAAACCAAATCTACAAATCTTTTTGTTATCTTTCTTACAAGTCTTAGAGTGTTTATGCACTTGATAGTTCAGGAAGGGTTTCTGATCTTCTGGTACATCTAATGAACATGAAATTTTGTCATTTACAAATTCAATTATTTTAGGATAATCTTCAGGATTATCTGGCTTTGGGGCATCTTTAATCCACACCAAAAGGTGAGAATGAGCTGAACCACGATGCTGAAACTCGATCCTATAGAACCACTCTACGACTCTACCTAATATCTCTTCTTTACCACAAAGTACCGTCCTCAAGAAAACTTCTAATCTATGATTGAAATACCGAGAACATGTAACAGGATCAGATTGTATTAGTCTACACTTCTCATTCCAAGACATATTCTCAAGCTCAAGGTCAGTATACTCTTTGCTGTCTTGCAACTTACCCAATGTTCTTAACAAATCAAACCATTTAAAGTCTGCAGCACTTAATGACATAAAGAATGTAGGAATTCCTAATTGCCGTATCATGGACAAGAGCTGCTTTTTCACATTCTGGAGATACATGGGAGAATTCCTCAACTTGGTATAATAGAAGAATGCTTTGTTGAATTTGCTCATTTCCAACCTATTTTGCATATCAGAAATGTGACCTGCTGTATAAGGATTGTGTTTGTTCTGTGTTCTAATAACAAAACTACAAGCATTTTTAGAATAATTTATTTGATATTTTCTATATTTAAATAATAAATTTGAAATGGACTGGGCAAACCTTCTATTTTTGTTTCTCAATTCAAATTTACATATATCAACATATCTTATATATGGAAAATCACTATATGGATTATCGCCCCCATATAAAGATGGATATGAAAGATATTCTGCATTTGGATCACTTAACAGGTGTAATGGCCTACTGTTCTCACCAGGAGCTATTTCTAACATGAAATCCGTTATAGGACCCTCAATCATTGTTTCCATTTCAATTTCCCGAGCAGGTTGGACCTCACAGAAACTATCATTTAATTCATCATTGTGTTCATCAATATCAGATATTTCTTTGTCTTCGTTATTTGGTTGTACTGATGTATTATCATTAATAAATGGACCACCTCTATCTGCATCTACCTCATTCTCATTACTACTGTCATCAGACATAACTAATATATTTCTATCTAATCTGTTGTCCTTCCTTAAATCATTTATTGTTTTTTCTAACCATTTCGTATCGATGATAACCTCTTCATTTTGATATAAATGACTATTCTTGTTTAACCATTGTAAAGCTTCCAAAACGACAAGTGGTCTTACATTTCTTTTGGAATATACAGATTTATACACCATTTTTCTTTTCAAACTAATAGGCACTAAACCGGCTTCATTTATATATCTGGGTAGTTGTGCTATTGTGGGAGCAATATTAATTGGAACATTTATAACAGAGCCTTTAAGGGCAAATTGTTTACCTTTAGGTAATTCTCTTATTCTCATGAATGGAATTCTAAGAGCTATTAGTTTTTCTTCTTCAGGATGTAGTCGTAGTATTATTGGTATTTCAGGCATGATAAATCCCTTCTGTGGGCATATACGTGGCAGAGTACCTTTATACATATTTCTTTGACAAGTATTACATAAATATGCAGTTTGATTAGGGTTTACATTAACACCAGCTACATCATACAATTTCTTAGTAAGTGTTTCATTAACCTTATGTACTTGTGTAAAGAACCATATTTGAGAACAAAGTTCACATACATAATTTGGCCCTTCAAGTCCAAATTTCCTAAACATTGCTACATCATCTACTTTCTTTGATTTAGATTGAAATTTGCTAATTAATTCATTCAATAAATCATTACAATCTTCTTCATTATTGAGATCTATAGATTGATTCAATTCTTCAAGCTCAATGTCTATGTCTTCCACAACAGGAAGGATAGGATTTTTATCAGAAATAGAAGGCAAGCTATTATAAAATTCACACTTATCAGGTAACTGATTACTTTTTAAAATATGGGAGTCACACGTCCTACACACTTCTTTACCCCCATTGGATATAATATTTTGTTTTGTAAGTATATTAGCCCGACAATGTACTTCTTTTGATAGGAATTTCATAAATGATGGCTTATACCTATTTAAACATATAACACATAATGTTTTGTCATCCTTAATAATTAATTTTTTTATCAGGAAATTACATTTATCTGGTAGTCTAGATTTATTATTGATATTATTTCTACAAGTATGGCATACAAGTGGACCTTCTGGAACACCTAATTCATATCCAAGAATCTCATTGCATTTATTAAGTACTTCTTGAGTAAGTGGTTTAAGTGAGGTTTTACAAAGAGCTTTAAGACATATGGCGCATTTCAAATCTTTCACCAGTTTAGGACAAGTTTTAGTGGTTTCATGGTAATGTTTAATGGAATTGTCTTTTTCTTTGGCATCAGAAATCAAGTTTGTAATACTATCTACATTTGAGGGAGTTTTAACATTTGTCGAGGTCGATTCAATTTTCATTTTCTTGGTAATAGAAGAAGTATCACTTTTGTTGTGTTCACTTCCTGACCCTTTACGCTTATAGACACTTTCTTTGTTATGTGATTTCTTCCCAGAATGCAATTCAGTTATTTCCTTAATATTCTGTGCAGTCAACGGTACTTTGTTATCTGTTTTGGATACTTTGAAATCT
Organism: Harmothoe impar; assembly: GCA_947462335.1. Lineage (NCBI taxonomy): Eukaryota > Metazoa > Annelida > Polychaeta > Phyllodocida > Polynoidae > Harmothoe > Harmothoe impar. The sequence goes on along the minus strand of OX381704.1, from coordinate 18,217,276 downwards.
CTATTCACTTGATCTATTTCTGGCCAATCCTCATTATATGAATTTTGTTCCAGCAAACTACCGGATCTTCTTACAATGAGGGGTACTGTAGCATGTACATCAATTGTGTCCAATTTAGCAAATATGGACCTACAACTTCTTTCTACGCCCATTGGTCTTATTCTAACTGACGTTACTTCATATTGCACTAATTGATTCGGAACATAATATAAGGAATGTATGTGTTTAGTTAATTCTATAAAATCATTAAATTGCATCAATGCACCAGAACCATAATCATTCTCATTTCTTGGCATGCCTCTCATGTTCCTACAATGTGAATCAAAAATGTAATATGAATTATTCTCCTTGCAAATTCCAATAGTGGCATTTGCACTAGTAAAGTATAATTTACTTGCTCTCTCAAATCCCATTGTAAGGGACCTTGCTATGTCATGCACATCATTATCTATGAAACTTATGACATGCCCCATGAGTTTGTGTTGAAAAGACATATTATTCACAATAAGATTTTGCGGAATTTGATTAGTCATAATGTGTTCCTTATCTAAATGTGTGGCAATATCGGTATGTAACTGTGCACCATAGTCCAGAATAGTGTCAAGATTATGTCTGGTAAGTTTCTGATTTGTCAGTTTCCGGGCGTAAATGTGATATGCTACACAGTTTGACAAACATTGTTTTCCTCGTATCTCTTCAGGATACTTACGATTGTATTCGTCCCAATGAGCATGCATAATACGGGATAGTTTTCCACCTTTCAAGTTTTGGTTCATATCAAAATTAACATTTATTTCAGAAGAAATATCAGATAAAATGTTGATAGGAATTTTTAATTGATTTTTACGAGTGGATTTTGTCTTCAATAAACTGTGTGCCTTTGACCCTTGCTGAATGGTTGTTTTACGTGTACATGGGAATTTAATACTAGGGTGTATTACCTGATCAGATATATGATGAATATTTGAATGTAATGAACCATGGTCAATGTTTTTTACTGGTATAGATTGCTTATCAATATGAATTTTAGAATGGTCAACTTTGGTATGGCGTTTGATTGAGATGTCCTGAATAACTGGTGAGTCAATTGATACATTGTGATAACTATTGTCATGGCAATTAAGAACGGTGGGAAAGGTTGGTGAATGGTTATTTATTTGCTGAGAATTTTTTGTCCCTTCTAATCTTGATTTCTTTCTGCCCTGATCTATAACGTGATTCAAATCATTGGGTTTCCTTTTCTTATCGTATTTGTCCGCACAAGTTGTATTTAAAGAAACATTGGTGCGAGCAGATGTTGGAATGGTTATTTCCACTTTTTTTATTTTTTTTATTTGCATGTCTACTTTGGTTGCTTGGGAAGAAGCATTGGACTGGGAAGTATTGGACTGGGAAGTATTTGAGGAAATACTGCTGGAAGATTTTGGATTAATTGTTTTTTTCTTTTTATTATGTACAAAGGTGAATGAGTCAGTTGGTGGGGTAGGTATACTAGATACATTAGATGTATCGTTCTGTGACCATGGTACATTATCTCCCATAGAAATGAGTGGAACAGTCTCATTTGCCACAATGGTATGTGTCATGCCAACCACCCTACTGTTATATGAGGCACTGATATATTGGATTTTGTCAAATATCACTGTTGCTATCTCATACTCTTCGTCTTTGAACCTATTAGAATTCAATCGATATACATGATCAACTAAGTCGTGCAAAGAATCACACTGTACTAATACAGCTGTACCATATTGAGCTCTCATTCCATTGTTATTCCTTGTATGAGGATCAAATACAAAATACTTGTCATTTTGTAATACCAGTCCTATAGCTGTGTTTCTACAATTGAATAACAGCATGTTCGATCGACAAAATGCATTTTCTAGGGCATTTCGTAGTCTGATCAAATTGTTACTTAAAAGACAATTCATGGACCCATTGAATCGTATATAGTATTTGTTTTCTTCTAACATCACCTCCCTCGGTATTTCAGTGAACATGAGGTGACTCTTTTGTACAACATTTCTAATGTCTCTGTACAGCATATCACCACAGCCTAAGATGTTGTCTAACATACTGGTATTCATTGATTCAAGGTTATGCTGTGTAGCATAAATCAAGAACATAGTACTATTTGCCACACATTGAGATCCCCTAAACATAGGATGATATCGGGAATCACCTTGGTCATGAGACGCTTTAATGATGTGAATGCCTTTGGACATTGTGATTGGTGGAGTGACTTAATCAATTGTGTTTGCTATATTTGATTTGCGGTTTGAGTATTGTATTTTCGATTTGCGGTTTGAGTATTGTATTTTCGATTTGCGGATTGTGTTCAACTGACAACGTAGTACAAGACAGTATTGTCAAAATGAACACTAATGCGGTGTGTATCTGTATACCAAATGAAACAATTCACAACATGTGTAAATGTAATTCTAGGTATATGTGTTCAGACACTAAGCCGGTATGAAATACCAACTGGCCCAGAAACAGGTAAGGCTGGTTTATATACGGCATGGGAGAGTGTAAGGGTCGGCAGGGGACTGGGTGGGTGCCTGGATAACCCTAAGCAGCACCCACCAGACCACCACCACATACCTGAGTGGTAGTGCTTGGCGCCTCCTGCACGGCCTAAGCAGTAGCGGCCAGACCACCACCACATACCTGGGTGGTAGTGCTTGGCGCCTCCTGCACGGACTAAGCAGTAGCGGCCAGACCACCACCACATACCTAGTTTAGGGTGCTGGGAGCCTACTACACGCACGGTGGGCCCGGGGGGGGCCACATGCTAAACATTCTATAATAACAATGTGCGTACACTAAGTAGGGGGAAAGGAGTACTTTTTGGGCACCACAGACGGGCCTGTCCATTTTAGGTGGTCATCCCGCCTAAAGGGATGTGTTTTGGTGGAATTATATCCCGCTGAAAGGGGGGCATATATACTTTGATGTACGAACATAGTATGCAAAAAAGTTAGAGTGGCCCCCCTAGTAGTGGCACTGCCGCCTTTGTAGGGAGGACTGAGTAGCGGCCACCGCACGACCACTCACCTGGACGGTGGTGCTGGGAGCCTACTACACGCACGGTGTGCCCGGGGGGGGGGGGGCACATGCTAAACATTATATAATAACAATGTGCGTACACTAAGTAGGGGGAAAGGATTACTTTTTGGGCACCACAGGCGGGCCTGTCCATTTTAGGTGGTCAACCCGCCTAAAGGGATGTGTTTTGGTGGAATTATATCCCGCTGAAAGGGGGGCATATATACTTTGATGTATGCACATAGTATGCAAAAAAGTTAGAGTGGCCCCCCTGGTAGTGGCCAGAGCACCACCACACAGCAATAGAGAGACGGCGGGAAGCCGACGGAATGAGACAGTGTGCAGAAGGAGTGTTACAAACAAGGCGGGCAGAAGGCGCATTGAGTGCCATTGAGACAGCGGATCAGAGGGCCGCATGCAGACAGGGTGTGATAACCCCGGCGGGCAGTGCTAGGAAGTACTTAATGGGCAATTAACTGTCGGCGCCTGCAATGGCATTATGGGATAGAATAGGCCACTTGCAGGTAAGGGTGAATGCGCGCTGACGCAGTGCTCGACGCAGCGCACGGAGTAAACTCAGTAGACCGGAATGAGCAGGCGCTGGGACTAGCTTATTGCAACAGGTAAGGGGTGGAAGGTGGGCGTTACCAAGATTTCCCTTCTTTTTAAGCCTGTGCGTATAGCTGCCTCAATCCACAAATTGCGCATTTATTCACCTGGAATAGTCCATTATTTCACCAAAGGGGTGAAAGGTCTAATGCATAGAGGAACGGGTGACGACGCAGGGTTAGGATCACTCTGGCTGAGCCCCAGTGCTGAAGGGTGGGAGACTATAGAGCCTGTGTATGTAGGGTGCAAAAAGCAAACGAGCCAATGCTAATCCTATGGACGCGCAATTCCTGTTGAAACCTTACGGAAAAGTGAACTCCTTAACCATGGCCGGGGACTCCGTCGCCGGCCAATAACCAACTATGACCAATCATACCGGTAGCATTATACTTATATAATTATGGGGTAATTATATACACAGAAATGTGAAATCCGCTGACCAACTTTTATTTTTTTTGGTGTGGCGTTAAATGCGAGGTTTTACAATAATAACAGAGCCATGATGACAGGCAATAGACCCACCTGTTGCTTGTTGTTGGCTGTGAAGGGTAGAAGAGTCGAGATGTGGAACATTATCTCATAATCGTGAAACGCTGTGTAGACCGAGTGAAGACCCGATGAATCCGCTGTGGAGGAAAAGTAAGACTTACTGTAAAACCCCACCTTTAAGACGACCCCCGATTTTGAGGGATTTAGGGGCTCAATACCCTCTCACAAGCACTCTCCATATCGACTTTTCTAGTTGAATACAGCAATGGTAACCCTAAATACTTCATCACAAACCACCCTCCCGATTTGCCACTATTGTTATTGCAAATAAACCACTTTAAAAGAGAAAAGAAAACCCTTCATACTCCCTCCTTTTCCCCCCAACATTTTTTCAAATCAAATTTTGGACCCCCCCCCCCCCTTTTTAAGACGACCCGTTAACTTTAAAATGAAATCTCTCTTGTGCAAAAGAATAATCCCAAATAAAATCCGTCTTAAAGTAAAGCCGACATTTTACGGTACATTTGGAAATGTAATTTATATAACCATTCTAAACACAGAAGATACTGTATTAATTTAATATTATCTGATAGATTCCAGCTACAATGCCAGATGGTGAAGGGAGTGAGTAAACTAGTTCCCACCACTCTCACTAGGAGGTACCACCGCTGCATTCTCGGCATGTTGAAGCTGACCAAAGTACATTCAGTTTTAAATATTGCAGGTACAGCGTAATATCTGATGGAAACAAAATGCAAACCTAATCTTGTTATTTCATTATAAATATCAACCTCTTCTGTGATTCAATGGAAACAAATATAATCGATTGTACTTTTATATTTGTTGAGGTTACAGAATAAACTCCTGCCAGATTGAAACTGAAATTGAATTGACTTACTTTTACAATCTAGTCCTCCTCTGTACTTGTCGAACCCTTTTAACCGTACCCGCTGGCCGATGCAGTCGATGAACTCGTCAAATGCTGGACCCGAGGTCTCTGTGAAAATAAATATGATTCGTTTAAAAGCTTAATGCGTAGTGTTGGGCAGGCATATAATGCTGTTTATAGGCTACGCCAAGAATTAATTAGAATTTCTAGGAACTGGGAGGACTTGATATCGAATTGGAGTGATGTAATTGGGTAAGAAAATGGAAGAGATGAAGACTTAGGGCTATGGATATTGTTGGATTTAGAATTTGCGCCAATAAAGGGAATAATGTATGTCTAGCGCTCTCTGAAGGAGGGCCCCGTTTTAAGGTGGGACAATGGTTTGTGTGACAAAGAGCAAGAACACACGAAAGAAATGAAAAAAAGGAGTGTACATTGCCATACAATTTGATAAACATTGTTGAGTCTTAGAATATATCTTTATTGCACTTGGTGACTTTTTAAAGAGCGGTCTACTTTCAAAATCAAGACCCCAGGAAATCAATATACCGTATTCGACGTAATAAGCACCCTCCCCCTAATAAGCGCCCCCTCCCCTATTTGGGGCATTTTTAGACTAGAACAAAGGCTCAGATTTCCCGATTTTGGAGACATTCAAACATTTGAGTACATAAAACGCCAATAAAATAATTTTACAAGCGCCCAGGGCGCTTATTACGTCGAATACAGTGTATGTTAAAAATCACGGCGTATAACCGTAGATAGGATATACATACGACTAGTTACATACAGGCCACCATAAGATATCACATCAATACATATGATGACAGCAACATACCGTATTCGAGGTAAAAATAGTGTTATGACGCTTTAGTGCTTGAATTTAATTGTCTCCAAAATCGTGAAGCTTGAGCCTTTGTTCAAGGGGGGGGGGGGGGGCTTATTAGGCGGAGGGCGCTTATTACGTCAAAAACGGTATTCCTTATGTTAAGCAACCTTCAGATTAAAGCCTTCTTGCTAAGCATTTTTTCTTGACTTGACGGAGTATCTCAACACACAATAATGGTCATGTAATCTGATACTTGTGTTGTCGACATTATTTAAGTGGCAATAACAAACAAATAATGGTTACTGTACAGAAAATGTAATGAACATCCTTGAAAGGATCGGCTGCAGCTGAGCATCAGTTTCTAATGGAATAGATAAATTGATGATTCAGCACAATCATTGTTCACTTCTTGTGGTGAAATATTAGGAAGTAGTCATTATTTATCCACGGGGGGGGGGAGGGGCAAAAGAAATTCCAACCCCTCTAGGGGAAGGGGCGGTGGAAAAATTCCGAGCCCGAGGGGTCAGAAAAATGTCAAACCCTCTCGGGGGGGGGGGAGGTCGGAATAATTTCCCCGCGTTCATACAAAAATCCACCAGCAGCCCCGATTGTTAAATAATGACCACTCCCTTTAATACAGATGAATGTCTTCCTACCATTGTTGTACATCTCTTCTTCTGTCGCTTGTCCAGCTTTACAGTACATAATGCCTATTTTGTATGTTTTCGAGATCTGTCAAATGAATAAAGGTTAATAGTGACATTAGTAATCAGTATTTTAATAGTGTGTTTAATAATCAGTATTTCATATATCCATATTTTAATGCTGACAGGGATATAGAACTGCCTAGTTGTTTACAGGCTAAGGCAGAGTCATTCATTACTATAATGTTTGCCTCCATCAAAACAGGTGAGTGAAGCTTCTTCTGAAATAATATGCTGTCTTTGAAGTGAAATGTATGTGCACCTCCGTACACATCTAAACACATCTGGAGTAGCCTGCTTGCGTGAGTCAACATGAAATGACAGACGAGATGATAGCCTCGGATAAACAACAGATGAAGTGCATAAAATGTAATTCAATTTGAACATTGCAATAACTCGGATGATATGTCAATTTGCCTTTCCTTTCTATTTCTTTACAGATAGTGATACCCATGTTCTTTTTATCCCTCCCCTATCAAGCTTGAGAGACAAAATCCCCTTACTTCTTAATAAGAATATTGATTTCTACTTTTAACAGTTTCCACTATTGACAGCTTGAACTGTCAATAACTTTTCTACTAACGGCGTTTATCATCCACAAGACACACATCTCCCTTGACAACTGTGTATCTGACACCTACACATAAAAGAGGTACCTAAATGATTTATATTGGGTGGTATGGCAGCCTGCTCCCAGGCTATCTAACTGATGGGATAGACGCTGGCCGAGGCTGGTGGGAACCCCGTTTTATTTCATGTGGAGAAACAAAGTTACTATGCTTAAGTACTAGATTGGTCGTTCTCCACACCCCTGTGGAGAAACTGATGCTCATTCGCCATGGCCTGTTTATCCACGATGGCATCACCAAAATAGCTATGAAACCAATCTTTAAATGTATAGTTTGATGAAATTAATCAAGAATCACATAAAATAAATATAAAGATCCACTCTAATCAGTCTGAACTCCTGGTTTCTCCACTCGTGGTACATTGGATCGCATCACACTCCGCTCCGCCTCGTGTGATACAATCCAATGCATCACTCGTGGAAAAACCTGTCGTTCAGACAGATTATCGTGGACCTCTGTCCATGTAACTCACCCCTTGTTCATCCAGTTTGACGAGCTGCTCCTGAGTCTTGACACCAGGGGTGGCCACCTTGAGGTTGGACAGGTTGAGTTCTGGTAACACAAAGTCTAACACGTCCTTCACCGGGAGGCCGCGCGTCGAGCTGAGCCGAGACGAGGACGGCACCACATCCTCCAACACACACCCACGCATCGTGGTCAGCTGAAATATAGCGTAGAAAATGGAGGCTGGTCACTACTCACCGGTAGTCAGCGCTGCGAAATTCTGAAAAGGGGTTCTGCTGAAGCGTATTATGCGGCTTTGTTTTTTACGTGGATTAGGGGTTGGGTTGTTTTGGCTAGAGGGTTTGTTGTAGTACCATTAAATCTAAAAGTTGGGAGCATCAATCAGATTTAGGCCATACGGTACTTGGGTGCGTAATTTTAACATCCAATTCCGTTCGATTTCGGTCGCACCCTCTGCCTCGTCATTTTGATGTTGATATTATGCGGCTTTGAGAGGCATTCCTTTTCAATCAAGAAATATTACATCTATGCTTGTATGTGCACTTAAAATCAAACTTTTATTCACAGATTCACAGGTACATTGGAAGTGCATATTTAAATGCTTAATAGATCTGTGGAGGGTCAGATAATACAAAATTGTCAGAGTGTATCCTCCCCCCTTTATCTGATAGGTTAATTATTTTCTCCTTGGATTTAGAGGAATCACAGGAATGATCCTGTGGGACACAGGAAATGCAGGATTCCTGCGGAGATTTCATACCCCTGTTGGTATACATGTATTTATTAATATCATTTTTTAGAGCACTGTTTTTGGTGTGGTGGGATAAAAGTATAGGCGAAGGAATCTCGGTTATAACCAAAACGTGCAGGAATTGAACTGAACTCAACTGAGAATAGCAGACTCCTTGCAGGACTATTTACTTTCTTTTAAATCTATGAAGTAGAATTTTAAAGAAATTTACCACGGCCAGTACTTTTCAAGGAAACCGAACGCTCACCACTTTTAACCATTGAAACTGACTCCTATTTCCAGTCTATGCAACGGTTTGTCTCATGATATGTCCTACTTGGGCCCATCACTGTACTGGCGACCCATTCAGCAAAAAGAAAGAAAGGGGGAAAAGGACCCATTTAGCAAGAAGGGGTGACTTTCCATTATAATGTTGTGCTTAGGTTGGTTTTAACAGAATGCTTACACCGCTGTCTGTATTGTTTCCTACATATTCCTGAAACCATCTCATAATTATTGGGAGCTTCACAAGCCGATTATCTTCGTACGTTAGAATGTGTGGTTATAATGTCCTATTGGTGTACTTGTCAGTTTATCATGAGAAAAGGCTAAACTTTATCCACAACTTGTCTGATGACTTAGTCACCCTTTGTTGTTGCATACGTGTATAGGTTAAGTGGAAGTATATGGCGCCATCTACAGAGTCATATTCTGGTCTGCATTGAAGGGAGTTCTGGCTGATAATTGGGTTATATTTCGAATGCAACCCAAATGGCTAAAATTGTGGGGGAAAAATATCACAGGTGTTCTCAAATATCTGGATAGAATAGTATGTGGTTTTATGGTGTGTAAAGGGTTGGGTATTTTATAAGGCATGCAAAAGGTGATGCTGTCAAAAGTCAATTTCAGGTCCAAAACATGGCAAAATTACACTACCTGTATATAAAAGTGCCTTAGTTCAGATGTTCATGGTCAGCCCTATCTGATATTCTGATACACTGTGTGTGAGGGATGGTATAGTCAGGCTATGGCCATGAATATGATCAACAAACATTGTTGAGGGTTGATTTTACTCAGTTACTATAGTTACTCACATCGCTGGTGCGGAGTATGAGGCGGTACTGGTAGAGGGCGCCGGTGACCAGCTCGGGTTTAGCGCCCACACAATCCTTCTCATCCAGCTTCTCCCTCTTAAGGCTGATGGCCACGGGTCCCAACTGGTCGTCCATCCCGAAGAAGTTCTGGTGGTCTATAGAAGGGACAACGCGGGGAGAGTATACATAACATGAACAGGGTTTCCACTATCTTTCAGTCAGTTTTAACTGACATTTCCCTGACTTTTAACTGACAAATAGTTCCTCCAATGGACAAGTTAAGTACATCAGTTCCCGCGTATGACCGTTTTTCACGTATTACAGCACCCGCATTTTTTAAAAGTCAAACCGTGCACTCTGGTGTCTCTTGTAGCTTTATGCGAATTTTTGCACAAAAATGATTTTTTTAAATTGACTTTTTACTGACATTTTCTCAAAATCCAGAAAATGACCCGAAAAAAACCCTGACATTTAATGCGTTCAAGAGATGAACCACTCTAGCGGTAATGCCCTCGAAATCTTGTTCTAAATGTTTTACAACACACTATTTTTTTCCTATGATAACAGTAATGTCTGAGTAATGTCCCAACCCTCAAACCTGGTCGGTAACATAGATTAAACACCTTTCCTACAAGAAGGCCTTTCCCATCAGACATGTGAAATAAATAAGACTTTTTAAAAAAGGGCTTAAGATCACTTTAAATACACCACACTCGAAATTAATCGCTCAGCAATTATTGTTTTGAACTTCTTGGGCATTGAAAGGTTATCTTAATTCATTTGCGAGTCTCTGATTAGGAAGGCAAATTGCTTTAAATTGTCCACCGCCAAATCCGTTGGCACGGCACTGTTAATACATTGAACAGAACCTTTCACCATAAATGGTATTTCACCTAAATATCTGTTATTACCGTACATGTTATCATTAGCGAGGAAGTTACTGACATCAAAGTTATTCAAATGATTTAACAATCAAACTAGTAGATTCTTAATTTACACTGTAAAAAAGAAAATCGATGCTGAGATGGAATTGAGTTTTTGGGATTATCATTACGCAGATTCCGGTGCCGGCAAAGTGTCGGCGAACCGATAATTTCGGTCTTCTCGGTGAAAGTTATCAATCAACAGCAGCAGGCGGGCTGGGAATTGCATGACTTCTAATTACAGATTTGCTGGCGTGCCTCTTCAAGGCAATGGGGATAGCTGCTCTTTTAACAATAATGATATCCCTTTTTTCAATTACAAATGGTCATGACTAACAATTTTACAACAAACTGCATCTTATTTTTTCTCTCTTGAGGACGACTGTTGGCTACACAATTCCGATGATGAGTTTTCTTCACCTTTATTTATTGCCTAAGTGAATTGGATTTTATTGATTTATCATGGCATGATAGTTAACTCTTTAAGGACATCATAATGGATTAATGCCCTTGATCTTTATAATGCATCAATGCAGCCCTGGCGGGTAACTCACCCGGGCTGCATTCAAGCATCATGACGACCCTACATGCGTGAGACAATCCCAAAGGGTCAGTATGATGCACCAATGCAGCACTGGCGAGTTACTCACAAGGGCTACATTGGTGATGCATGATGACAAAAGTAATATTTTAGCGACATGCCGTCATTAAAGGGTCAAAAAGAGGCGCTAAAAAGAGAGGGCGCTTAGCAAAGCATAAGAAGAAATTTCTGTAGTACAATGCTCAGTAGTCAACATGAGCTACCACAATATTTTCTTCACCTTCTTTTATTGACTACCGTATTCGACATAATATGCGCCCTCCCCCAAATAAGTGCTCCCCCCGTTTCCAGAAATTTTCCAGATTTAAAAAAATGTGTTCATCTGATTTTGTTGTTGCACTTCACACCTGAGCAGGTATTAAGGCCAAGCCAAGTGTAAAGTCCTAGGGGTGTGTGGAAGCCTTATAGAGGCCACTGGCGCTTATTAGAAAGATTATTTTGGGCTGATTTTTATTACGTCGAATACAGTAAGTGAATTTATTGATCTATCATAGCATATTATCGGTAATTTGTAAAAAGTGCTTACCAAAGCCAAGGAAGAAGTTTCTGTAGTAGAAAGCGCCGTGGTCGACATGCTCTATCATGAGCCCCTTGGGTGTGAGAGAGTTGATGTGAACGGCTAGTCCGGTGGTAGGGGATGGGGTGGTGTCTAACACCGAGGCACCGTTACACGCAGGGTCACGCGTGAACGACTCCACCCCAGTCAGCGGTGCAGTGCTTAGTAACTGCTGCACTCGCTTCTGTGCCGTGGCACGGTTTAACGACAACGTTTGTTCCTCCTCCCCGCCCACCTCGTTCCTGAAGAACGGGCACGCCAAGACAAGCTCGTTACTTTTACCATCACCCGGATCTAAATCCTCCCCTGATCGCGACTCATCGCTACCACTACTCGCCCCTTGGTGTGCACTCCGTATGGCTGAGGCTGCAGACGCACCGGTTGTTGTGTTTTTCCGTTTGTTGAGCACCGTTCTACGGCGGATCAACTCAGCTATGGAGATGCCGATGCTCTGACAGTCATAATGCACAAAGGCTTTCCGTTTTTGCCGGTCATCGAGCCGGCTGCTGCCTTCAGCCTCGCCGGGACTGTTGTCAGCCTTCCCCCCATTGTTCGTCACCTCAGCCGCCGCCCCTTCACCAGACTTATTCCCACCACGTAACTTCTTTAAGATCCCCGAGCTGGCCTCCCCCACCATAGACTTGGTGCGCGGCTTGCGCTCTTTGTTTTTCTGTGACTTCTGCTTGAGTCGGGGGCTGCCGGACCCTTCACTGGGTGGGTCGTCCTCCACGGGGGCTGCCCCGTTGGATATCTTGGACAGTTCGTGAGTTTGTTGGAGGCTGAGGGGCCGGCGCTGCTGCTGTTGTAGGGACTGGTTACGCATGGCGGCGGTACTGGTGAAGTCCACCCGACCCCGTAACACCTCGTGTAGCTGGGGAGGGGCGGGGGCTCGCTGGTCCTGGTTGTCATTACGGTAATCCTGTAACATGGCAAAGAAGCTCTCCCCACTGGTGGACATGACGTCTAGTGAGGAGGCACTGCCGTAGTCCCTGCGTAATGTGCCCATGCCGCCACTACCCGACCCTCCCAGCCCACTGCCAGTCAGGTGGTGGTGGTGGTCATCGATGTACTCCAGTTCTAAGCTGCTATTACTGCGGTACAATCCTCGCCGCTCATTAAGGTGCCGCGATGTTCCCGTATGACCCGGACTATCCTGTACCGAGTGTAGGTCGCCCCTACCCAGGTCGGCCCGTTCCTGTAGGCGCCCCAGACCGCCCCGATCCACCGGCCCTCGTCCGCCGGCAGCATAGGTATTCATGCGCGGCCGGCTCTTCTCGTTGTATGAATTGCGGAGGTCTATAAACCCGGCGCGTAGTTTCGCCTTGTAGTAGGCGTCAGAGGACTGTGGGGTCACTCCGGCACGTAAGGCGTCGTTGGACATGCTGCCGTTGGCGGTGAGGCCCCCTCGCTCGTCCCGACTGCCGTCTCCGGGCGTACCTCCAACCACATTCTTGTGGTAGTACTCGGCAGCCTGTAGGGCGCGGTGCCTGGCCACCTCCACCGACCGGTCCCCACTCCCCGCACCGCTACTGTTGATATTATTAAGGCCCTGTCCTCCTCCGGCGGCCCGTGACGATGTCAGATCTCTGTGCCCGTGGCCCGTGCGTCCTGAATCGGAGTCCTGACTGTCCATCGTTACATGGCGAGTGCATCCTCCTTCCTCCCGCTTCCATCCAGACCGCTCGGAAGGACCTGCTCATCCAGGGTCCTCCGGCCTCACGCGTCCTCCTGGGTCCCTCCGACCTCAGGCCTGAAAAAATGAAATATAAAGTTGTTTTCAGCTCTTGAAAATCGCAGTGAAAACTGATTTAGTTTGAATACAAAAAAAAAAGAATCTTGTAACAAATCCCCAAAAAAATAGGGTCAGTAGGTTGGTTCTTTTTTTTTTTTTACTTAATTTTTTAAGGATTAGGAGAGAAAATGTCTCCCATTTTAATATTTTCAGTCAAAAAAATTTTTTTTTCAGGAAAAAAATTATTTTATTATACCGGTACGGTAGTAGTAAAATCCTAAAAATGCATTAAAAATTAAGAAAGAAAAAAATTAGGGTGACCCCAAAAAATTGGAATTTTTTTTTGGCCTTACCGCTGAGAGGTCAGGTGGTGACTGGGGCGGAACACGGCTCTACATCCTGCTCCGTCTTCCTCTATACTGACACAGATATCTTGTTGTTGTGGTGGTGAGTAGTCTGTAATATACACAGTAAGGGGTTATTAGGGATGAGTGTGACCAACAAGTGAAATGATAAGGTTGGTAAATACTGCCCAAATCTTTTATAAATATTCAGTACTTTCAACATTAAACATTAGCTCATGGAACAGACTAGAGGAAAGAAGTGTAAAGTTCCAATTTAGGCCCCTGAATAAAGGCCCTCTAAGGTGAAGTACAGGTCTTCGATATATTATAACACTTGAAATAACGGAAAAACTTGAAGCCTTTCATCTCTGATTAAGCATGGGGTTCTCACTAGTATACCGGTAATGCTGTTTTTAGGTATCATATCTAGATTTGTACAGTCTGTAATACATGTATACACAAAGAAAGATGTTATTAATAGGGTTATGAGGTGGAGTTGAGTTCGGATATTTATTTCGCAAATACAGTCACATACAGTGGGCGTTTTTCAGTTAGACCAAAGATGGTACTAGGTATTTGTCAATCATCATCATTTCAAATGTCAGTTCATACATTTGGAGTTACAATGAAACAAATATGATTGCATCATACCTTTGTATTTATTGAAATTAGAGAATAAACTCAGGACAAATCGATGGATTGAAATTCAATGCTGTTAACGGTGTCATAATTATGTAGATATGCAATCTACAGACACAAAATCACAATGACAATTAGCACAAATGCGTCATACCAACAATGAATATTCAACTTCCCAATAAAGTTATCAGGCTCGGTTACTACCGTAGTAGCAACCACTTTGGATAATGGCAATTTAAACTGAGTTACACTTTCATTATGCTTAAGTGCACACTATAGAGATGCCACTCTATGGAGGACCTCACATCAACAGTTATCATGTATATAACAGACATTTACACTCCTATTGAATAGCATTGAGTTACTTGTACCAACTATTTAACACTAGGTCTGGCCACGCACAACTGCTTATCATTGTTGTCGGTATTATACTCATGAGAAATTACTTTGTAGGAACTTTTGATCGCGGTAATGTAATGAAGTTTTCATTACTTTCTCTTTTATATCCAGTATCCAACAAAAAATGGTGTTATTATACAGATGGCGATAAAACTTTGTGTAATAATTTTCCCCATTCAACAAGCTTATTGCTTGGCCAACGTTTAATATGGATCACCTACTTGTGATAACTGGGTGAATCATCTACCCACTTTTATTAACTTTTATAACCCAACTCCATTCATTAACCTTTCTTGTATTGCTTATTTTTACCAATAATAATATAAATAACGAGGTCGCATAAATATTACGCTTAAATTGAGCTTATTTCTGAACACAGGATTTGTTAGGTAATACAGATATTCCAAATAGTAGGCCGATCCTTGACCCTTTAAGGGCGGCTTGATACCTTAATCCATCATGCCCTTGGTCGTCATGATGCATGACTGCAGCCTTGGCGAGTAACTCGCCAGTGCCGCATTCAAGCATCATGCCGACCCCATGGGGTTGAGACACTCACAAAGGGTCTGCATTGGTGCATCATGACGACAAATGTAATCTTTTAGCGACATCCGTCCTTATAGGGCTAAGCCCCCCCCCCCTCATCCAATAGAGTATATCCGGATAGATGTGGGCCCAGCTCTGATCCTGTTTGTTACAGTCCTGCTATATGTTACACACTGGGCAGTCTGCCAGATATACTATACTATACCGCTTAGACCACACCACAATGTAAGCTGGATGTTTCTGTCATAAGGTTAATAGCTAAGTAAGAAGGCAATGGACACTAAGTGCTACAGCTCCCACATTATGAACATTTGATATATTTTATTGATATAAGTCTATTGACTGTGTGAACTGGAATTACTGTAGCCTACTTTGGATTTAATATTAGACCTATTCAATACAAGTCACTGATGTCCTCAGCACTGCATATACACACCACACACACATAACCATACTGGTTATATTTTCTGTGAGAAACATACTTTCTCCTTTGAGTTATTATTATCTCATCTCCTCTCATCAATTATCGTACTAGAATGAACAAAAATCTCTTTCCAGTGATACAAAACTTAACATGCTTTTACTAATATCGTGTATTTACTATCCCCCACAGTAAAATCCCTAGAATAGGAGCGAGCAATTTCATTTACAATTTGAAATTACTTATTTTATTTGTATCTTATTTTCTTACGTTTTGAAATGTTTACAGGAAAAATTACCCAGGTAACAAAACAATACTGCAGGAAATCGATGGAACAACAATTATTTTTTTGCCTTTCCCGTGTGGCCTGACTCAGTTTCTCCCGGTGAGGTTACACACGTTGGCACGCACACAATAAGCCTGCACGATCGTCGTTATGTAATAAAAGAGGACTTTAGTGGGAGCAGGTGAGCTAGCAGGTAAAACGTCTCTTTGAGAGAATCCCAAAAGATAACATTGCAGTGCCTCAAGTAGTGCTTAACTTAGCAATGGGGTATTAACACACCAATAAAACCCTGTAAGAACACTTGTGGGATTGGAACTCCATGTTGTATTTCTTACTGAAATTTGAGACGCCAAATATATTCTTTGCATAATCCTTACACTTCATCATTTATGTAGCTCAATATTAACACCCTCCCCTCTTTTTTTAGTGGCCTATTACTCTAGTTGCTTCCTCAGGGTGTCTCCTTATACCCAATTACTTCCTCCTTTCACGAGTTGTCTTCATAAGGGTGTATTAGTCCTATACACTTATACACGTTTGCTACATTAGCAGCACGTCTATAGAAATACATCGGTTATACCTGGGGCTCATTTTGCTTTCGTTGCTATAGGTTGGATAATCGACCCAATGTCCCACTCAGCTTATTATCAAGGTCGGCTTTCAGATATTATAAATTACACTTGAATCAAGTCAGTGCTTTCTCCAAGCTGGATTATAACACTTGGCTATTTGATACAGAAGTACATGTAGTAGGATGTAGGTATGGAGTCGTACCTTTGTTGGCAGAGTTATCCAAGAGTGCTTTTAAAGACGGCATCTCATTAAAAGATTACATTTGTCGTCATGATGCACCAATGCAGCCCCAGCGAGTAACTCAACGGTGCTGCATTATTGCATCATGCCGACCCTTCGGGAGTGTCTCCACCTCGTAGGGTCGGCATGATGCTTGAACGCAGCACTGGCGAGTTACTCGCCAGGGCTGCATTCATGCATCATGACGACCAAGGCAAGGGCATGATGCATTAAGGCATTATGCCGTCCATAAAGGGTTAATAGATGTCCTACAATGTGACAGGGGGTACATCTACAGGCAGAGAGCTGGCTTCACTACCCCCATCTTAAAAGGGTCTTAAAAGGGTCTTTATATCCTCTTTTCTGTCCCTCTTTTGATTGTCTGGTGCCTAGATTTATGCGTGGGCACGGACACATGTATTATCTGTAAAATTGATGTCTAATGTTGCTTTCGGACCATGAATATGATCGTAACTACTACCCGGTCGATGTCGAAATGGTGTGAAAACAACTATTACTCACTCACAGGCGGAGAGCTCTATCTAACATGTAAGGGGGTCTAAGGTGATGTCTCTATCAAACCTTTAAGGGCAGCATGGTAATTTAATTTCTCTTGCCCTTTTGTTGTCATGATACATGAATTGATCCCTGGTAAGTAACTCGCAAGGGGTTGATGCACTTCTGGGGCCTGGGTCAAAACATGGGAGAAAATCAGCTGGGCACACTGTTTACCTGTTGGACACACCTTTATGTTGATTCTGTGCCCGTGGGCACGCATACTCTTATATAATTTGTCTACCCCTTTGCATTAATTCACTATGCCCTCCTCATAGGGTTAGGGAAGCCCTTTGTCGGCAGGTCCCAGATTCAGCATAAGGTGTGTGTTGGACAGGTGTGTCGGACAGGTGTGTGGGTGTGAGTGTTGGAGAGTGTTCAGGTGGGACAAGAAGCAGCACACCTGGAGAGGAGGGACCTGGGGGGGGGGGGGGGCTGCTGGACGACAGCCAGCTGTTCAAGTCGTCTTTCCCTATAGCACCAACCACCCACTTCTTTATCATTGCCATGGGGTAGCCCTTTAAGGACGGATGTCTCTGAAAGATGGCATGATGCACCAATTACCCTGCGAGTAACTTGTAACATGAAAGTACTAGCAGGCCGGTCCGAAGACCCTAACATTCACCAAAAAAAGGTAAAACTACGGAAATTGCATAAAACAATGTAGGGTCGGCCCTGTTTTGATAGGGTGCCTTAGTGCATCATGCCGACCCTTCAGGGGTGTCTCAACCGCGTAGGGTCGGCATGATGCTTGAATGCAGCACTGGTGAGTTACTAGCTGGGGCTGCATTCATGCATCATGACGACCAAGGGCATGATGCATTTAAGGTATCATGCCGTCCTTGGAGGGTTGACCCTTTAAGCGCTGCGTAATGCTTTAGTGTAATAGTATGACCTTTATCGCCATGAAGATTGATGCAGGCTGCATTCAAGCATCATGTCGACCCTACGTGTTGCTACACTCCTGAACGGGTCAGCATGATGCATTCATGCAGCCCTGGCGAATACTTACCAACGTAACATTATGACGACAAAGAGCATAATGCACTATGATATCCCTAAATAGTAGTAGATGACGTTCACCGTCATGATGCACCAATACAGCCCGGCGAGTAACTCACCGGTGCTGTATTGGTGCATCAAGTCGATCCTTTGGGGTGTCTGAACCTTGTAGGGTCGGCATGATGCTTGAATGCAGCGAGTAACTCTCCAGGGCTGCATTCATGCTTCACGAGCAAAGGTATTAAGGCATGGACAGGCATTATGCCGTCCTTAAAGGGTTAAAGGGATCCCCCCACTCTCCCTCCACCAGCCTCTCGCCCCTCTCTCCACACCCCACTTACCCTCTCACCCCGTGTGGATCCCCCCTCACATGTACACCCTGACACAGGGCACCACACAAAGCTATACACTCCCCACCACCACCACAACATGTCACCCCCCACCCCTTTCAACATGTGTTTCAGGGCACAGGCATTATCTTACCCTTTAAAGCCCTTTAAGGCTCATAAGGGCTGCATTCAAGCATCATGCCGACTCCTTGGGAGTGTACCATGATACCCCGTGGGGTCGGCATGATGCTTGAATGCAGCAATGGCAAGATGACCAAAGGGAATTAACACACTTTACTTTGTGCTGTACATATTATTGCGGATTTCGAGGATTTTAAAATCAGCGAAAATATGTACAGCGTGAAAATTTATCCAATGTACTTTACCTTATTTCCAAAGTAACAATGCGGCCCTTAAAGGGTTAGCTGAGAGTACTACATGTCTGAGGAATGTGGCTGTATGGTGGGTGTATGTGTGTGTGTGGGGGGGGGGGGGGGGGGGGCGGGGGGGGGGGGGGCTACATAGAGTATAGAGGGTGGTGTGCTATTCCATGGCCTCCTTACCCCAGGTTACATACCTGGGGAGGGCACTGGCTCTTTGAATGCGAAACTACATCCCCCTACTATTTTGTCATTTGACAGCCCCTGGAAAATGTGAATCATTTTTACAGACCCCTACATTCTAAGAATTCAGATGACAGCCCCCTGTTAGGAGGACTCTTTAAGGAATTAGTAGATTACTCAAGTATTGCATGAAATGTAGGGGTTAATTATTTCTATATCAATTATGCCAGCTCCTGATCCAGAACGTTCAAGTTAATGACAGCCCCTAAATTTTTACTATAATGTAATTGACAGCCCCTCTTTTCCCCTTTCCTCTATTACCCCAGGACTGCCAACCCCCCCCCCCCCAACTAAAAACAGAAGCTGCAAAACTTCCGCCCCTCATGAATGCAGAGGACCGCCCCCCTGATTCCATTTAGAAAAGCCACTGTACCTCTTATTTCAGGGACCCCTGTAATACTACCTTTACTTCTTGATGCAAATAGTACAGTAGACATGGATAATTAATGTTCCCTCTACATTTACACCTTACTGATACCCAATTACTACACTCTCCTCCAGAGTTACCGCCCCTATTTTTGAGGGGTGCGGATTCACCTTTCCCTAATTTTTAGCCCGACCGCTACCGCTCCTGCGGGCTGTTTGGCAGTGGGTACCCATTCCTATACTGAGTACCCCCCCCCCCGGGGTTACATGGCAGGATATCTTCATGTTAAGGCAGCACACAGGAGGAAGGCCCACACCAGACCCCTGTCACAACACGCGACACCCTACTTGCAGCTCTTTGAATCCCCTAGTCCCTTCATGCTTTGTATCTTCTTCATTTCTCCCCTGAGCAAGTTGTATGTCTATGGTTGGTTCTCAGATCTGCTATGCACGATATCTAAGCATCCCTTCTCAGTTTTTGTTTTATTATTTCCTTTATATTCAGAGATTTCTCTTTCAGAACATATATACAGTGAGATCTCATTATAAGGACTGAAATAAGGAACTTCCTGTTATATGGAGCACATTTCCGCGGCCCATTTGTCCAATATTCTCTCTAGGTTATAAGGAACTTTGCTTTAATGGAGCAAATTTGGCTGCTCCTAAGACCCTCCTTATAACGAGCCTGCAGAGATGCCACTCAGTTGTAAACAAAAGTAGGAAACCTGACAACTTTCTGTAGGAAATTAACATAAATAATTAAGAAAATTCCAGTAGGAATGTCTGCAAAAGTAGGGAAAATGACATCTCTAAGAGTTCTTACTGCATAGTAAGTCATTTTGTGAATCCACATATATCATATGCATGGATGCAATGCCATAATAATATCGCCACAATATTGTAAATCTCAGTACCTATGGCAATACCCATGTCCCTGCTGGAGCCGGGTCAGTGTGTGAGGCCATCATGTAGTTCTGTGTGACTGGTGCCAGCTGGGCCTCACTCCCCACACAAGGACATTCTGTACCATGAGGTGGCGTCATCTGAGCTGAATACCTCTCTGTATGGACACAGACATCTTGAATCACCGGCAGCTATTAGGGAGTTTTCATTTATTAATTACAGGGGGTGGGGGTGGTGAGATTTCGCGCAGAGGCACAAACATTTTTTATGCAACACCCCCTGGAGAGCATGTAGAACTTTTCACTCTGGTTTGGGGTTGACGAGGTGTCCGCTCTCCGCCACTACCCTCAGATCTGCACAGGTCAGTTGATTTTTCAATCCCAATTTGGTTTGGGCCACCGGTCATGCAAATCCTGACCTCAATTCCTGCATTCTCATTGGTCCCCAGGTGAATCTAGGCTGATTCAGAGTGACAACAGGTGCCTTCTGGGAATACACATAAACTTCACAAAATATATTTGTGTTTAGAAATTTTATATTTCAAAAATCTCTAGTTAATACTTACCCAAGATTGATTTTACAATCCTTGTTTATGTGTGAATGTTTCTAAATTAGAAACATATAGGCCTGAGTGAATCAGGTTGACCAATGGGCTGCAGGTTATGGGTTCAAGAGTAGCAGATCAGAGTGTTTCAGTCTTTCCCAAGACTTCATCAGGTGGACATTCAGGAGTAGCTAAAGTCTTTGTCAAAAAATACTTTTTATTAAATATTTCTTGCCTGTTTATTTGGTTTTTGCTCTTTATTAGAGAAACCATGTGTTAGAGGCTATGCCCCAAGTTGACCAAAGTGGCACCAGATGTCACCACTGGGCAATCACCAGTGACATCTGGTAGGGGGATTGAATACTACCTGTGCAATCAGTGGAGCTTCTGATTTAACTCTAAGGCAATATTATAATTGATTTTTCCCTTACTTTTGGTGTAGACCGCAGGACACTCATTGTTTTACCAGAACCGTAAATTGATAGACTTGCGTCCACCAATGGGCCCGGCTCCAATGAGCTCTTCATCGCTGATTTAAGCGTGGGGAAAAA
Organism: Harmothoe impar; assembly: GCA_947462335.1. Classification (NCBI taxonomy): domain Eukaryota; kingdom Metazoa; phylum Annelida; class Polychaeta; order Phyllodocida; family Polynoidae; genus Harmothoe; species Harmothoe impar. Next base: position 18,195,678 of record OX381704.1, on the reverse strand, counting down.
ATGACATGTACTTTTTAGGGTGAGCTTAACCATGGCGATTCTCCATTATGTTCATCCCTCTAGGAAGAACGGTCTTTAACCTCTGTATCCAGTTCCATTCAATGGTTTTCCGGCGTTTATTTGCCACCTTTGAGGTGGGGTGTTCATAGACAAAGTCTAAGATATACACTTTCACATCATGTTTTTTGTTATGGCCTGCTTGATTGAAGTGGTAGGCCACTTCACTCTTGTCATATCTCTGGTGCGTAATGTCTGCCAGATGTTCTTTGATTCTCACTTTGATGGTTCTCTCTGTCTCTCCCACATATCGTTTATTACAATGTGTGCACTCAATGCAGTATATTACATATGGGGCTCTGACAGCAAATATTTTTCTTTGTTTCCCTTGAAAAGGTCTTTGTCACTTTGATGGACCCAGAAGTGTCAATTCTATGACATACATCACAATCTGGGTCATTGCAAACATTGTGTCTTCTCGGTGGTTTGTTGTCACGTATCAGTTTTTGCCCGTACTAGGAAGTCCCGTAGATTTTTTGGTCTAAGGTGTCCCACAACAAGTTTCATTCTTTGAAGATTTCTTGTCGTACATGATTCTGCAAGATCGTCCCACCTACTTTTCACAATTTTTTGTAGTTTGTTGTAGTTGAGTCTGAAAGAAGTGGTGAGAAAAATTCTCTCCGGTTCTTCTTCAGTGGCTTTGCTTTTTGTTTTCTCTTTGAGAAGGTCTGCTTTGGACTGGCTGCACGCCTTCTCTCCTCAGAAGTTCCTCCGGGTAGCCCCTATCCCTGAATAGGGATTCCTTGGTTTTCAAGTGTCTTCCAAAGTCACTTTCCAGTTTACAGATTCTCCTCAATCTGAGGAATTGACTGTATGGTAGGCCCCTCTTCACATGTGGTGCATGTGCAGAGTCATACATCAAGTAGCTGTTTGTGTCAGTAGGTTTGATGTATAGATCCGTGTAGAGCTCCATATTGTAGTCTATTTTCACTGTGGTGTCTAGAAAATTTATTTCTGTTTTGGACCACTCAGAGGTGAACTTGATACTGTGGTGTTGGTCATTTAAATAACCTAACCAATCATTGAGTTTATCTTCTCCATGATCCCAGATGAAGAAGATGTCATCAATGTACCTGAACCACACCCTGGGTTTATGTTGGTAGTTTCCCAACAGTTTTTCTTCCAGGGCTGTCATGAACAGATTGGCATAGGATGGGGCCACTCTGGTTCCCATCGCTGTGCCACTTATCTGTAGATATTTTTGACCATTGGATTGAAAATTGTTATTTTTCAAAACCATTGTTAATAAATCCACAAGGCTTTCATTCTTGGGATTTATATTACTGTCTCTCTCTTTCTTCAAGAGCTCAGCTATGCTAGCTATACCTTCATCATTTGGAATGTTGGTATAGAGAGACTTGACATCTAGAGTACCTATGATACTTTGTTCTCCTAGTTTTTCTATGGATTCAATTTTTTTCTGATGAAATCTGAAGCGTCTTTGACAAATGATTTACTTTTACTTTTAGTTGTTGGCTGACACAATTGGTCTCCCTGGGGGAGGAATACTCCCTTATGTATGACCATTTCATTTATGCCACTCTCCTAGTCTGAATAAGGCTCTTCCAGAATGCTCGGACTATGGGAAATCTTTTGTGGAAGAAAGGATGAAAACAGTAGTACAAAATGTACTTGTCTGTTCTCCTATTCCCATCACACACTGCAGTGGCCCTACACGAAAAATAGTTCCTACAATCATCTCTCAGAGAGGTGGTACTGCCCCAGTGGACCTCCGACCCAGAATGACCGTGATATGAAGTGTCTCAGCTTCACCCTTGTCCTGCGTGAGACGCACATCTCTGTGAAACCCAGCCCCCGCACTCCCATATCCGTCCTGACACCATCCATGTTACAGAAAATGCGGAAAGGTGTTTTTTTTTCACTGACTCAGCACTGACAAGAATTTAACAATAATTCTGCGTAATGGGGTATATTTGACACCGACTCAACAGGGAGGGAATATATATTTGACACCGACTCCAAGGACATGAGCTCTTAATTATCAGGAGACAGACAGGACAGCCTTATATTTCTTATGAAAAAGGTGTGCTTTCTAAAAGTATTGGTGTTTTGCGAAAAAAAGGGGGTACTTTTTGGGTACTTAAAATCCTCGATTTTACAAAAAAAAAGGGGTACTGAGGATGGTGTCTATATATGTTTGGGAGTGCGGGGACCAGGTGTAAAAAAGGGGTATAGCCTTTCCACTCCAAAATCCGTGGAAAAGGCCTGTATTTGAAGCCGCATAATGATGATGGTGTCTGTATATGTTTGGGAGTGCGGGTCCGGGTGTGAAATGCAGCCTGACGGAGGAATAGAAATCAGGTTACTGCGTCTTTTACTGAGCCCATAATGCAGCAGGCATATTAACCCTTTAAGGACGGCATGTCACTGAAAGTTAGACATTTGTCAGCATGATGCACCAATGAAGCCCCAGCGAGTAACTCACCGGTGTTGCACTGGTGCATCATGCTGACACTACAGGAGTGTCTCAACCCCATAGTGCCGGCATGATGATTGAATGCAGCCCTGGCCAGTAACTCGCCAGGGCTGCATTCATGCATCATGACGACCAAGAGCATAATGCATTAATTAATGCCTTATGCAGTCCCTAAAGGGTTAACGATGAAGTCGCCTTGCTCAATTATTCAGATTCTGTACAGCATGAGCTGTTCAGTTCTTGTGAGGATCTCTTAAGGTAACCCTTGAAGGATCATGTTCATTTGTCATCATGATGCAACATGTGATGCGTGAGTGATAAACTCACCAGCGCTTAATTGACGCATCATGATGCCTATCCTTCGGCAGTGTATCAACCCCCATAGGGTGGGCGAGATGCATGAATGTAGCCCTGACGAGTCACTTAATCGCCAGGGCTGTATTCATGTATCATGATGATACCAGGGAATGCATCATGCTGCCCTTAATGGTAAAAGTAAAGTGTGGATGGGGATAAGGCCTGTGACGTATCCCTCCAGGTAAATAAGGAGCCTTATACAATCAGCCAGACAGAGAAGACGAACACTTTCCAGTCGGTGACATTTTCACCATTTGTGCATCTACACTGGGTAAATGTCTCCAAATGTACATCGTAATGCTTTCTTTTCCCTTCACTTTTCTAAAAAGAATTGTCTACTGCTAAAGTATTGTGTGAGGTAAGGTTTTCTGTGAACGGTATCAAATCAATTTGGTACAGGGTGTTGTTGTTAAGGTCACGGTACATGAACGCTGTATAGAATTCAGCAGTGATTTTGTGCACGGCTTTTAATAGCTTCTTTATATCGATTAACCTATTTCTCTCAAAACATGCATTCATGGGCGTCACAAAGCAGTGCAGAAAATAGCCGACAGATCTCGATGACAATACACTTTGCATTATCATGGAGGGAAAGGGCGCTCTTAACGTCCTTTCAGCCTGGAGCCCCCCCCCCCCTACACATATACTATAGACCAATTCAGCAAGAGAGGATGACTTATGAAGTTCTGTTTACCTTGGTTCTATCAGAATCCTAATAACATTGTCTGCAATGGCTAAAACTGTGAACATCTCATTTCATGGATTTCACAGGATAGTGATAATGTATATTGGAGTGCAGTATTTTACTCATGATTTTGTCCGTCTTACTTCAGAAATGTCCAAAAGAATGATAACTCACTTTTACTGAAAAGTCTCCCTTTCTAACTGTACTGGTCTATAGACCTGGGTGCTTTCTATGTGCCGAGAACAGAATGAGGGGAGAGTTGTGTGTGATGAGTTAAACAGGCGTGTGAGTGCTGTATGGAGGAGGCTTGTACACCTGTCCGTCAGGTGTATAGACACACCTGTACACCCACACCCCACCCCACACCCCTCATGTACCCCCCCCCCCCCATAAATGTAAGGGTTCCTGTATCCCTCAGCCTACCCCAGCCCATCCCCTTCCATGCACAAACACCCCAACCCTATCATAGTTTCGCTGGGATCTGCCTCAGTAACCACTGACCACAGTCCCCATACCTATCTTGGGGTTTAGCCATTTTGATTATTCTGATTGGTCCATAGCTGCCGCTCATCTGTATGATGATATCCCCTAGAGATATACATTTACATGTATCTACTTCCGTTCTCGACAGCAGAACAAAGGGTCTAGATACATAAGCTACCCGTAAAACCTCGCTTATAAGTCGACCCCACCTATAGGTCGAATTGGACTTTACAGGGGAAAAATCGACTTATAGCAAAATCTTTTGAACTCTAGGAAAACCCCACTTATAGGTCGAATTGGAGTTTGAGATTTTTCTGAGGCCCTGAACCCCCCTATAACCACATTTTCTCAGGGTCAAAGTGAGTAATTTTAATAATATTTTACCCTTAAGATAATACAGCAGTCCAACATTATAGCACTCCAATGCACTATATGGATATATATCTAAAACTGGACATCGACATCCATGTAACAGAATCCTTCCAACAGAAATCTATATTTAGTAGAAGTATAGAAATCCATGAATATCTATATGAAGGAGAACACCATGTTCATGCCTATGAATATGTCTGTGTGTATGTTCATTTAAAAATTCAAGATTGCAACCATTCATTGAATGCCACCATACTTTCAATGTAATCTGGAATTGCAGTTGCAGAAATTTGATACTAATAAAAAAAAAATCTATTCCATTTTTCTTTCATGAACAGTTGGCATCCCATAGATTCAAGATGGCTATAACTCATTGAATGTCCCGATGCTTGAAATGCAATCTTGACTTGTAGTTGCATTAATTTGATACTATCAAAAAAACAAATCCTATTTGATTTTTCCTTCATTCAACCCATTCAAGATGGCTACCATTTACTAAATGCCACAATGCTTTCAGTGCAATGAAGAATTATAGTTGCATTAATTTGTATAATTCACATAAGAAAATTTCTATTTGATACCTTTTTCAAACACAGTTGGCACCCCATAGGTTTAGGATGGCCACCATTCATTGAATGCCACAATGCTTTAAATGCAATCTTGAAATGTAGTTGCATAAATTTTATACTGTTAAAAAAATCCAATTTAGTTGTTTTTTTCATGAAGAGTTGGCACCCCATAGGTTCAAGATGGCCACCAGTCATTGAATGCCATAATGCTTAAATGCAATCTTGAAATGTAGTTGCATTAATTTGATTCTTTCTTTTTTTTCTTTTCATTCTTTCATGAACAGTTGGCACCCCATACATTCAATGTGGCTACCAGTCATTGCATGCCACAATGCTTTAAGTGCAATCACAAATTGTAGTTGCAATAATCTGATACTAATGAAAAAAACTAATTCTATTCTTTTTTTTAAATTCATGAACAGTTGGCACCCCATATATTTAAGATGACTACCATTCATTTAAGATGCTTAAAATGCAATCTCGAATTGTAGTTGCATCAATTTAATGCTAATAAAAAACAAATTCTTATCGATTTTTCTTTCATGAATAGTTGGCACCCCATAAGGTGGCTACTATTCATATTAATGCAAATACAATGCTTTAAGTGCTATTACGAATTGTAGTTGCATTAATCTGATACTAAAAAAAAAAAAAAATTCTATTTGATTTTTCTTTCATGAACAGTTGGCACCCCATAAATTAAAAATGCACCCAGCACCCAGGTCAACAGCTATATACGGACACATGAACCTCCCCTGCCTGTTCTCCTTCAATGCAGAGTGAAGTGGGTGGGAGGGGGTGACCATCAACAGTGCATAAACACCTTGATTGGATGACAATGCAGTTTTTATATTACAACCCTAAATTTGTGCAACGAAAATCATCAAGAAATACTAAGTATTTTTTCCAAAGAATAGCTTTTCTAGAATGGCTCGATACTCAGAAATCCTACTGCGAATGAAAAAAAGTCAAACTCTGATTCTAAACACCTGAAAAGTGAGAAATGCTGGCGTTCACGGTTTATGTAGGAAATGTACTAAAAACACCAAAAATATGCAACAAAACCCTAATTTTCTCAAAAACTGTTCAGTAGGATTTTTTCTAACTGAGGTTCCAGTGTTTTCTACCCTCATATTACACATTGGCATAGAAAATATATTGGCACCTAGTCAGGATTTTGCCCTAGAAGCAATCTGTGAGGCAAAAAACAGCCAAAATGAGCCACTGGTCTGAAGTATAAAACTGGGCATCGATCACTATAGAGCTACAAAGAGAGAGAATCGATGTCCAGTAACAAGCCTCTACTTGTGGGGAAAAGAAATAACTCTAACAAGAAAAAACAATCCCCATAAAAGGTGGTTTTCACTCTATAAAGGATAAAAAAAAATTGGTTGCCTAAATCATATCACTATTTTTCAAAACCTCACCTATAGGTCGAATTGGACTTTTAGCAGGAAAAATCGACTTATAGCAAAAATAAATTCCAAATAAAAATCGACCTATAAGCGAGGTTTTACGGTATGTACCTTTTACTACTTTCTCTTCAAATACCAGGTAATGATATTAGAATATAGGGCTTCTCATACATGGAGCATTTTTTTATTACCTTTCAGATTTTGCAATGCATCTTGTTGTAGGTAAACTAGATATCTTGTGATAAGGATTCTAACACATTTTTCTAGTACATTGCCTTTTCACTTTGACCCCTTTGGGGATGAGTTATCTTAGGGAAGATAATCCTGATAAGGGCCACGCTGTACTGTGTGACGTGGGTTCTGCTCCCAAGAATATATGTGCCCCCTCTATCCCCCCCCCACCCCTACTCACACCCCTTTCTCCCCCTGGTCAATATACATACAGTCGACCCTCTCTTCTACTATTTACTACCTCGAAATCACTCACTTCCACGGACAGAAACCCTGCAACTGGTATCATATGGTGTACTATATTTGACCTCATTTCCTCGGACTGTTTGCTCCTCAATCATTTTTCCTTGCATTTTCCTAATTCGAGGAAGTTAGGGTAGACTGTACATGTATCTACTTCCATATATACCCCCCTCTGTCCTAACCCCCCCCCCTCCCCTCCCTGGTGGTGGCCCAGGTGCACAAAGAGCACCTTTACGGCTTACAGCACCCAAACAGCCATCCAGGTGAGGTGGGGGAACAACACACTACAGGTAAAGGGGTCGTGTAGACATGGAGTATGTGCCCCAGTATAGGGGTGAGGAACAGGTGGTGTACAAGGCCACTCGAAAGAAAAAAAAAGTGGTTTCTCATCACCAGGCCACACCAAAGAAAAAAGTTGGTCAATGGATTTCACTTTTCAAAAATTGGTGTGAGCGAGCAACTTTTTTTTCAAGATTTTTTTTTTGTCAATGGATTTTGCAGATCCATTTCCGAAAATACCGGTAAGGTGCACGAAATCCATTGACCAATTCTTTTTGGTCTGGCCCCAAAGACAAAAACAAATATGACGACGGAGGCATTTTTCATAATCAAAATTCACATTTTTACTAGTTAAGACTTTATTGATTTTTAAAAGTGGGGGGGAAATGTAAGTTATTTTTATCTTACTGCATTACTGGTGGTATAAGCTTTAATCTAATACAAAATATGCTAATATTTGTCTATTTCTATCATGTTTATCATGAATAATTAGCCAAAAAAAAGAAAGGATTTTCCTCAAAACCTGATTTCTATGATGCGCGCAGTGATGAGAAACCATCTTATTTTTTTGAGTAGCATAACTGTAAGGTAAACATGAACATTGTATACCATGTCACTACAGAGAGGGACTCTGCATCAAAGTCATAAGGCCACACCAAAAAAAAAAGTTGGTCAATGGTTTTCGCTCGCCTCATTTTCTTTCAAAATTGAGAATTTTATGTTTTCCCAAAATATATCTTCCAGTATTCCTCCAGATCAACCAATAAATTTTTATGTTATGGGTCCACTAAGAACTTTTGTCAGAGGCTGGGTTTAAAAAAAAAAAAAAAAAAGTCTCTCGCTCCACTTTTCCACAGACAAAATTCATTGACAAAAAAGAACAAAAACGAATCGCTCGCTCGCACCATTTTTTGAAAAGTGATATCCATTGACCAAATGTTTTTTTTTGGTGTGGCCTAAAGATTTGAAATACTTTTTTACACTTTTTCCGGAGAGATTGGGGTAGATTCACCTGGCGTCGGACATATACCTTGGGACAGACACATGATTCTCTGGTTATTCAAGCATTCTAAGCTCTTTATCTGTTAATAATGGTAAAGGTTAAGTGTCATTCTTTCCAAAAAGAAACACTGAGAGTCCTATTGCAAAGGAATAACTACAAATTCCAGTGTCCGACTCATGGTGAATCTATACCCTACTTCGAGTAGGACGTTATAATATGGGTATACTTTTATAAAATTCTAATCATATTCAAAATACCATTATCACCCCCCCCCCCAACCCTTCCAAGTTGTTATCAAAATATTCATGCTTTAAAGATTCTTGGTAAAGTTGAGAATTCTGCTAAACGGGATGAAGGCTTCGATAAGGCCTTTCTGACGTCTTGAAATACTAGACTACGGTCATAAGGCGGTCACTGCCCTAGGGTGTGGCTATATATACACTGACAACACTGATCTCAATAAATATGTGTGAAACTGACGTTAACATGTATATTGTGTCACCAAAGTAGGTTTAATGGGAAACAGAAGCCATAACCCAAGACGTTAATGTAAGTCGCAGTACCACAGAGACAGGTACGAGGCCGTAAAACCTCACCAGGGATGCCAAGTTATCTCACTCCAAAATCGTATTTGTTACGAGTTTTGGGCCCCAAAATCGTAACAATATTTGAAGGAAATCGTATCAAAAATCGTAGTGATAGCATGTCCTTCAAATGCACTTTCACATTGGTATTTCATGACTTTATACTCCATATATGATGCACTAACTAATGCCTCCTCGTTCCAGACCACTTTCAATGTAAGAGCTTTAAAGGGATTCTTAGCCCTATTTTTTAACCCCTTTTTATCCCCTTTACATAAACCTGATTTGGGCTTGGTTCAAAGTGATGCTTTTGCATACAACACTTTAAAAATTCCTAAAAATCGTAATATTCCAGCAGAAATCGTAATGGTCGCACCGGGTACTTTAGATCAAAAATTGTAAAAGTACGAAAGAATCGTAACACTTGGCATCCCCTAAGCCTGAATAGGGGTTAGTTATTTTAGTACAATCACCAAATGTACAGTCCTTCAAAAATGACTCTTCAATTATGGCTCCTATAATCACCTAGTGCCTGTTACCAAAGTAAATAAACAGTCCTGATGAAGTCCTGGAAAGGACGAAACGTTGGCTCAAAATCATAACTTTGCCGTCCCTGTTTTACTTGATTAGACAGTACAACCCGCGGAGGGTTTTGGGAATATTTTCTACTTCTTTCAATTATTTTAGTACTGTATTATTAGTAGCAAAAACTCGCGTATAAGCCGCACCCCGACTCTGGGCCGATCATATAAGCCACACTAGCGATCTGACTCCCATACTCGCCGTGGCTTCTACAAAATTAAAGTTTTACGGTAGGTGCCACAGGTAGGTGGTACAGGTACTGGAGGGAGGTGACAAGAGGGACCAACCACATTGGGCCAACATATTTTGTCGTTGAATGCAGGTAACAAGGTAGTAGTATAGTATGTATCGGAACGGGACTATAGTTAAGTACTGTTTATTACTCAATCGACCTGCAGCCAATCAGAGGCCTCCCTTTTGGCGGGAAATTCAAAAGCAGCCAATGAGAGGCCTCCCTTTTGGCGGGAAATTCAAATAGGTCACGTGACCGGAAGTGACCTACTTCCGGTCACGTGACCTTTGGGCGGGAAATTCAAATAGGTCACGTGACCGGAAGTGACCTACTTAAGAGGGTCACGTGACCACCATGTTGGCGGGAAATTCAAATAGGTCACGTGACGGGAAGTGACCTACTTAAGGGGGTCACGTGACTACTAGGTTGGCTTTTCAAAATAAGTCACTTGAGATTTTGATGGATAAATAAATTTAAAAAAAGAAAAAAAAAGCAAGCTGAAAAAAGCTTGCTAAAAAATAATTTAAAAATGTGGCTCTTTTTTTCTAGGGGGAGAGGGGCACTCTGGGGGGCACTCTTTAAGATGCATGGGGGGGGAGGGGGGGAGGGGGGGAGGGGGGGAGGGGAGGGGCAGGGTTTTTTAAGAGTGAGACTCGAGAGAGGCGAGTCTACTTACTATGAAAGGTATCATGATCGCGTTTATGATGATGTGCATCATGATGTGACTATCTTACAACTTTATAGACAATAAGCAAGACATGGGCGTACTTACACGGGCTATTTGTAAACTAATGAATGTGACTTCCTCGTTAAAATCGGTATCTACAACTCTTTTAAGCTTAAGGCTTTTTCTTGAGTTTATTCTTTTTGTTCAATTTCGGGCCCACCTCAAAAGAGGAATAGGCCCTCTGTAGCACTTGTCGCTTGCTCATCAATCAGAGCCGGGGTGTAGAAGGCCCCTGCCCTGTCGGGTACGTTCTCCCTCTGGTACGTTTTTGGTTAGTTTGGAGCTCTCAGTCGACTGTCTTATCCACCTTAAAAAAACCAGACTTTCGGTGTCTCATGATAAAACTGGTGCCTTATACTAAGTGCTGGATTACTTTCTCATTTTTTTAGTGTTCTATCCGATGCTTATTTAATTTTTGCACTGATAAAAACAGTTAGCTTGTACAAACACGCGGTCTATTTAAGTGTTAAGTGTAGAAAATGAACAGAACAGTGCACAGAAAATAGAGCTACCGACTACATTTCGCCCAGTCACTCAGCGGAGAACAAAAGAACTAATGACGTAGTGTACCCGCTATTCCGACAGTTGGCGCCACCGTTATACTTTTCCCGCGTGCGACATGAAGCCTTGGGGTGGGTACTGGCTGTTTTGGTTGTAGGTACCGAAACATAAAAAACTACAGCCAGCCCAATGTCATGGTGAGACAGCTCTCTTATTTTTACCTTGAGTAGCGTCCGTAGGGCCTATGACAAAACCTAGTCCCGTACACTGAGCAGCTTGAGGTCTGAAGGCTCATACAGAAAAATGTGTGGGTGTGTGGGTGTGTGGGTGTGTGGGTTGCTTTACGCCTTAGTTAACAGCTATGGTCATTTCAAGAGCGGTGATGGTGATCGAATCTATTGGCCCTTTTACCGAGACAAGGGTTCTTTTACATCCCACACTACATAGCAGAGAGACGTCTAGCAGCCCCTAGAGGCCCCGCAGGGGGCTCGAGAGGTGCCGTGGAGAAGAGCAGATATCCACGAGAGGCCACACCAACAACCAAATTATATCTTTATCCCGCGAGAAAAGGAGATAAGGGTCAAGGTTATGAACCATCAGAAGATTTTAGAGTAAATTAAGTTATGAGATATTAATATAATGTACATATCTAGGGCCCGATATAGGGCCTCTGCAGATCCCCCTTCAGGGCCCCGATCCATGAGGCCTTAGAAACGGAGCTGGGTCATGTAACCAAGGGAGATCAGCAGTTGTTGATGTCGGCGCTGCCGATAACGCTGGTTAAATGACCGTTTTACTCATGTTTAGAGTCAGAATAGCTTGAGTATTACTTGAATATCGAAGAGTAGAGGTCAAATTACCCCAGACAAGATGTTTCCATCTAGAAATTCTCGACAGTATTTCCGAAAATTGCAAAATATTGGTCCCAGTCCCACGGGGCCCCATACCGAGTATTAAAAGTTTGAGATGCAACTTTCATTCATGCTGTTGACCAATCAGAGCGCCCTGTTTTTACGACCTTGACTACATAGTAAAAAGTGATTGACAACGTCAGATATCACTTGACGACGTCAAATATCGATCTGATATTTGATCCCTTGATATTTGATTCAAAACCCACATCGAGTGGGATAAAGCCTTTTATCATCTTTTGATTGTGAGGCATACACTTTTCTTACACACAACAGCTGTCATCTATCAAGGGGCTCTGGATAGGGGGTCCCCATGTCGAATGTCGATCTTAGAAAATGACCATGTCACATGGCAATGTCACTTAATAATGTTCATATCCCATGTCGATTTTAAGAAATGTTCATGTCACCTGTCACTAGGATTTTTTTGGGCCTCATGTCACTTGTCATTAGACCTCATGTCGTTTGTCGATTATAAGAAATGGTCATGTCACCATATCGAATTTAGCGGTCCACACCCATTATCAAGTGTCAGGACATGTCGGCTGCTTGAACACGTAGTCTGTCATCACCCTTTGTTTCTGTGCCTTATCTAAACAGGCAATTAGTGGCCGCTAGCCGAGAGTACCTCCCTGGGCCCCTCTCCTGAATCTGCTAGACGTCCCACTGATAGGAGTGTGTGGGTGTGTGGGTCTGTGTGTGTCTGTTCGGTCTGTGTGTGCACGCGTCTTGCACTCTAGTCTTGCGGACCACTGTTAAGCCTGTGGTTGGAGAGCGCGACATAGCCGCCCGCTACACTCTCCAAACAGAGGTCCGCAAGACTGGGCCGGATCGCACTCTTGCTTAAAGGTGCACCTCAACTCAGTGCGCCTTTAACAGCCGCCCCTAATAGGTGAAGTTCTTGACGCGGCACAGCGCCTCCCACCAGTAGCCAATCAGCGCGCCGAACGCCGGACACACCTCCACCGTGTGAGCCTCTAAGTAGGTCACACGAATCATACTAAGATGCCGAGGTCTTCTGTCGGTTCGTCGCGGTGGCCGTGAGTGATCGCACGGTCGCCAAGATTCACTGCCTTGATTGGCAGAGGGGGGGGGCTGATTACCCCCCGTCGGATGAATTGCGGCGAAACCATAATCAATTTTTCGCTGTTTTAGATAAAAGAGATCCAGAGCTATCCGCTCGTCCAAGAATTATTTTTCTATCAGCCCGGGATCACCCTCAAATTAAGGCCTAAAGTCCAAAAACCCAAAATTTTTTCCCTATGGGATTTCAGTGTCTAAGCGTTTTTTGCAGCCCCAAGGAGCAGCTCGCGGGCTCGAACCCTGTAAACGCTTTGACGCGCTTTCGTCGCCTTAGGCGACGTAGACCTACCCTATTTTTTTTTTGGACCATGTTACCTGAACACGGATTATTTTTTTGTTTAGCCCAATGAGCTCACAGCTAGACTAGATACCTCATGTTTTGGATTGGAGAAATCAGCAGAGCAATAAAAAGCGCGGTGAGGCTAGTGTGGCCCCTGTGAGTTGTAAAATTGGTGCTAAATGTGGTAACCAGGCGGATGCTGAGTTCATTGATATTGTCCGTTAATGATACTTAAGGTGGGTGTTGTCTAAAGTTTTAATTGATATTACCAATGTGGCCAATAATGACTTCACAGTTGGGGCCCTCGCCCGCAGGTCCCAGATTCAGGGTATTCTTTGTTTATTGTGTGGCCCCTAAAGAGGGGCCGACTAACTCTTTAGAGTTAGTTAGATGCTGCCACTGGGCTATGCAACAGCAGCTATTAATTACGCTTCATGTTGGGCAGCATGGATCACTTGATGGGTGATACCTCAAAGCTCAAACACGGCAGAGCCGTGTGTGGCATGCGAGGACCAGTGGGTCAGGGGTGATCCGTTGCAAACAGAATGCTGATCCGTGTGAGGTTCTGACTTTCTATAGTTTTTTATAAAGCCTTAGATATGGTGTGGTATTTTTCATCTCGCTATAGTTTAGTTGGTATTTAAGGAAACCGCCTCATTTCTATCAGAAATACACAATATTGAATTGTTTTTTATATTTTAATATATTAGAAGCGCGCTTTGTTGCCTATGTAGCTCATTATGCGTTGAAATGTTCGCGAGCATCGTAGGAATGTACAAAACCCCTATTGTGGCACCATCTGACGAAAGAGCGGAGAACTATACTAGCGCGTTTCGTTATTCACATCTTTTGACAGGGACTTGGTTGGTGGCTTTACGCCCTAATTAACAGCTGAAGTCATTTCAAGGGGGGTGATAGTGATCGAATCTATGGATACCTGAAGGTGGAAAGCACACACCCTACACTTTTACCGAGGCAATGGTGGTGCTGCTCAAAGGGTGTGGCGAGCTAGACTGGAGGATGTAATAACTAAGCAGCAGAAGGACCAAAAAGACAATCTCGTAGTAGTAGGTCTACTTAGATCTTGAGTAGCCGCCCTTGTGGCTATAATTACCTAGACTAGTTGGCTCTGCCAGCCTGGTCAAGTGAAAATTGGTAAGGAGACTATGAACTAAGCTAACATCTCATAAGTATTAGTTACCACCCCCTCACACCCGTTTAACAACGGATTCAGGGTCTAATTATGGAGACCCTAGAGTAAGATTAACAATATATCCCAATGTCTGTAGTAGACATTTACGACATGCAACCTGCCCCCTAGAAGGGATAGATCTGACCACAAGTCCGCAAAATGAGACTCCCCCTCTGAGAGTATCAAGGTTTGCGTATAGTCACTTGCAGGTTAATCTGTTATCTACCCCTTTGTCGACTTCGCCAAAATCCTGGGAGATTCACTTTAAACCTAAGGTCTACCCTTTTTATTCTTTGTTTATTGTGTGGCCCCTAAAGAGGGGCCGCGGTGTTGATTAATTACACCACATGTTAAGCAACATGAGATCAAACCTTCCTCAAAAGCGACAAGGCTCAGAGTCCTGTTGGACGAGAACCCTGCGTGGCATTTCAAGACACCTGGTTGAGTGATCTGTTGCAGATGCCGTTCCGTGAGAAGTTCTGACTTTATATAGCTTTTATATCGCTTTAGATATGGTGTAGTATTTTCAATCTCACTATAGTTTAGTTGATATTTCAAAGAATCTGCCTCATTCTATCAGAAATACACAGCGTTGACATGTTTCTTATATTCAATATATTAGAAGTGTGCTTTGTTGCTTATTATAGGTCATTATGCGTTTAAAATGTTCGCGAGTATCGTGGAAATGTACAAAAACCCTATTGTGGCGGCATCTGACGAAAAGAGCGGAGAACTACACTAGAGCATGTAATGGCCAGACCAGCAGGCGGCAGCAGAGCGGTCAAAAGACAATCTCGTAGTAGTAGGTCTACTTGCATGTTGAGTAGCCACCCTTGTGGTTGTAATTACCTTGACCACAGGTCCGCAATATGGAGCTCCCCCTCTGAGAGTATCAAGGTTTGCGTATAGTCTCCTGCAGTTTAATCTGTTATCTCCTCCTTTGTCGACCTCGCCAAAATCCTGGGAGATTCACTTTAAACCTAAGTCCTACCCTTTTTTTATTCTTTGTTTATTGTGTGGCCCCTAAAGAGGGGCCGCGGTGTTGATTAATTACACCACATGTTAAGCAGCATGAGATCAATCCTCCTCAAAAGCGTCAAGGCTCAAAGTCCTGTTGGACGGGAACCGTGTGTTGCTTTCGAGGACGAATGGTTGAGTGATCCTACCGATCCGTCAGAGGTTCTGACTTTATATAGCTTTTATATCGCTTTAGATATGGTGTAGTATTTTCAATCTCACTATAGTTTAGTTGATATTTCAAAGAATCTGCCTCATTCTATCAGAAATACACAACGTTGACATGTTTCTTATATTCAATATATTAGAAGTGTGCTTTGTTGCTTATTATAGGTCATTATGCGTTTAAAATGTTCGCGAGTATCGTGGAAATGTACAAAAACCCTATTGTGGCGTCATCTGACGAAAAGAGCGGAGAACTATACTAGAGCATGTAATCGCCAGACTAGCAGGCGGCGGCAGAGTGGTCAAAAGACAATCTCGTAGTAGTAGGTCTACTTGCATGTTGAGTAGCCGCCCTTGTGGTTGTAATTACTTAGCCTAGTTGACCCTGCCGGCCTGGTCAAGTGAAATTAGTAAGGAGACCACCCATTAACGTGCTCCACAGTCTTTAGACAGTTAAGACTATAGTCAAGACTGGAGAATTTGGCGAGACGCCCCTCTGGGAGGTCATAATCCTCAATGTTAGGTGTTAGCTCATTAACATCAGATACCATATTAACAACCCATTTAAAATGTTCATTTTAATAGCAACTCACCCTATTCTGACAAAATCCTATTAGCAGGTAACCTCTGTGTAAACCATACTGCAAACATCTGCTACTTCCAGCGTCTGCCTCGTGACTGATAGTGTACAACAAGACGAAGTGGGCAGAGATTAGAAAAAATGAAGCTCTTTATATAGCCGAGAGAGCAGCTAATCTGGATGTTCTAAGCTTGTTTTCACCTAGAGCTCCAACCCTCTTCCAGAGAGAATCAAATCGCTTTTCACCTGAACCCTTCCACCCCTAATCCATCAGCATGAAAAGAGAATTAACGAGTGTAACGTGCGCTACATGTATATGGGATTATAGCTGGTGAAGAGATAAAGCCGAGTCACCTGTGTATACAAAGACTACAGGGGGTGATTAACGACAGGTGTGACGCGCCAGCCCGTGAACGGATTAAGCTAAAAAAAAATAAAAAAGCATGTTTCAGGTAACATGGGCAGAAAGACTGGAGTCGGTAGGTCGGATTTTTATTTTATTTTATTTTATTTTTTTAACATGAAAGTACTAGCCATCCTCCGTGGAAATTCTAAAAATGACCCAAAAAGTATAAAAATATGAAATTTTCTTCAAACTTGCTTAAAAAAAAAACGTAGGGTCGACCCTGTTTTGCTAGGGTTGGTCGGGTGACCTGAAACAAACCTTTTTTTTTTATTTGGCCTTATCTTTCAAGCTGACGCTTAAATTCAACTAGCCAGCCGCCGTCCACACCACTCACTGCGACAAGAGGAGGTGCTGTTGTTTTACACTTGAGTCGCTTACCACATGGTCTCTACCTCACAGACAGACACGCGCCCCCTGTAGCTTTTTTTTTGTTTTTTTTTTGTATACACACGCTAATCTCATAACCCCCTTATCCGTTATACAGGTAACGAGTATTCTCTTTTAAAATAGCTGCCAGTCAGCTTAGCTCTAGAAGCAAGAAGGCGTGTATAGGTGTCTTATAAGTCGGCAGGGGGTAAATACTAGTGAAAAAGGAAGGCAGGTGTGCAGGTAGCTTTTCTAACAGACACGTGTGTGCACTAAGCTGCTTAAGTCTAAACCCTCCCGCAGTAGTCAGGTGGCATGTGAAAACTTACTTAACTGATCTCTTACATTGAGTAGAGTCTCTGTGCTGAGAGAGCCTTTTCAGCCGTTTAAGAGGATTAACTAGGACAGGGTACATAAGGAGTGAAACGCCGAATAGCGGCTACTCAGTCTCGTGCAGCACAAGCAGCAGCATCTAGCAGCGGCTTCAGCAGCAGCTGCACGTGCAGCACAAGCAGCTGGCAGCGACTTCAGCAGCACAAGCAGCACGAGCAGCACAAGCCGTAGCATTTGTCAGCAGCATCCGTGACATCGTCAGCAGCAGCCCCCATGACCTTGTCAGCAGCACAAGCAGCCAGCAGCTGCTGACAGCTGCTTCAGCAGCTGCTGGCAGCTGCTGCACGAGCAGTAGCACAAGCAGTAGCATCTGTCAGCAGCAGCAGCAGCAGCACAAGCAGCCAGCAGCTGCTGCATGAGCAGCACAAGCAGCACAAGCAGCAGCACCGACAGCAGCAGCAGCAGCAGCAGCAGCAGTGTAGACCACTAAAGTCGAGATGAAGCCTAGTGACATTTGACATGAAGCTTGAAAAACACAGTGACAGGTGACATGAGCAATTCTTAAAATCGACATGAGATATGAGCATAATTAAGCGACATCGACATGCGCCATGGCTATTTTTTTAAGACAAACATCATATGTCATAGCCTCCTCATCCAAACCTCCACTAGTAGTGCTCTATAAGCGCAAGCTGTAAACCCTCTCCTCCCCTCGTGCACACAGGCGAATTATCAGAGTCAGCCAATGGTGTCAATACCCCTCTCATACAAGGGTCGGGCGCTGCTGGACTATAATAGATGAGTCAAGGACCGTTCTACTGAGGGTCAGGCAGGCTAAGTCGGACATTCAATGACAGGTAGGTCTTTGACAACCTTGCTTGAAAGTCTGGACAGCATTGACAGACTGGGGCATAAGGATCTCGCATGGTCAGACTTTCAAGCAAGTTTTGCTAAAGTCGCGTTATTGAATGTCCGACCTAGCCTGACCCACAGTAGAACGGTCCTTGACCCGTCTATTATAGTCCAGCAGTGCCCGACCCTTGGCTGAGAGCAGTTTAAGCGCCATTGGGTGTCTCTGATATTTGCCTCTGTGTAAGATGAGAAAAAAAGTCTGTTGAAAGACTATATTTCAAGCCAGAAAACTGTAATTAGCTTTCCAAGTTGTTTATTTAACAATATCTTAGCCTAGCAAGCAGCTGTCAGATGTCATCTAAGAAAAAAAAATGTGAGCTGTTAATAGATTCAAGAGAAATTAGTTTACAAATAGCCCGTGTAAGTACGCCCATGTCTTGCTTATTTCTCATAGGGTTGTAAGATAGTCACATCATGATGCACATCATCATAAACGCGATCATGATACCTTTCATAGTAAGTAGACTCGCCTCTCTGCCCTCTCTTTTAGAGAGGGCAGAGAAGCGAGTCTCACTCTTAAAAAACCCTGCCCCTCCCCTCCCCCCCTCCCCCCCTCCCCCCCTCCCCCCCCATGCATCTTAAAGAGTGCCCCCCAGAGTGCCCCTCTCCCCCTAGAAAAAAAGAGCCACATTTTTAAATTATTTTTTAGCAAGCTTTTTTCAGCTTGCTTTTTTTTTCTTTTTTTAAATTTATTTATCCATCAAAATCTCAAGTGACTTATTTTGAAAAGCCAACCTAGTAGTCACGTGACCCCCTTAAGTAGGTCACTTCCCGTCACGTGACCTATTTGAATTTCCCGCCAACATGGTGGTCACGTGACCCTCTTAAGTAGGTCACTTCCGGTCACGTGACCTATTTGAATTTCCCGCCCAAAGGTCACGTGACCGGAAGTAGGTCACTTCCGGTCACGTGACCTATTTGAATTTCCCGCCAAAAGGGAGGCCTCTCATTGGCTGCTTTTGAATTTCCCGCCAAAAGGGAGGCCTCTGATTGGCTGCAGGTCGATTGAGTAATAAACAGTACTTAACTATAGTCCCGTTCCGATACATACTATACTACTCAAGGTCAATAAAATAGGGTAGGTAACCAGTAGCTCGATATATCTTTTATGTTTTTATAGCTCTTTTTTTTTGATTATTTGGTAAAATTAGTGTCACTTATAAATAAGGTCATGAAGATATGGTAGGAAGGTAGACAAAGTAGTAGATCGATATGTTTCTTTAATGTTTCTATAGTTTATTAATGTTATGATTATTTGGTAAATTTCGTGTTTTTATAGATCATTTTTAGTTCTAATCATATTCCCCCCCAAAAAATCCGAAAGATATCAGGGTCGGGCGAAGAAAACTAGGTTAGGTTGGGTAACCTGGGTATATTTATTGCCTATCGCCTTGTCACACGTGTAGAGCCTTTATTAGCCGGCTCAGTGCTCTCGTATCACTTACAGTGTAAGTTACACCCGCCTCTCCAATCTCACACAGGTATATGGTCACCTGTCATAGGAAATAACCATAACCCTTTAAAGCCTGCAGCGGACTTTAGCCCTTTAAGGATGTCATGTCGCTAAAAGATGACAGTTGTAGCCATGATGCACCAATGCATCCCCGGCGAGTAACGCGCCGGTGCTGCATTGGTGCATCATGGCAACCCATCCCTTCAGTGTCTCAACCAAGGCAAGTTAATAACTTGCCAGGGCTGCATTCATGCATCATCATGACAAAGGGCATGATGCATTATTGCATCATGCCGGCCTTCAAGGGTTAATACTCTTTAGTCAGCATGATTCATGATGCAGCACCCACGAGTTATTCGTTCAAGAATCATGCCAGCTCTACTAGGTTTGATAAACGCCTGAAGGATCGGCATGATACACCAATGCAGTATGGGCGAGTAGCTCGCCGGCGTTGTGTTGGTGGATCATGACGTTCGATAAATGACGATAAAAACTTAGGGCATTATGTTGTCCTTAAAGGGACCTTAAAATACATCCATGGACATGTGATCTCTTTCCGTTGACACTATTTATAGACATGTATGGTAGATTCACCTTGAGTCGGACACATATACCTTGAGACGGACACTTGAATTTTTGCATATTCAAGCATTCTAATCTATAATGGTAAAGTTTAAGTATATATTTTTTCCAATAAATCACCAATACAAGTTTCATCATGCTTGAATGATTAGAAATATCAGTGTCCATCTCAGGGTATGTGTCCGACCCATGGTGAATCTACCATATATATGGCAGATGAAGCCTGATATGTGGGTAGATAAACGTATCATATTACCTCCTCCCCACCACCCCTATCTACCCCTACATACCCCTATATTCACTCCTAATAACAGTGAAATACATGTAACTGTAACTCAACATATGGAGAGTTCTCGTGGTGCTCATTTCTTGGTGACCACAACTAATATTGGGGTATATTTTTGAAATGGTTTATATTTTAAACTGTTTTTTTTTTGGTGTGGCCTAAGGAAGACAGTTATAAACATGTAACCGGTACATACAGAACTAGAACCTCAACAATGGCACGTCAGGATGTCCATTATAATGCTGAGAAGAAGCTATCATCGTAATTTAGGTAACACCGTTGATAGTTGCATTACCTTGGTGTCCGGGATTGTCAGCAGTGGTCCGTGAACGGGACAGTCGCCCTCATACTCGTAATCACATTCTTCACAATCTGTAAGAACCAGAGAAAAATGGTGTTAAGTTCTGCTGTTACATAAGAGTAGTTATTGATATGTAGGTCAAGCGTTTCATGATATAGAACAGCTACCGTAAATTCTCGCGTAGAAGTTGTGGTTAGTACGAGGGTCAGATCGCCAGTGCGGCTTATAGGTTCGGCCCAGAGTCAGGGTGCGGCTTATACACACGTTTTAGTCACTATGGTACAGTACAAAAGTTACCATAACCAGACTGTACTAGAGGCCTCAGGCATGAAATTAATAAGTACAGGTCTTCACTACATGAAAAAAAACACCTTGAAATCAGGGAAAAACTTGAAGACTTTCATCCCTGAGGCCTGAATCAATCAGAGACTAGGTTCGTGCATCCCTGTATCCCTCTCGGCATCAGAATGTCATTGTCAACCCCCCCCCCCCACACACACACACACATGTGGCACGTACGGGGCCCTATAAAACGTCAGGCACGTTTCACGTTACATGACATTTTAAGGGCGGTAGAAAAGCTTTGAAATGCGGGATTATTTGACAGTTTTGGGTCTGTTTTATTTTGTAACCCGGAATTTTCGCTGACTCGCAAGGCATCAGGATTGACATTGAATACGCCATGATTCAGTGAGAATAAGGAACATGCCCAAGACAATTAAGGCCTTATTTTCTTCGTTATGAGGTCGGACTGCCTGAAATGAATGGTTGATTCTATACTGGTCTAACCAATGCTAGCCTGTGAATACATCAAAATACACCATGGTGTAGCCATTGATTGGCACAGCCATGATTTAGCTAGAACTGCATTTGGATCGCAAGTCATTCATTGACGTTAAATATGTCATAATTCGGTGAGAATAAGGATTTTCCTAGGTAATTTTAAGCGCGGGCAGCCTGAACGCTTGGTTCTATACGGGTTTAACCAATGCTAGCCTGGGAATACATCAAAATACACCATGGTGTAGCCATTGATTGGCACAGCCATGATTTAGCTAGAACTGCGTGATACAATTGACCCCGACCACCTCCCCACATGCAACCTGGCCCGGCGTGGAGGGCCAGTATGGCGTGAAGAGAATGGGAATTAAGCGGCACGGCTATTTCTAGACACCTGCAGTCAATATAGAATGTCAGCATTTTATCTTTGTTGTCAACATGCCTATTTCTGAATTCCAGAAAGCAGTCACAATCTTTGTCGCTTTGCCTTCATTCGTGGCCACTTCTAGGCAGAGGTCTAAATATATTTACCACCAATAAGAGTAATACATTTGGATTAATTCCCTGACGCAGTCTAGAAAAGAAACAAATGTTCAGGAATTTGCACTTCATTATTTAACTTCATAAAAAACAGTGTTCTCAACTTTAGGGAATATCTATTATTCATAACGATACATGTGGATCAGGACATGACCTAACAGTTTAATGATTGCAACCCCATATCTCCATAAATCCATGTCAAAACAGACAGCATCACAACTCCTACAGTATATAACTCCCAATGCAGTACTTAGAGTAGGACTAACTCTATGAGGACACCACCACCACTGGTCTTATTGGAACAATGCCAATATTGTCATTAACGACGCAAGGTGCGGGGTTTCCCCTTTTCACTCCTGATCGACATTATTAACGATGGAAAGTTTCCCCGCAGTTCGTACACGGATATGGGTGTAACCGTGGCATAACTCGTACGTGTGGGTATATTGAACACCATTACTGCAAAACCTCGCGTATAAGACTAAATCGCGTATTAGCCGCTCTGAGTCAAATGGCAGCCCCCATAACCTAATATGTGCTAGTCCCATATAAGCCGCACCAGGGATCATATTACAGTACTGTAGTATGCATCTAAAAACTTGTGTATAAGCCGCACCAGCAATACTAGCCGCTGCTTATACGCGAGGTTTTACGGTACTACAAGCAACAGGTCAATGCATGTTGGCACATGAGTCATATATAGTGCCGTATAATTAACCATGTGTATGTAAACAATCACGCTGCAAGTGGCACATTGTGCACTGTATAAATAGGTTATATCACCTATAGATATATATGCCGTATATGTATATATTCCGTATAAATATATACCGGTAGCATACATCAATATATACCGTAAATTCACGCGTAATAGCTGCAGCTTGCACAAGAGACAGGATCACAGTATAGCGTACAGGATTCGCCCAAATTGGAGGTGCAGCTAATATGGTGGGTTTTTTACAAGTACCGGTATATTACGTTAAGTGGCCAAAATCAGAGCCCATGTGCGGCTTATAGGATTTGCAAAAAAGGGGGTGCGACTTATGTGTAGGTTAGGCTTGCACACTACTAAATAACGTACAAACCCACCCATGGTCAGAAATGCACGTATGCGATATCTAGATACAAGAGATATACATTTCAATATGCCTTAGGGAACACATAGGGCATCATTACCAGGTTTCATATTATTTAGATACAGCAGATACAGCACAATGGTTATAGAGGTTGTATACCTTTCTTTAGGAGGCAGATCCCAGGGTATCAGCTATCGTGCTCATGTCATTACATCCCAATGCTGATTATTAACCCAAAGTACCTCAACCTTGTGTCTCGTACATGTGTACACAGCCAAAAATAATTGTCTCATTTCAAGAAAACAATGTAAAGAAATGCACCTGCTGGACAAATTATTTGTTAAAAAAAAAAAAAAAAAAAAATTTTTTTTCTTAAAACTACCGGTAGTATGATTTATCTTGTTTTCTTGGAATGAGAAAAATTATTTTTGGCTGTGTATAAAACACAAGGACATAATTAACTGTACTGCTTGGGCCAACATATTAAAGCAGCACACAGATTCACATACAATGCTGTTATGATTATAACACAAAGGGCAGTGTGTCTAATGTTCTGTGTACATTTGTATCTATATGGCTATGCTACGCCGTCATGTATTTTCCCATTTACCTTTAGTATCTTCATTTAATGCTTTACTATAAACGTACACAATTTCGCGTGTATAAAATGTTCACCATTTTGTTAAAAAGTGCATTTTCGCGAGTATTTAAATTCGCGATTTTTGGAATATAGTAGTAGTATGACTATATTGGATAAACTTTCGCTCTGTACATCGCGAAAATATGTACAGCGCGAAAATATCTACGTTTACAGTATTACCGTAAATTCTCGCGTAGAAGCCGCGGCTAGTACAAGGGTCAGATCGCTGGTGCGGCTTATAGGATCGGCCCATGGTCTGGGTGCGGCTTGTACGCGAGTTTTTGTTACTATAATACAGTATTAAAGCCACCATAATCAGATGGCCAGTGCGGCTTATAGGATCCCCCGAAACTCGGGGTGCAGCTTATACGAGAGTTAGGCTTATATGCGAGAATTGGCGATTTCAGAAGTCATTATTACGGTAGTATGTTGAAGTGCTAGAATCGCTCTATTCCATGCCCCCCATTGAATACAGTATATATTAGCTAGTATATATATACCGTAGTCGTATTTAATGGCCTGTCACATCATACAAATCAATGCCATTTCCACATGTAATAAATGCAGCGGCCCAGGTTCATTTGCATGCAGTTCCTCACACGTTGGGATCGGGCTGCATTATACACTCGACCTGCGGCCTCGTGAGGTACATACATGTTGTAGGTGAAAATAGACCTCGTACCCCTGGGCCTATTCATTCCATGTCAAATATGATACAATTTGTAGTCAATTTGCATATAGGCAAGGCTTTAGTACAGCAGCGTGGAAATAAACCCTCCCCAGTATTCTGTGGCTATTGATGTACACGTCAGCATTTACAAGACCCAGATATTATCGATTTTACAGATTCACTTTACCCATTCATACTTTGTCAATATTCCCATTAAATAAAGCACAGAGGAGCACTAAAATATTTTTCAACTGAGAAAGGTACTGCATGGTTTTCAAACAGACAGGATGGCTGGGCTCATAATACGAAAAACCAAGCTTCATTTCACTCAAAACATTGCCTCTCTGAGTCTCAGATACAAGTTCACTCCGATGTCCAACGTGTTAAAACATCCTCAATTCTCAGAGAAATTCAATCCTTTATATTTTCCCGTTCCTTGATGTATTCATTTTTCTACACTCACCAATGAGACGATATCTGCAGCTATCCCTGCTATCCACTACTACTACCCCCCCCCCCATACCCCTCACCCTGCCACCTGGAAACTATCGATATCCTCACCAGATTACCTTGTGATCCGCTCTAGGCTTATCAATATTTCAAGGTGAGATATGAACACATCGGCACTGGAGTGGCTCTAGTACATGTTTTATAGATAACAGTACTGTAAATGTAGATATTTTCGCACTGCACATATTTTCGCGATTTTCAAAAATCCACGAAAAATGTACCGAGCGAAAATTTATACAATATAATCGTGCTACTACAATCTTCCAAAATTCACGAATTTTAATACACGCGAAAATGCACATTTTAGCAAAATCGCGAAAATTTATACACGCGAAAATATCTACATTTACAGTATACGGGGGGTGCAAACCCTGTTATTACACATTGCACTGTCAACCTGCCGACATATCAACCCTCTAAGGGCCGCATAGTGTTTTAATATGTACCATACCCTGCATCGTCACGATGCATGAATGCAGCCCTCTCCAGTCTAATCTAATCACCTGGGTTATAAATTCATGCACCATACCGACTCTACAGGGTTAAATTGATACATTCCCACAGGGTTGGTATGATCGACACATCAATGCAACCATGGCGAGTACTACAGTACTAAGTAGACAAGGGCATAAAGCATTATGCGGTCCTTAAAGGGTTAAGTTGACCAATAAGCAGTACTTGTGTGGGAGGTAATGTCTGCAGCAATACAGTCTCCGGCTCCCATCCCAACACGGCTCCCCTATCATGTGTATGGTCTGGGAGCAGAGGTTATGTTCACTTGCTACCTATTTGCACCAGATTGGTGGCGCAAATAAGACGTGTACTGGACAATACACATCTATTACAGACAGATTATTTTCTAGATCACAGGGGTAATTAATGTAGCTGGGAGCTACTGTGTAATTAACATCTGTTCTTGAAAAAGGTAAATATTAAATGTGCATTCAGGTAGGAGGACAGTTTGCTCCCAGGCTATCAAGCTGGTAAGCTGGACGCTGGCCAAGGCTGACTGCAGCAATAAGGCATGCGGTATTGGAGGCTGACCTATAGGAATCTGGAGCTATACCCTGTGGGTCCGCCATTTTATATTTCGCTGGTTGCGGTTAAACCCACTGATAAGACATCCCACTATGGGTACAATTAGGGGACAAACAGGGGACAGGCTAGTAACAGTCTTATCAGCTCTTATCAGTGCTCCAGTCCCGACTAGGCCCTATAGAACGCTACATCCACCAGCCAGCCCGACTATAGGATATGCCCAGTCTCACTTTTCTACGCCATGCATCAGCCAACCCCGAGTATAGGATATCATCCACAGTCCCACTTTCTTAGAGAAACAACCCAAATCTAAATCCAAAAGGGAACATGGAGATTATCCAAGCAGTACTTAACACTGTGAATTTTCGTGTAGAAGCCCCGGCTTGTATGAGGATGAGAACCCCAGTGCGGCTTATATAGGATTGTCCCAAAGCCTAGGTGCGACTTATAAGAGGACTTTTACCAGTATGATAGAGTACTAACATGTCAGTTTTCAGACCCCATGTGCGGCTTATAAGATGCAAAAAAAATAGGCGTGCGGCTTATAAGACGCCCCAAGCTAGGGGTGCGGCTTATAGGAGGGTTAGGCACTCACACAATAATCTAAGGTAGTGACTGCGAATAATGTGCCCCTACATGGGTAAAATTCGACACGTGCGACACGGCGACACGGGGGTTTTAAAATCCGACACGTGCGACACGGTGGTTTTAAAATTCGACGGACACAGAAAAATGAGGATTAAAACATCGACCTACAGGCTTTTTTCTCTTAGTTCTTATATACATAAAAATCGACACGATGACGCAGCACTTTTGCTAAAAATCGACATGGCGACACGGTCAAAATTGTGGCTACCCATGTACAGGCACAATAATATCCAGACGACGGTCAAAGTACCGAGTAAACTTACCAGCAGAAGTAGGTGTCATGATATTACTGTGCGTGATATGATCATATAATAACAGAATACGGTAAGAAGTGTCCAGGTTCTACATGGGATGACTCCCCCACTAATGGGGGCAGTGGCACACGGGGGGTGGGAAGGTGTAGGCACTCTGTATAATAATGGAGGATGTGGGAGTGAATGGAGCACAGAGTAAGGTTTATGCAGAGGCATATCTACATACAAATACAAGTACCATAAATTCGCGAGTATAACCTGTGTACACCCGTAACTCACGTATTATTTAACGACATGCCACTCACTGGTCAACAAAAAGTAAGAAATCTTAGGATTTTGGTCAATATCATGTAGGAAATTAATGTAATATATGACAGGAATTGCAGTGAAAAAGTAGGAAGTGCAATGGCAATTAATTAACTTTGCTGGAATCTTACAACCTGCACCTGGGGTCTGAAAATCGCAGTTTTAGTACAGTAGCATACTTAATAATACAGCCCTTGTAATACCCGGCCGTAGACTATATTGAGAATATCATATAACCCACACTGGAGGTTTGGTTCACGTATAACCCGCGGGTTACACACAGGAATTTACGGTAGCAGAGAGGGTGGGAAGACGATGAGAGGAGACACAGACGTACCTTGTGGAGGTGGGTGGCTGGACGGTTGCCATACTACTGCCGGCAGAGCGCCAACCACCCAGCACACTGCCGCACACACTGATGGGGCACTCACTTAATTGTCTCCTTCCCTGGTTGGAGGGAGGCTGGGACACACGGTGAGCTGCAGGTAGGGGACTGAGACACTGAGTGGGGCAGTGCCCTGCCTCCCCCTGCAGGTAGGGGACTGAGACACTGAGTGGGGCAGTGCCCTGCCTCCCCCTGCAGATAGGGGACTGAGACACTGAGTGGGGCAGTGCCCTACCTCTCCCCCTGCAGGTAGGGGACTGAGACACTGAGTGGGGCAGTGCCCTGCCTCCCCCTGCAGGTAGGGGACTGAGACACTGAGTGGGGCAGTGCCCTGCCTCCCCCCCTGCAGGTAGGGGACTGAGACACTGGGTGGGGCAGTGCCCTACCTCTCCCCCTGCAGGTAGGGGACTGAGACACTGAGTGGAGCAGTGCCCTGCCTCCCCCCCCTGCAGGTAGGGGACTGAGACACTGAGTGGAGCAGTGCCCTGCCTCCCCCCCCTGCAGGTAGGGGACTGAGACACTGAGTGGAGCAGTGCCCTGCCTCCCCCCCCTGCAGGTAGGGGACTGAGACACTGAGTGGGGCAGTGCCCTGCCTCCCCCCCCCCTGCAGGTAGGGGACTGAGACACTGAGTGGAGCAGTGCCCTGCCTCCCCCCCCTGCAGGTAGGGGACTGAGACACTGAGTGGGGCAGTGCCCTGCCTCCCCCTACCCCCTGCAGGTAGGGGACTGAGACACTGGGTGGGGCAGTGCCCTGCCTCCCCCCTGCAGGTAGGGGACTGAGACACTGAGTGGGGCGGTGCCCTGCCCCCCCCCCCCTGCAGGTAGGGGACTGAGACACTGGGTGGGGCAGTGCCCTGCCTCCCCCCTGCAGGTAGGGGACTGAGACACTGAGTGGGGCAGTGCCCTGCCTCCCCCCTGCAGGTAGGGGACTGAGACACTGAGTGGGACAGTGCCCTGCCTCCCCCCCCTGCAGGTAGGGGACTGAGACACTGAGTGGGACAGTGCCCCCCCCCTGCAGGTAGGGGACTGAGACACTGAGTGGGGCAGTGCCCTGCCTCCCCCCTACAGGTAGGGGACTGAGACACTGAGTGGGGCAGTGCCCTGCCTCTTCCCCCCCCTGCAGGTAGGGGACTGAGACACTGAGTGGGGCAGTGCCCTGCCTCCCCCCCTGCAGGTAGGGGACTGAGACACTGAGTGTGGCAGTGCCCTGCCTCCCCCCGCTGCAGGTAGGGGACTGAGACACTGAGTGGGGCAGTGCCCTGCCTCTCCCCTGCAGGTAGGGGACTGAGACACTGAGTGGGGCAGTGCCCCCCCCCCCCTGCAGATAGGGGACTGAGACACTGAGTGGGGCATTGCCCTGCCCCCCCCCCTGCAGGTAGGGGACTAAGGCACTGGGTGGGGCAGTGCCCTGTCTCCCCCCCCTGCAGGTAGGGGACTGAGACACTGAGTGAGGCAGTGCCCTGCCTCCCCCCCCCCCTGCAGGTAGGGGACTGAGACACTGAGTGGGGCAGTGCCCTGCCTCCCCCCTGCAGGTAGGGGACTGAGACACTGGGTGGGGCAGTGCCCTGCCTCCCCCCTGCAGGTAGGGGACTGAGACACTGAGTGGGGCAGTGCCCTGCCTCCCCCCTGCAGGTAGGGGACTGAGACACTGAGTGGGACAGTGCCCTGCCTCCCCCCCCTGCAGGTAGGGGACTGAGACACTGAGTGGGACAGTGCCCCCCCCCCTGCAGGTAGGGGACTGAGACACTGAGTGTGGCAGTGCCCTGCCTCCCCCCGCTGCAGGTAGGGGACTGAGACACTGAGTGGGGCAGTGCCCTGCCTCCCCCCCTGCAGGTAGGGGACTGAGACACTGAGTGGGGCAGTGCCCTGCCTCCCCCCTGCAGGTAGGGGACTGAGACACTGAGTGGGGCAGTGCCCTGCCTCCCCCCCCCCTGCAGGTAGGGGACTGAGACACTGAGTGGGGCAGTGCCCTGTCTCCCCCCCTGCAGGTAGGGGACTGAGACACTGGGTGGGGCAGTGCCCTGCCTCTCCCCTTGCAGGTAGGGGACTGAGACACTGAGTGGGGCAGTGCCCTGCCTCCCCCCCTGCAGGTAGGGGACTGAGACACTGAGTGGGGCAGTGCCCTGCCTCCCCCCTAGCAGGTAGGGGACTGAGACACTGAGTGGGGCAGTGCCCTGCCTCTCCCCCCTGCAGGTGGGGGACTGAGACACTGAGTGGGGCAGTGCCCTGCCTCCCCCCTGCAGGTAGGGGACTGAGACACTGTGTGGGGCAGTGCCCCTCCCCCCTGCAGGTAGGGGACTAAGACACTGGGTGGGGCAGTGCCCTGTCTCCCCCCTGCAGGTAGGGGACTGAGACACTGAGTGGGGCAGTGCCCCTCCCCCCTGCAGGTAGGGGACTGAGACACTGAGTGGGGCAGTGCCCTGCCTCCCCCCTGCAGGTAGGGGACTGAGACACTGAGTGGGGCAGTGCCCCCCCCCCTGCAGGTAGGGGACTGAGACACTGAGTGGGGCAGTGCCCTGCCTCCCCCCTACAGGTAGGGGACTGAGACACTGAGTTGGGCAGTGCCCTGCCTCTCCCCCCCTGCAGGTAGGGGACTGAGACACTGAGTGGGGCAGTGCCCTGCCTCCCCCCCCTGCAGGTAGGGGACTGAGACACTGAGTGTGGCAGTGCCCTGCCTCCCCCCGCTGCAGGTAGGGGACTGAGACACTGAGTGGGGCAGTGCCCTGCCTCTCCCCTGCAGGTAGGGGACTGAGACACTGAGTGGGGCAGTGCCCCCCCCCCTGCAGATAGGGGACTGAGACACTGAGTGGGGCATTGCCCTGCCCCCCCCCCCTGCAGGTAGGGGACTAAGGCACTGGGTGGGGCAGTGCCCTGTCTCCCCCCCCCCCCTGCAGGTAGGGGACTGAGACACTGAGTGAGGCAGTGCCCTGCCTCCCCCCCCCCCCCCTGCAGGTAGGGGACTGAGACACTGAGTGGGGCAGTGCCCTGCCTCCCCCCTGCAGGTAGGGGACTGAGACACTGGGTGGGGCAGTGCCCTGCCTCCCCCCCTGCAGGTAGGGGACTGAGACACTGAGTGGGGCAGTGCCCTGGCTCCCCCCCTGCAGATAGGGGACTGAGACACTGAGTGGGGCAGTGCCCTGCCTCCCCCCTGCAGGTAGGGGACTGAAACACTGAGTGGGGCAGTGCCCTGCCTCCCCCCCTGCAGGTAGGGGACTGAGACACTGAGTGGGGCAGTGCCCTGCCTCCCCCCCCCTGCAGGTAGGGGACTGAGACACTGAGTGGGGCAGTGCCCTGTCTCCCCCCCTGCAGGTAGGGGACTGAGACACTGCGTGGGGCAGTGCCCTGCCTCTCCCCTTGCAGGTAGGGGACTGAGACACTGAGTTGGGCAGTGCCCTGCCTCCCCCCCTGCAGGTAGGGGACTGAGACACTGAGTGGGGCAGTGCCCTGCCTCCCCCCTAGCAGGTAGGGGACTGAGACACTGAGTGGGGCAGTGCCCTGCCTCCCCCCCTGCAGGTAGGGGACTGAGACACTGAGTGGGGCAGTGCCCTGCCTCCCCCCCCCCCCGCAGGTAGGGGACTGAGACACTGAGTGGGGCAGTGCCCTGCCTCCCCCCCTGCAGGTAGGGGACCGAGACACTGAGTGGGGCAGTGCCCTGCCTCCCCCCCTGCAGGTAGGGGACCGAGACACTGAGTGGGCAGTGGGGTAGTGCCCTGCCCCCCCCCCCTGCAGGTAGGGGACCGAGACACTGAGTGGGGCAGTGCCCTGCCTCCCCTCCCCCTGCAGGTAGGGGACCGAGACACTTGAGTGGGGCAGTGCCCTGCCCCCCCCCCTGCAGGTAGGGGACCGAGACACTGAGTGGGGCAATGCCCTGCCCCCCCCCCTGCAGGTAGGGGACCGAGACACTTAGTGGGGCAGTGCCCTGCCTCCCCCCACCTGCAGGTAGGGGACTGAGACACTGGGTGGGGCAGTGCCCTGCCTCCCCCCCCTGCAGGTAGGGGACTGAGACACTGAGTGGGGCAGTGCCCTACCTCCTTCCCTACCGTAAATTCTCAGGTAGCTAGAAGCCGCGGCTTGTAGGAGAATCAGAACCAATGTGCAAAGATAGGATAGGATAGGATCCTCCCAAGGTGGGGGTATGCTTTATCCGAGGATTTTGCTAATATAGTAAAGTACTGCATTAACAATTTTCAGAGACCTTATATGACTCTTGCAAGTTAGGGGTGCGACTTATACAAGAGTTAGGCTTATACGTGAGAATCTACGATAGGTCTGAGACTGAGACACTCAGTGAGTGAGAGGCAGTGCCTTGCCCCCTTCCCATATCAAGTAGACTGTCAGAGCGACGGGGGCTTGCATCCTTCTCATATAAGCAGCGACTGAGTGAGGGGGCAGTGCCTTCCCTCCTATGTAAGGGAGACTGGGACTGAGTGAAGGGCCTTGCCTCCCATATAAGGGAGTCTGGGACTGAATGAGGGGCAGTGCCTTGCCTTCCATATAAGGGAGACTGGGACTGAGTGAGGGGCAGTGCCTCCCTCCCATATAAGGGAGACTGGGACTGAGTGAGGGGCAGTGCCTCCCATATAAGGGAGACTGGGACTGAGTGAGGGGCCTTGCCTCCCTCCCTTATAAGGAAGACTGGGACTGAGTGAGGGATATTGCCTCCTTCCCATATAAGGGAGACTGGGACTGAGTGAGGGGCCTTGCCTCCCTCCCTTATAAGGAAGACTGGGACTGAGTGAGGGGCCTTGCCTTTCTCCCATATAAGGGAGACTGGGACTGGGTGAGGGGCAGTGCCTTGCCTCCCATATAAGGGAGACTGGGACTGGGTGAGGGGCAGTGCCTCGCTCCCTTATAAGGGAGACTTGGACTGGGTGAGGGGCAGTGCCTCCCTCCCTTATAAGGGAGATTGGGACTGGGTGAGGGACAGTGCCTCCCTCCCTTATAAGGGAGACTGGGACTGGGTGAGGGGCAGTGCCTCCCTCCCTTATAAGGGAGACTGGGACTGGGTGAGGGGCAGTGCCTCCCTCCCTTATAAGGGAGACTGGGACTGAGTGAGGGCAGTGCCTTGCCTCCCATGTAAGGGAGACTGGGACTGAGTGAGGGGCAGTGCCTCCCTCCCTTATAAGGGCGACTGGGACTGAGCGAGGGGGCAGTCTCTTGCCTCTCTCCCATACAAGGGGACAATACAAGGATTTTACGGCAAAGCCATAGTGTTTATAGGATTGTTATGAACTGGAAGGAGCAGGGGGGACAGGGAGGAGGAAGGGGCAGAGGGAGGACTTGTGATGGCCTTCCTTTAAGGAGGGGCAGGGCCTTGCCTCCCTCCCTCCCTAAGTGTGAGACACTATAGAGTGAGACTATAGCTGAGACACTGAGTGAGTAAGGAGCAATGCCTTGCCTCCCTCCCATATAAGGGAGACTGATTGAGGGGGCAGTGACCGTCCCTAGGTGAGCAGACAGATTGGGGGAGGCTGGATGTAGATTAAGGCGCCCTGGAGGAGGTGGCAGGGAGATGACAGCGCGAGGTGTTGGTGTAATTTGAATGGCAATGACTCAATTTGTGCCGTGCCAGCCGGGCGTCACCGACGTCAGGTCGGGGCCGTCAGAAAGACGTTGCTGCAGGATTTTACCTAATTCAAGTGGGCATAGAGTGTGTGGGCAGTCTTATAGACCTTCCCCATTCTCCTGCCAAACCACTGCTGCAGTCATGTAGGGTCTTGGCTGAACCAGCGCCATTTCTGGGACTGTGAGTAGCTGCCAAATTATTGGCCACTTTGACATGAAGTTGGTACATTTTCCTGAAGGATTTTACCTTTATTCAAGTGGGCGTAGGGTGTGTGGGCAGTGAACACGCTCCCATTCCCCTGCCGCGCCACTGCTGCCGTCATACAGGGTCTCGGCTTTACCCGCGCCATTTGTTTCAAATTGGGCCTGCGAGTAGCTGCCATGTTGTCCACAACTTTGGCAGGGGGGTCCTACATTCTCCAGGACGCATTCATAGGGTGGCACTGGTTATCCTAGATCACTAGCAACAGGCTCCACTGCTCGTTACATCCACGCTAGGTAGCCAGTGGAGAGTCTAGAGTCAAAGCCAGGTAAAGAAATTGAAGGAACCAATAATGCTATTGCAAGAGCACATATTCACATGCCGCCCTTCCTTACTAGATGTTGGTCAGAACCAGGCTAGCTGATAATAATGGGTAGAAGAATACTTGTCGGGAATTTCATTCAAAACAGCCAGAGAGACCATCACCTTGTTCGGGTTGGATCGGCCGTGGAGTATGGTATAGGGGGAGTGGGCGCGTACTAATGCTTTATAGGTGGTTAATTACTAGAGGCTGAGAAAGGGAGGACCTTCAAACACGTACATCAGGCGCGGCTGTGAGGTGTAGAATGGGGCAGGAAGGCTGCAGAAGGCTGCTGGTAGTGGTTAAGTGGCAGTAGTAGCCTATAAGGACTCTGCTCCAATATTAAGCCATATGGCTCTTGTGGAAACAGGAACTAATATTTATTGTCTAAGTATCTATATGGCGAAACACTCAAAAGCAGTTGCCAAAAATGTTTATCAACAAGAATCTCAGCTCTCGGCCAATTAGGCCAATTTTGTTTGTACATAGTACACAATGTATCAAGACTATTTTGGGTCCATAACCCAGAAAATCTTACGAAAGTGGTATTCAATCAGTGCCCTGCTTTTCGCCGGAAATTGGCCACATTAACTTCTTTAAGCCTCTTAAAACTCCAAGATTTTACATGGAGAGATGCACCTACCATTATGATTTAAGAGTTGCCATGGCATTTACTTCTGTGTAGGGTAAAAAGTGTGGGTCATGAATGACCACAGTAATAGCACTAATTATATTAATATAAATCCACATATATTATTCTATATTTTAATACGGTTTTATTTGTATTATTTACAGGTTTCAATCCATTTTTTATCCATTCAGGAATCAATCAGTGAGTGAAGACTATCGCTCAGTATTTCAGTATTTTTTTCTTTTACAAAATGTATTTGGGATCACCTGTGATCCCCCTCTCCATCCTTTTAGCTATTTTTGTTGCACTTGAATATATATGGGAAATGAAAATAATTCAAAGTTTTCATTTTGAGAAAAGCCCTCATGACCAGTATCAACCCTCACAATACGAGTAGGACTATGATCAATGCTATAGGATCATAGGGGTATCCACTTATGAGAAATGATGCGATTCTCATGCAATATGTAATACTACTGCTCTATGATTAAGCGTGGTGGCATAGTTGATAGGGGTCTTGAAAGGAATATATCTGCCCCTGAGAAAAGGTTAACAATGCCTGCTACATGTAGTCTCTGTGCTAGAGTTGAACAGATGTCTACGGTTTAGTAAGGCCACTTTTTTATTATTCTTTGGGTTACTGTAGGCCCGCCGCACTACCTTGAAAACCCCTGCACTTAAAATGAAATTGTGAATCTCCAATTAAATTGCTATATGTCACTTCTTACGGAGTGTAAATCGGACCATTACTAAAGATTTTAGGTAGAAAAACGCAGAGGCCTAATTTTTATTATATCTTTAATTTTTTTAATTTCTCCCTCCGCACATACATTCCACATAGAAACCTCAACCAACCAAAGGTTATAATAGTCATTGAGAATTGATTAACCTTTGATGGTATTCACGTCTCTCATGTTACTCTCCATCTTGCAGCAAACTAATGAATGTAACAATGATATTGCTAAAGGCCAGGGCACTAATGGTCAAAATATTGCATTTCGCATTTTATACAGCCCCCCCCCCCTCCACCCTCACTCGATTGGTCCTTTATCTCGGGATAGTGAACATGTAAAAATTTGAATAAACGGCTTAAAAAAAAATCAAACACCGCAGCCTCTCGGTATCGAGGTTAATATGGGTTAAATCTATACCATATGCACATTAACTTATATGTACATATCATACGTTCAATATATATCCACCATGGGGTAGTGGAGGAGACTTGTGCGTGAGCAGTACTGCCCTGAAAATCTCAGGTACAATTATAACCCGGGTTATACGCGGACAAGAACCCAGGTGCGGGTTATAGGATATTCCCATGTTCTGGGTGCGGGTTATACACAGGTTTTAAGAGGTATACCACAGTACTAAAGTGGACATTTCAGAAACCCAGTATGGGTTATACATATAGGGTCCTTCCAAAATCTGAGTTCGGGTTAAGCACCAGATGCAGGCTATACACAGGCGAGTCCCAAATACAAGTATTTTTTAATCAGATGAGTTGATTAATGGTAAAATTCACCCTTCATAAATGAGTGATAAAAATACCTGTATTTATATAGGACGAGTATGGAGGTGGACTTATCATGGTTTGGCTGCAATTTGGTATATTTTGGACAGAGAGTGGCCAGGGTGAATACAACTATCTTTTATCCCCACAGTGTACTAGGTTCCCATTGTTTCAATGCATCAAGCTTGCCAGGCCATGATCATTTACGATATTGCCATGTAGTAGTATAGTCGGTCCCACATCTCCCTAATAGTAGTAGGAGGTCCCACATCCATGTGTACACTGTACATACTACCACACAGCAGGGTTATGATACAGTGTTGACACTGCCGTGTTGTGGGGCCGACTAAGTAACACGATAAGCTCACAGGTAGGACCCCAGCACACAGGCACCAGAGGATGCCAGTCAATCACTGCATGCTATTGACTCTATCCCATTCTACCACCATTTCTACCGTAAAACCTCGCGTAGAAGCCGCGGCTAGTACGCGAGTCAGATCAGCAGTGCGGCTTATAGTAATCTGGAGCTATACCCTGTGGGTCCGCCATTTTATATTTCGCTGGTTGCGGTTAAACCCACTGATAAGACATACCACTATGGGTCCAAATAGGGGACAAACAGGGGACAGACTTGTAACAGTCTTACCAGCTCTTATCAGTGCGGGCTGCCGCAACCAGCTCCAGTCCCGACTAGGCCCTATAGGATCGGCCAAGGGTCAGGGTGCAGCTCAAATGCGAGATTTTGCTAATCTGGTACAGTATTAAAAGTCAATAATCATTTTTGCTAGACTTACAGCATATCAAAGGTTTGTCCCTCTCAGATCATGTTTATGTGGTGTCAGAGGTTAAAGAACCCTTGCTTCGGTAAATGTGTAGGAGCAAGATTTCTGTCTTCAGCTCATCTCATAGATTTGATCATCTTGACATTTGACAAATTGTATCAAAAATCGTAGTGATAGCATGTCCTTCAAATGCACTTTCACATTGGTAATTGATGACTTTATACTCCATACATGATGCACTAACTAATGCCTTCTCATTCCAGACCACTTTATAGGTAGGGACAGTTTCAAAGTAAGAGCTTCAAAGGGATTCATAGCCCTATTTTTTAACCCCCTTTTATCCCCTTTACACTAGACCTGATTTGGGCTTGGTTCAAAGTGATGCTTTTGCATACAACACTTTAAAAATTCCTAAAAATCGTTATATTCCAGCAGAAATTGTAATGGCGGTAATTTAGACAAAAAATCGTAAAAGTACGAAAAAATCATAACACTTGGCATCCATGGGCTAATACACCAGTTAGGCTAATACGTGAGGTTTTACGGTGCTACCACTTCTACCACTCCTCTACCCTCACACTGCCCCAGCCATGTTGCTTTCCCTTTTTTCTCTCTCTGATTCTCTCTGAATGAATGAGAGCAGACATGCAAGCACCGGGAATAACCTGTACGTGGTTGTCTATATATACCATAGGGCTGGTGTTTGTTGTGCTCCACAACCCTTTGAAGTCATATATGGCTGTCCAAAATAAGGCCTGCCGGTAGCTGAGCATATATACAATATACTGGGTAGGTGTCTTAAAGCAGGGATGTATTATCTGAGACTACCTCCCTGCTTAAAGGTTACATGACTCTAGACATTTTTATC
Organism: Harmothoe impar; assembly: GCA_947462335.1. Classification (NCBI taxonomy): domain Eukaryota; kingdom Metazoa; phylum Annelida; class Polychaeta; order Phyllodocida; family Polynoidae; genus Harmothoe; species Harmothoe impar. Next base: position 18,158,288 of record OX381704.1, on the reverse strand, counting down.
TAATTTTTATCTGTTTTTTTTTAAATAACTGAAAATTACCAGGTAGACCATTTTGGGGGGACATGTATTTATTGGCGAGTGAACATATAAAGTGACTGCACTGCCTCAGTGCACCATGCCTACTAATAAACACCAATCCTTATGCTTTACCAATCCTTAAACCCCCACCGCCTCTATATATAGGGCTGAGTACCTGTCCCGACTGCACTCTGACTGTTACTGGACGTGCAGTAAGATCTGCGGGTTTAAAGGCTCTAATAATTAGATTTTGAACATGAAGCTTGTTATGTATAATACATATTCCTAACAGGAGGTAATAACGATGAGCGGTTTGTCGTTAGAAGTTTGTTTCATCTCTGCCCTATGGTGATTGTTACTAGATCCTGGAGGATCCAGTCATGCCTGGATCGTTTACCGGTAGTAATGGATCTAGGATGCCAGTCTGACCCCTTGGGGGGGGGGGGGGGGGGGTACTCACTCTATGACGACAACTGCCAAACTACGGCCTGCCTAAAAACAGGGGGGCCGCCAAACCACCGCCCCTCATAAATGCAGAGGACCGCCCCCTGATTCCTTACAGATAAGTCACCACACCTGTTAATTCAGGTACCCCAGTAATACTACTTTTGTTTCTTGATGCAAACAGTTCTAGTTGTTGACATGGATAATAATTGTTTTCTTTACATTTATCATTTACATGTGACTAAGACCCAATGACTGCCCCCTACTCTAGAGTTACCACTCCCCATTTTTTAGGGTACCACCGCGACTGCCTCTTAATTCTTGATTCACTGCTTAGTACCACTTCTGTGGGGCGTTTAGAGGTGGGTAGTCATTTCAGATCTGAGAACCCCCCCCCCCCCCCTCCACCACTGCCTCCTCTATTTGACAGCCACTTGAAAATGGGTATTGTTTTTACAGCCCCCTATTTTCTAAGAGGTCATATGACAGCCCACTGCTTCATTTAACATTTAAGCTGTTTTGTATTCATATGTTTGAAATGTAATTTCTATATTGTGACAGCTCCTGATGCAGTATTTTCCTGTTATTGACCGGCCCTAATTTTTTACTTTCATGTAATTTGACAGCCCCCCCTTTCTCTTGCTTCGATGGGTGCACAGCGACAACTCTTCAGGGTCATTACCGCAGTTGGTACCCATTCCTTTACTGAGTACCCTCCCCGGGATCTACCCCCCCCCCCCACTGCTCCCCTTGCCTCCTCCAGGGTACACTGGTGCGTGCTGGGGGCTCCTCTCATTAACCTCTGCTCCCCCGACATCTGACCCGCTACATGCACACTGATACTACATACATACATGGAGTAGACGTGCACAAGTCTATCATTATATGGAGTAGACATGCACAACTCTATCATTATAAGGCCACACCAAAAAAAAGAGCTGGTCAATGGATTTCGCGCACCTTATTTTCGGAAAAGGGATTACCGGTATCTTTCTTTGAAAAAAAATATATCAATGGATTTCGCTTGCCTCATTTTCTTTTTGGAAAATTGAATTTATTTTTACTGCTTCCTTCTATTGATTCTCCTAGATTTTTGTTTTCTTTTGTCAGAGGCTGGGACAATTTTTTTTTAAATTGTCGCTCGCTCCACTTTTCCTGTCTATAAAATACCTAAAGTTGTGTTCAGGTATCCCCACCGACCTGTTTTTTTTGCCCTACCCTAATTCTTTTGTTTTTGGAAGGCATTTAAGGGTTTGCTACCAAAAAAAACCTTTTTTTTACTGAAATATTTTAAAACTTATATCACCCAAAAGCTGTGTATGCAGTGTTATCATTTATGTAATTTGAATGTAAAGGAAGTATCCTCCACTGCCATTATTACAGATAATATTGCAATTGGAATTGAAGTCTCCAATTTAGTCATATTATTCCATGATCAAAGACTGAAGCAAGTTTACCACCATGTCCCTAAAACCTCCTCCAACTAGGCGGAACCCACTTAGAAAACACCTCTAGAAACATGCATCCTCTGGCCACATACCTAAACGTCATACTTGAGTCTTCTTGACAAATTGAGGATCGGATTTTGGTGACAAGTTAGTCCTTTAAGGACGGCGTAATATTATAATTACAAGTCCATTTCTCATCATGATGTACCAACGCAGGTAACTCCCCAGCGCTTTATCGGTACATCATGCCGACTTTGGGAGCATATAGTGCTTGCATGATGCATGGATGCAAATTTGGTGAGTTACTTACTCATCAGGGTTGCATTCATGCATAATGGCGACAAGAGGGCATACAGCCGTTAAGGGGTATAGGAGAGGTTGGTGGAGGAAGGAGTGTTGGAATCTGTGGCGTGGCAGACATAACAAAGAGGTACCATAACAGACCCCTACCACACCACCACCACACCAGCCGCCCACTTGTATAGGGGTACACCCCTAAATTCGACATGGGAACATGGCCTTTTCTTAAATTCAGACGCCGGCACCACCCTCTCAGAGTGTCCCTTTTCTCAATGTAAAACACAACGCGGCCCTTAGATGGTTAACTTCATGATAATAACTGAATCTACCAAACCGCAGCCGACGTCAGCTCTTGTCCAAAACCAGTGCCATGAGTTGAGGACATTGAGAAAAGGAGAGGGACAGGACTCCAGTGTAGGTTATACATGTATAACAGGCTGATACAAGAGATGGGAAAAGCATCAAGCATCATGCCTACGGCTTTGAGACATTCCCGAAGAGTCGGCATGATGCACCAATGCAGCACCGGCGAGTTACTTGCCAGGGCTGCATTGGTGCATCATGAAGACAAATGTCATCTTTTAGCGACATGCCGTTCTTAAAGGATTAATGCTATATGTCCTATCATCATGATGCATGATGAATCAATGATGCCTTGGCGAGTTACTCACCAGGGCTAGTTTTATGCATCATACCGACCTTTTGAAGTTCTATCAACCCAATAGGTTTGGCATGATGCATGAATGTAGCGTTACTCGCCAGGGCTGCATTCAAGCATCATGCCGATTTACAGAGATTTACAGAGATCTAGACCCCATACCCCCCCTCCCCCCTACACACACACACACACACCCCGACCCCATCCCGTTTCGCCGAACTCTTGTGTTTTTCTCTTTCCATCTAGAACAGGCCACATGTGTATATCTGGTGTGATTTCCTGCTCTGAGTGCTGGATCCGTCCCAGCATGGAGCTCAGGCTGCTGGGGGAGGGGGGGGGGGGTAGTTGGTGGGGCAGATAATAATGGTATGGACTACAGACTAATGCAGCAAGAAAGGGTGTGCCTCTACATGGGTAAAAAACGACACGGGCGACACGGCGACACAGCCCTTTTAGGCCATTTTAAAAATCGACGGACCCAGGAAAATAAGAGATAAAAATCGACCCACAGAGATTTTTCTCTAAGTTCTTATATACCTAAAAATCGACACAGTGACATGGCCCTTTTGCTTAAAATCGACATGGCGACACGGTCAAAATTCTGGGGACCCATGAAGAGGCACAAGGGTGACTCTCTCATAATAAAGTTGTTTTTACATTGTAATGGCTAGTTTGCACGCATCTCATATTGAAAGATTTCCAACACAATTATCTTTCAAATAGTGTACATTAGAATGCATGATTTTGAAGTTATATTTATTTATCTATTATATATTATTGGTTATGCTTCAGAAATTTTCAAAAACTTTATCAACAACCTTTCTGAAATGGGATGGGATATATTATTCATTGAGACTAGAAGGCTACGGTAATAGATACATGGACCCTTCTCTCATTAAACCTGTCATTGAATTAAGTGTTCTATCTTAATGGGGCCGGGGTGGCAGTGGATGGGCCATTGCAGCCCTGGCAAGTAACTCGCCGATGCTGCATTCAAGCATCATGCCGACCCTTCGGGAGTGTTTCATTCCATAAGGTCGGCATGATGCTTGAATGCAGCACTGGCGAGCTACTGACCAAGGCATGATACATTAATACACTATGCTAGCCAATGACAGGATAGTGGTGCTGATACGGGGTTGATACACTCCTGCAGGATCGGCATGATGCATCTCAGCAGTGCCCATGATTAACACTGTATTCGGGCGTCACGATGACAAACAAGCGTGAAGCCTTTCAGTGAGAGCGAAAAGTTGGGAACAGAAGTGTTTTTGTGGTGAATCCTTGCAGTATCATATTGCCGTCTGAAAAAGGCAGGGAATACGACATCCTGAGGCCTAAAAAAATGTTGTGTTTAAGTAACAAGGCTAAAAAAAAACCATGGGGTTGGTTGAGATTTTATCTCTTGTTTTTGGTAAACCCTTTTTTTCTACCTGAAGGGTTATGATGGCCTTCTCCGTTTCTCATCGTTTCAGTAAAGAAATAAAATTAATTAATATAATATCCGTAAAAATGAAAAAGTCATCCTCGGTTTAGTTAGAGAAGGGGCAATACAATAGGGTCGGCCGGGATACCGGAACACATCTATATACCTCTTGGGGCCATGTCGCCATATTCCTTTTAAGAAATGACCCATGTCACCATCTATATATATTTCCTCCTGTCCCATGTCACTAAGCCCCAAAATGGCCCCTGTCGCTGTGTAGAATTTAGGGGAGGTCTAGTGCCATCTTTGTTAGCCTGACGATATTACCTGCAATGCTAGAAGCTGAGGGGCACTTGATGGGGGGGGGGGGGGGGGGGGGGAGTGTCCCATGTTGCATGCCGATTTAAGGAAAGGCCCATGTCACATGTCACTAAGGAAAAACCCATGTCACTAGTGTCATTAAAAGGTGTTGTTGATTAGGCCTCCACTAAGAATATTTTGAACGTTTTAAAACCAAAATGGTGCATTCTGATCCGGGATTCTGATGCATTTTTAGAGCCTGAGCTCGATCGATCTGGCCATTGTATCATACTGAATGTGGAGAACACTAAGGGGGGTTGGGGAACAGTTGAAGAACATTTTTATACATTGTACTTGAAATGGTGCATTCTGATGCACTCTCTAAGTATTTTTCTCATGTCACTAAGGCCCATGTCACGTGTCAAAATTGGCCTATGTTACTTACATGGCCATGTCCCATGTCAATTTAAAGAAATGACCATGTCACCATGTCAAATTTAAAGAAATGACCCTTTTCACTTACAGGGCCATGTCCCATATCAATTTAAAGAAATGACCATGTCACCATGTCAAATTTAAGAAATGACCCTTGTCACTCACATGGGCGTGTCCCATGTCAATTTAAAGAAATGGCCATGTCACCATGTCGAATTTTAGAAATGACCCATGTCACTTACATGGCCATTTCCCATGTCGATTTTGAGAAATGGCCATGTCACCATGTCGAATTTTAGAAATGACCCATGTGTCACTTACATGTCTAATGTCAATAGAAATGGCCATGTCACCATGTCGAATTCAGGAAATGACCCATGTCACTTACATGGCCATGATTGATTGATTGATTGATTGATTTGTTTAACGTCCAGACGTACATCAAGTACCTCACGGGACATCTCAAGTTGGCAAGGAGTCATCCACAGATAATGGTAGTCTGCCTTGCAGTAGTAGGACAGATATTTATATGCTGCTTGCCCAATACAGCAGTGACCGCATCTATGGATGATCGAATCTATGAAATGAATGACCGCATCTATGAGGTGAGGGAGAAAACCGCTACCGGGGCACGTCCCCTACTCTTTTCGAAGGATAGCAAGTGTTCTTTTATTTGCCTGTTCCTACCCACCTGGGCTAGTACCATAGTAGGCAGGGCCAGACAAACCACGGCCTTTGATATCTCAGACGTGGTTCACTGAGGAGGGATCCCATGCCAGACTACCAGCAAGAAGGCCCGGGCCCGCGCATATGGGCAGCGGTTGCCAAACAGCTTACGTGACTGATCACAGCAGTAAGGCACGAGACCCCTCAAGTTTTGTCGCCTTTTACAGATCCGGTATGCCCATTGGTATTATGGAAGGCTCCCGATGAAGTTATTCTACTCCTTCATGCCCCCATCATGAAGGTCCCCACTAACACAGGGGGATTACATGGCCATGTCCTGGCCATGGCCATGTCCTGGCCATGTCACCATGTCGAATTTAAGAAATGACCCATGTCACTTACATGGCCATGTCCCATGTCGATTTAAGAACTGGCCATGTCACCATGTGGGGGCAGCAGAGGCCGTGAGGAGCTGGTGGTGAGCTGCTCTCCTGCCTCCATCAGAGCTGGTCGGGCAGCCCCTAATGGTCGCCCTGCATCGATCCCATCAGCGGCATGCTTATTTAAATATTTGCCAAGCCAAGCCTGCCTCTGCCGTCTCGATAGCGACTCAATTGACCCTGCTGCTACCAATACATCTTAACCCTTTAAAGATGCATGTCGCGAAAAGGTGACATTTGTCGTCATGATGCACCAATGCAACCCCGGGCGAATAACTTACCGGTGCTGCATTGGTGCATCGTGCCGACCTTTCCGGAGTGTCTAACCCCATAGGGTGGGCATGATGCTTGAATGCACTGGTGAGTTCTCGCCAGGGCTGCATTCATACATCATGGCAACCAAGGGCATGATGCATTAATGCACATGCGGTCCTTACAGGGTAGAAGAGGGGAGGGGAGGGGGTATCAGGGAGGCTTGGGGAGAGTGGTTGGCCTTTTTATTAGCACGCCTGTGAGAGCCCACAGAGTGTGGTGTTATCCGAGGCTTTCTTATATTATTGCTTTCTGGACACAAATTCATTAATTTCCAGACAGCGGCGCTCAGAGTAGTGCTCACTACTCGGGCTGGGAGTGAGAGACTACACTGTTCGGAGTACTTAGTCTTTTACTGACAAAGGACAGAACTCTAACACCCGGGGGGGGGGGGGGGAGGGGGGGGGCACTGTACCATGTATTGGATAAGTCGGGATAACCACTGCAGCACAGCTCTGAAAAAAGCTTCAAATAATAATGTTGTCAAGACCCTGGGCCCTGATAAGTAGGGCGGTTAATTAACAATCACTAAATTGTGCAAGTTTTCTTGCTGAAAGGGATGAGTAAAACTGAATTTGTACAAAATTCAGAGACACCATAACTTGTAATAATGAAAAATGATAGAAAAATATTCCCAAAACCCTAATAGCTCATCAAATATCCCACCATGTGAAAAGTAGGGCAGTCAAATCTCACAACCTCTGAAATGTAGGGCGGTCAAATTTCCCAACCTGTGAGACGAGGGGCAGTAGGGTGGCAGTTGCTACCTACCCTCAAAGACCCAGTACCCGCCCCGAGAACTAACATCTTACTGTAAGACTTACAACGATAGGGCCCCAGACGGGTAAATTCGACAAGGTGACAAGCCCCTGTTTTAACCCTTTTTTTTTTTCTTTTTTTTTTAACCCTTATACTTTATAGACAATAGACAAACATACTTCTTAAAATCGACAAGGGATAAGATCCATTTCCTAAAATCGACAAGGGACATTGGCATTTCTTAAAATCGACAAGGGAAACAGCTACCCCCCCCCCCCCCCCCCTGGGGCCCTAACAGTCATCTGAGCCTATCCCCATTCCTTAGAGAAGCAAGTCGAGCATACACGTTATATTCGTCTTCAGGAGCACAGGAACTGTTATAACCTTGCCCCAGGCAAGCACTTTCATCGACAGTGCCATGTAGTCTCATATCTTTGAGGCCTACTCCTTTCTTCTAAGGCACTATAAGAAAAGTACATAAGGAGAGAGCAGCAGAAAGGGTTGTCTCCTGGCAGTCGACATCTCCCATTGCATTGAGATAAAAGGAATAAAGAAAAAAAGTGTGTGTTTCAGGTAAGATCATGTATACGAGGGGGTGGGGTTTCTGTCCCTGCTCGTAAAGGCAAATTACGGAGCCCATGAAAATATAAAGAAAAATGTGCATACTAACGTTTACAAATGACGTAACTAATTTTGAGACTTTCTCTTAAAGGACAAAACCTAAAGTGACATATGGTTGATTCCCACGAATCGTTTCTAAGTTCCCTGACAGGGGGGTCCAAAATAAACATAGGAGTAGGGTTAAAACCTTTAGTATTCATATAGTACAGGTGTTGGTGCATAGGCCTCATATATTTGGGTAGGTTAAATATCCATAGTAAATCTACAGTAGGGGGGCAAAGTTGAATGGGCAGATAGCGAGTGGAAACACCTAACGCCCTTTTCATTCTCACATGCACACAGCTTAATTATGTTCTAAATACAATACACCATTAATATGGTGTATTATAATTCAAAAAGACACCCTAAGCAACTATAGGAATGACTTTTCATGTTGGTAATATGCAGTTTTACTGACTTTTTGGTCTATGGCATTACATAGTTGCATTGAGAAATCCATGAAATCTTAACACTACTTCTTTTCAAACTAAATAATTCTGTGCAAGTATGGCATACATGGTGTTTGTACCTTTTATGCATAGGCAGACTTCCATACCTACATGCTAATATAAAGATTATAGGGTCTGGGGTGATTAAATATGAACGAGAGCTTGAAGAATAGGGCGTTAGGTGTTTCCACACGACTGCTTGAATTTGACCTGTATAGACTCAGTATAAGACATGTCTCCTGCAGTGTTTTCTGTTGTACTGCAAGGGTGTCAGTGGTCCTAAACTACCCCAAATAAGTTCCTGTACCCTTGTTCTGCCTTACATTGGTACTTATAGCAGCCTTGGGTGGCAAATTAATTTTTTTCCCCTGTTTTTACCAAGAAATTATTGGATTTTTGGCTATAAAAGCAATGTGAATTGTCCATTTTACACATTTTTCTCTTTATTTAACCTTACATATGCTGCTCACATGCCAGGAACACATGCTGTGTCCATAATAAATCGATTTGGGGTGGTTAGATAGTTGTAGGTAGTCCATATGAGGCCAAAACCAGGGCGTTAGGTGTTTCCACACGACGATCGGAAATTTACGCGTATAGACTCAGTATAGGACATGTCTCCCACAGTGTATTCTATTGTACTGCAAGCCTCTCAGTGGTTCTAAACTGCCCCAAATAAGTTCCTGCACCCTTGTTCTGCCTTATATTGGTATTTATAGCAGCCTGGGGTACCATAATAAATTTTTTCCCTGTTTTTACCAAGAAATTATTGGATTTTAGGCTCTAAAAGCGATGTAAATTGTCCATTTCACACATTTTTCTCTTTATTTAACCTTAGATATGCTGCCCACATGCCAGGAACGCATTCTGGGTGCAGAATAAATCAATTTGGGGTGGTTAGATAGTTGTAGGTAGTCAATATGAGGCCAAAACCAGGGCGTTAGGTGTTTCCACACGACGATCGGAAATTTACCGTGCAGTGTATTCTATGATGCTGGATAGATCTTAGTGGTTCTAAACTGGCCCAGACGAGTTCCTGTACACTTGTTCTGCCTTAGTTTAGTTGGGATAGACTGCTGAGGCTTAAAATAGTTCTTACTCCCCTTGTTTTCATCAGAAATTGTTGTAATTATGGCAAATAAATGAATGTCAATTGCTTTTTTACAGAGTTATTTCTTTATTTGAGGTAGGACATGCTACCTACATGTCATGTACACATGCTCAGTGGATTATAACTTGATATGGGGTGGTTAGTTAGCTGTATGTAGTCCATATAAGGCATAGCAAGGGCGTTAGGTGTTTCCACACGATTTATTTGTTAACTCTTTATTATAGGATATGCCTCCTGTAGTCGATCCTATGATGCTGGAATTATGTTAACTCTCCTAAAGTGATACTACTGTGGTCCTGTATACTTCATTTGTCTTCTATATGTTTGTGCACTGGCTACTTCTTATACTTTCTTTTGCTCCTTCTGGTGTTGCTGGAGGATCTTCCACCTCTTCCTTTTGTTGCTTTTCTTTTTTTCTGCCTTACCCTCAGTTCTGCCAAAGGGAGGTCATCTTCATCCTTTGACTTGACTAGAGGAAGATCGTCATCCGCATCCTCCTCCTGGGCTTTGATGACCGCCAGGGATAGATCATCTTCCTCAGAGTCCCAGGTGTCTTCAACAGACGCTGCGGTCTCGACGACGGGGCGGTCGGCGGACCTGGGAGTCGGTCCGTCTTCAACAGACGCTGCGGTCTCGACGACGGGGCCGTCGGCCGACCTGGGAGTCGGTCCGTCTTCAACAGACGCTCCGGTCTCGACGACGGGGCCGTCGGCGGACCTGGGAGTCGGTCCGTCTTCAACAGACGCTGCGGTCTCGACGACGGGGCCGTCGGCGGACCTGGGAGTCGGTCCGTCTTCAACAGACGCTGCGGTCTCGACGACGGGGCCGTCGGCGGACCTGGGAGTCGGTCCGTCTTCAACAGACGCTGCGGTCTCGACGACGGGGCCGTCGGCTGACCTGGGAGTCGGTCCGTCTTCAACAGACGCTGCGGTCTCGACGACGGGGCCGTCGGCTGACCTGTGAGTCGGTCCGTCTTCAACAGACGCTGCGGTCTCGACGACGGGGCCGTCGGCGGACCTGGGAGTCGGTCCGTCTTCAACAGACGCTGCGGTCTCGACGACGGGGCCGTCGGCGGACCTGGGAGTCGGTCCGTCTTCAACAGACGCTGCGGTCTCGACGAAGGGGCCGTCGGCGGACCTGGGAGTCGGTCCGTCTTCAACAGACGCTGCGGTCTCGACGACGGGGCCGTCGGCGGACCTGGGAGTCGGTCCGTCTTCAACAGACGCTGCGGTCTCGACGAAGGGGCCGTCGGCGGACCTGGGAGTCGGTCCGTCTTCAACAGACGCTGCGTCTTCAACATCGTCATCATCTGCCAGGAGGTGTGACAGAGGGAGGTCGTCGGACGTCTCGTAGCCGGACTCTACCTCGCTTATGTCAAACTCGACATCACTGTCGACATCTTCCTCTACCTCTTCCGCATGCATCTCAATCTTGGTCTCCATCCACCCTGGGCAGTTTGGGACCACCTCCCCGTTGATGAAGCAGCATTCTTCATAACAGGAGGTGGCCTTGACATGCACTTTCCCCTCGTACACCGCTGCCTGGTGCATGGTGCTTATTCCCCTTACTTCCGGGGACTCCCAGGCATCCACCTCCTGCTGGCACTCATCGATTTGAGCTTGGGTGGTATGGATTAGGTGCATCCGGGTTTGTGGGGACACCTCTTTGACGAAATCTTCTGCTGACTGGATCAGCTTCCGGCCTTTGACGATCCGGTCTGCAAGGTGCTTTATGCTCCCTCCGGCCCCGTCGCAAGGCCCCTTGCCATGGCCGGCTTCCAGCCAATTCCATATGGCGACGAGACCGAAGGTGGCGCAGAAGCGGGCTATCATTTGGACCGTGAACCGATTCCTGTACTGGGAGCTAGGGCTATCGGTCACGAAGTGAATGTGCGTCAGGAAGGGATTGTCTGCCTTCAGCTGTTTAATCAATTGCTTTAGAAAAGCATAAGTGGTGGGGAACTTGTGATTAGTCACATTTGTCACTCCCACAACAGTCGTGACCAGCAGCTCCTCGTGTCGTTGAATTTTGATAACCATGGGGTGCAGCGTTATCTGATCCTTTGAATAGTACGCTGCGGATACTTCCTCCAAGTAAGAGCAGCACCAATTCTCTGCATAGTCCATCTGGACTATGCAGTGCCCATGTGGGAGGTTTTCAGCCAACACGCGCATCTGGTGGAATTGTACCTCCACGCGGTGACAGTGCTCCCGGAAATCTGGTAGGGTTTTCTTGAACAATGCGACAAATTCAGCCTTGGACACTACATTGGTCGTGATCTTGGTGTGGCTGGTGACCTTTTTGTTCACGAGCTTAGTAACCTTTTCCCAGGCCTCATATGTCACTGATTCCAATGTGATCTTTTCCACCTCCTGTAAGATTGCTTCATCAGTGTTATCCTTGATAACTGCAGTTGTAGATTTGGGGAGAGACGGGACCCGCTCAATCATCAGTGCGAAGTTCGCATGGGGCTTGCACAAGCAGACTGATCGCTTCAGGAACCTGTTTAGCTTTATCCATTTTTCCCTTCCTCTCATGAATGTTGACAAACCCATGGTCTTCTCGGGGTACTCTGCACAGTATTTCATGTGCAAATTTGTCATGGTGTCACCTAAAGCATACTCTTGGATCTTCCCTTTCTTCTTTTGATGTTTTTTGTCCGGCAGCATGTAGCTGTTGTCTTCACGGGTGAGGAAGGCGATGATCTCTTTCTTTCTTGCCTCCTCTTCATCTTTCCTCTGGTGGGCTACCTTCTTCTCTTTGAAGATATACTGAGGTGACATACCCACCGCTGCAGCCAGACGGCCCACCTGACCATAGACAGGAGCACTAGCCGGTTTTTCAAACATTTGCTGTTTGATGTCGATGTCACAAACTTCAACCTGCTGCCTAATGGTAGTCAAGGTAGTGATGCACTGTAGTACTTTCTTGGTTGGTTCAATGCCCAGGTAATCACATGTCTTCCGGGTCTCTGTGGTGGGTGAATCCATCGCTGTTGCTTTGGTCTTCTGCTTGATCGGAGTGCTCGGGGTCTGTAAACCAGTTGGGGCACTCGTAGAGGGCAGCTGCACCACATCCGCAGACGGTCCGTCAGCAGATGTGGTAGTCCGTCCGTCTTCAACAGACGCTGCGGTCTCGACGACGGGGCCGTCGGTGGACCTGGGAGTCGGTCCGTCTTCAACAGACGCTGCGGTCTCGACGACGGGGCCGTCGGTGGACCTGGGAGTCGGTCCGTCTTCAACAGACGCTGCGGTCTCGACGACGGGGCCGTCGGTGGACCTGGGAGTCGGTCCGTCTTCAACAGACACTGCGGTCTCGACGACGGGGCCGTCGGTGGACCTGGGAGTCGGTCCGTCTTCAACAGACACTGCGGTCTCGACGACGGGGCCGTCGGCGGACCTGGGAGTCGGTCCGTCTTCAACAGACGCTGCGGTCTCGACGACGGGGCCGTCGGCGGACCTGGGAGTCGGTCCGTCTTCAACAGACGCTGCGGTCTCGACGACGGGGCCGTCGGCGGACCTGGGAGTCGGTCCGTCTTCAACAGACGCTGCGGTCTCGACGACGGGGCCATCGGCGGACCTGGGAGTCGGTCCGTCTTCAACAGACACTGCGGTCTCGAAGACTGCGGCACTGGCTTTCCTTTTGGATGGTCCTGTGCTCGAGGGTGGTGTCTTTGCCAGCTGGCGCCTCAGCTGTTGTACCTCTTCTCGTGCAGATTCGAGGGATGATTTGAGGTGCCGCGCCTTCTTCTGCTTGGAGAAGGGCAGCTGAACTACAAGGCTGAGAAGTAGGTAAAGATAATGCAAACTGTAAGTATTGTATAATTAAAGAGAGGACACAGGTAATTACATAAATATATTTCACATCTTTTATTCAAAGTCTCTGTAGTCAAGCATCAAATATAGATCTTTGTTCAAGTTATTATAATTACTGTTTAAAATAGCTTTATTCCTGCAGATTCTTACATGACTAAATTCTTTTTCAAACATCATCTGTAATTAAATATAGATAACTATACAGCTAAACATCTTCACTACAAAGTATCTGTACTTCAAATACTAAAATATATATTATGTATACATGGATCTTTGTTTAAAATAATATTTTTCACACATTATCTGTGATTAGATATACATAACTATACAGCTTAACATCTTTACTACAAAGTATCTGCACTTCAAATACTAAATATATATGTATACATAGGTCTTTGCTTTAAAATAATCTCTGGTCCCTGCCAGGATATGTATAATATATCATATAGCTATGGATAAATGTATGTTACACAAACTAAACAATAAACATAGTCCCGAGAACACGCCGTGGGAAAACTGGTAAGTTCTGTGGCTTAATGTCGGGGGCCACAGCGGTCAGGTAGTCCTCCAAGTAGGCACTGAAAGGTAAAGATATTAAAATGTAACATCAACTTAACAGAACAAGAAAGAAATTGAATGTAAATCAATATAAAGTAATATGGATAATGGCCAAGTGGAAGGCTGGTAGTGTAAGTAACAAAAGTTGAAGAATGATAAAATTAAATACTAACCGAGTTGAGGGGGCCACCTCCGCGAGAACCTTGCGCCGCTTCTCGGGCAGAACACCCGGAGCCTCAGCTGTCTCTCCCTTCTGGCGGGTGGACTTGGCCCGTCCTTTCTCCTTCCTCTTCCCCTGAACAGGGGGCTGCTCCAAGGCAGCCTCATAATCCGCCTGGTACTGGACATCCCTAGCAGCTGCAAAAATGATAGGACATATATATATATTTGTTATTGTAACATGCTATAGCCAGTCATATCTTATGAAATGTAAGGTAACCTAAGTGGCCTGACTATAGCCAATTCCATATATATCTGTATTGCGAGCTTGGGCTGTGACAAAATGATGTATTATATGTGTAAGGAAAGGATTGCCTTATTTAAAAAGGAAATATTGATGTACCTTGTTTCTCCGCCTGCTCCTCTGGCAAGTCCCCGACTTTAGTTCGCTTGGCATTTGCCTTCTGCAAAAGTAAAGGGGTTATATTACAGCTGTGGAAACACCTAACAGAAAACACTGCAGGAGACATGTCCTATAGGGAGTCTATACAGGTCAAATCCAGGCAGTCCTCTTCTTCAAGCTCTAGATCATATTTTATCACCCCAGACCCTATAATCTACATACACCATTGGCTATTTCGAACAAGCTTTTGAATATAGGAATTAATACTTACATCCTGTTTAGCCTTTTTCTTGCTCTCATAGTCGTCCTCTCCTTTGTGCGCTTTAGCATGTCGCCTCTGCCGTTCAGCGTTTTTGAGCTTGGCCGCATCGGTGAGAGGCTTCTTCTGCGGCATCTGCGGACAGCAAAAGAGAGTGTAAGAAAGAGCCATAGCATATATATAGAAGACAAATGAAGTATACAGGACCACAGTAGTATCACTTTAGGACAGTTAACATAATTCCAGCATCATAGGATCGACTACAGGAGGCATATCCTATAATAAAGAGTTAACAAATGAATCGTGTGGAAACACCTAACGCCCTTGCTATGCCTTATATGGACTACATACAGCTAACTAACCACCCCATATCAAGTTATAATCCACTGAGCATGTGTACATGACATGTAGGTAGCATGTCCTACCTCAAATAAAGAAATAACTCTGTAAAAAAGCAATTGACATTCATTTATTTGCCATAATTACAACAATTTCTGATGAAAACAAGGGGAGTAAGAACTATTTTAAGCCTCAGCAGTCTATCCCAACTAAACTAAGGCAGAACAAGTGTACAGGAACTCGTCTGGGCCAGTTTAGAACCACTAAAATCTATCCAGCATCATAGAATACACTGCACGGTAAATTTCCGATCGTCGTGTGGAAACACCTAACGCCCTGGTTTTGGCCTCATATGGACTACCTACAGCTATCTAACCACCCCAAATCGATTTATTCTGCACCCAGAATGCGTTCCTGGCATGTGAGCAGCATATGTAAGGTTAAATAGAGAGAAAAATGTGTGAAATGGACAATTTACATCGCTTTTAGAGCCTAAAATCCAATTATTTCTTGGTAAAAACAGGGAAAAAAATTATTTTGGTACCCCAGGCTGCTATAAATACCAATATAAGGCAGAACAAGGGTGCAGGAACTTATTTGGGGCAGTTTAGAACCACTGAGAGGCTTGCAGTACAATAGAATACACTGTGGGAGACATGTCCTATACTGAGTCTATACGCGTAAATTTCCGATCGTCGTGTGGAAACACCTAACGCCCTGGTTTTGGCCTCATATGGACTACCTACAACTATCTAACCACCCCAAATCGATTTATTATGGACACAGCATGTGTTCCTGGCATGTGAGCAGCATATCTAAGGTTAAATAGAGAGAAAAATGTGTGAAATGGACAATTTACATCGCTTTTAGAGCCTAAAATCCAATAATTTCTTGGTAAAAACAGGGGAAAAAATTATTTTGGTACCCCAGGCTGCTATAAATACCAATATAAGGCAGAACAAGGGCGCAGGAACTTATTTGGGGCAGTTTAGAACCACTGAGAGGCTTGCAGTACAATAGAATACACTGTGGGAGACATGTCCTATACTAAGTCTATATGTGTAAATTTCCGATCGTCGTGTGGAAACACCTAACGCCCTCCCCGAACGGCAATGCACTGTGACCACTGCGTTCCCGGGCCGAGCGGCGAAAATGGAAACACCTAACGGCTGTTACGGTAGTTTTGGTACCTTTCCGAGTCTTAAATACTTAAAGCGAGTGGTTTGGGGGTGCTAGGGTACACATTCTTAATAAAAATCATGTTATTTTTAAGTTTTGAGGCCTATTTTAGGGGGTTTTCATCTTTTTCTTACCTTTTCGCAGCGTTTCGCCGACCGCTGGCAGTGTTGTGATGCGATTGTGTCCGCTTAGTACCAACTTGACACACCAGTCGGCGCGACAGTAGTCTAGTTCCAGTTTTCGCCGACAGGCGTTAGGTGTTTCCACGGCGTTAGGTGTATCCACACACCGCCTTGTCTGGGTATATTCTAGGCTGTGGGTATGGCTCAATAATGCTACTACCCTGTGATGGTAGCTTGATATTAAGGTATAATAATAGAATAGTAAGGTTTCTTAAATATTATTAATGTAGCAGTTATGGCAGTGAGTAGGGCGTTAGGTGTTTCCACGCGAAAACTGCCCAAAACGACCTATGCAAAGTGATTGGGCTCTACAGGGTACTCTAATAGAGATTGAGTCCCCCTTTTTTTTTTTACATATAGGTAGATGTTAGGCGTTACCATGGTACATTTAATTACTCTGTATTATATTTTGATACCACAGTAGGGATGCATGCAAAGGGCGTTAGGTGTTTCCACTCGAAAACTGCCCAACTGCATTTGGTCACACAGCATTCATGTAAAAATGATAACATGTGCATATCTGGTCCTAAAAAATGTCTTACTATATTGGGAAACTGAAAAGTAAAATAAATAAACATAAAATGGTATTATTCTATTAATGCATCAGGTTGCAAAAATGATCTTTATGTTTTTTCTGTGAAAAATGGCCATTTTGGGGTGGTTATCGACCTCCAGCTCCTTAAATAAGGGTCACAGATAGGCAAAACCATGGTTCCCCTTGGAGCCCTACCTGATCCCAACCAGAATAAATAGAAAAAACAACTACTTCTCCTACATGGAACAATTTATAGGGTGGAGAAGAAATAATGTCTACTTAGAAACGATTCGTGGGAATCAACCATATAATACTGCGATAGCCCCCCCCCCCCCTCCCCAGTTGGTGACGTCATGTGTGAATCATATTCTATGTCTCCTATAATTTAGAGGCCCTTGTTTTTTTTTGCAGAGCAAGTCCACAGTGACCTGCCATCCATCTGCCTGACCCGATGCTACTCCCAGGCTTGTGTTCAAGCAGATTTTTCTTAATGACACATCATGAGTGAAGAAAGCTGGACGGACAAAAAGTTGTAGCTGCTATTTACAGAAGAAATAACACAGAAATACTCATGTCTGCGGCCAGAGAGTGCCGTCCACCATGGGTCAGAGCCAGACCTCACCAAATAACACAGGTCTGTGAGTCACTCCAAGACCCTGCTCTACCACTAGGCCTACCGTAAAACCTCGCGTATAAGCCGCACCTAGACTTTGGGACGATCCTATAAGCCGCACTGGTGATCTGATTCTAGTGATTTTAGTACTGTACCGTAGTAGTAAAACCTCGCCTATAAGCCGCACCCTGACTCGCGTACTAGCCGCGAACTACTATGAGAGGTTTTACGGTACCGTAAATACTCGCCTATAAGCCACATCCAGAGTTTGAGGAAATCCTGAGAATGGCTAGACGTGAATTTACGGTACTGCAACAGTCACTTATTAAAGTGTGGACTTAATTGTGATAACTAGGATGCAAAGGTTCTGCTCTAGGATTTGCACACCGTAGGTGTGGTGACCGGCAACCAAATTAGGATTAAAAGGTTATTGTCTAAGATAAACGGGACGGGATAAACGGAGAACGGGATAAACGGAGAACGGGATAAACGGAGAACGGGATAAACGGAGAACGGGATAAACGGAGAACGGGATAAACGGAGAACGGGATAAACGGAGAACGGGATAAACGGAGAACGGGATAAACGGAGAAATAAACAGAGAACGGGATAATTGGAGAACGGGATAAACGGAAAACGGGATAAACGGAGAACGGGAGAAAGGGAGAACGGGAAACCGGAAGAAACGGAGAACAGGATAAACGGAGAACAGGATAAACGGAGAGCGGGATAAAGGGAGAGCGAGATAAAGGGAGAGCAGGATAAAGGGGGAGCGGGATAAACGGAGAGCGGGATAAACGGAGAACGGGATAAACGGAGAGCGGGATAAACGGAGAACGGGATAAACAGAGAACGGGATAAACGGAAAACAGGATAAACGGAGAACGGGATAAACGGAGAATGGGATAAACGGAAAACGGGATAAACGGAGAACGGGAGAAAGGGAGAACGGGAGAAAGGGAGAACGGGAAACTGGGAGAAAGGGAGAACGGGATAAAGGGAGAACAGGATAAATGGAGAGCGGGATAGCGTTAAATATGAACGGGATAAACAGAGAACGGCCTAAACGGAGAACGGGCTAAACGGAGAACGGGCTAAACGCAGAACGGGCTAAACGGAGAAAGGGAGAAACAGAGAACGGGAGAAACAGAGAACGGGAGAAAGGGAGAACGGGAGAAAGGGAGAAAGGGAGAGCGAGAGAAAGGGAGAAAGGGAGAAGGGAAGAAAGGGATAAACGGAGAGCGGGATAAACGGAGAACGGGATAAACGGAGAGCAGGATAAACGGAGAATGGGATAAACGGAGAACGGGCTAAACCGAAAATGGGATAAACGGAGAACGGGAGAAAGGGAGAAGGGGATAAACAGAGAACAGGATAAAGGGAGAGCGGGATAAAGCGAGAGCGGGATAAACGGAGAGCGGGATAAACGGAGAACGGGATAAATGAAGAACGGGCTAAACGGAGAACGGGCTAAACGGAGAATGGGAGAAACAGAAAACGGGAGAAACAGAGAACGGGAGAAAGGGAGAACGGGAGAACGGGATAAAGGGAGAGCGGGATAAACAGAGAGCGGGATAAACGGAGAACGGGATAAACAGAGAGCGGGATAAACAGAGAATGGGATAAACGGAGAATGGGATAAATGGAAAACGGGATAAACGGAGAACCGGAGAAAGGGAGAACGGGAAACCGGGAGAAAGGGAGAACGGGATAAACGGAGAACAGGATAAATGGAGAGCGGGATAAAGGGAGAGCGGAATAAAGGGAGAGCGGGATAAACGGAGAGCGGGATAAACGGAGAATGGGATAAATGGAGAGCGGGATAAACAGAGAACGGGCTAAATGGAGAACAGGATAAACGGAGAACGGGATAAATGCAGAACGGGCTAAGCAGAGAACGGGCTAAACGGAGAACGGGATAAACAGAGAACAGCCTAAACGGAGAACGGGCTAAACGGAGAACGGGAGAAACAGAGAACGGGAGAAACAGAGAACGGGAGAAAGGGAGAACGGGAGAACGGGATAAACGGAGAACAGGATAAATGAAGAACGGGCTAAACGGAGAACGGGCTAAACGGAGAATGGGAGAAACAGAGAACGGGAGAAACAGAGAACGGGAGAAAGGGAGAACGGGAGAACGGGATAAACGGAGAACAGGATAAAGGGAGAGCGGGATAAACGGAGAACGGGATAAACGGAGAACGGGATAAACGGAAAACGGGATAAACGGAAAATGGGATAAACGGAGAACGGAAGAAAGGGAGAACGGGATAGACGGAGAACGGGATAAACGGAGAACGGGATAAACAGAGAACGGGATAAACGGAGAACACATAGGTACCAATATAATCCGACAAAACGAAAATCGCAAATATCTTCGCTGTGTACGCTCCGATCGGCCCGATTTTCGGAAGGGTAGGAGAACTTCAAAATCGTTTTTGGGTCAAAATCGTTTAGGGGCTCAAAATCGGTTTTGGGGGCAAAATCGGTTTTGGAGGCAAAATCATCTGCAGCTCATGCCGCCCCGCGGCCAACCCGACACGTCGAACCAGAAACGAAGCTGCAACGAAGATGGTGTCGCTGCTGACGCTCCGATCGACTCGCTTTTTCAGCCGAGACGTAAAACAGCGGTTACGCGCTGCCGGGCGCTGACGCCCACAGCCACCTGCTCGCCCCCAGTCACCTGCTTTCCCACAGCCACCTGCTCACCTATAGCCACCACCTGGAATTCGATTATATATGACTTCCAATATATGAAATTAGGGTAGCTTCTTCTGGCGATTACGATTCTGCTGTCAGAAATGAGAAATAACGTACTGTACTCAAATTAGATAATTCATTCGACTTTCTAATGACAAAAGCGGTATGTGTGAGGCTTGTGGTGGCCTGGTAAGTAGCAGAGAGCGGCATAGGAAATAGCAGACGACATTCACTATATAGTTAACCCTTGGAGGCCAACATTACCCATTACTATATTCGTATTACAAGGTGTACAGTGTGTTGGGGATGGGTGTATATAGAAGGCCTTAAAGGGTTATTATCCAGGTGTCACAAACATGTTGCCACTTCCCTTTAAGGGCCGCAATGTACAGATTAAGCCACCGCGGTGGTACTGGGGAGCTTCTATGGGAGGTGTGATAACCTTGGGCGGGCTCCAGTGAGTTTTCAAATGCCATGTACCTATTGAAAACTCAGCAGACCAGAATGAGCAGTGCATTCTGGGTGGGAGTCATAGACCATATGGGGCTAGGTATATTTTAGCGGATTGTGAGCTAGGCAATGCTGAGGAATGGGAGGAGTCAGCGGAATTAGTTTATAATCACCCTGGCAGAGGGCAGCAGTTCAAGGGGTCTAGTACTAATCCTACGGAGAATAGAGGCTATGCTGCTAGGGTGCTCGGTCCGATCCCTCAATGCTATTTCAATGGGCGCGCAGCTCGGCTGTCTGAGCTTACGGGGCTTTGTCTACCTTAATTCCTGACCGGACACATAGTGCCGGTCAATAACCTACAATTAGCCGATGCTGTATACTCAATGCAGTGACTGATCATGATAAGATATAACCATATTAGTGCCTCTACATGGGTAAAGATCGACATGTGCGACACAGTGACACGGGGGTTTTAAAAATCAAAAGACACAGACATTTCTACAAGGGACTAGTATACTCTATATGGTGACATGGTCAAAAACGTGACACATATCACAAGTGGCCACCAGAGAAGGCACTAGATTCACTCAAGTTCAAAGATATTTATTTTCATCTAGACGGAGGTACATTCATCTCACATATTTGCATATTAAGTTGATCTCCCTACATGGACAGTCGGGGGTGGGGGGGGGGGGGGGGGGTGGGGGGGTAAATAATGCCACATGCAAGGTTCAGACGCCTTCTTTATGACCCTAGGTTGCAATCTAATATTTATACATGAATATGAAAAAAATACTGGTATGCCCCTACAAACTTTTCAAGTCAATAGTATTTGTACAGTATTTAATCATTAAAAATATACATACACTAGAATGAATATACGCTCGTTGCGTCTGGATGTTGTGACTTGGATATAATGCCTTGATAACAGGTGTATGGTGACATGATCACGCACAAAGGCGGGGGCGGGGTTGTCTTCATTTGAAAGACCTGTACATATCCATTTCTCATTTCGCAAACTTAATTACCGGTATAACGTCAATGTCAAGGTTTGGCCAAAAAAGAATCAATAACATTGTTTAGCCATAATACAACCAATATCAAGGTACCTTATTTAGGG
Organism: Harmothoe impar; assembly: GCA_947462335.1. Taxonomy (NCBI): domain Eukaryota; kingdom Metazoa; phylum Annelida; class Polychaeta; order Phyllodocida; family Polynoidae; genus Harmothoe; species Harmothoe impar. The sequence continues at coordinate 18,136,550 of OX381704.1, read as the reverse complement.
GAGACTCATACACCTGTAGTTGTTTGGAAAAGTAGTGTTTGAGCCCCTTTTAATTCTAATTAGGGGCCCATGCAGACCCCTGTGCCCCACTTTTCCCTATCTGGGAGAGGTAATATTAGAGAATTATCGGGTATGTGTATTATAGTGCAGGGTCTTGACAAAGTTTGGGGAGCCCAAACATACTAAGTCCCCCCTCCACTGTTTTTCTATGCCACTCGCTGTTCATTTTGAAACTAGGTGTGTAACTTTAGAAATGCCACAATGGCTCTCACAAAATTGATGAGTCATTGGAGATCTGCTTCTCGAGGTCTATAATGCCCACCGGTTCAATGTTTTTATGTTAAATGTTTTGCCATTAATCCTTCCTTAAATGAAATTAAAAACCGGTACTTTATAATACAACTAAATAAATACTCCCCTTTGAAAAAACACAATGCCAGAAATATTTGTGGGCAATTAAACAATTAGTTAATAAAATGCGTCCATATGCATAATGTCCTTCTTGAGGCAAACATGAGAAAGCCCTTCAGCGAAAAACACGGCGATCAAATTGGCAGTATTAAAATCAAGTCTTAAGAAAGATGATTCACTCATCAAGGCCTCTTTGTGTGCTTTATTATGGGGCACTTCTGGCCGGAGAACCTTATACTGACTATCTATTCACGACAGCAGAACTGTGGTTGTTAAGGAGAGTGCTAAGGGTCTAGACACAAAGGCAATGTACTAAGAAAAGTGACCTTCTCGCCATTTTCTCTCCAATTACGGTAATCGTATTAGGACATAGTGCATATCTCATATCTGGAGCATATCTTGAATATCTTTCAGATTTTGCAATGCACTTCATTATAGGTAAACTAGATCTTTTGTGATAAGGATTCCAACACCCTTTTCTAGTACATTGTCTATTCACTTAGACCCCGTTAGGGCTGTGTTATCTTAGGGACGATACGCCTGATAAGGGCCACGTTGTACTGTGTGACGTACCTAGGTGCTGCTCCCAAGAATATGGTACCCCTTGGACGTCATTGACGCCAGTAACAGTCAGCTTCCAGTCCTGCAGGTTTGTGTGGAGCTCAGTGTTAAAGATGGCATATCAGCTAATAGACTTCCCAAACCTTTTCTTCAAAATGGATATCACTTCAATGCCATGGGTTCCCTTATCATCTTAGCTGATAAACAGTGCAACATATTTATCTACTAATGCATAATTTGAGATTGATAACAATGAATCTGATTAACCTCACTGACTCAGGCACTTCCCCATCAGAGTATTGGGGGAACTAATCTAATAAAGAATGCACTGAGCCAAGCAGTATCAACACATAGGTAGTTTTAGTGTTGACCTACAGTAAAAGATATTGCACTGCATGTGCTCATCTTATAGACTAAGACACTGCCAATAATATTAAAAGTTAGGGAAGACGTATGGGATAGGATATACAATAGTAATATGATAAAACTAAAAAATCTCTTAAACATTTAGCTGACACACCATCTTTAAGCTCCATTACTCTCTCCTCCATCAGGTCGGCCAATACTTGTTCACAAAGACATCGATCAAGACAACATTTGAATACAATCGCCATTGTCCAAGCAGTGCGGAGGTGTATTGTATATGTTTATATAAAGGACGCCATGATGTCGTCATGATGCTATAGCGTAGGTACATCATGCCAACCATGTGGGAGTGTATCAGTATTAACCCAATAGGTCTGGCATCATGCATGAATGCAGCATTGGCGGGCATTACTCGCTGATGATGATGCATTCAATGTATCATTCCAATTAAAACACTATGCTGCCCCTAAAGGGTTACCTGCCAATGCCGACCTCATTGCTGCAAAGGCCTCTTAAAAGAAAGTGGTTTCTCATCATCAAGGACTAGGAAATATGACGAGGAAGGGTGTTTCTTTTTTACCTGCGGGTTAAAATGTAGAGAATAATGTATGTTCACATTTTATTGGTTAAGAATTGATTTATCTTGAGGTAGAGGAAATGTAAGTTATTACTATACTAGTATAGCACTGCATTGCTGGCATTATTAGCTTTAATTTTGTGAGGGACACGGTTTCTCCGAAAATGACGTATTCGGAGACACCGGGACTCAAACCCGGGGCCTTCCGCTTGCCAAGCGATTGCTCTACCACTGAGCTACATCCCCTTGTCCTATCTCACGTTACTGGATCGGTATGGCACAGAGGGGAGCGGATTACCCGAGTGATACCCCCCTTGCGGGTTTACCACCAGGGTACGGGGAATCTGTGCCCCTACACTTCCCCCACCAGCTTCCATCACGTCCTCTAGATTCTGATTTTTCCGGGGGGTTACCAACCCTGGGCTTTCTCTCCCTCGGAGAAGGGGCTTTATCAAGCAGTTACAGAGAGTCCCAGCCCCCATAGTATAAAGGCACCTAGCACCAGGCATTCTCACCCACTGGAGACCGAAGGTCCCAATGGGGCTTTATCAAGCAGTTGTTGAGATACCCTGACTTCCCAGCGATGGAAGCTTTCCACACCATACAGATTCAGCCAATCATTGTTGTAACCAAGTCTCTAACTGCGTAACTACCTGTACTAGGACTCGGTTGCTCCCAGGAAGGCTGGATCCCATTCCTTGGATCACCGGGGCCTTGACCCTGTTTCCAAGATCACCGAACCCTAGCAAGTTGGAACGCTACCTGCCGACATTTTCACCAAGCGCACTCGGTGTCTACGCCAGTGTGAGGGACACGGTTTCTCCGAAAATGATGTATTCGGAGACACCGGGACTCGAACCCAGGGCCTTCCGCTTACCAAGCGATTGCTCTACCACTGAGCTACATCCCCTTGTCCTATCAGATAGACCGTGTCTCACGTTACTGGATCGGTATGGCACAGAGGGGAGCGGATTACCCGAGTGATACCCCCTTGCGGGTTAACCACCAGGGTACGGGGAATCCGTGCCCCTACAATTTGATATCAAATATGCCTATATTTATCATGTTTTTTTAATCAAAAATTGGCAAAAAACAAGTTTCCCTCAAGACCAGATTTTTATGATATCTTCAATAATCTTGCTCGCGGTGATGAGAAACCGTCTAATTTTTTTGAGTGACCAAAACAGGAGTTTTGTCTGTACCTGGACACAGAGCAGGTTGTGTAGGTACAATCTAATCACAACAAGTACTGCCCGACCTCATTGTGTATCATGTCCCACGCAGCTATCGGCCATTGTCATCTTCGTGCGGCTCGTATTACTCTTATTGCTGAGATGGAGACATTATAGCGACCACTCTCTTGACACAACACTCAACGCATCTAATACTTCGGTTATTCGTGTTATCTCTGCCCCAAACGACCTGTTGACAGCAGAAATGGATTTTAGCTTTTGGACAGACTGTATGTTTAAACATTTTAACCCCTGGGTGTGTGCGGGGTCCAGGAGACTTTGAATTCTTGTGAGACCACGCACCAACGTTGTAAGCGGCGGGTCAGACAAATAAAGATGGCAACCAATATTTTTCCGAGGCCATTCTAGACCAAGATTTTAAAATGGTCCAGGATTTTCCTTTTTGTTAAGACAGGAATTTGTCCAGGCCCGGCCATTCCTGCCGTGGCGGCTGGTGAGGAGGTGGTAAAGGCATGCTGCACTCATTCCACACCCACAGATGGGAGCTTGGGTCAGAGACCCACTGAGACAGAGACAGAAACAGAATTAAGATAGGTCGTGCTGCATGGAGATGGCAGCGTCAGCGTTCTCTGTATTTGAGTGTAATTTGGCGCTCCGACCCATGGCTATCTCGTGAAAAGGCTATAGGCGTCTAGCCGGTTGAATTATCAACCAATGAGATAACTCCCTTCACTGCGGAATTCTTAGGGGCATTATGTAACAGCCTGTACCCATTGTGATTGCTGTATCAGTGCTTATCTCGCCAGTTACCAGATCAAGCAATGGTGCCCCTTACTAAGGAACCTGCAACCTCGGTAAAGGGCCTTAAGGCAGGGGTCGACTCCCCCTTCTTCTGTTTGTTATAAGAAATGCCCACTTCCCCCGGCCACTCCCTCGTGGTCCTCAGCAGCACTGCGGTGAGGGGCGGGCATGGCATGTGTGTGTGTTGGGGGGGGGGGGGCTACAGGTGGTCAGGAGCAATTAACACATTTCAACACCCCCCCCCCCTGGCTGAGGCCGACAGGCGGCCTGCGCGCGCTGCCTTCTGGGTACCAGTATTGATCCGGGACCTGCCATGTCCACACCACTTCCGGAAGTCGGCAGTGCCGCCCCCCAGTGGCCGCTGTCAATACTAGTGAAGGCGCCATTTATACGTCATGATCCGCTACACAGAGCAGCTCCGGAGCAGCTCCACCACCTTAACCATTAACCCTTTAAGGACGGCATGTTGCTAAAAGATTACATTTGTCCTCATGCTGCACCAATGCAGCCCTGGTGAGTAACTCGCTAGTGCTGCATTGGTGCATCATGCCGATCCTCCGGGTGCATCTCAACCCTAAGGCTAAGGGATCGACATGATGCTTGAATGAAACACTGGTGAGTTACACGCTGGGGTTGCATTCATGCATCATGACGACCAAGGGCATGGTGCATTAATGCATCATGCCGCCTTTAAAGGGTTAAGGGCCTCATAGCTTGTTTGATGCAGTGTGCACATTATCATCACGATGCATTCATGCAGCCCCGGCGAGTAACTTATCAGTGCTACATTCAAGCATCATGCCGACCCTATGGGTTCGATACACTCCAGAAGATTCTACATTCATGCGGCTCTATCGAGCAGAGATGCCCCTCGGTCACTCACAAAAAGTAGGAAATCTTATAATTTTGGTCAATTTTCTGCAGGAAATTAAAATAAGTTAATGCAGAAATTCCAGCAAAAAAGTAGGAATTCCTGCAAAAGTATGAAAAGTGGCATCTCTGGTCGAGTAGACTTGCCAGGGTTGCATTCATGGATCATGGCACCATGGGCATACTAGTACCATAATGTAGCACTATGCGGCCCTTAAAGGGTTAACTCAATTCCCCCCTCCCCCTTGCCTCCCCTCTCAGGGAGTCTCTAGTCCGGCCTGATCGGGGTGCTGGAGTTGCATCCTCCGTCTGTGTGAAGGCTAAGCGGTGGGCTCCCACAGATAGCGTTACATGTCACACCCGCCGCTACTAGAGCCACCCATTCACGCAGCATGATGCCGGCTACTGACATGGGTCTAGTCGGTACCAGCGCCATATTGTTGTCATGTTTATATGGCTTTCTCTGTCTCTTTTTTTTTTTACATTTGACATGCAGAGAAGGTTCATAGGTTTAGTATTTTGTGCCACTCTACTGTCATGTAGTTATGGCGTTACCGTAAATCCTTGGATAATAAGCCTACCGGTAACCCTCATATAAGCCGCACCTCTAACTTGGGACAATCATATAAGCCGTACAGGGGGGTCTGAAAGTCGTTACTTTAATATTGTATTATACTAGTAAAAAAAAAAAAACACGTGTATAAGCCGCATCTGGACTTTGGAGCAATCCTATAAGCCGCGCTGAGATTCTGACTCTCGTACAATCCGCGGCTTCTACGTGAGAATTTACAGGAGTATCAATGTTGCTCGTGCCTATCAGGTAGAGCAGCGTGGTTGGAAACCAGTCACAGATTATCAATATGGGTGGGGGGCGCAGACTGGATGTGATGAGGCTTCTGTAGGCAATGTCCTGCCGAATGATAGGACCATTGCCTCGCTCTGCAGGTTCTGGGCGGACCTATTCCTGGTCTGAGTGTTGACTCTGGTTTCGTAAGGTTGGGACCATACCTACTCCAATGCCGGGCCTCCTTGACTCCCTCAACATATGATTCACCAATAACCTTTTCCAACCTACACAGAGTGACTTGGGCTCCCAGGGCCTCCTGTTAGAGCCACTCACCTACCTGGTAGATATCTGGTGTCTTGTGAATCTCACCTGTCCACACTTCATCCCCCCCCCCCCCCCCCCATACACACACACACATGCCAGGTACCTGCCCCATCCCGGCCCCATTCTACCGTTAATTGCATTTGGCCGGACGCTGCCTGTGGTTGGCATGCGCATGAACCGAGCTCCAAGCAGTCTTAGTCCTGCCTTGTAGGTAGGTAGACGTGCGTCACTCTGTGCCCTACACTGGCCACCTGTGCATCAATCTCTGTGCTATTTTGCTCTCCCCAATGCTGGAGGTATGCAAGCCATGTGCCACCCTGTTCAGAACATCTGACCTCCACCCCGAGGTTTAAGCTACTATGTCAGCTAATTTTAGTTCATCATGGGTGCACGTACACCACTGGATTTAGGGTGCAGTCACAACAATACAACCTGTTTACAACCACTTAAGTATATTCCTACCTGCAAATCACAATAAGGAGAACGTTGATATCATAAAGATTGATGTCAGACACAAGGAAAATTGTTAAAGAAAGCAATTGCAACGTTATTTCATAACTTAATTTTGGGGCGTTTTAACTGATATTGTATCTCAGTGGGTGCCCGTGGTGGTGGGTGACAGGTGCTCGTATTGCAGGAGCGCCCACTGCCCACCGCCCATACCAGGCACCAATATGCTCCTCAGTGCCACCTTGGGCGAGCTAATGTGTTTTCATTTCCGTCCACTGTGGCCGGCGCTGTGTCGGGGAGGGGGCAGGAGGGGGTTGGAGTGGGGGAGGAGGGTGCGGCTGTAACCCTGCAACCACCGCATAGTGCTTTAGTACAGCATGCCTTGGGTCGTCATCATGATGCTTGAATGTCGCCCTGGAGAGTAGCTCATCAGTGCTGCATTCATGCATCATGCCGCTCCTACGGGGTTGATGCACTCACAAATGATGGGCATGATGCAGCAGAGGCGTAGGAAGCAAATCTTCATTGGGGGGTCCAAGGGGGTGCCCACTCCAACCGACTTAAAGTATTGGTTTTTATGCATGATATATCATATACATGCTTATATTAGATTGTATGGAAAAGTAGTATTTGAGCCGCCTTAAGGTCTGATTTGAGGGCACGGCCCCCTCTGGCCCCACTAGTAGTCCCTATGCAGGAGAGTTAAGGATTGAAAATTGTGGGTATTATATTCAGGTCTTGGTGAATTTTGGGGTGCCCAAACATATTTCAGCCCCCCCCCCCCTCCTCAGTGATTGGGGGGGGGGGGGGGACCCGGGCCCCCCTGCCCCCCCCCCCCCCATTTTCCTACGCCACTGTGCAGTCCTGGCAAGTTGACAGCAACGCTGCACAGTCCATGTACCAGGACGACATAGCACAGTACTATGCGGCCCTTAAAGGGTTAACCATGAGAACCGCCTTGTAGGCCTGTGGCAGACCTCTCAAAAGAGGCTTATTTAAGGAGATACCCCTACCCATCTTTCAACAAGCTAAATTTCACCTATGTTCAAGCATTTTTCATCAGCTTTCTGAATATTGATATTGGCCCTGCCGGAAATGGTGCGAAGTCAGCCATTTTGGATGGTTTCCATGGCAACAATGAAATTTCTCAAATTTTATAGTTTTATATTTTCTGGACCACATTTATTGCTCTATTTCTGGAACCATGTTGAGTTACATACAAGATATTTTGACAAGGGGTATGTATATGAGGTACCCTCATGTGACCTTACTATTGGTGACCTTGGTCAAGGTCAAGGTCACTTAATTTGACCTTGAATGTGCACAAAAACCTTAAAAATCATCAAAATACTGTTTATGACTACATTTATTGCTCTATTTCTGGGACCAGTTAAGCTACATACATGATATTTTGACAGGGTGTGTGTTTATGAGGTACCCTCATGTGACCTTACTATTGGTGATCTTGGTCAAAGTCAAGGTCACTTAATTTGACCTTGTATGTGGAAAAAACCCTAAAGAATCATCAAAATCCTGTTTATGGCTACATTTATTGTTCTATTTCTAGAACCATTTAAGCTACATACAAGATATTTTGACAGGGGGTATGTATATATGAGGTAGGGGTTCCTCCAAATATTGAGGTCTCTGCCACTGCCCTATTGGGCGGTGTAGTGAGGGTACCAATGTACCATGGGGTGGCTCTGAGAGTGGAACCCCTTCAATTTCACGTCTGGATGGCCACTTCTATGGGGGGAGCCTATCACCAGCACGTCAGCTGAAGCAGCAGGAAAATAGCTCTTCTCAAGCAGATATATGTCACTCCCTAGTCAACCAAAAGTAGGAAATCTTAAGATTTTGGTACTTTTTCTGTAGGAAATGAATTTAATTAGATAAGGAGCAAGGAGAAATAGGATCTCTGTGGAGACTTCCGTGTTGAGGATATGACATAGACCATGGATGGACTCAGTAATATCCTGCTGTAGAGGCATTGAATCGGCTCTCGGACTCCCATCCCAACACTGCTCTGGTTCCCTGTGCTGTGGTCTGGGAGCAGAGCTTATTTCCACTTGTACACTTGATACTCAATTGCACCACTTGGGTGGGATATATGGGTGTGTATTGGTCAATACACATCCAACTTCAGACAGATTCTTATCTAGATCAAAGGGGTGATTAAATTAGGTGGTATGTTAGCTTCTGTATACTTATCACCTATACTTGACAGGTTGTTGAAAGATGTGTATTATGGTAGGATGGCAGCATGCTCCCAGACTATCCAACTGGTAGGATAGACGCTGGCCGAGGCTGGGTGGTGGTTGGAGGGGGGGGGGTTGCATCTATCATTGATAGCCGCTAAATGCCAGCTGGGGTTGTAAGTTGGATGTCTGATAGACACAGGAGGAGACAGCCAGACCTACTGGGGTGTGAGGGGCGTGGTCAGGCGGGCTGATGATGCTGGGACGGGCTGGAGGCATCCCCACCCCACACCCACACCCACACCCACACGCACATAGGGTGTACTAAATTCCCTACATCTTCCCCGACTTTATATCAAATTTTCCTGACAATCGCAGCATAAACTCAATGTTTTTAAATGCCCTCCAACTATGAATATGCAATTGTTCTATAAAGTTATCTTCTACTTAGCGAGTGGTCATTATTTAACAACAGGGGTTTTGTGTAGTTCCTCCAGTGCGTGCAAAAATTTTACCCCCTCCCTCTTGAGGATTTACATATTGTCTAATCTCTCTTTAACAGTATAGTAAAACACGGGCTTTTTCAAAGAAAATATTTTTTTCTATACAGACAGTGCATTTCACAGATTTTCCCTGCCAAAATATTAATGTCCCTAACATTTTAAGAAAATCTCACTTTCCTTGACATTTTGTCAAAGAAACCTTGAATTTCACTGAGATTTCCTTGACCTGGAACGAAAATTTTTCCCTGGTATTTTCCCTGAGGGTGCCCCCCCCCCCCTCACACACACACTGACACAGACCGACAGCCCCCCTTCCTCGCACACACATGCCTGCTCAAGTCTGCAAGTTGTGCTGTCACTCGCAGGTTAGCCCTTTAAGGGCCGCATAGAGCTGAAATGCATCATGACCTTCATCGTCATGATGCATGCATGAAGCCTTGTCAAATAACTCGCCAGTCATGCATTATATCAGCCAACCAGTGTTCGTACACTCCCAAAAGCGTCCACATGATGCATGGATGCAGCTCTGGCGAGTTACACGCCAGGGCTGCATCCATGCATCATGACGACAACGGTCACATTAAAGCACTGTGCGGCCCTGGTCAGGGCTAGCCTGGGGCCCAGGTCTGAGGCTGGGTACTTGATACCTCTCACTAACTACCAACAGCTGAGCACTATCAGGTCCTTATTGATATCATTATGCTGACTAAATAGCTCTGGTATTTTTTACACTGACGGAGCGATGCCTGTACTCACTCAAGAGATACGATTAGAATCTTAGAGGTAGGAAATCAGAATATACTGGTACTGTGGTTGGACGGGTGGAATGAGACTTTGGCACAGTATACTATAATATCCCCATTATTATTTATAATATGTCAACATGATTCACCACGTTTAAGTATCCATCTGACAGTACAGGGGCGTGGCAAGCGTTTCAGAGTGTGTGTGTGGGGGGGGGGGGGGGGGGGGGGGGGATACAGAATGCCTCTATTTCTAGTTCCGATTACTCTATTACCGAGTAATCTAAGGAGGAATGCAGT